>CM042188.1:10506891-10582043 GCA_023539305.1 Ilex asprella | reverse complement strand
GGAAGTTTTCCTAGAATATTTTTTTGCAGAGCACTTAGGGTAGTAAGTAGTTAACCAAATTAATAGTGTTGTCCTTTATGGTGATGTTTCTATTAGTTACATTCTACTTTTAGTTCTTCTACTGTGTAGCATACTTAAGCTGCTTGCTGCTGTGCTTAGTAGTGATCGCACAGAAAGACCTTGTTTGTTTCTACTTGACGTTATTTTCCTCAGGGTTTTTACATTAATTACATAAGGTAGCTTGCTTACTTAGTGCTTGTGCTAAGGATCTAATTATAGTCAAACTTAGATTTGAAAACGGAACCTTTACTTTACTAGCCAGAGTACAAGTGTACTCCTTGATATTTAGTAAAGGCGGATTAAGCAAGGACAAATATACCCCATTTACTTTACTGTCCATTTCATCTTTGTCGTGTTTGTTTACCACTAAATTTAGGTGGGCTTTTGCATTGATTCACATATGTACATGCACCAACGGGCTATAAAGCACAGATACTCCGATCAGGGTGATGAATCCATATCCGTTACGTATCGAATACCAATACTCGTTGGATAATAGTAGATATGTATCAGATACTTTTCGGAAGTATCGAATAATTAATAAAATATTTATGATTGTTGGATACTTGTTAGATATACCTCAGATACGCATATGTCGCAGGTGGATACATTCTCCTTATACTTAGTGAGGTAGATTATGTAGAAACCGTGAATCACACAAATGGGAATTCTTTGTTCCATGATATTCATTTGGACATGCATCACATGTCACAAGATTTGTCAATTATTTACAATTTACTTGGCCTGAATAAGGAGTTTTTATGGCTTATGTCAAAGCCAATAAATCTATTACAATTAAATGTTAAGTAAAAGTTGAGGACTTTCAAAGAGTAACACATGTTCAGGTTTAGAATTGCATTGAACATTGAATTCAAAACATCGTTGATTCATGCAATGTTTTATTATTTGCAGTTGTAAAGGATCTGAAGTATGCTGATTCTCATGAGTGGGTGAAAGTCGACGGTAATTCTGCTACTGTAGGCATCACTGACCATGCTCAAGATCACTTGGGTGATGTTGTTTATGTTGAATTACCGGAAGTAGGAGTTGCTGTAACACAGGGTCGTAGTTTTGGTGCTGTGGAAAGTGTCAAGGCCTCTAGTGATATCTACTCACCAGTTTCAGGGAAAGTGGTTGAAGTTAATGAAGAACTCAGTAACTCTCCTGGTCTGGTGAGTCATTTAAGGCTACTTTGTGATATACCCTTTGATATTACCTGATGCAATACTGTTATTTATTATGCTTTTTTCATGTTGAATAAGTGCTTCATGAATGACACAACTGGTAAGGAATCAATTTTTAGTTCTTTTTTCCTTCTTCTTTCCGTGTTTGTAGTGCTTCTCTTTCAATAGAAACATGCAAGTCAATTTTAAGTTTTAACTCGATGAAATTTTGCTCATGTATTCCATACTTTTTACATGGTGATTCCCATGTCTCAATTTTTAAGGTAGATGTAACTGACACTTTTGAACCTTTGGCACCAGCAATGTATGAATGTATCACCAGGACATCATCGTGGTTTGTGATACTAACAAATTAACTATATTGGACCTCCTTGGTGTTCCGAGTTCAAAGTAGGAACAAAAGTTAAGAATTAAGATAATCCAAAAAAGGAAACTCTCAAGTCCTGCTCCATCAAAAGATGAGACCTAGCATCTGTACCTACACAACTACAAGTGGTTTTGTTAGCTTCGTTGCGTATTGCTGAATTAGCAATGTCTTTGCCAGTGTGCTCATTTCAGTTTGCTAGTTCTGAAGCTTGTAAAATAATTTCTGGGTTAAATATTAATATTAAAGTTTACATTCTACACTTCGTTGGTAAATTGTGTAAAGTCAGTCATGTCATAGCTATCATGCTGCTACTATGATTGGGTAGCATCTTAAGCATTGGTCCTTGGAAGAATCCTGTGCAGTCTGCTCTCGTTATTGTTTCATCCCAAGTTGTTGTGTTTTGGGATTGTTGATTTGTAGTTTGAGTGGTTTTTCCTAGAATGAAAAAGGAAAAAAAGAAAATGGTGTTTGGAATGAATGTTGCTTTATGTGAGAATAGTGTTTTATGGATTCTTCATTATTTGAAGACTAAAGTAAAACTGGCCACTAACAGATTACTTCATTTAGTATTCATTTATATGGACTATCTAAGTTTCACTTGGTTGTTGGCTAATTAAGATTCCCTTTGACGTTGTATTGTTTGAGTTTTACATTATTCGGTCTTGTGTTTTCCACTTCGAAGGTTTCTCATCCAATCTCACTATTGAGATTATCCAAAAGCTTTAATTCCTGGGAAGGCGAATAATACACAGGTTTTTAAGAATTCTACTGGGTTGAATAATTTGGGTTGTCTTAAGTTTAAAAAGATTGCAAAGCAGGTTATGGAGAATGAGGTTGTACCAATATCAAAGGATCCGAAGCCCATTGTTATAAAACAGAGGAGGGAGAGGGATAGGGTTGTTCTCTGTGACAAATTTGGTGAGGGTGACGACACCGATGTTCACCTTCGATTTCAAGCCGAAGATTTGTCGTTGTCAAAAGATAACGGAAATGGGAGGGACATTGATGAAAATCTTTGTTTGTTAGGAAAGGAATTACAGAATGTGATAATTTCAGAGATGAGTTCGAAGATGGTTTCTCTGGTAAGGAGGTTGAGCAGAGATTAAAGGCTATGAAAATGGAAGAAGGCTTCTGCCGTTCAAGATTTTGAGCTGGGGATGGAAGAAAATGACGAGGAGAATCACAGCTCGGATGTTTTCATTTTGTATTGCGATCTGGGTTACGATAAAAAACTGAATTATGATGATTTACTGGAGGATGCGGCAAGACTTTTAAAGGATGAAGACAACTCTGGGAATCGCTTTGAAGCATATCATAAGTACGACTTGTGATTTCAATTCTCATATTTCTTCTGATTCTTTAGGGGCACATTGTCTTCTTATTTCATATGGAGGAATGGTTTCTTATGGAGAAGTTTATCCTTCTATTGCTTCTGGTCTTTGTGTCAGTGGGGTTAAATCAAAATCCGAGTCTTTAGATATGTGAGGAGGAAAGAGCATAGGATTTAGTCTTACTGATCTGCTTGATCCTATTGGGAGAGAGTTAGTACCCTTGAGGAATTTAATTCCATGGATGTTCTAAAGGCTCCAGTTTCCATCCCAGGTGCAGGGTTTTGGTTGTAGTGGATTGATAGCGATTACTGATAACAGGGGATACCTATGAGATTTTTTATTTAGGGATCTTTGAAGTTGTTACCACTTACCAGTAAGGTTGTTGTATGGTATGGTAAAGAGGGGATGAGTGAAAAATCAGAGAAGAAGGGAGAAAATAGTGAATACAGTGACTTCTTTGTGTCTAATGAAGAAAAGTGGATAGTTTTGAATTTTTTTTTTGAGAAAATGGACATGTCTTTAGTGGGAGGAAAAAAGGGGAAGGGAGAAGTGTGAGTAAGAGAAAGCCTGTAAGAGAAATAAAGAGCTTCCAAGAATTAATTATGAGGATGAAAATTCTAAAAAAAAGTGGGGAAGGAGTTGTAGTTTGTTATGAAAATCATTAGTTGGAATGTTAGAGGAATTGGATCATGGAGAAAGAGAGAAATTAAGGACTTTCTGAGGATATTCGGACTTGATTTGGTGATTTTGCAGGAAACTAAATTGGAAGTTATAGATAGGAGAATAATTAAGAGTCTCTATGGGTCTAGGTTTAAGAGTTAGGTTTGTTTGCCATCTACGGGTAGGTCAGATGGGATTGTAATTATGTGGGAGGAGAGATCAGTAATGGTTAAAGAGTCATTGAGGTAGAATTTTACAATTTCTGTAAGAATTAGGAATAGAGATGGGTCGGAGTGGTGGCTCACTAGGATTTATGGACCAACCAAACCATGGATTAGAATTCATATGTGGGATGATTTGTGGGGTTTGTTTGGCATTTGTAGTCCTAGATGGTGTATTGTAGGGGATTTTAATGTTATTAGGTATCGAGGGGAGAAGATGTATGGTGGAAGAGTTACTAATTACAAGGGATTTTGATACTTTTATTAGGGAGTTGGAACTTAGGGATGCTCCTCTAGCAAATGGTACATTTACTTGATCAAATTTTATGAGTAGATTAGTGTGCAAAAGGTTGGATAAGTTTCTATTTTCTAGTGATTGGGAGGAATGTTTTTCAGGAGTTATACCGGAGGCGTTGTCTAGAGTTTTATCTGATCATTGTCTTATTGTTCTTCAGGATTCGAAGTTTAGATGAGGTCCTTGTTCTTTTAGGTTTAAAAATATGTGAGTAGAGCATATGGATTTTAGAGAGAAGATTAGAGATTGGTGGTCTAAAAGTGAAATTTCTGGGTGGGAAGGCTATGAATTTATGAATGGGTTGATAAAATGAAAATTTAAGGTTGGGAATAAAGAAGTTTTTGGAGATGTTTAGGAAGTTAAAGAATGATTGATCATATTTCATTTTTTTTTTCATTGGATGGCTAACTGAAATAGAATGAGGAAAACCATTGATAAGTTGAAACTTGATAATGGATTGATCGTGGACATGGTTCAAGGTGTCGGCCGAGTCCGATACGACTCAGCCGTGTCGTATCCATCTCGGCCACTACCGTTACGATATCGATACCCGTTACAAAAATATAATGAAACACAATCGACTCGGGCATGACTCGGTTACGACTCAGAAATATTGGCTCAACTCGGAATCGAATCGTTAGACTCGGATCAAGTCGGACCGAGTCAAGCCGAGTTGGGATTGGATCTATGAAATCCCAAACAAGCAGCAAAATCCATTGAAAAAAAATAAAAAGAGAAAGGTAGAAGAAAAGGAACGAGACCCATTGATTCGTAACAATACAAGCCAAATGACAAAGGAATTGACAATAAATAAAGAAAAAATTAGAGATAATAAATAAAGAAAAAATCAAAGACTCATAGGTGTAGAAACTAAGGGCCAAGAAGCAATTATTCAACCCTAGATCACACCTTTTTGCAATTATAAAAAAAAAAAAAAAATTTAAAGGATTTTTGATACAAACCTGGTAGATCGATTACAGTGACTGATCGATTACTCGTATAAGTAGTAGTTGCCTAGTCTTCAACCTGGTAGATCGATTACTCGTGTAAGTAGCAGTTACCCAGCATTCAACCAGGTAGACGATCTCGCCTGTCGCCTCTCATGTTCTCTCTCTCTCTCTCATCATAGACTCTTAACCGAGAGTTGGGAATGGACAGAAAGTGGAGTTAAAAGGTGAGAAAAATGGTTATAATTATATTAATATAATATTTTTTTTTGTACAGTTGTATTGGGAATATAATATATTATAAAAATAAAATTATGCTTAACTAATATACACATGCACAATTATATTTCATAATAAATATATCAGTAATATATACACTAATTTTTTTCAAAATTTTTGTATGTTTTCATACATGAATCAATATGTTTTTTTTAAAATATTTGTAATTAAATGTTAAAATTACATGATGATAATGATTAGTCATATCATTATTCAATGTGGCAATTATCATTGCTTGATATGTTTATTAAGTACTTAAATTGAACATTGATGACTATGAGTATTACCGAAAGTGTCCTTATAAACCATTTTCACTATGTTTTAATGTGTTAGATGATGCCTTTTGGATATATAATGCATACATGTTATTTATATTTTTTAAAATTTTTAATGATTTTTTCATAATTTTTTGGGCTTTTTATATAGCATTTTGAGTGTATCGGCCGATACCGTGCCGCGATACCGTGACTGATGTGTATCAGTGCCCTCCGAGTTGATGGCTGATACCGCGACTTTGAACCATGATTGTGGATGATGAGAATTTAATTGAGAGGTACTTACTTTGATGGGTTTGGAGTGAAGTCCCATTGGGCAGGAGGCTGCTTTGTAGTTAGAGAGACCCTTTGAGGAGGAGGAAGCTGATAGAGATCGAAAAGGGATTGGTTGAGCTTAAATTGAAGAATTGAATTTTATTATTTGTTTTAGTATTATTTTATTAGTTAAGGAATATCTGTTTAGTTAGGAGTATTAGTTAGAGTTTAACTAGGAAATTATTATAGAGTTTTAGTAGGATAGGGATTTTAGAGTTTGATTATGAAACTCTTTTAGTATTTTAGTAGGAAAGTAGTTTTTATTTTAGTAGGGGACTTGGCCTATAAATAATGGTGTAATCCCAACTATTTTAATTAGAGTGATTATGAATAAGAATTGAGTATTCTCTGCGGAGATTTATGTGTTTCTTCACCAATTCCTTGCGAGGATGAGGTAATCCCTTTTCACCCCTCTTATTTCTTCTTCTCTTTCTATTCTCTGATTTTTAGACCTACCCGCTTTACATCAGAAGCTAGACAAGCTGTCTTTAAGTGTAGTATCTATCGACAAAGCTCTAGAGTCAGATGATTTTACTATGGCTATTTTTCAAGTTTGTTTGGGATTGTGGTAAAGGATGATTTGACGAAGGTATTTGAAGATTTTTTTTAAACTGGGATGGTGAATTCCATCACTAATGCAACTTTCATTTATTTAATTCCGAAAAAATCAATTCTTTGAGAGTAAAGGATTTTTGGTCTATCAATTTGGTGACTAGTTTGTATAAGATCATTGTTAAGATTCTTTCAGTTAGAATTAGGGAGTGTCTTGGTGAGAATATCTCTTTGTCTCAAAGAACTTTAGTTAAAGGTAGATAGATTTTGGGTGTGACTTTAGTTGCTAACGAAATTGTGGATGAGTATCGTATCAGGGGTAAGAAGGGTATTGTGTTGAAAATTGACTTTGAGAAGACTTATGATCAAGTAGGTTGAAATTTTCTCAATTATGTTTTGGAAGTTAAAGGTTTTAGAAGTAGGTGGAGGAAGTGGATGAAAATGTTGTTTGGAATTTATGAACTTTTCTATCATGTTGAATAAGAAACCAAGAGGAAAATTCAAGGCTTTTGGGGGTTTGAGGCATGGAGATCCCTTATTTGCATTTTTTTTTACTTCAGTGGTTGATGAGTTTAGTAGATTAATGGAGAGGGCGGAAAGTAAGGATCAAAATTTTGTTTTGGTGAGCTTGAAAATTGAAACGTTTCAGCAATGTTTTGAAAAATATTTCGAAAACAAGAAAAAAATTAAAATTTATTTTCGAAACATTGGTTGAAACTAGGGGTGTAATTCGGGTGAGTTGAGGAGTCAACCCTAGGTATATAATTTTCAACTCTAACCGGACCTCAACGTGAGTTACTTCACCTAAGTATTGCCCAAGTTGAATTCGGGTTGATTTCGGATTGGAAAATGAAAATGAAATCAAAATCTAAAAATTAAATTTTACGCTTGAAAAAATCTGAAATTAAAAATGAAATCAAAATAAAAATTTGAGTAAGGGAGGCTCAGTAGTGACTTGTGAACAACTGAAGTGAACTGTGAAGTGTGAAACACTGAACCCATAGTAAGTTATATTGCTATTGATTTATATATTTATTTTTAAATATATTCGGGTTGAGCTCGATTTAATATTCGAGTTTAGCTCGATTTATATATTCGAGTTGAACTCGATTTATATATTCGGGTTGAACTCGTCAACCCGAGGCCTCAACCCGAGTATTGCCTGAATTCATGGTGTTTTTCAACTCATACCCAATCCAAGTATTAAAAGCCTCAACTCGAGCCTTATTTTTTTGGGTTGAGTTCGGGTTTAATTCTGGTTGGCTCACCCAAGTTGCACCCCTAGTCGAAATAACTGAAATATTCCGAATCATAGGTCGAAATAAACCGCAACACCTCGAAACACACCGAAACACCTTGAAAATAACATAGTGTTGGATATTATTAACACAAATGACACTACTCAGGATAAGATTGATAGGTTGGTTGTGGATTTGGGATGTGTAGTAGGGAGTTGATTTTTGAAGTATCTAAGGCTTTTTTTTAGGTGGTAATCCAATGCCTAGATCTTTTGGGGATCTTGTTATTGAAAAGGTTAGATGGGTGATTTTTTTTTTGTTTCTAGGGGATGTACGCTTTCTTTAGTTCAATTAGTTTTGGCTAACATTCCTATATATTTCATGTTCTTTTTAAGTGACTTGTATCAGTGGCAAGGGAAATGAGAGGAATGATGAAGGATTTTTTGTGGGAAGAAAAAAGGGCGGGTAGGAAAGATCACTTGATATTAGGGGAAGTTGTGTCAAGATCTAAGGCAAAAAGTGGGTTGTCAGTGGGGAATTTGCTAAAGAGGAATGTAGCTCCGCTTGGGAAATGGCTTTGGAGATTTCCTTTGGAACAAGGATCTCTGTTGTGTTTTGTTATTAAGAATAAACATAGACTACATGCTAATGGTTGGGATGCTAATGGGATGGAAAGATGAAGCTTTTGAAGTCCAAGGAAGTTTATTTCTCGGGGGTTTTATCTTTTCTCTCGAAAGCTTAGGTTCATGGTGGGGTATGGGAGTAGGGGTTGTTTTTTGGGAGGACGAGGAGGTTGTACCCGTGCATTGCATATGAACCATTTACGAAATCTGTTTTTATTTTATTTTTTTTACAAGAAAGAGTTCTTAGTCAAATAATACTTACAAAAATCTTATATTCAAAGGTAATGCAAAGTTGCATTCCAACTGGAGAATAAACCAAATTGACCCATAACCATAAGGGTAATACCCAATACAATAAACCAAGATAACAATGTAAAAATAAGACAACACTACTAATCTAGTTTCAAGACTCACTACAAGTGTAAACTACAAGTATATCAAACTGTCTTTAGATTTTTTTTTTGGTCTTATATTTATTCCTATAAATTTTAAGGTTTTGATGATTTGATCCATAAGAATCACAAGTGCTCAAACCATAAACAATATCAAACATATCCATGGTGATATTGTTAGTAACTTCTTGCTTTAGAGAGGACATTGTTGGTAGCCAACAAGACATAAAGTGACAAAGTTATTGTCGTCACTTAATAAAATATGCAGAAGAGTTTGAAAACGTTATCATGTGGCCACAACCAAGTGTATATTGGTCACAATAAATTTGACCAAGAAGCAAAATTATCACCAACGACAAAATTGATATTATTCAACAAGCATTTATAAGATTAACACCTAGGAGTACAATTGTGTATAACAATGAAATATTCCAGCATTGCAATGCCTGCCTCATATTAAAAGCAGTATTTATAATGTGCACATGCCTCTTTGAGTCTTGATTTAATATGGTTTATTGTGATTTAACATATTATTCCGGTGAATATATAGGAAGAAAAGTTTTTACTTATAGAGTAAGATGAGAAGTCAACAAAAGAATAATAGAGTGTACATGCCTATTCAGGTCCTCCATCATTTAAAATGGTTTAGTGTAGTTTATTGTATCATTCATGGTGCATGGAATAAAGGAAGAAGTTAAACTTCATTTTTTTGGGAAAAAATAAGAAATCACACAAAAGGGCATTTTTTTTTTTTTGTATTTAAGTTAGGGGAACTATTGACAATCAAAAGTTTTTCTAACATCTTGACATTTTATAGTACTAGATAGATATTTGGATTGGGGAGTCATCTTTCTCTGCTCTTTTCTAGATTTTAGAGTCGTGTGATTATTTCTCTTGTTAGTTCCTTTTCCTTTCCTATTTCATGGGATCTTTGATTCCTTAGAAGTCTTATGATAGAGAATGTTTGGAAGTGGTCGAGCTTCTTGAGACTCTTAATGTCAATTTGACTTGTGGTAGTATGGATAAAAGGGTTTGGAACATTGATCTTACCGGTGTTTTTCATGTAAATCTTTCTTTGCTTTAATTGAAGACCCTTCCTTTCCTTCATTCCCTCCATCTAAGGTGATTTGGGGAGCTAAAATACCCATAAAGGTTCAAATTTTTGTTTGGATTATTGCCCATGGCAAGAGCAGCACTTATGATGTGTTGCAAAGAAGACGACCCAAGGTTTGTTTTCTACCTCAATGTTGTGTTATGTGCAAAGGCAATTGCGAGAGAATGAATCAAATTATTTTTACATTGTCTCTTTGGAATAGGTTATTTTGTTATGTGGGTCTTTGTTGGGTGATACCAAGAACTATTTGCTTAATGATTGTTATGGATGGGATTTGTGGGGGGTGGCAATAAAAGATGGAAGATTCTTTGGCGATGTGCATTTTTTGCTACCATTTGGGGAAGTTTGTTGGAAAGGAATGTTTGGTTTTTTTATGACAAATATGAGGTGATTGAAGGACTATGGGATAAGATTTTTTTCTTGGCCTCCTTTTGGGCCTCGGTGTCGAAGGAGTTTTGAAATATTTCCTTTTTCCGCATTACTTCTAATTTGAGAGCTTCATGTGGGATGTAGATGTTTTGTTCTTTCTCATGATATATTTTTGTTTTTGTTTTGTTTCTGATTTGTTGCTGTTTTGGACTACTTGTCCAAACACGGCTGCTTATTGTACTACCATTCATTTTGATTTTTAATGATATCATTGTTTCTTATCCAAAAAAAAATAAATTGATTCCATGGTATACTCCATATTTGAACTAGATTTGAAATGAAACTTCTCCTTAGGATGCTATTCCTCCAAAACAAAAAAAGAAAGTAATCTTGTTTCCCTCGTTTCGGAATGGAGAAAAAGGAGGGGAGGGCGGGGTGCAAAAGTTTTTTCTTTAGTTTTTTTTGTTCTGAATGCATTTGTCAGTTTTTTGTTTATTATTCGGATGAAAGAATGTTGTGTGTCTGATGATGTGATTTTGTTGTACCTTGTACCTTGGATCTTCTATATTCTTATTCACTCTTTTAATCTAGTATAAATGTAGTATAAAACATTTTCATTGAGTGGTTGAGCTCAGTTTACGCATTTTTCAATTTGTCAAACTTAGGTCATGATCTCATTCAAATATTAGTCCAGCTTATGTGCATCAAGGGTTCCTCTGGTGTCTTTCATTTTTGTTGATTGGTTTTGTGGTTCTCTCAAGTAAGATAAGGGGGTTACTCTCTCTCCACCCCCCTCTCTGTCTTTGTGCTTGATATTGCCTAAGCAGTTTATTAATTCAGGTTAATGCAAGCCCATATGAAAATGGATGGATCATGAAGGTGGATATGAGCAGCACTGCTGAATTGAAATCCTTAATGGACTCTGACCAGTACTCCAAGTTTTGTGAAGAAGATGCAAAGCACTAGCAAGCCCTCAGATGCAATCCAGGATCTCTTCTGTGGAGGGTTTGTTTTGTGAATCGAGGGGTCAATTGAAGTTGCGGAAGCTAGAGAGTATGCTTTTTTATTTTCTTGGTGTCTTATCCAACAATGTGTTCCCATTGCACGTCTTTCTTTCTTAGGAACAAAATATTCAGTACTTTGATGTGGAAAATTTTATCTACATTGAGGATAGTTCTTCTTGCTTTGGATTTGATTTATGCATTGATAAGCTGAAGGATTCCAAATTTGGTTGATGTTTTGCTTAAAGTTGGGGTTCATGTGAGAAATACTGGAAAAAATGCAAGTGATCTGTAACATTAATTGTTTGGAATCCATAATATAACGAGGATCGAGGGTGGGTCTTGTCGTAATGGTAAGATTGCTCTATTTTGTCTTGAATAGTTCGAGTCCTAAAAACATGCTCACTGCATGGGGGGGGTTAAGAGTTAGTTGCATCCGATCTTTCCTAAATCTAGCAGTGGGGTACTGGGCCACTTTTGTTTTTTTTCTATCCACAATATAGCGAGGATGATAGAATTTGTGTTGCTATAAATTGATTAGATTACTCACTAACTAAAAGCAGTATAAGCAGTGGGCTATGATCTAGCAATTTGCTCAGAGAACCAATGTATGCAGTGATCTGTTTCATATGGTGGTTACCATCTATCAATTTTCCCAGAGAACCAAGTTGAATATTCCTTTCTATACTGAATGTATTCCTTTACTTATTTAATCTTGGTTGATGTAGCTCTAGTAACATGACCACCAGTGTACCCTTTTTCTGCCTGGAGTTTCTCAAATTGAGACTGACCTTTTGCAGAGTCAAACCCAAGCTTGGAAAAAATTTAGCGTCAGCCCAAACCGATCTTGAAAATTTTCCAAAAAATGGACGAGTCGAGTTTTGATGGCTTGGCATTTGCCTTGACTAGAGATATCTGCTTCATCAGTCTGTCTGATATTTTTGCTTACAATCCTTAATTTGGTTTTAGAAGAAGCAAATGTACAATAATTTCATCATCGTTCATGTAGATGAGGTTAAACTAGATCCACCAAAGACAGAAATATTGGACTTCTGGGAGGAACATGTTTGGGGAAATCTGAGGTTCATAACCTTCGTTGTTCCTCAAGACAACGGGGATAGCTCATGCTTTAGAGCTCTCGTACTTAGTGATGATTAGTTTTACGTAGTTTCAATTACTAACGTATATTACAAATTTGCCAAAAAATTGTTTCATTTTATCTCCAAATATGTGATCTTTTTTACTTTGTCCCGACACATTTGTAATTTTTGTCCAAAAAAAATAGTGGACGTTTGTGTTTGGACAATGTCAAGTAATTCAAGTAATTGAGGAGACAATGTAAAAAATTCAATAGCTCAAGGGACAAAGTGAAGTCAAGACCATAATTATAAGAGGGTTAACACTTTAACCCTTTTATTTTGAGTAATCTACAGCGGAACATTAAAATAAAGCAAGAAAAATAAAAAATAAAAACACTTAATACTATTAGGACCTAATTTGATGACTTAATGCATTTTGACCATTAGATTGATAGTGTTAAGACCCCGTAATAATTTAATGTTGGGACCCACTAATAATCTAATGGTTACAATCATTAAGTCTCTAAATTATGTCCTTAAATTATGTACCAATAGCATTACCTGACTTAGTTTTCATACTTTGGCTCACCTCCCAGATTTAGTGAAGGTTTTGAACTAAGCTGTTATAACCACTACAACAAACCACTTTTTCTAGGCTCAGAGAAATTCTCATATCACAACTAATGGATTTTCCTTAATCTATCCTCTAAATCTTTTTACACTTGTCACAATCAATCTACATCTAAGGATTTAGAGGCTCATCCTTAAACATAGGTAATTGCAATTTTACCTCAAAACAAAAATGCCCATGGCTGTAATGACGAGTCCTTCATGTACCTTAATCTTGTGGGACTTTGATGGTGAGAGACGTGTGTTTGTCTCACTCTAAGCTTCCCAAAATTACTCTTAAGAAGGATTGCTAATGTGCTTAAAGCGTAAGGGACATAAACAAGTTAAGGGCTTATATGGCGGGTAGGGAGACGACTCTCTTTCGATGTGGGACGGGTGTATCTCTCACATTTTGCTCTAGCAGAAAGAGAGGTAATGGTTATTAGGGCGTAAGAGTCAGGTCAGCCAGAATCCTTCCGTGGGGGAGGAGGGCTGAGTATAAACTTGTCTATACAATTTGAAGGTCCTCCGAAGGTTGATTTCTTCTTGTCTATATTGAATTCTTCGAGCTTGAGGCTTGAATCAGTTCCTCTGTAGATGTCTGCTAATGTCTTCGTATTCGAGTTACGATACAAGTTTATGAAATTTTTAATCCTAAGGTCCAACACCTAACACTTAGCATTTGCCTTTTCATGGTTTAAATATAACCACGTAACCCTTATGTCGTTTTAAATGGGATCAATTCTATCGAAAGACCTTATTACCCCTCAGTGTCAATCTCTCATATTTTTCTTTTGGAAGAATAACATTCAAACCTGCTGAGGTTTATCAGTTAATCACTTACATTCCCTGACATTTAAAATATTGCACATATACTTTTTGAGATTTGTACGTGCGTAATACTTAGACCCCTACTGTAAATATATCATTTAATAAATTATACTCAAATCCCTTAAAATTTGTAAATATATATTACTTAGACCCCTTAAGTTTACAATGATATACTTAGACAAAAAATATTTCAACCAAAGATATAATATCAAATATTTTAAATTTTATAATTAAAATTCATGTTATATTGTATCATTTATTGAAATAAAATCAAAAATAAAAATTCAATTTTTTTATTAAAAATCGTAATTAATATACAATTATATTGTCTTTTGGAATTTAATTTGATTGTTTAAACGACCAAATTAAAATACCAAACTATCCCAATTAAAGCTAAAATATATTGTATCCATTACAGTTTGAACTCTTATTTAATTTTTTTAGTTTTATTCTAATAGATATTATAATTGTATATTAACTATATTTTTTTTTAAAAAAAAATAGATTTTTAATTTTAATTTTAATTTTATTTCAATAAATGACATAATAAAACATAAATTTTGGTTGTAAAATTCATGTTCTATTATGAATGACTTAAACCTCTTATTTGATTTTTTAGTTTTATTCCAATACATATGCCTATAAACTTCAGGGGGTTTAGGTATAATTTATTAATGGATATATTTATAACATGAGTCTAAGTATTACGCGCGTACAAATTTTAGGGGTCTATGTATGATATTTTAAATGTCAAAGGAGCTGAAGTGACAAATTTTAAAAGGTCTAGGTGTAATTTTGCATTTTCTTTTTCTTCTTACTCCAGCAACCTCTGCCCACTTCTTAACCACTACCATCCAATGTCGAAACCAATGCACAACCACCAGTGGTGGAGCCAAGTAGTACAAAGTGGGGGCAATTACTGACATTCAATATTACACTTCATCTGTTTTTGCTAAAAGTTCTGTTTATATATGTTCTTGCATATTCTTAAATTTGCTTCTCTCTCATCCATCTTATTCCTTTTAAACGTCTCCCAAATTCAGGTTAAATTTCTAATTTCTCAGTTGAGTAAACTTAATTAACCAATATTTAATTAGTTGAGTCTCGTCAAAATGTTTTTAAAAAACATCTTAAAGCGCTCTCTCTCTCTCTATCTGTCTCTCTCTCTCACCGCGGTTGATTTGAATTTATAATATAAAATAAAATAAACTTTAATAAATCAATTCGATGGTCTCAAATAGACTCATCAAACGGCCACCAACATCTCTCAAAATTATTCACATTGCACCATTCCTTCAGACATGAGTTACCCCTAATATATTGATAAAACATGCTTAATGTCATTGATAATGAAATTATTATGCAATATTTTTAAAACCTGAAAACTTGTCCGGACTAATAGTAAATGTATTCAGTAGAATTACTATCAATCAGCATTTATGCTACCGTATTCTAGCATTGTCTTGAAGATATTGCTTTAAGTGAAAAAAAAATCGTACCAAAAACATATATATTTGATCATTACATAATAAAATGATTTATATAAATCATAATATATAAATAATATACTTATGTAAGCATATATATTACTGTACAAATGATTAAGCTTCGAAGAATGGAATAACTTTGAAAAAAGAAAAAAGAAAAAAAATCCACACAAACAAACAATACTTAGAAAAAAATATTAAAAAATACATAAAACATTTAAAAATAACATTACCAAATGGAACTTCTTGTTTATTTTACTTTTTATTGTGATTACTAAAATTTACCCTTGTTATTATAAATTTTTGGTTCCGTCCCTGACGACCACCACCACCCACTGTCCAACTAACATCACTGCCAATTCCCCACATATAGAAACTACTAGAATGAGATTGACCATTTTTAATAATAGGATCAGATATGAGTTATCTTTTATCTTTAACATAGACAAATGTAAAGCCCCCTCATATACATTCTTGATGTTGTATGTGCTCTCTCAGAGGACCCTTTCTCATTCTTCTCCCATTTTAGCTCACGAGTTGCTTGCAACACTTGATTATTGTATTTTTTCCCTTCTATTGTGGACAGTTTGATTGAATCCCCAACCCCACAGATTACGGAGTACATGGCTAGTCTTTGAATGGTATGCCAATCTCTCAGTCTAGCCTCGGGTGTGGTTGCTCTCGTACCTAAGATTATAAACTACAACGGTGGATTCAAGCGCATGAGTTCAGAGAGATCAATTGAACGTCTATAGATTGTAGCATTAACTGCTCTAGAGCTTTGAAACTACAACCTAGGATGATAAGTAAAGGAAACAAATGAATAAAAAAAGCTGGTTTAGGTAAGGACTGTTTTATTTAATGGGGGAGTGAATAAAGTTTAGAGCAAGCAACATAGGTAATCAAACAACAATCAAATCTTTCTTTGAACCAATCTATTTGCCTTGTTTTTATGATATTTTCGTATTTCTAGTTGTCGTTCTTCTCGCTAGTGAGTTTATTTGTACCCTAATGTAGTTGTCAATTTTTCTTTGCCCAACAATTTTTTTACATGGTTTAGGTATGACACTACGCTGCATGAGATAATTACATGTGTCAATATCAAACATTCAATTGACTACTCTTTTTTAGAGAATTACTCTCACTCTTTGAGCTTGAAATGAGATTTATAATATCTTTATTGTAATATTAAACATTCAAATTATTGAGGGCAAACCTTGATACAACATTGAAGTGGTTATACTATCATATGAAGATTTTTTTACCATTCCCATGCATCTCCATGACTTATTTTTAGTCACTTTCAAACTTATTTCTCAAATTCAATCACCTTAAAAAAAACGTCATTTCAAATGACGTCTTCATCGTTAAAAGCATCATTTGAAATGACGTTTTTTAATGTAAATGAACTAATGTAAAATGTACATGATATCCTAAAGATCTTTAAAATTGTCACCCAAATGACATCTTTAAAGGCGCCACTCTAAATGATGTGCACAATTGCAGCATGTAATCAAAAAATTTAGAGGTCTTCTTCAATTTGTTAATTAAGTAAAATAATATTTTTTGTATCCCAAAATAATGCCATAAGTTCATCCAACACTGACATTTGTCCTGAAAAAAATTGCAAACCATGCACAAATATCCATGGGACCATCAAAACAATGAAATAAATTTTATAGATATGGCGCGTCTAGTGGTAATAGTAACGTTTTATTTTATAATAATAATTCAAACAAAATATGCTACTTATGCATAAAGAAAAGGAAATTTTATTTCATAACACTGCATAAAATATAGTCTTTCAATAATGTGGTAGATGTTCATAACAACATAAAGGTTTACCACATATACATAAACTTGCTGGAAGAAATTTTTTAGACTCATCGTCACTTGCATCTAAAAAATTAGAAAGTTTAAAATCGAAAACAAGTAACGAATTCTCTAAAATTTCAATAACGACATAGTCAAGATTAAAATACTCAATTTTTGCGTACTCGGTTGTATTCAAATGATCAAGTCAACGTTACATTTGATTATTTTCACGTTCAAGCTTTGCTATGATCTCATTGTGGTTGTTTGAGTTTCATAGATGGTATATATCATTTGAACGTGCATTTGGTACCGATAGTCCACGCCAACGACAATATACTTCAAGCTCACAACGTTTGTCATATTACTCTTGCCACCTTAGTGTGGATTCGATATGAGCACTCATAGGAGGATTGCAGGTTGCAAGCCTAATAATTATGTGACCAGCGTGCCCTAATGGGGTTAAAAGTATTGAAAGCCTCATTTTGGAATTCACATTTTTGTCCATACCATGTTACATCACCATAATCTGAGATGATTTAATAGAATGAACTATGTTCCACGATGCTGGTTGGGCAGTCGATCGTTGTCGTTAATTGGTTGAAGATGAACTATGTTGTTCATTGGTTGATGAAGAACCTTTGTTGGTTTGGTTGGAATGCCTATTTAATGTGCACCTAGACATTTTTTTTTATTTTGCACAAGGTTATGACTAAAGATTTATATGGGCACAGTTGAGCATATGAGGTTCACAATCATTTTCTTAACAATTTGAAATGACCTCACACTGCCAAGTTATGAAATGACTCGACACTGATAAAATAATGACATGACTTCATGTTGTTAAAGTTGTGACATGACAATACACTGATACGATTGTGACAATGCAGAACATTTATGACATTAATAAAAAAGCCTAAGCTGAGGTAAACACATCAAAAGTCATATTGATTACAATGATAAATGTACAAGATTACTGCACACTAAGATGAGATAGACACCACCATTTTGACACTAATTACACTTGTTATTCCTCATTAGACATATAATCATTTGATAGGCATTGTTCATTAGATAAGACATTATTTTGCTCAGCAAGTGTTAACTCTATTCCATATACAATTCCCACCATGTCTTTTACTAATTGGACCACATAATGTTGACACCCATGCACCAACATCATATTATTCTTGTTAGATCACATTTTATGATTGACTAATTTTGTGGATTCCATTATAAATATCAATATTTGTCATGGTCATAATACTATCAAGTTGAAGATCTAAAAGTGTCATTGAAGGAAAAAGATCAAGTGGTAAAACAATATCATTTAACCTATATATACACCTTCATACTCAGGACAAAGGTAATGATCTAGACATATAAGATGAATCCTCAGTTACTTTTAACTTAGGATGAAAATGGAATTGGAAGCAAGCTCCTAGGTGATTTCAAATGAAAATAATTTTTAAACTATTTTGCATTTTGAAAACATGGATTGAGTCATAATCAAACTCCTCTTGAGCAACACTTTTAATGCTCAAGATGACTATTTTTTGCTTTATTTTATGCTTCAAAAATAGCACACCAGCCTTGGATAGAGCGGTCTCTTTGTGACTTAGGGAATTAGAAGCGAAAAGGTCACGAGGGAACAACATAGAGCTCGCTCGAGCGGTTCTGCTCCTAGACATAATAGAAATGTGATTTTCATTCTAGTGCCAACAGCTTTTGACCACACTCCCATTGATCGAGCGGTCATTCGTGAATTTTAGTTTTTTTATTTACTAAGGCTACTCTTATTCTGATCTTATAAATAGGGAGAGGCTTTCCCATATCTAGGTTAACCCTCTTGTGAAATTTCTAAGAGAGAAAACACTTCTTCTACCTTGAGAGCCTCCACCACTAACCTAGATATCTAAATCCAAAGGCTACCATTAGAGATTATACCCAACCATACAAATTAGAGTTGAAGATCTTAATGGTTTGACAAAATTGTTGGTGTGTACATATTGAGGATCATTGGCATACCCATGATTGCTTGAAGACTAAACGAACCATGGAGCAAGGAGGTCTAAAGGAATATACACTAGATGTTGAAAGAGAGCCTTTAAAGGAGAGACAAAAAATAAATGAGCATCTAACAATGATATTGGTTGAGATATAAGACTCGAGTACTTGGATGTTGACTTTGCGAGTAGTGGATTAGGCTTTGGTGAACTGAAAAGATTCCCCACTATTTTTTTCGAGGAGGGTTTTCCTTGTCAATAAATCCCTTGTGGTTGTGAGAACACACGTGTATTATATGTGGGTTGGAATGATAGTTTAAATATTTATTCATACATAGTTGTGCATTGGGTTTGGGATTTGGAATTGCTTTGAGATTGATTGTAAGTGAATTAATTCAGGATTAATTAAAATCAATCGTCATGGTTAATTTGGGTTCTGGTAACTAAAGAGGTTCTCACATTAATTGTTATATCTTTGCATGAAGAGATAATTGTGGTGGTTTAGGTTTCTATTAGTAATCAATTGAGCGAGCTCCACTTGTATAATCATGGGAAAAAATTCACATTGGGTTCCCCTTCCTAGAACAACAATTCTCTTTTCGAACATAATTAAGTGTTGATTCGTAGTCCGCTCTATCCCTTTGTTGCATCGTTAGTGAACGCATATGTGGCACTGATATGCCAAATACTCGTAGCACCAATATGCCAAAGACGTCAATGGACATCTTTGTACCTCTTAGTAGGGGTGGCAATCGAATCGTGTTGTATCGAGTTCGTGTCGTGTCGAAAATTAATCGTGTCGAACATCAGTCAACCCTAACCCAACCCATTTAACTAATCGTGTCGTGTCGAGTTGACCTGTTTATTTTCGTGTCGTGTTCGTGTTTTTATTCGTGTTGACCCACATAAACTTTAAATAAAAAATTTAACTTTAAGATTTTATTTTTACTTAATTGAATCTCTCCTCATATTTTTTCTACAAACTAAAAATTAATCTAATAATAATAATGAGTAATAATATCTTTTTTTATACAATAATTATGTCAGTACTTGATAAACAGTTACAAATAATTAATATTTTATTTCTATAATACTAATTAAATATGTTAATCGTACATTGCGCAACCAAATTAAACATTAGAAGTAATGAAAAAAAAAGCTATCAAAACATGAAAACTCATACATGCAACGAAAAGGCTAGGATAATCTCTTTCGAGTTAAAAATTTCGTGTCGACGGGTTAAGCGGGTTGAACCCGAACACGACCCATTAACATTTCGTGTTGACGGGTCGTGTCATACACGGGTTCGTGTCAAAAAATAGTCAACCCAAACCCATTTATTCGTGTCGTGTTCGTATCGAGTTATCGTGTCGTGTCAAAAATTGCCACCCCTACCTCTTAGGGTGCTTGGATGTTGAACACGAATTTATTAAATGCCAAGAACTAACATGAAAATGAGAACAAGCAGCCATTACATCAAAACAAAGCATTCCATAGATGATGAACTTCCCAAAAGTATATAGATAACATGTGTATTACCTTTCATTGTCACCACCTCAACAAGTTCCAATTGAATGTGAAATTGTATATCAGTACACATTCTTGCTTTGGTCGCATAAATTTGATTGCATCAAATGAAAACTTCATACCCTTCCCTTTGCAGCGTAGTGCGTGCTTACGCCGCTCACAATAGTATTTTGCGATCCAATAGAATATGAATTTCATATATGCAGTTATGGGAAGCATCTTTGCACCACCATTGAATACTTCGAAAACATTGGTTGTGGTAGTTCCATACCGTCGGCCACCATCATGGACAAATGTCCACTATTGTACTGGAATCTTACTCAATCACGACCACACTTTGGGACTAACATTTTTCAATTCTTCCATTATCACATTAAACTTGTGAATCTGTTGTGCTGACCTAGCCCTTCACACTTGATCCTTTAGATACATATCCCTAAACCTGGTGTTGAAATTGCTCTGTACATGCCTAAGTCAAAACTAGTAACAAATGTGTGGCTCATTCCACCTAGAATCAACTTAATTCACCGCTGAGATTAAACATTTATGGCGATCTGATAGTAAACCTAGACCTTGTCTATTCGGCACAACAAAATGCCATAGATGATGTAAAAATCAACCCCAATTGTCACGACTCTCCTCATTTATAATAGCAAATGTAAGAGTAAAAATATGTTTGTGAGCATTAATACCTATAGTAATCAGGAGCTTATGCTTATACTAATACTTATACTTGTCATTTACAAAGGTGGTATTGATACTAATTATAGGCTGACAATAAACAAAGCTATCAATGGAAACTTTGAAAGCCCATAACATTTTGCTAAATATTACTATGTTGGCAACGCAATCATCGTATTACCAATTTACAATCTTCCCAAGGTTTTTCTTTACAAGAGCACTCGTAAACTTAAGTAAGATATTGTAAGAAGAATCCTAGTTATCAAAAACCTTTGTAATGACTTTGTTATTCGCATGCCTCGCCTTCTTGTACGTTATTACATAGAGATATTCTTTTTTTTACCAACTCTATGATAACATGAATTTTTATTTCCGGTGTAACCCGAAAAACACCACCAATCCATTGGGATATAAATTCCGCATCAAGCTAATAATGGTCTTGGTTCATCCTTGGGTAGAAACAAGTGTGGGGTCCTTCAAATTTTGTGATCTCAAATATTCCATATTGGGCCCTAAAGCGCGCACACAACCTCCACTTGCATCCACATTCTTGATGCATCTTACACCTAAAAACCCATCTTTTTTTGTTCGTATCCACAACAACGTACTACCGATGCATCTTGAGTGAACACAATTTCATTACCATCTTCAATTATTTTTTATTCTTGCATACGAGAACCTTCGAAAATTTAGGTTTGTTGGATTCCATGTTTTAAATTCATGCGACTTGCAAAATCTATCGACTTCATTTTGGGTATCCGAGTCAATGTTTGTGGAGAAGGGTAACTAGGGCTCTTACGTACAAACATCAGCCTCAGGATCAACATAATTACCAACGCTATCGTCAACATCATAGTCATCTATCAACAAATCCTCATGCACTTCTTTTTGTTCAGACTCCTCATTGCGGTCATTAGCACGCATTCCTTCCTATACAGGAGTAGAACTCTATAGAAATACCAATTCTTGCATAGTTCTATTGACACCAACTCTCGGTAACCGCAACCAGATACATCATCTCGTTACTCATAGTAGCACTATGGGATATCTAGGTGAGCATTCGGCAATAGTGTTGGAGCCAGATTCTATCTTTGTATAACTATATCGATTATACTCTTCCATACCTTGTAGTACCACCAGGGTGCAATAGTCATCCGTCATGCTAGAAGATTGAATTGTTGGAGTATAAGATTCTTGTGTTATAAGTGAAGAGTAAGAACCACCATCACTCTAACTTTGCTAACTTCCACCAATGTTACTGGACCTAACCTCTTGCTTCAAGTACAAATCTACACTGTTGACAACTACATTATCAAACACAACATCCAACGTTGCCTCCACACTATCACTGTAAATAATTTCTAATTTTATATATTTTTTCATGATTTGTCCCAATGTAGAAGGGAATCCACAAATGACCTTCAGACTGTATTTATTGCTAAAATCCCATTACATCATGCAACCTATTAACCAATGTCGAGTTACTTGTGTCATGAGCTACCTTTATGACACACTTAGGACGAATATTGTATCATACACCCTCAGGGGTTGAAATAATATTATCATCCCAATATATCAAGACGGTTGCACATCTTCCTATTATTTTCAACAATTCTACCATAACGACATGAAGATGAAAATTAGATGTTTTTAAATCTTACAACAAAAAATTAGATGCCTTTTAAAATAACTCTAAGCTATGTATAGTTATTTCAATATTGTAGCTAAAAGTTTTGCAAGACGCTTCGATTTGGTAGGCCCCAAAGTTTCCTTGTTCTTTACACATAATAAAATAAAAACACCTTTAGAATTTGAAGTCCTAAGGTTTCAGTATTCTACTCATTGAGACATTTTCATCAAACATGTATTATCTATTATGTAATCTTATTTTCCTAGATTGTCATGGATATGTTTCATGACAAAATTTCTAGTTCATTTAATTTCTTTCAAGATGGTCATTCCCAACCTATACTATCATATCTATTACATTTCATAGATGATTTATATATTGCATTTTACAAATTACTCTTCTCTAGCTACGGTGACAATTACTTTCAAATACTTTATACACACAAACATAGCCATGTTGTAGTTAATTACTCAGATAATACACTTTTCACACTTCAATTTCCATGGGTACTCATGTTTTACACAATGTAGTTAATTGCTTAAGTCAATCCTATTTTGCCTAGTGATTCGATAGTCAAAACACTTATAACACATTCTGTAAAACATGACTATGTGAACACAAACAATGATAAGAAAAATTGCATTTAAAGTAAGCTTGAATCCAAGAAATTGAGAAAGGAAGCATGCATCCACTACATGTTAATTTTTAATTTTTTTTTTTTGCAAGAAGGCGAATAGGGGAGGTTTGAGGGGATTGTGGAAGCAGGAGGGTGAAGGGGATTTCGAACCCTGGCTATGGCATGCAGTAGAGAATTGGAGATATATACATAGAGAGAGAGAGAGAGAGGTTTGAAGGATTTGTTGTTGTCGGATCTGAGAAAATGGATAAATATCCCAAGCGTCATTGCTAGATTCGGCATCGTCATTGGTTTAGACATCGTTAGAGTTACTAGTCGATGTCAGAGTTAGACATCGAAATTGTTGGTTGAAAGGTTTGAAGGAGTCTGAGGAGAGGGTGGTCGTGTGATTTGAGGAGAGGCTTTGAAATTTTTGACCTAAGTCTTCTACGATTTTGGAAATTTGAATCTCATTTTATTCTACAAAACGTCATTTCAAATGACTTTTTTTAAAGGCATCATTCCAATTGACACTATCGTGCTTAATATACAGTATTGAGAGTAGTCTTACAACGGTGGTTAAAAACAACATTCTGAATGACTCTTTTGAATGTTGAAAGCGTCATTTGAAATCATGTTTTCTAAAAGTGACTAGGTTTAGGAAATAAATTTGAAAGTGACTGATTTAAGGAAATAAGTTCTGGAGATGCATGGGTATGGTGAAAAACTTGTCATTTGAATGTCAATGGTTCAAATTACAAAAATATTTTTTTTGCACACAAGGTGAGACTATGACATCTGATCCTTCAAACCCTTCAATGCAGAAGTGTTGTGTATTAGGCTGCATGTTTTTAATTCTTCTTTTTAGAAAATTATTCACACAAACTCTTAACATTCATAATTAATGATGTTATTTAATTTAATTCTGATGTAATTTTTTGGGTAAATAATATATAATTGGGTAAATTACACTGATTCCCCTTGTAGATTAGCATGATTATAGAGACACCCTCTTTGTTTTTTGAAATATCACTAACATTCTTTTGTCAAATTTTGTTTGCAACAAAAGTGACGAAACTTTTATTTTGCATATTTACCCTTGGTAGAAACACATATTTACTTATGTATCGTCATTTTTATATTAAAAATAAACTTCTCATCTCCACATACTTGTGAATAGTGACATTATCACACCCCATCCCAGAAAAGAGTTAGGGTGTGAGCAGATCTAACTTGTAACCCATACATCTAATACTCAAATGATAGATTAACGTCAATTAATCAAAGTTAATGAAAGTCATTCCTATAAACCAACAACCGGATAATTACATATATACATAACCAAATATTCTCATCATTTAGACACCTTGTCTACAAAACTTCTGAACCAACCACTTACACCATGACTCATGACATATAGTATAACAGATGTTAATCCCCTCCTAAGCCAAGTTAGACTCCTTAGTGGACCTCCTTCAACGTGAACACCTGAAAGCAAATAACTGTAAAGGGGATGAACAAACCATAACAAATCCCGCATATTAAAATTAAACACCAATATCCAACTATTCAATAACACTTGGAAGTCTCAACGAGATTTAACGACTACCCATTTCTACTGGGAGTCTCGGCAATCATATCACTATTGTTTATGCCCAGTAGTCACATCACTATCGTTTATGCCCGACAGTTTTGGCAACCAATAATATCAAGAAACACATAACCACCATAAATATCACTTGAACTCATAACCAATCACAACTCCACAAATTAATAATCCACTACACCACATTCCAGATAATACACATAAGTATAGCTATTAGTCAAACAATCAAATTTCCAATCAATATGAATCAATACACTCTCCTCGAGTTCAACTCCAAATCCAAACTCAATCCCCCTATGTAACCTTAGGTGGACCCAAGGTTGATGTCATCATCTCCACACCTAACATACGTCATCACAAGAAACATGAGTATCATCCACCAATACATTATGCTATGTATGGCTAACTATGCTTAATATAACCCATTTCCAATCCTTTACCCATGTGCCACAACATAACCACTTAAACCTTAACTCAATAGTTGCATGTCTCACTGAAGTTGAGTTTCGTTGAAATACATAAATCATTTATTTGTAGGTAATTAAAACTAAAAGCGATTGATTTAAATTCATTGGGATGCTTTTGAGAAGTTTGAAAATGAGCGGGCAATGAGTTGAAATAGTGTAGTAAAACAAGGTGAGGAAACAAGGATTGTATTGGTACAAATTGTACTAGTTCTTATTATGAGAGTCCCCCTTGTTCTAGTACAACTTGGGTTGTACCGGTTCATCATAGAACAGTATCTCGATGCATTTGTTGTACCAATTCATTCCTGGGTTTCTTCTTCGTTTGGTTCCACTTCTTCCCGAACCTACTCCTTTCAATCCCTAAAACCCTCAACACTTCCACCAACAATTATAACTACCAAATTACATGGAACTCTTAACTATTAGCAAGCCCAACAGCTAACTAATTTTACCAAACATCACCCTTCAAACTAAGTTTAGAGTTAATAACATAAAATTCCTTTGAAAACAACACAGAATTCTTACCAAAAGTAATCAATCCTCCTTCCAAACCGCCGAGCTTCCTAAGTAGTAACCCTAGGATTTCTTGTTGTCGATTCCCCTCTTTTCCCTTCTCTTTTCTCTTTTCGTTTCTATTTCTTCTTTATCTCATCCAAATTTCATGTACAACACACACACACATACATATATATCTGTATGTATGTACCAGTTCTAGCATATATATATATATATATATATATATATATAGGTGAACTGAGAGGAAGACGGGTGACTTCAATGTCTCACCCAAACCCTTCCAAACTTCACTTGACCCCCTTTGTATTTCACTTACTCACACACAAACTCCCTTAACTTCTATCATATACCAATTACACCCAAAAATTTTTACAACCTTATAAATCAACCCATAGGGTTTATTACATAACTCTCCAATTCCAATAATAGTAATTTAACCTCCACAATTTACAACACAAATTACACATTAGATTCTAACACTATAATAAAAGTTATGCAATGCATATATGGGTCTCACAATTCTCCCCCACTACAAAAAAAAATTGACCTCGAAATTAGTTATTATCAAGAAACAAATGGGGATACTGCACTTGCATAGCCTCCTCACTTTCCGAAGTTGCCTCGTACAACTCCATAGGTAATGCTGGACAATATGCTACAGCTTCAACCAGCTCCAAAATCTCAAATGGACCAATATAAATGTGGACTCAACATGTCTTTCTTCCCAAACCGCACAACTCCCTTCTAGGGAGAAATCTGAAAGAAACCATGGTCACCCACCTCAAACTCTGAATCTCCCCTATGACTATCAGCGTAACTCTTTTGCCTACTTTGAGCACTTCTCAACTTATCTTGAATTACTTTTCACCTTGGAGGATGTAACGTACACAATCTTAGGGCCCAACAACTTTCTTTCCCCAACCTCACTCCAACACATTGGAATCCTACACTTTCTACCCTATAAAGCTTCATAGGGAACAATCTCAATTGAAGCTTGATAATTGTTATTGTAAGCAAATTCAACCAAAGGTAAATGATCATCACCATTAGCTTTGAATTCCATAACACAAGCTCGTAGCATATCCTCCAAGGTCTGAATGGTTCGCTCGGACTACCCATTAGTTTGAGTATGGAAAGTTGTGATAGACCTCAAAGTAGTACCTAGGGCATTCTAGAAACTATGCCAAAACCTTGAAGTAAAGTGTGGATCCATGTCAGAGACAATAGAAACAAGTGTTTCATGCAATCTAATAATCTTCATCAACATATAACTTAGCTAACCTACCAAGAGAAAATGAAGTCCTTATAGCCAAAAAATGAGAAGACTTTGTCAGTCTGTCCACCACCATCTAGATAGAGTCATGCACTTTCTATATACAAGGAAATCCTCTTACAAAATCTATAATAATGTACTCCTACTTCCATTCAGGCACTAGAAGAGGTTACAACAAACAAGTTGGGTGTTGATTCTCTACTTTCACCTGTTGACACACCAGACATCTTGCCACAAACTTAGCAATTTTCCACTTCAACCCTACCCACCAATAATGCTCTTTCAAATCCCAATACAAATTGGTATTGCACGGATGCATAGCAATGAGCCTCCCTAAGAATTTTCTTCTATAACCCTACAACACAAGTAACATGTAATCGAGTCTCAAATAATAAATCATCATCCTTAAGTACAAAATTAGATCTAACACCATTTTGAAATTCATTCTTTTTTTTTAATTGTACATAAGACTTTTGAGCTTCAAGAATCCTATTCATCAAAATTGGCTTCAAGGTCAAATTGGAAAGTAAAGATGTAGCTTCTCCCACCGCCAAATGAGCCTTAGTAGATTTCAAATCTACAAACATTCCTCTCTGAATCACCTACAAATGAGCTAAGTTTCCCGATGACTTTCTACTCAATGTGTTAGTTGCCACATTTTTTCCCCGACTTATAGAGAATGGTGCAGTCATAATTTGTAATCAACTCAATCCGTCTATGTTGCCTCTGGTTCAACAATTTATGTATAGATAAATACTTTAAACTCTGATCAATAAAAATCTCACAAGTTACACCATATATAAAATGTCTCCATAGCTTCAAAGCAAACACAATAGCAGCAAGTTCTAAATCATGCGTAGGGTAGTTACGTTCATGAGTTTTTAACTGTCTAGAAGCATATGCAACTATCTTACCATACTGTATCAATACAAATCCCAAACCCTAATGAAATGCATCACTGTAAATAACAAAGCCATCACTACCCATTGGAATATCCAACATTGGGGCTAAAGTCAACCTATTTTTCAATTCTTGAAAATTTATCTATCCATCCAATCAAACTTCACTACTTTACGAGTTAACTGGGTCAAAGGCATAACAATTATAGAAAAATTTTGCACAAACTTTCGATAATGACTCGCCAACCCCAAGAAACTTTGAATCTCCGTCACTAACTTTGGTCTTACCCATTTCACAACAGTTTTAATCTTTGATGGGTTAACAAGAACACCATCACCTAAGATAACATGGCCCAATAATACAACATTACTCAGCCAAAACTCACACTTACTAAATTTAGCATACAATTTTCTATCATGCAAAGTCTGTAATACTACTCTCAAATAATATTCATGCTCCTCTACACTTTGAAAATGAGCCAGTATATCATCAATAAAAACAATAACAAAAGAGTCAAGGTAAGGTTGAAACTCCTGATTCATCAAATTCATAAATGCGGCTAGAGCATTTGTCAAACCAAATGGCATAACCAAAAACTTTTAATGGTCATACATGATTCGAAAAACTATATTGGAAATATCATTATCCTTTACCTTTAACTAATGATACCCAGACCAGAGATTAATCTTTTAAAACACCTGGGCACCTTGTAATTGGTCTAAACATGTCATCAATATGGGGCAAATCATATTTATTCCGTACAATCGCCTTATTCAATTGTCTGTAGTCTATACAAACTACATAGTACCATATTTTTCTTTACAAACAACACCAGAGCACTACAAGGAGATACATTGGACTGAATGAACCCATGGTCGAACAGTTCCTGTAATTGAATCTTTAACTCTTTCAACTCTGTAGGAGCCATACGGTATGGTACACTTGAAATTGGGCTAGTTCTTGGCATCAACTTGATTGTAAACTCAACCTCTCATTCAATTGCTACACCTAGCAAGTCCTCAGGAAACACATCAGTAAATTCACAAACAACTGATATATTTCCCAACTCTAGACCACCCTTTTGAGTATCCTTCACATATGTCAAGTACCCCTGACACCCCTTCCTTAACAATTTCCTGGCTTTAAGTGCAGAAATCAAACTCGTAGAAGCAGTAGGACGATCACCATAAAATCAGAATATAGACACATTCTAAAGCTATCATTTCCTTATGGTAATAGTCAATAGAGGCATGATATGATTATAACCAATCCATACCCAATATTAAATCAAATCTTGGATATCTAGTGGCACCAAATCCACCAATAACTCCCTATTACCCACATCTACAGTACAACCCCTATAGATAGTCTCTATCACCACTATGCCGCCAATCGGGGTAGAAATAGAAACTCACTATCCAAATAAGTAAAGGGTCGGTCTATATGCATGACAAATGATAATGACGCAAATGAATGTGTAGCACCAGAATCTATAAGTACTCATGCAGATCTTCCAAAAATAGAAAGCATACCTATAACCACCTCTGGCGACGCCTATGCATCTCGTTGCTTCATTACATATACCCTCCCTCCAACCTTTGATTTTCCCGAGGAATTGTTGCACTTACCTCAAGAACTTCCTACAAAACCTCTTCCACCAATAGCTGCACTAACTACCAACGATGCTAAAACAACAAGCTATGTACAATCACGCTGCAAAAGACCCAATTGCCCACATGTAAAGAACCTACATGGAACATCTGTTCAAATTGAAGTGCATTCCTTGGCATAATATCCAACCTTGACATATCTGTAACAAACATTTCCCACACTACAGCTACTAAAAGTACCCTTGCCTTGAGAAAAAGACTATTGACCAACCGAATCCTGTCTTCAACTTTGCATAAACTGACCATGCCAACCTTTTTGAAGGAGTATTTGATGCTGAAAAACTTTTCCCACTCTGATTTGGATATCCACCACTAAAAGTACCCTGCCTTGTTGGATCAAACCTAACCAAATCAAGATAATTTTTCAACTCTATAGTAGAAATCTGAGATCAAATGCTAAATTGCAATCCCATTTGGAACCTCCTATTCATTTTCCAGTAGTGATGGAACAAATTGAGACAAAGTTTTGAACTTGTTCTCATAATTAGTGACAAACATACTCTTCTAAGTAAGATGAATAAATTCATTTTCTTCCTCATATCGATAAACAAGAGGAAAATATTTATTGTCAAAGGGTTCAATGAATTATTTCCATTTCACTGCCTTAGATTCCATACCAGTATCTAAAGCAATTAACCATCACTTAGTAGCCTCCCACCAATACTGAGCTTCCTCAACTAGCATAAAAGTAGCTAAAATAACTTTATCTTCTTCAGTAACACCCATTACCAAGAATATTTTCTCCATCATTTTTTTCCAATTTTCAACCTCTGCGACACTAGACACACTAGAGAAAGTAAAGGATCAAGTTTTTTAAATCTTTCATAAATTGCACTCTGAGGTTCAGAATGATCTGGCCTCATGATCTATTGTTTAAAATATTTTGTAGATGCCTCAAGTGTTTGTTTAGATGTCTGATCTTTCTATCCACCCTGTACCTATATCCCTGCCCCTTTCACTAAAGCAAGAGCAGAAGAAGCCTCTCTTTCTACATTTTCACGAATCTTTAGATTCATAACTATCTCTTCCAAGTAATCAAGGTAGGTAAACAACAATAATATATTAATTAACTCAACAGACATAAACCACCCCTAACAGACTTGACAGACACACCCCTTAGGTTCACTATGACAGCTAAACTTAACAAATATACAGAACCTATTAAACCATAGCTCTAATACCAAAAATTGTGACACCTCATCTCAGAAAAAGAGTTAGTATGTGAGTATATCTAACTTGTAATCCATACATCCAACACTTGAACAACAGATTAACATCAATTACTTAAAGTTAATTAAAACCATTCTCATAAACCAACAACCAGATAATTACATATTTACATAGCCAAAAATTCTCATCATTTAGAGAGTCATGACATAAGCCAAGTTAGAATCTTCAATGGACGTCCTTCTAAGTCAACACCTAAAAGAAAATAACCGTTGGGGGATGAGCAAATCATAAGCTTAGTGAGTATAATTGAGACATAAAAGAAAAAAACAAAGCATTTAGCACAATACAATTATAAAAAATCACATATATTAAGATTAAACACCAATATCCAACTATTTAATAACACCTGGAAGTCTCGATGAGAATTAACGACTACCCATTTTTACCGGGAGTCTCGACAATCGCAACACTACTATTTATGCCCGATAGTCTCAACAGTCACATCGCTACCGTTTATGCCTGACAATCTTGGCAACCAATAATATCAAGAAGAACATAACCACCATAAATATCACTTGAGCTCATAATCAATCACAATTCCACAAATTAATAATCCACTACACCAACATTTAGCTAATCACATAAGTATAGTTATTAGCCAAACAATCACAATTTCAATCAATATGAATCAATACACTCACATTGGGTTCAACTCCAAATCCAAACTCAATTTCCCTATGTAACCTTAGGTGGACCCGACATTGACATTGTCTTCTTCGCACCTAACATACATTATCTCAAGATACATGAGTATTATCCACAAATGCATTATGTTATGTAAACACATGAATGAATGGTTAACTATGCTTAATATAACCCATTTCCAATCCCTTACCCATTTGCCACAACGTAACCTCTTAAATCTTACTCAATAGTTACATGTTTCACTGAAGTTGAGTTTGCGTTGAAATACATAATCATTTATTTGTAGGTAATTAAAACTAAAGCGGGTTGATTTAAACTCATTGGGATGCTTTTTTGGGATGCTTGAAAATGAGTGGACAATGAGTCGGAACAGTGTAGTAAAACAAGGTGAAGAAACAAGGTTTGAACTGGTACAAATTGTACCAGTTCTTATTGTGACAATCCCCATTATACCGGTACAACCAAAGTTGTACCAGTTCTTGATATAATAGTGACCTGATGTATTTGTTGTACCAGTTCATTCCTGGATTTTCTCCTTCGTTTGGTTCTACTTCTTCCCTAACCTACTCCTTTCAATCCCTAAAACCCTCAAACATTTACACCAACAATTATAGCTACCAAATTACATGGAACTCTTAACTATTAGCAAACCTAACAACTAAGTTATTTTACCAGGCATCAAAACCATTCTTCATACAAAAGAATTTCATAGCTATAAACATAACCCTTCAAACTAGGTTTAGAGTTAATAACATAAAATCCCTTTGAAAACAACACAGAATTCTTACCAAAAGTAATCAATCCTCCTTCCAAACCCACAAGCTTCCTAAGTAGTAACCCAAGGATTTCTTGCCACCGATTCCCCACTTTTCCCTTCTCTTTTCTCTTTGTGTTTATTTTTCTTCTTTATCTCTGCCAAATTTCATGTACAACACACACACACATACACATATCTATGTGTATGTACTAGTTCTAGCATATACATATATGCATGGGTGAGCAAAGAGGAAGACTGGTGACTTCAATGACTCATACAAACCCTTCATAACTCCACTTAACCCCTTTCTATTTCACTTACTCACACACATCCCCCTTTAACTTCTATCATATACCAATTACACCCAAAACTTGTTACAACCTTATAAATTAAGCCCTAAGGTTTATAATTTAAGATATTACATAACACCCCAATTTCAATAACAATAATTAGGGATGACAGTGGACCGGAGAAAAACGGGTATTCGTCCAAACCCATCCCGTTTGGACCAGGGATGGACTATACGTATTGGATGGTAGATGTATACGGGGGTACCCGTATATACCCGTGCGGGGATGAACTTACTTTTACCCCCGCCCCGCACCCACCCGTACCCGTTACCCGCTAAATAAATAAATAAATGTAAATATATATTGAGTTGATTGAGATGATTTTACCACCATTATGTTGTTTGTGAACATTTGTTTGTGTTTTGTTCAAATATGTAGTATTTTGAAATAGTATTTTGGACATTTGTTGTTTGTGTTTTATTTAAATATGTTATGTTATATTATGTTGTGGTATATTTTGTTAGATTATTTAAAATATTGAATTTATTTAGCTTGGGCTTGGGCGGGTACGGGAGAAGTGGGGACGGGGATTAAAAATTTATCCGCAGACAGGGATGGAGATGAAAATTATACCCCCTAACGGGGGTGGACCGGGGATGGAGATTACACCCCCGCCCCCCGCTTCAGTCCATTGACATCCCTAACAGCAATTGAACTCCCATAATTTACAGAACAAATTATTAATTAGACCCTAACATTATAATAAATGTCATGCAATGCATATCTGGGTCTCACAACCACCACCAACCATCTTCTCTCTCTCTTTCTACCCACGAATGTCGTTGCAACCATGAGCAACGAAATCCACCTGAGTAGTTCTCTGCCTCCATGCTTCATGGTCCAAAAAAGTCATCTCTTTAAGAAAGACAACCAACCCTCTCTCTCTATTCCATCGACGCGCCAGAGAAATTGGTTTTTCAAAGATCCAAAAAATACCAATCAAATTAGTGATAATTATTGCAATTGAATCGAGTCAAATTTCTAGATTTTCCATTTCCATTTTGATTTTGGTATTTTTGGTTTAATTTGGGGTAGAAATTGACGATTTTTGTTGAATTGGTATTTTGAGGATACCGTGAATTTTGATGGGTTTGGACTGGATATGGATGTAGGATTTTCTTTGGTTGTATGTGTATGACATGTGTTAGGGAGATAGCTAGATGATATGGAGGTCTACGATGGAGGTACTTTTGGGTGTAGTTGTACAATACAGTGCTTGCAAGAAAGGTGTGGGGTGGTGTTTATTGTGGCTTGAGCAGTTAGAGGCATAGGTGATTGTATATTTTTTTCTTGTGATAATGGGAGTGGTGATGGCCTTGGGACTATGCAAATGGGAAGTGATGAAGTTGCACCAATTGGGATGTGAGAGGTAATATTGGGGTTTCAACAATGAGGAGTGCTTAGGGGTGTTCAAGGGCTTTTAGGGTGGTGATGTGTAGGGTAGAGATCACCATGGTGATGGGGGAAGGGAGCAGTGTGGGTTGTGGTTTGAAGTTGCCATGGCGATTAGGAGTGTTTAAATTTTCGATTACCCGCAAATTTTGATCCTACCATACCCTACCTGATATTACTAATTGGCTACCCGAAAAAATTCGGTAAGCTAACGGAAGATCTTTTGATATTCCGCAAAAAATCGGGTAGAAATATGAAATACTTACAAAATTTTCGTATTTCTACCCTACCCTACTCTACCCTACCCGTATATATACATCTAAAAATTAAAATCCAAAAATCTAAAATTTCTAATATTTTATTGATATTTATGGCTTTCTTATATACAATGAATTGATGTTTATGACTTTCTTGTTGTGTTTTATTGTAATTGTTTATGTATTATTGAATTTATTGTGTTTTCTTTAGTGTTGTTAGCTTATTGTATATTCTTCCTCAAAGTATCGTATAGGAAGATAGAATGCTATAATTCCTATCTGTAGAGTAGGGTGAACACCCCTAATGGCGATGTAGAAAATGGTCCATTTTACTAATAACATCATCATCGGTAATTACAACATCATCCATTGGGATTATTGAGTTGGGCTTATCGTGAGTGTGTGTGTGTGTGAGAGAGAGGGGAGAATAGTGAAAGTGGTTATTTGGATATAAGTAGGAATTTACCCAATTAAGAACAAGACCTATTTATATTTAAATAACTTAGTAAGTTAGTCTACTACTATTCAAGGTAATTTTGGGTATTTAATATAAAATATATATTCATGTAATTACTTTTTGAGATTGTCTATAACGGGACTAACAATAGGGATACTATGTGAAATCGATATATGAAATATAATAGTGGTCAGTGATATTTCTAAAAAATGAGGGATGTCTTCTGTAGTTATGCTAATCTACAAGGATGTTAATGCAATGTATCCTATATAATTTTAATTTTGGTAAATTTCATAAATGAGCCTTCGTTTTAAAATTCCACTGAACTTTTATTTGTGTGAATTTATTTCTTAAAGTATGTGATTTATTTCAATTGACATCTTCCATTAACTTTAGACATTAAATAGTAGAGGTAAAATGTGACATGTACATGGGTGTTGGTAGGGGGTTTAATTTATGTCATTTAGTGTATAAAATTAACGATTGAAACTAATTACATAGTTTAGAGGTTAAATTGAGATAAATGAAAGTTCATGGAACATTTTAAAATAAAGATTACAGTTTAAGTGAAATTTATTAAATTTACCGTTTTAATTTTATATTTCGGATGTGGTCCCTGCACAGTGTCAGTTCTTACTTCTTAATCCATAACCCGAACCCGGTTTAAAATTCTTTGGTTATATATGGTCGATGGAATCGGTGACTCGGTGGTTCGACTCGTCGCATTTCGCATTCATTCATCCTAAAACCCCTTGAAAACCTTCCCACCGAAAAGAGTTCCTCTTTGCGTCTCTCCTCCACACTGGAAAATGTCTCTCACCTTCTCTTCACCTCTATTCTTTCCTAAAATAGTTTCCTTCCCTGTAAGTATATTTTGATTACTCCCTCTCTCTCTCTGTGTTAATTGTGATTTTCATCTCTAATTTTCATTTTAGGAAGTTGGTGGAAAGCAAACAGTTTGTCGGTTATGGAGAAACAAACAGAACATGAAGAAATTTGTGGTGAGAGCAGGGCCAAAGAGAATATGCTTTGACAGGGAATGCAGAGAATCCTTATTATCTGGGATAAATAAGCTTGCTGATGCTGTTTCTGTCACCTTAGGACCTAAAGGTAACTCTTCAAGTTTTATACACTGCTCCTTGTTCTTTGTGTTCTTCCAATCATCGAGTTTTCAGCCTTTTTTTTTTTTGGCAAATTCAATTTTGAGCATATGGTTTGGTTATATTTTAAAATTATTTAGGGGATGGTGCAGTGGAAAAAAGGTGCACTAGCCGGGTGTTCATTATGAGGCCAATCACTTTGTGCTACTAGTATCAAACGTTAGGTCTGTACCCCGTCCACTGGTCCAACTCTACCCGGGGATGAAAATGTGACATCCTTGGGTTATGTTTCTGTGTCTTTATTATGGACAGCTTTTTGTGGTGATTCCTTAGTCTTATTATGTCTGAACGCTAAATTTTGCTCATTTTCTTTTTTAGATTGTTTTTTATCTTGTCTAAATGAGTATGGTGAGTTTGAAATTCTAATTGTGTGATAAGGAGTTTTGGGCAGGCATGAATAATTTGTGTCTATGTTGATGGGCAGTAGGTGACTTCCACACGTGGTTCTCTTTATTTTTTTATTTTCTTTTCATTTCTTGAAAAAACGTAGTGCATACTGATGCTTCCTGACTTCATATGCTTTATCAATTTGGGCACTATGGACTCAGAAAGAATTTATTGTGGAAACTGGTGTTCCTTGACCATTTTTTAACTTAGAAAGCGTTGTCCTGGAATGTAATTTACTTTGCACATTTGAGGGATGTGGGTACTTTACAGTAACTCCATATAAAGTGACAATGTTGATGGGCCCGACCCAGAGACCCAGCTCAAGTGATAGGCCTTGCCCAGACAAGGCTCAGCTTGGATAGTGGGGATGCCCTGAACAAAGCCCAACTCAAGTAATGGGCCCGGCCCAAACAAAGCCCAATAGGCCTGACTCAGATGAGACCCAATTTAATTCACCACGGAGTCAAGGGAGTACAGTTAGTCATGCCATCCTAGAGTCAAGGAGGGAGTCACGCCATCTTAGAGTCAAGGACCACGCCATTCTAGGGTCAAGGAGTCAATCACGCCATTCTGAGACCCAGGCTACAACTGATAAAAAGATCTCTACGCCATCACCATGCAATTACCTCATCCATTGCGAGAATGGTGCCACCTCCACCAAATTAGCCTATCTGTTATGGATGTGGTGCCTCAACTTGTTAGGAGACACTTATAAAATGTTAGTCACACCTACACATGGGGGCATCTTACATCTTGCGTCTTATGTCACACCTGACTCACCTAAACTCTCACCACTCTCACCTAAAATCTCCACACTCCCACGTCAATAAAACACCCCGACAACCAAAGTCTTTCAATGTGGAGTAGGTCACCCTAACTGAATCACTTAATATCTATGTATTGGTTGTTTTGATCTCATCTTTTATATTTACTGTATTTATTACCTATGTTAATTACTCGATAGGTGGTGCATAAAATCAATTTGTGTATTATCAGTTTAATGCCGTTTGTGGGAATGACAAAGTTTTCACCCAACCACCTTTATTCTGTATCTATGGCGATCACCCACCACTATATCTATGAATCAACCTAAGGACGATCCACCATGCGAAGAGGAGGTCGTACCTTCCCTAGCCAATCATGTTCCTAACTCGCAACAAATGTTACCAGAGACAATGCAACTGTTGGTGAGCCAAAACCAGTAGATCCTCCGGTTGATACTTACTGAGCAAGGAGATGCGCAGTCAGGAGAGAACCAAGCCAAGTGTCACAGGGTCAATTTTTCACTCGAATTTTTGCCTCGTGATGGCATTGAGATTCCACACTCAGTCTCAGCCAATACACACAATTGCTCACAAGAATGTACACAATAAACAGAATAAGGACAACAAGCAAACTCACAGCATATACGAGTTTTACTGGCTAATTGGCCCAACCTTTTTTTTTTAGCAAAGCCTAAAGGAAACTCAGCCTAGGTTCTACTTATAAAACGTGGCCAATTTTCCTAGTTGTACTGCAGATTCAGACATGCCTATTTAAAGCATACAAAGTGGCGGGTACAAGTCCAACTGTCTAGGTAATTGCAAAGCTGCACCAAATTCGCCCACAAAGCCATCCACAGTCTGTTGATGATGGCTGAATCGCTCTGCCACTCCCACAACTATTAGTTGACCCTGCTAGCAACTGTCATCAACTACTATGCATGTTGTGTGCACATGCCAGCATCTCCCTCATGCTGTGCACATGTCAGCATTCTACATATAACGACCCTTGTATGTCATGCACATGTCAGCAACCGTCTAGAACTGCCACCATCTACCTTGCACATGTCACAATTTTTTGGAACCACCTCACATGTTGTGCACCTGCCTTGCTTGCGAGCACACAACATATGAATAAGCCTTGCCTTCGTGCCTAGTCATGCCTAACTCATGACTTAGTCTTTCAAGTTAGCATTGTCCCACAATTCAAGCCACCCAGCTAGCTTTGTTTGCATGCTTGCTTGTGCCCAACATGCCCATGCATGAGCTGCCTCCTGCAGCCATGCATGGGGCTTCCATTAACCAACTGGTCATGCTCAATGTGCACATGCATGTTCTGTCACTCTTAGCCATGCATGGGGTTTCAGCCAACGATGGGTCCCTCCGATTATCGGCCCCGCATCTCAAATCTCGGATTTTAGAATGTCTTGCCTCCACCCATTGCAAGTATTTGTTGGGGTCGTGCCTTGTTTCTTTGTGCCAAGACTTAGAAGCATAGGAGTCCTTGGGAAAGTGGGTTTGGCACCCCTTCACAGAGCATCCCCTTATAATAGTGTTATGAAGCAAAAACGCAATGATAGCACTGGACATACTCTGAACCGAGGAGTCATAATAACTTGAGCTTGGGGCATAGTCGCTACAAGTCACTTGAGTCTTTGATGAACTACTTTGTAACCCAACAAAATACAAGTCCAAGTCCTTTAGGAAGCATCTTTCGCACTAGGGGTTTGCTTCAGCAAGTAAAACTCAATTTGGCTAAGGCATGGGCACCTTTGGGCGAGGTACTCCCATGCCAATGTCTAGCCAAAAGCTAAAAGGGTAACACTAGGAGAGCATCTCGCCCAGGGTGTCAAGGTGGTCCCCAGCTGGGCACACACCACCAAGCCGCCTGCTAGGCCCCCTTGAGGAGAGCCCCTTCTCAATGCCACGGGGTGACCCCTCCTCCTCCTCCCACGCTGGAGATCCTCATCTCTAAGAAGATAAGAGGAAAATCAGTATGTGGATCATGAGAGTCATTTCAATGATCCTTTTCAAAAGAGTCTTCAACCACTGAGATGAGAAAATTAAGGAAGTGCAGAACCAACTAGGTGTGATGTTTTCAATGATATGAAGGCCTAAGGACCTGAAACCGTTGAATACCTAGTAAGGTGTACTGACACGTCTGTTATAGCCATGACCGTTTTCTTGGGAGGCCTACGCTCATCTAGCTTTCTCTTCTCCATGATGAAGCGCCCACTAAAGAGCGTGCTAGTATTGTTGGCAAAAGCTTAGAAATACATAAACGCCAAAGATATTACAAAAGTCAGGCAAGGTGAGTCCTCGCCATCATCACCACCACCGATGTCTGACTCCTCAAAGAGAAGCCACAAAGACAGACATTGACAGATTTTGTGGTTGAGCTTACACCGCCTAAGGAGAGAGATTGTCGAGAAGAATCAACACTAGATGCCAGGGGCCCAACAAAACTCCTACCCAGGCGCCTAGCCCCTGGGCCCAGCACCTTAGGCGCCAGGACCTAGGTGCCTAGCTCCTTAGGCGCCCAGCACCTCAGTCGCCAAGGCTCAGGCGCCTAGCTCCGTAGCGCCCTCCTCATCTCCATCTACTGGAGTGAGCCTCTGACTTGGTGGCCCCCCTATGGGCTAACCCTCAAACTCTGTCTCTACTCCCATATAGGTAACCTCACAGTTAGTCTATCTCCAGCTTGGCAACTCTCTCACGGGTCGCCAAAAGCTCGATCTCAAAAAGTGTAGCTCTCTCATGAACAATTCTCAAATTCTGAATTTGCTCTCATACGGGAATCCTCAGAGTCAACCTACCTCCGGCTTAGCAACTCTCTCACGAATCGCCAAAAATTTGGTCTCAAGAGGTGTAACTCTCACGAGTAACCCTCAAATTTTGTCTCTGCTCTCATGCAGACATTCTCACAGTTAGCTTATTTTCAGCGTAGCGATTCTTTTATGGGTCGTCAAAAGCTCAGTTTCAAGAGGTGCAGCTCTCTCACGAGTAATCTTCAAACTTTACCTCAACTCTGGTGTGGGCAGCCTCACATTCAGCTTATCTTCAATTTAGCGGCTTTCTCGCAGATTGCCAAAAGCTCGGTCTCAAGAGGTGCAGCTCTCCTACGACCAACCCTCAAACTGTGTCTGTGCTCTCACGCAAGTAGCCTTTATTTCTCTATAGCCCAATGTGTCTGCTTCTCTCATCAAGTAATCATGTTGGATATTTTGATGCTTGAGTAAAATTGTTTTTGTCATCTCTAGGCACGTTCTTGAAACTCAGGCCGCCTGTAAGTCAAGAGATTACATTAAATTGAATGTCAAGAATCGAGTCTCATCCTTTTTGTGGGCATTTGACACCGTTCCCACAGCGCTTCCACGCTTAACACCCAGTGCGCGCAGTCCTGCCCATGCTCCCAACGCTAAGAATCTGACTCCTTCTTTTGGGTACTAGCTCCCTCGCTCTTGGCGCCCCTTCCTGATACCTTACTCTTGGCGCCCCTCCTCCTGCTCCTCTTAGCGGACTATCTATTGTTTGCCTAGGGCCCCCTTGCCTCCTGCGCTTGCACATCGGCAACGTGAAGCCTCGGGCGCTTTCAACCACTCACATCTGGCACCACAGGCCGCAAGAACGTGGGAGCCCTATTTAAAGTCATCTGCTGCTAAAAAGAAGAAAGTCAAATCAGTTTCAATCATAAAGTGCCCGCTAACTAACGAATTTAAGGCCAACCAGAGGGACACGATCAACTCAAACAAAGCATCCACTCTAATGCCCTCTCTCCCAAATTCCATTGAGCTCAGACCTTGAGGGCAAATGATGGGCCCGGCCCAAACGAGGCCCTACTCAAGTAATAGACCCTTTCTAGACAAGGTCCAACTCAGATAGTGGGGTTGGCCTGAACAAGGCCCAACTCAGGTAATGGGCCCAGCCCAAAAAAAGCCCAATGGGCCTAACCCAGATGAGATCTAGCTCGGTTCACCATAGAGTCAAGGGAGCACAGTCAGCGACACCATCCTAAAGTCAAGGACCACATCATCGTAAAGTCAAGGAGTCAGTCATGCCATCCTGGAGCCACGTCATCCTAGACTCAAGGAGGGAGTCACGCCATTAGAGTCAAAGAGTGAGTCACGCCATCCTGACACCCAGTCAGCAACTAATAAAGAGATCTTCACGCAACTTCTCCGTCCATTGTGAGAATGGTGTCACCTTCACTAAATTAGTCTATCTGTTATGGATGTGGCGCCTCAACCTGTTAAGAGGCGCCTATAAATTGAAAGTCCCACCTGCACATGGGGGACATTTTACATCTTGCATCTTATCTCACATTTGACTCACCTAAGCTCTCCACACTCCCATGGGGGACATTTTACATCTTGCATCTTATCTCAAATTTGACTCACCTAAGCTCTCCACACTCCCACAGTAATAAAACATCCCGACAACCAAAGCCCTTCAAAGTGGAGTAGGTCACCTTAAATGAACCATTTTATATCTGTGCGTTGCTTGCGTTGATTTCATCTTTATATTTACTGTATTTATTACCCATATTAATTACTCGACAGGGCATAAAACTAATTTATGCATCATCAAATGTGATAGAACAAGTATCACATATTCTATCATAACAAGAAAAAAGACGAAAAGAGAAAACAATTGGTAGTTAGCTAATGCTATTTTTTGTTACAGTCAATAGTTATGGAGTATGGAACTTTTTGTTTTTGAAAGAGCATAATTATCTCCAATGGAATAGCTTTTCAGAAAGTGAAGTTCGAAAAGAAATGCAAATGTATTTTTAGAACGAAGCAAACGCAAAAGTTGCACATGATTCACAACAAAATGGGAGAGCAGTATTGAAATGTAGAAGTCTGATAAAATCATTGTATTTTTTCCTCAATATATAGTTTAATAAGAACTTGAGTCAATTTTGGCTTGATGAGAGAAAACTGCGAACAGTACTAATGCCAACAAACTACTTTCTTGCACTGTATGTTGTTAATCTCTAGCCTAGAATTAAGTACCAAATCTCTTACTATAACTCAGATGAACATCATTGAGGTTGTCATAGCTACTTAATGCATCACCGAGCTGGCCTACTGAGTTAATGATAGATTTTTCAACCTCTCTTCATGACCTTTGCCAGTAGCACTTGCTTGCCTTAGGAAGAAACCTAAGCTGCATGGGTACATTTAAACATCAAAACCTGCTACTTCTACTTGCCCTATTGTATGTTCTGTCCAGATTGTTGTTTATGTTCGTTGGTTTGCTAAAAAGCTTCATTTTGTTCTTGAAGATTTATTTCTCTCTTTTAGTATTCAGTGAATGTTTTCAAAGTGATTATTTGTTTGAATATTACCTTTTGACCTGGTCCCTATGATGGTTAGAGAATAACTATCTTAAATCTATCCCACGAGATTTGGCCAAAATTATAAATAGAAGTTCGGTGGGCTAGGAGAATAAGAAGCAAGCACTAGGAGCATAATTTAATAAATCAATTTGTGGGCTTATGCATGAATACCATTTGGTGGAAGTTTACTAAATATGCAAATATGACATGTTGGAAATGGTGGAAGTAGAGGATTGGCTGAGTTCCTTTGGTTCTAGAAACTGCGACGTTGGGCATTGCGTTGATTAATTTTTTGGTATTGTTATTAAGTAAAGCAATAGAATCAGTGGTTTGAAATCTATAGGAGGTTTTTGGGTTTTTGTGGAGGCCTCTGGGAGAGAGGTCACATTGGAGATGGTGGGAACTGTTCAGATGAAGGAATTAATGTTATAATCGATCAATTACACTACAAAAAATTCTTAAAAAAAAAAAAGAGGAAAAGTGGAGTAGTCAAGTTATTCTTCCAATTATTGTCTAGGAATATTGAGTCAAAGGACGCGAAGTGGGATGCAAGGATTTTTTAGGATGAGTGTGAAGAAGTTGAGGGACTATGGGATAGAATTCATTTTTTGGCTTCTTTTTGGACTTCCACTACAAAGGAGTTTGGGGATATTCCTCTCTTTTGTATTAGAACAAGTTGGAGATCTTCATGTGGCTTGTAGTCATTGTGTGGATTCCTTGTCCACCATTAATTTGTTTCTTGTAAATTTTTTCTTGTGATTATCAATAAAATGCCGTGCCTTATCCAAAAAAAAAAAGGGAATTAGTCTTGTGAGATTTATGAATCCAGAGAGCGTTTCTTGAGTTGATTGCATTTGAGGCTGTCAATGGAGGGAACTAGTGCAGTTTTCTATAATCAGGGCCAAGAGCAATCAGTTATAAGAGCAGAAATATGCTACAAAAAAGCGTGCTGTCTAATGCACTTTCAGCTGGATAGGTTGTCTCAGTTTGGGTTTATAGTCGATTAGATATCTTGATTTAGTACACTTTTTTCAGGTATTTGCACTTGCTTAGAGGCTGATTCTGATTTTCAACAAATGTGCTTTCAAACATAGGGCTAAATATTTGATAAATTCTGCAATAGTTGTGGAGAGCTTGCCTCGTGTAAATAGTTTTGAAATAATTTATACCAAAAAAATAGCATGGTGTGGAATCCCATTCATTGTTACATGGAGAAGGTTTTAGTTTGAGTAAGAGCTTAAAATAATTAGAAATTCTATTTGTTGCAGTAATTTTGGGAAGAGAATATGTAAAGTGAGAAAAAAAAAAAGTTGACTCTCACCTTGATTTTAATAGATCACTTCATGATGAAGCATATGCATGTGAAAACATCTAGGGTATATAATATACCTCAGGACAATTGGAATTATCTAAATTTTCATATAAATAAATATAAATAAAAAAACCTTCTGGACATGTTGAATGTATTTATTGTGAACTTTGAGGTTGTTATTCATCAGAGAAAAAGAATGCATCTATCGTGTACTTTGAAGCAGAAATGTGAAGGTATCACTGAGGCCAAATGCTCTGATGTTCAGATATATGATCTTGGTTTATTGCATTTTAGTGTATTGATCCACATTAATTTTATGCGGCTTACAATTTTTTGGTTTTATTGGCTGCATGTTAAATCATGCAGGACGCAATGTTGTTGTTTCAGAATCTGGGACAGTTAAAGTAATTAATGATGGCGTCACAATTGCCCGAACCATAGAGCTTCCAAATGCTATTGAGAATGCAGGAGCAATGCTAATCCAAGAGGTCATTGACGCTAGCTGGATTTTTCTCTTCATATTCATTTTGTGCTCAATAAATTTATTGTTGAACTTTACATGTTTGCAGGTTGCAACTAAGACAAATGATTTAGCTGGTGATGGTACTACCACTGCAATTATTTTGGCTCGAGAGATGATCAAATCTGGGTTGTTGGCTGTTGCTTTTGGAGCTAACCCTGTTTGCTTAAAGAAAGGAATGGATAAGACCGTAAAAGAACTGATCAAAGTATTGAAGAAGAAAAGTTTTCCTGTAAAAGGGAGGGATGATATAAAAGGTTTTTTTTCCTTCTTTTGTCCAATTTTTTTTTTTTAAAATTAAAGACAGAATTCAAATATTCTATCTTTTTTTTTTTGCAGCCATAGCTTCAATTTCTGGTGGAAATGATGAATTCATTGGGAACTTGATTGCTGAAGCTATAAATAAGATTGGCCCTGATGGAGTAATCTCTATTGAATCTTCCTCATCATCAGAAACTTCTGTGATAGTTGAAGAAGGAATGAAGGTGTTCATATATTTATTATTTAGAGTGTTTATGAGCATAATTACAAAGGAGGTTTTAGATATTAGTTGGACATCCAATACAATGGTTAAAACATGATGTATATGGTCATAAATACAATAAGGGTTTAAATGTCAGTTTGACATCAATACAGACAATGGTAAAACATGATTTAGCCTCAAAATATCGAGAGCTTTAAATTCATATCAGAATATGGGTGGTCTAAAAGTGGTCAATTTTTTTTTGTAGGGGCTTGAACTGAGATACTATGTTGAGCCCTGATATATTGTTAAACAAAACCAGCAGCTAGCATTGTTGCTGGACATCTCCAGCATTAAAGTTAAGCCCCAAGTATGATTACATCTGCCAAACACACTCTTATAGATATTCAAAACAGTGCACATGCTATCAACTGAATTTTGTTTGCTTCTAATTGGAATTTCTCAGATGGACTGACCTCATATATGTGTTGCAACTATACATTTCTTTATTAGCTGTCCAGTTTCATTTTCTTCCTAGTTTTTAATATTGCTGCCTCATATTTGTGATCATATTGTTCTTTTTCTTGTGGATTTTTTAAATATGTATTCCGGCACTGTTTCCTGCAGATAGACAAAGGCTACATGTCACCCCAGTTCATTACAGATCAGGAGAGATCTATTGTGGAGTTTGAAAATGCTAAAGTTTTGGTGACAGACCAAAAGGTATCAACAGTCCAAGAGATTGTTCCTTTACTAGAGAAGACTACCCAGCTGAGTGTCCCACTGCTAATAATTGCTGAGGATATATCAAGGCAAGTTCTGGAGACACTGGTCGTGAATAAGGTGCGAGGTGTGCTTAATGTTGCTGTAGTTAAATGCCCAGGATTTGGAGAGGGAAAGAAAGCACTGTTGCAAGATATTGCTCTGATGACAGGTGAACTTTGGTGCTCTGCTTTAATTTAAGGAGAGACATGTCAAAGAATAATCTTAGATCACACACATCATTTCTATCGCTTTTATAGATGTGTGCGTGCATTATTTAATTTGATTTGAGAGGTTGTGTCAGTTGTAATTCAGTGATATCCACAATTTTTAATGGAGATTTTCAGTAAAAAAACCTCTATTGTTTCTCTGCATGATTTTCTGGAAGAATCTAATTAGCTCTCATTAATTCACTGCATGGCTTGAAATGTTGTTTTCTTATATTTTTTGGAAGGAGGGTGATGTGTCGAGGTTCATAACTGGCTGACCTACTTCATTCTGTGTATGCGTGTACTGTGTAGCCAATTTTCCAAATTGATATTGAGGCAGCTCATTTACTATCAAGTTAGTATCACATGAGCATCACTTTGTCCAACATGCTAATGAAATTTAAGGTAGTGTTTGTTGCATTAGTGAGTAATTCCTCATAATGCCCCTATTTTTTGAGACTGCTTTCTGACAGACATCATTATATTTATATCAGGTGCTGATTTTCTCTCTGGAGATTTAGGCCTGACCCTTGAGGGTGCAACCTCTGATCAGCTTGGTATTGCACGAAAAATAACCATAACAGCTAACTCTACAACTATTGTTGCCGACTCTTCTACTAAAGCTGAAATTCAAGCAAGAATTTTGCAGATAAAGAAGGATCTTGCTGACACAGATAGCTCATATCTGTCAGGAAAGCTCTCAGAAAGAATTGCAAAACTCTGTGGTGGTGTAGCTGTTATTAAGGTGTGCATGAAATTAAACATTAAATGAACCTAAACTTGGTGACAGTTCCACTTATGTTTTGATGCCCAGCTCTGCCTGATGTTTATATATGTTGTAATATGTGGTTGGCACAACAGAATTTGACTTCAAAATTGGTTTCATGTTTTCAAAGCAATGTTGTAGTTACTAAAAATTGGTCTCTCCTTCGTTTTGGTTTCATATGGTATTATTGACATTCAAACTTTAAAGAATATATGGCACAAGAGACGATGGAAAATGCGATTTCATAGTAGCAAATCACACTGCATTTATTTTAGCTAATTGATTTGTATTTGCATTTTGACAACCTTTTGAGTTTTGACAATGATAAATCTGCTTCTTTTTTTCACTAATGGAACTAAAATAACACTAATGAGCAATGTGGGTGGTGTTTAGGTCGGAGCTCACACTGAGATGGAACTCGAAGATCGAAAGCTAAGAATTGAGGATGCAAAAAGATCCACATTTGCTGCCATGGATGAAGGTATAGTACCCGGTGGCGGGTCCACATATGTACACCTATTAGAAGAGATTCCTGTCATAAAGAAGATCCTGGAAGATCCAGACGAGAAGATTGGTGCTGACATTGTAGGGATGGTATGTTGCATTTTTCTACTTCCTTGCATTGACATAGGTTCTCTAGGCATTTAAGCATACATAAGTTAGCAAAACCTAATCCCAACAAGTAGAGTTTGGTTCACTAGGATCCTTCTTGCATTGTTGTGCCTTTTTCTTCATTTCATAACAGCCAATAATTTCTTCAACAGTTCATCAAATGTTCTATTTGGCAGTTCTTGTCACCAGGCTAGTTGGCTCCTTCTAATTGTAATGCTATCATTTTGTATGACTGCTCACAGTAATTCTTAGGAATTATATATGAGCAACATTGATTCGTAGGGTGCGTAATACATTGATAATTTGTAGAAAATATGTTTATATATTAAGTATTTTATTTAAATGGGTTAAATTACACTCACACCCCCTGACTTTTGGTTTTATTACACGGACACCCCCTCACGTTTAAAAAATTACACTGAGACTGCAATAGTTAGATGGAGTTAACAGCCTTGATAAAAAAACTATTTTGCCCCTCCCTTTAACACAAACTCAAACCCAATACCTAACGCCTTCATCGTCTTTTCTGGACTTTGACCATTAACACCTTCTCTCTGACTCTCTCTCTCTCTCTCTCTTTCTCTCATACCCTAAAGGCGAAGAATTAGGTTGAAATCGCCGGTCTTCTCTCTCTTTTTCTGTATATATATCACCCAAAGCAAAGAACCAGCCCAAAATCGCAGAAGATTGCTAGCCCTTCCCCCACCACTGCAACACCCTCCAATAGCCACCCCATCCAAATCTAAGAAATCAAAAGGATTTGATGTGAAGATTTGAGAAATCAAAAAGGATCCGAAGCTTAAAAATTTGCTTGGATGATTTTAAGGGATTTTTTGGGTTCGATTTTGCTAGTGGTTGTTGAGTTTGTGTGTGTGGTGTGGTTGGGGAGTTAAAAATGGAGGTGGAGGAGAAGAATGTGGGGGGGGGTTGTTGACTATGATGGTTGTGTGTGTATTGTGTCATTGTGGAGGAGAAAATGAAGATGATGGTGGTGGACTGGTGATGGTGTTACTCCGTTACGGGGCAGTGGTGGTGCTTTGTGTGTACGAGAGAGAGAGAAAGGAGGAGGAGGTGGTGGTGGTAGTGGAGGTGGAGGTGATTTTCTGAGAAGTTCGGTAGTGGTTTCGTGGTATAGAGGCAGCAATGGGTGGTGGTTAACTGTGATGGTGTTAATGATGAATTTAAGACAAATTTGGATTGATAAATGGAATATTCATTAATATTTCGTTTCTCATATTTGAGGTGATGGTGGTTTCAGTGGTGAAGGTGGAGGTGATTTCCATGGGGTTGTGGTTTCTTTGTGTGCGCGCACGCGCTGGTGGTGTTTGGATGTGTTGGGTAGCAGATGTACTAGTGCGGTGGTTAGGTTTAAGGAGTGGTGATGGTGGCAGAACTGGTGGTGATGGTGGCAGAAATGGTGGTGATGGTGGCGGAACTGGTAGTGATGGTGGTAAGAGTAAAAATTTGTGTAATTAAATAAATAATAAAAGATTAAAAATTTATGTAATTATTTAAATAATAAATTTAATATGGGATAATTGGATTTGGTAATTATTAAGGTTTTAAAAAAATGATTACTTTTTAAATTGTACTAATAGTACCAAATATTATTTAATAAACAAAAAAAATTAATATTTTATTTATTAATGCAATGTATTTAGAAATTAAACATGTAAGTGTTAAATTTTAATATTTATATTTCATATATAGATTAAAAAAATAAATGAGAGGTTGAATAAATTTGGAGGGTATTTTTGGTATTTTGAGAATTATGATTGATGACCTCAGCTTTGACTGTTAACAAGTTTAACGTCTGTTAGGTGGAGGAGGTGTGACTGTTACAAGTTTTAAATGTCAATGGAGTTTGGTGTTATTTTTAAAATGTGAGGGGTGTCCGTGTAATAAAATTAAATGTCAGGGGGTGTGAATATAATTTACTCTATTTAAATTCATGTCAAATGATCTGATTAGAAAAATGATGGAAAGAATATTGATTGACAATCAAAGTGTTTTGTCAAATATTTTGTGCGCACTGAAAAAACTTATTGGGGTAGCTTTTGAAATTATCATAGTTTACAAACTTATTTTATTGTAAGGTTCACTAAACAAATTATTTGATAGTTGGGTCCTTCTAATTGTAATGATATCGTTTTGTATAATGTCAAAGTAGAATGCTATTTTTTAAATTTTGGCAAATAAGCTGATTTTTCAGGGGGTTTTGGGCAGTGGCAGTAACTAATTGCAAATTGGAGTTCAGCATTAGAATATTGTTGAAAATATCCTTTCTTGTGTCGATTTAGAAAAGTCAAAAGGTTTAGAATACGTGTTTCTTGTTTAAAATCCTTTTGAATGTACATACTTTGCAATTTTCAAATTTGTCAGTAAAAATTTTCAGGCTCTTCTTGCGCCAGCAAAAATAATTGCAGCTAATGCAGGAGTAGATGGGGATGTAGTTGTTGAGAACATTAGAGCTTCAGATTGGCAAATCGGATACAATGCAATGACTGGCACCTTTGAAGACCTTCTTGCTGTTGGAGTGATTGACCCTTCTAAGGTTTCAAGGTGTGCACTTCAAAATGCAGTCTCGGTTGCGGGTATTGTCCTAACAACTCAAGCTGTATTGGTGGAGAAAACCAAGCTTCCCAAGCCACCTGTTCCTCTTGTTCCTGGAATATCTCCTTAGTAAATATGGACAAATCAGAAACATCAAAAGCACCATCGAAAGCTGGAGAAAAAAGCTGACCGAGCTGGTTTTTGCCTTGGTTTGTCAAGATCTAGCATGCAAGCCTGGTTTGATTGGGTGGGGGACTCACTTCGAGGATTGGCAAATGCTCCCCTCAATCTGTGCAAAGCCACCAAAATCGAGGTAGTTATCCCGAGTTTTTGGGTGGTGATAGCATGACATGCCAGTCATATGAAATGATATATCCTTGTGTGGTTGTTACTGGTCTCTCTTCTTGGCTTTCGCAGTGGATGGGAGAAAGTTCCGATGGTTCCCAGGACTTTGGGGAATTTTTTCGCCTATGTCTCTTTGGATAGTTTATGGTTCCTCTGTATCAGGTTTTAAAATACGAACAATCTGGGCAAAGCGCCTTTGCATTTTGCTCTGTACTCAAAAAATCCAAAGATAGCTGAACAACATTGACAATGCAAGGGGATGGTAGGTCTTTCCGAAATTGCGATCAACTGTTTATCTATATTTAATTTGGGTTTCATTTGATTACACTTTAAGTATTTTTTGTTCTTCAACTAGTGATTTTTGGGGTACCGCTCAATATGCATTTTTATACTCATTTTCTTGTTAACGTTTGTTTCTGTTCTCCAAGTCTAACTAGCATGTATTATTTATCTATTGTGATTCATATCTATCGCTTTTTGCAAAATAATTCGCGAAATGACCCCATTCTTTTTGATAATTTTGGTTACAGCAAGTTATTTTACACGGAAGCCAGGCTCTTGGCTACAACAAAGCAAAACACTGGCCAAGCGTGAAGGAAAAGGCTTTCATGAGGGAGAAACTTGCAGTGCAGCCCTAACAACCATCCTAACAATGTATATTTGAAGATCAATAGGAAATTCTATTTTCTTACGAAAAATCTAGAAATGATTTTGAAGTAAGATTCTCGCATTGACAGTTTGGTGAACCAAAACTGGGGGAGGGTGAGAGCAAAATCCCCCTTCTCCACCAAAATAAAGCTGCCTTGCTCCCTTTGATAAGGGAGAAAACGAAATAAACTCAATTTAGGGAAGGAAAAAAATCGATCCCATTAATTATGCCTGTTAACCTCAAACATGAATTGTTTGAAAACAATGAGGTTAGTGTCAGATTAATTATGCACCTTCAAACAATAAGGTTAGTGCCTTTTATGCCTCCGTATGCACCTTCTTCGAAGAACACTTGCCCTCCGCCCCGATCTTACAGGGTTGTTGGCACAGAGCTAGCCTGGTTTTCTTCCTCAAGTCCTGTCATGATCGCGCACCCTACGAAAGAGCTTTACAAGCGACATTGCTCTTCTTCACTCACGCAATGTTGTTGGATCGGGCTTTCACCCATTGTCCAAGATTCTCCGTTACTGCCCCCAATGGGAGTCCGAGCCGTGTCTCAGTCCTATTATGGCTAATCATTTGAAAAATACCAGCTAAGCATCACTGGTTTGGTCAACCTTTACCTGACCAACTACTTAATACTATGCAGTCTCAGTAAACAACATTTTTTAGCTTTCTTTAGGATTTGGCCCAAATTGTTTGGCAGATTCTCATGCATTACGCACTCGTTCGCCACTTTGTTCTCAACACTTCTCACCTTCTGGGCAAAACAAGCTACCTTTAGTTAGGAGCCTTTTTTCCTTTTGTCCAGTTCCCCAAAAATAACGTTCAACTTGCATATGTTAAGTATATAGAGACACCTAAAAAGAACTCTTAGGTACTTTTAACTTAGGAGGATTAGAATGAAAATGGAAATAGAAATGGAAGTAATCCATGTATTTAAAAAGAAAAAAATTTCTAAATAATTTTGTATTTTGAAAACACAATTTGAGTCATTATCGGACCCCTCTTGAGCAATACCTTTTAGTATTCAAGAGGATTAGTTTTTTCTTGATTTTGTGCTTCAAAAATCAATAAGGTTTGAGCTATGATCACTAGCCTTGGCTAGATTGGTCTCTTGATAACTTAAGAAATTAGATGGAAAAAGGCCACGGGGTAACAACATAGAGCTTGCTCCAGCGGTGCTCATGGTTACTCGAGCGCAGCTCTTGGATAGGGTGGAAACGTGATTTTTATTCTAGTGTCAACCACCCTATGATTGTGCTTCCACCGATCAAGTGGTCGTTCACGAATCTGAGTTTTCTTATTTACTAAGACTATCCTTATTCCGGACCTATAAATAGGAAAATCATTTTGCACATCTAGGTTAAGCCTTTCGTGAAATTTCTAAGAGAAAAAATATTTCTTCTACCTAGAGAGCTTCCACCACTAACCTAGATTTCTAAATTCAAAGACTCCCACTAGAGATTTTACCCAACCTCATAACTTGGTGTTGAATATCTTGATCATGTCAACCAAACCCATTGGTGTCTGCATATTGGAGATTGATGGCGTGCCCATGATTGCTCGAGATCTAGAAGAACCGTGCAACGGGGAGGTCCAAGTGAAGCTGCACTAGACATTAAAGAAAATCCTTCAGCAAAGAGACAACAAGGAAATGAATATCTAACCATAGTATTAGTTGACGTATAAGACTCGAGTGCTTGTATGTTGACTTAGCAAGTAGTGGATTAGGCTTTGGTAAATCGATAAGGTTCTCTGAAATTTTTTTCGAGGATGGTTTTTTGCGTCAACAAATCACTCGTGTTAATCTTGCATATTTCATATACACTTGTGATTGTGAGCACACACGTGCACTATGTATTTATTAGAATTATTGTTTGATATCTATTCAACTACAATATGCAAATTGGGTTTGGAATTTGGGATCAACGTGAGATTGATTTTGAGCAAATTAATTGAAGATTAATTTAATCAACCATCAAGTGCAAAATGGGTTGTGGTGACTAAAGGGATCCTCAAATTGTTTGTTGTACCTATGTGATAGGGTGTAATTGTGGCGGGTTAGGTTTTTATTAGTAATTAATTGGACTAAAATTGAAAAATCAATTCACCCCATCTAGGTAAAATGTCTATTTCTCCATGTATATAGTCGTGAGGGAAGATCCACATCGGGTTCCCCCTCTTGGAACAACATAATATTTAGTAGTTGATGTGTCAACGCCGTTTAATTCTATAATGGAAAGACCTTGACTGCACTAGATGCTAGTGGTAGCCTCTACTTACCACTAAATGCTTTATTTTCCAATCGATGAGGGGATTGTTGAGATTCATGGAGACCAAACTACCTCGAAGAAATGCCTCAACATTGGGGCTAAATTGAAGGCTAAGTCACATTAAGTCTTTGTGGCTGATCAGGGCATCCCTCTCCTAGAGGATGTAGGGGCAAGCCCAAATACAAATCAACCAAAAAGTTATAAATTGAGACAGAGGACCATACAGGCCTAGAGAGATACTTCTTAATCAGATCAAAACAGTCTTCTCTTATCGGATTATTGAGGAGGAACATTGAGGCATTTGCATGGACACCACCCTATGAGATTTCAGTTTTGACCATTCAATAGCAAGTCGTCATCTTAATGTTAACCCTGCTTGTAACTCAGTGATTCTGAAGTGTAGGAGGTTGACACTATACGAGAGGGTCGATATCTACAATGGTTGTCAAACACCGTTGTAGTGAAAAAGAAGAACAAAAAGTGGCAAGTATGTGTTGATGGTTGTAGGCCCTTCTTCCAACTATTTAGTGTAGGATGAGCCTTCCACTGGGATGAAAATTGCAACAAGGCGCTTGATGAGTTGGAAAAAACTACCTTCAAACTCTTCCCTTGATTTTCCACTCATCGACAAGGTGAAGAGCTTTAGCTCGACTTGATAGTATCAGAACATATGATCAATGTTATATTACTTCATACGAAAAGAAAAGAACAAAAAACAATTTAATTCATGAGTAAGACCTAACTTGGGGCGGAGACGAGATAACTTCCTCTCGAGAAAATTCTCTTGGCTTGGATTGTAGCTTCACGTAAGCTGAAACACTATTTCCAAGTGCAAACCATTTTGGTAATCACTAAACATCCTTTGAGGAGCATACTCGGAAAAGCAAACCTTTCTAGATGGGTAGTAAAGTGGTCGCTAGAGTTGGGGTAGTATGTGATTAGTAGTTAAATTAGCATATTACCATGCCTGTTTAAGACTAATTATACTTTGATGGAGTTTAAATGATGATTTTTCAACACATAAATTGAACAAAGGTCCAAAGACAATGAGTATCAAAGTTTCATGCAACACTAGCATGCCCCGGAGATAAAATTGGAGAAGTTTGGAAAAAAATAAGAACGTTCGAACGTCCCCTTGAATTATTTGGGGACTAACATGATGAGACATGACGTGTTGCAACACAGAAAGAAAGCACACTAAAGTACTTGAGTGCAACGTTCGAACGTTGTCCATAATTATTGAAGGCCAGGGTGATGAGTGCAAGGCGTCAAGTTGTACATGGAGTGTGGAAATGGATTTTCACAGAAGATCACAGACCACTTGAGTGGAAAGGACAGACCCCATCTGGCATTCGAACGCCCATCAAGCAAAGACAGAAGCAATGTCCGAACGCCAGACAACGTTCAAACGTTGTCCTCAGACTGGCTGTAGAGTGGTTGACTCTCACTTGGACTTTGACGGTCTTGCACTATTCTTTCACACTCTCTAGCCCCTCTTCTTTGCCTATAAATACTCCCATTGAGGGAGTTTCAAGAAAAGGAGTTGGATTGGCACTAGACCAACATTTTCTTTGTTTGTTATTAGTCTTAGACTTAGGCTTTCAATTATATGCATAGATGGAGATAGATCACTTTTGGTTGAGGAAGAAACCCTCCAAAAGTGACTAGCTTTCTTCTACTTTCAATATTAGTTTCAGTCACTTTCATTGCTTGAGCTTCTTTCTTCCCTTAGAGGAGTGAAACTTTTTCACTTTTCTAAAGCTTTGCCAAAGCCATGAAAGGTAGAATGTAATTCACTCATTCTTCATCGAAGATCGGCTCCTTACTTTTTGTGTTTTACCTTGTAACTCATCTATTTGGAGGGATGAGCATCGCTCACTTTTTTAGCTTTATCAAAGTCGTGAAAAGTGAGTAGTTTCTCATTCACTCTTTAGTAAGAGAAGATGAACATGTATAAATTATCCAGAAGTTATATCTGTGCATTTTGAATTGTGCTTAATGTTTTATATTTCCCTTGTTTATTTAATGATTGATTGCATCTAGCAAAGCTAAGGTACTTTGTATAACCATGAATACTTTCTATAACATAGATAACTCTTGCATAGAAAGATCATCGGTTCAAAACAAGTACCCCGACTAGATCTTCATGACTACCCTTCAATCTTCATCATTACTGTGCTTTAATTAAAGAATAGAAATGGAGTATTAATGTCATGGTTGGATGTTTTGTAAAAACACTTGCTTGTTTGTGGACGAGTTAAGCCTCGGCACAGACAATTCTTGTAAACTTTTAGAAAGACATCAGAATCATGTTCATAACTCTCACAATCCACCTTTATCTTTAGATTAAATTGTTGTTAACACAGGGGTTAATTGAGTTATCAAGCACAAGTATAATAAATCAGATGATTAACTACATGTCCAAATCCTCGAACTAAAGAGTGATCTTTTTACATTTGAGCTTATCTTATATTTTGTCTAGAAAACCTTCTTGGAAAGAATCCTATATTATGTCCAAGAAATCCCATACACCACACCACTTCAAATCTCAAGGGTTACAATCATTTAGTCTCCACCACTACTTATTTTGAAACACCAACAATAGTTCCCTGTGGATTCGACTCCAGACTCAAACCAGATTATTACTACAGCTTGACTGCCTGCACTTGGGTGTATATATTTCGGATTAAGTCTAGTTTTTTGCGCCGCTGTTGGGGAACTATACAAGGTGTTTTAAAGTAAAAGGTAAAAAGACTGTCCTTTCTGTATAGATTTTTGGTTTACTGTGAATAATTTGATTTTATTTTTATGTCTGAGGACGCTCCTCAATATCAAAATTTTTCGACAGAATTTTTTGGGTCTTTGAATTAGCCTGAACCATCCTCACCTAGATCAGTAACAGACTCTTGTGAAAATAGTATGGCAAATAATGAGAGACAAGGAGAAGTTCCTATGAGAGAGGGGCAAGTGCCTAACATTCGAACTTTGTGGAATTACTTAAATCCCACAAGAAACATTGTTACCACTTGTTTTATGTTTCCTACAAATGCATCCCTCTTTATTGTAAAGTCAGGGACAGTGCAGCTATTACCTGTTTTTCATGGACTTGATGCAGATAACCCATATTTGCATGTAAAAAATTTTGAGGAGACATGTGGAACTTTCCAAGACAATTCTGAACTAGTCAAAATGAAACGTTTTCCTTTCTCTCTGAAGGACAAAGCTAAACAATGGCTAAATTCTTTAAAAGCTCTTTCAATACCTAACTGGAACGCATTACATAATAAATTTTTCAGAAATTTTTTCTTCTACACCACACTAATGCACTCAAAAAGAAGATCATGAATTTTCGGTTAAAAAAGGACAAACATTTTACCAAAGTTGGGAGAGATTCAAAGATCTTCTTCAATCCTACCTACACCATGCTTTTGAGAATTGGACTTTAGTATGATTTTTCTATGACTCTTTACCCACTAGACTACGTTAGTTTGTCGAAATGATGGCTCAAATAGAGTTTATGGGTAAGAGTCCGGATGAGGCATTCAATTTTTTTGACACCATATCTGATAGTTCTCAGATGTGGGACTCAGCCTCTCTTACCACTATTGAAGCCAGACCATCTACTTTCCAAGGGGGTAAGTATGCCTTGAAAGATGATGATAACCGAAGAGCGAAAATGTCCACCTTGTCTCGAAAGCTTGAAGCCTTAGAGATGAAAAAAGTACATCAAGTTGATGTTGGCCCTCCCACAGAACAAGTGTGTGGGATTTGTGCACTGACAGGACACCCTACTGGGGAATGTCTTACCATTCTGGTGTTCAAAGAAGTCTTATTGGAACAAACAAATTTAATTTTTAATTTCAACAAGCTTTACTCTAACTCATATTCCGAAACATAAAATCTAGGGGGCAAAATCACCCGAACTTCAGTTGGAGGAACACACAACCAACTCCCATGAACCAACAACAAGGTTCACAACCACCAACTCAAGGACCCTCCGCATGTCAACCATACTAACCACCACACAAGAGGAGTCTTGAGGATACACTAAACCAGTTCATGAAAACTCAAATGAACTACAACACCCATTTTACACTGGCTTTCAGCGATTTCAAAGCACAGACCATCCAGTCTTTCAAGGATATCAAAAGCCACATCTAAAAATTGACCTAATCCATGAGCACACACGAGAAGGCAAGTTTCCTGTCCAACCAAAACCTCCACAACGCCAATTTCATGTGGGAAATCTTTCAATCATGAAAACCCCACAAGACCATGCCCAAGTCACCATTACACTGAGAAGTGGCAAGGTGATTAACAAAACAATCAGAAACATGTTGAATCCAAGGCTAAGATCTGAGTCAATGACATACATTGAACCAGTTGAGCCTGAGCCTGTGATCGAAAAGAAGCCAGAACCATCAAAGGAACCTTCATGCCCTATTACTACTCCTTTCCCTCATAGACTCAAAACAGTCCAAAAGGTGAGCAACCAGCCAGAAACTTATGAGCTTTTTAAGCAAGTAAATATCAACATCCCACTTTTGGATGCAATCAAGTAGGTTCCATCTTATGTCAAGTTTCTGAAAGACTTGTGCACAATCAAGAGAAGCCAAAATGTCCAAAAAAGAGCTTTCTTGACAAAACAATCCAGTGTCTTACTTTAACACAAAACCCCTCCAAAATACAAGGACCCTGGGTGTCCAACCGTGTAGTGTGTCATTGGAAACTTCAGAATAGAATAAGCACTGTTAGACCTTGGGGCAAGTGTCAATTTGTTCACATTCTCTGTTTACCAACAGTAGGATCTGGGTGAACTCAAACCCACTTGTGTCACACTCCAGTTGGCAGACAGATCTGTCAAAATTTTTAGAGACATTGTTGAAAATGTACTTGTCCAAGTGGACAACTTTGTCTTCCGTATGGACTTCATTGTTCTAGATACTCAGCCAACAATGTATTCAAAGAATCAAATTCTCGTTATTCTTGGTCGACCATTCCTAGCAACCCCCAATGCATTAATCAATTACAGGAATGGAGTCATAAAATTAACTTTTGAGAATATGATTCTTGAGCTAAATATTTTCAATATTATCAAACACCTAGGAGAAGACAAAGAAGTGAGAGAAATAAATTCTATTGAGTTGTTGGTTCGCAAACATGTGAATGATACCTTCTGTGAACCCTCCGTTGAATCCTATCTGTTGGAACCTAGCACATCTGAATCAACAAAATGACGACCCATATCCACAAAGTTGCCCTACTCATGTTGTTGTGACATGGGCACCCAAATACGAGGAACTTTCATCAAGTTGTTCAAAGCCACTCTCATCAAGTGTCAAGACACCAAAGTCTGAGCTAAAGTCACTCCCATCTGACCTCAAATATGCTTTCAGACTTGTAAGAGTTTAAGTTGATCGAAGTTCTCAAACTTCATAAAAGTACCATTAGGTGGACCATCGTCGACTTGAAAAGTATAAGTCTGTTAACCTGTAATCATGCTACATACCTTGAAGAGGATTCAAAACCCTCTCGTCAAATACAAGGACGATTGAACTCTCACATGAAGGAAGTCGTGAGAACTGAGGTGTTTAAGCTGTTAGATATAGGGATAATCTTCCCCATCTCCGATAGCAAATGGATGAGCCCAACCCAAGTTGTGCCCAAGAAGTCTGCGGTTACAGTGGTAAAAAATGATGCAAATGAACTAGTACTAACTCAAGTCGTCACAGGATGACAAATGTGCATAGACTATCAAAAACTCAATTTAGTGACTAGTAAAAACCATTTCCCTCTTTTCTTTCTTGATCAGGTCCTAGAGAGAATCGCAGGCCATGCATTTAACTATTTCCTAGATTAGTAGTCTGGGTACAATCAAATCGAGATAGCACTAAATGACCAAGAAAAAACAATGTTCACATGTCCCTTTGGCACCTTTACATTCAAAAGGATTCCTTTTGAACTTTGTAATGCTCTTGCAACATTCCAAAGATGCATGCTAAGCTTGTTTAGTGACATGGTTGAATTCTTTTTGGAAGTGTTCATGGATGACTTCTCTGTATATGGTGACTCGTTTGATTTGTGTCTAACCAACCTAGAGAAAGTGTCAATAAGATGCAAGGAAGCCAATCTAGTGCTCAATTGAGAGAAATGTCATTTTATGGTAACACAAAGCATTGTCCTAGGTCACATTGTGTCGTCTGAAGGCATAAAAGTTGACAAGCCAAAAATAGATCTGATTGAAAACTTGCCCGCTCCCAAGACTGTAAAGGATGTCCAATCATTCCTAGGACATGCAGGGTTTTACAGACGATTCATAAAAGATTTCAGTACCATAGCTAAACTCATGTGTTATCTCCTGAAGTATGCCAAAAAGCTTTTGAAAGGCTTAAAGGCATGTTAATTTATGCTCCAATAATGCAACCCACTGACTACACTCTGCCATTTGAACTAATGTGTGGTGCGAGTGATTATGTTATAGATGCTATGTTGGGACAAAGAAAAGATAAGAAACTCTATGTGATTACGATGTAAGCAAGATTTTGAATGATACTCAAATGAATTATTCAACAACTGAAAAAGAATAATTTGTTGTAATTTTTGCTTTGGAAAAATTTCGCACTTATCTTGTTGGTTCTTCTTTTATTATATTCACTGACCATGCAGCATTAAAAATTTTACTCACAAAAAAGATGTCAAGTCAAGGCTCTTAATATGGATACTCTTGCTCCAAGAGTTTGATCTGATCATTAAGGACAAGAAAGGTATTGAGAATGTGGTGGCAGACCATCTATCCAGGTTAACGTATGAATTTCATGAGGATAGACTGTCAATTAATGAAAATTTTTCTAATAAATAATTGTTCACAGTCATGGAAACACCATGATACACTGATATTGCTAACTTTCTTGCTACTGGTACGTTTCCTCCTTCCTATACTTTGATGGATTAGAAGAATTTTATGAGGGAGGTTCGCAATTTCTTTTGGGAGGATTCATACATGTTTAAGTACTATAAGGATCAAATCATATGGCGTTGCATCCCAGAGCATGAAAGCATACAGGTAATATCATTTTGTCATTCAGAAGCATGTGGTGGCCATTTCTCCTCGAATAAAACCGCTGCAAAAATTTTGCAGTATGGATTTTATTAGCTCACACTTTTTAAAGATGTCCATGTCTTTTGTTTAAGATGTGATAGATGCCAAAAGTTGGAAAACATTTCTAAAAGAAACATGATGCCCTTGAACCCAATTCTGATAATTAAAATTTTTTACTATTGGGGCATTGATTTTATGAGACCATTTTTTCCTTCATTTGGCTATTTATGCATTTTAGTAGCTGTAGACTATTAGTCAAAATGGGTTGAAGTAATTTCATGCCAAAATAAAGATCACCCCACAATGATCTAGTTTTTTTAAAAAATATTTTGTCCCGGTTTGAAATTCTGAAATCCAACATAAGTGATGGGCGTACTCATTTTTGCAATTATCCTTTCTGGAATTTGATGAAAAGTACTTAATTTTTCATAAAATTGCAATCTCTTATCACCCACAGGCTAATAGACATGCAGAATTGGTCAATCGAGAGATCAAACTAATTTAGAAAAAATGTTAAACCCAGATCTCAAAGATTGGTCATTAAGACTAACTGATGCACTTTGAGCTTATCGCACTGCTTTCAAAATAATTTTAGGCATGTCACCCTTTCGATTAGTCTATGGAAAGCCTTGTCACCTACCTGTAAAATTGGAATACAAAGCATACTGGGTCATTAAAGCAATGAACTTGGATCTAGACAAGGCTGGACTCTCAAGAAAACTTCATATTAATGAATTGGAAGAGCTAAAGAATGAAGCATATGAAAATGCTAAGATTGCTAAATCCAGAATAAAAAAATTTCATGACAAGAAAAATTTGAGGAAATCTTTTGAACCTTATCAAAAATTCCTGCTATATAATTCAATACTCCATCTTTTTTCTGGTAAGTTGAGATCAAGGTGGACTGGGTCTTACATTGTCAAAAAAGTGTTTGGACATGGAGCAGTGGAAATAGAAAATCTATCAAATGGTAATATCTTTACCGTCAATGGTCAGCGGTTGAAATCGTTTTTTGAGGACTATGTTAAAAATGTGAAAACTATTTTTTTAATGGATCTAGAATATTTCTCTGAGATTCGCGCCTGCAGACACTCAAACAGATTGGGTCAGGAAAAATCCAACCCAACCCGAGCCGAGAGGACACCTCTATAAGGTCCTCACCCCTTCTTCTTCTTCTTCGTTTTCTCTGTTCTTTGTAGAAATGACCCAGCCCCAACAACCCCATGACCATATGCCTCGAAGACCCAGTCCTTTGTTTCATGATCTGCATTCGTTTACTCTATTTGTACATGGGTGTTTTACTTCTATTCGCACTCACATACAAGGGTTTTCATCCTAGCGAAAATCCTGATCTACCTAAAGATGATTAATTGTTGTGTTTTGTTTGTAGGTTTCGACAGATGAACAGATCTCTACCTTACAACCTCATTTTCAAACTCCATACACTGGTAAATTCGAAACATTGAGGACAATGTTCAGTTTAGGTTAAGGGTGAGAACTACCATTCATATTTTATGGCCGTAAATTTTTTGTTGTTGTTGTTGCTGTTTCTGATCATATTGTGTACCCTGCCTCGTATTTTCTATAAATTGATGATTATGTTTGTGAGTTAGCTTCAATCTTTTTTATGACTGACAGACGTTAAAGAACCAAATAATGAGTCTTAAAGTCTGGGAGTTCAACGCACTTTTCGATCTGATGTACATACTGTGATCATGAGAAAAACAAAACTAGTAAGGAAGGCCGAAATCCGAGAACAACAAGTGAAACCACTATGTGACAAAAGCACTTTTGTTAAACGTCGTCGTGCCAAAAGGCTTGGTGCTTGTAAAAAGTGTGGCAGAATCTTTCAAAAAAAAAAGATATAATCAGTGTTCTGAACCAATTTTCGATGGCGAACTCGATCAATTAGATTAGATAGTGAATGGACAGAATAAGAATTATCCTAATACGCCAGCCTATTTTGGTACTCTGCTTAACCGGTTTGTGCGACAGAAAATTAGAAGAGTCAAAGATGGTTCAAATGATACCAAGACAGAAGATGACTCGGATTAGATTATTTTCTAACAAAACTGTGGAAAATTGTGTTGGGATGAAAGCCAAGAGTCCGAATTTTTGTAAAAAGTGCAACAAAAAAATTTGTACAAACTCTTTTGACTTAAATGAAAACATGGGTCGAGTAAGGAACGTTCCAAAATACCAACCTAAAGTATGGATAGAGACTTATCTTAAAACGCCATGAAATTTTTTGTTCAAAATTATGTGTATAGCCCTCTCTTATTGTGTATATTAATGTGCAAAAAAAATTTGATTTTTGATCTGACGTTTGAACGTCACCTGCTTGCAGTACTCAATCTCTGATGAAGCTTCTGATGGAAACAAAAAGTACTGGGAGCTCAACACGTTCGAACGCTAGTAGAACGTTCAAACAAGAGTACTACATTCGAACGCCATAAGCTTACAGTACTTTGGTCTCTGATAGAACTCAAAAGTATTGGGAGCTCACAACGTTCTAACGTTAGTATCACGTTCGAACATTCTTTTTAAAATTCTAATACGTACGTTCAAATGTTAACTCTCAGGCTATAAAAGCTTGGTTCGTCTTCTTCACTTCAAAAACCTCCAAACCCTAGAGTGCCTTTTCATTACCTTGCCCTCAAAATACCTCTCATTCCCAATTTCTACCACAAATCGACCATACCAAAGCCATTCCCACCTCATTCATCCTCACTATCACAAGAAAATCAAGACTTTCAAGCCCTAACACACCCTCAAACCCGAAACACCGTGCCTCCAAGAGTCAAGCTCCTTTCTAGACGCAACATACCAAGTCAAGAGCCTAACATCGTGGAGAAATTCATTGAGGAGAGGGAGGAGAGGCCCATTGTGCGAAGATATGATCGAACCCACTTCCCCAACACCCTCAAGGTAGACAGGTATGAAAATTTTTACCAAAACCAATTTGTAGTTTGTGAGCGTGATGTGGTATTGGTTGATTTTGTTGAGTTGGGTATTTTGGAGAATTTTGAGAGAAGGGGTGGATGTTATACATGAGAAACGGTGGAGAAGCCGTGATTGACTTGGTACGGGATTTTTACTCCAACACGGAGATCATCAATGGAGCAACTAGAACGTATGTGAGGGGAGCCCATATTGATGTGCATGAGGAGTACATTCGAGAGTTGAGACAGGAGATACCTCGAGTACCAATACCTATGTACCCTCGAGGAAGAATGTGGCAATAAACGTTGTGGGGGTAGAGCTAACAGGAATAGCTACTTTTTCATGGGCAGGGAAAAGATTTTTTTCGACAAGGAGAATTGACTAATAAGTATAAGATGTTGAATTTGATTGCAGTATCGAACTTCGCCCCAATTGGGCGCAAGAACGAGATCCTTCCCGAGATGGCCCATATACCTTACGTACTTGGGAAGGGCAACAACATAGATCTCCCCTCATTGATTTTGACTAAGATGAAGAAGGGATGCGATGTAAAGAGGAACTCACCACCGTTTGACACTGTGGTCACAGAGATGTGCAAGGACCATGGGATTAGGGTGAGGCCAATGGGACCACTGAACAAGGTTTCCTTTCGAAGAAGCTAAGGTCACAGTGGAGGCTCAACGGCGAGACAGAAGGAGCCCTCTACCCGAGGTGTCGACGAGGTACAAGATGTCCTAGACGAGAAGGAGGAGAAAGAGTTAGATGCTGAGAGAGCCCAGGTGAATACTCAGGAGGAGGCAGGGCCCAGTACCAGCACCAGCTCCCGGCGGTCACTTCGAGAGATCATGCTTAGCATCGAAGCTAAGCAGGATGAGATTTTTCGACTTCAAAAGGATGGAGCTGGAGGGGCTAGTAGAGAGTGAGAGGAAGAATTCTGTTCTTGATTGTTTGTAACGATGGTAGAGTGTGAAAGAGGGAGATTTCTGTCCTTAATGATTGAGTGCTTGTTTCTTCTTTAGTGAATGATTTGAATTTCTTTTGTTTTTGTCCTCAACTATCATATTTTGTGAAATGAATGATTCAATTTTATCACTTTTATCGTTTTAAATGCATGCGTAGAATTAGCTCTTTATTGTTATTTGTTAATGAATGAAGGAACAAATGTGGATTCTAATGACTGTTTGTTAAAGTAACTAACCACATGATCGGTTTGACACCGCACTTAGCAATCTAGACTTAAAATCACATATCCTTGAAAAATGGTATTTTTTCTATGCCTAAAATATCAAATGTACATTGGTATTTGTTATTCTTAAGGTACAAGATGATCGGACTCGAAAAAGGAATCGATATATAACAGACATTCCCTGAAAAACCTGACATAGCCAATGGAGATAACAAAAAATATCATGGTAAGATTTGAGCCTTGCGATGCTTTTGAGAAACGATCGACATTTACTCAAGAAAGGTATTTTACTCTCAATTTTTGAATAATCTCATTAAACTTGTTTTTATTGACGCAACTAAAGCAATCTATCGACATAGCCCACAAGGAATTTGTTCATACGACGTATGCATATGCACATACTAGAGAAATGATCTTAGACCACCTTTGACTAAATTTTGAGTCTTAGCCATTTCTTTTACAAAATTATATCCCTAGTTAGCCGAGATTTAGCCTTTAATGTACGATCTTTTTCCAAATAGCCTGTATGATAACCAAGTCACAAGAGAATATACTTGACATATATTTGCTATCTAATTTTCTTTCACCCTCTTATAACTCAGTATGATACAGAAATGCAAGAAAAAAAGGAAAAAGACTATGGTAGCTTTTGTTCAAGAAAAGAAAAGTCAGTAAGAACAATTGAAAAAGAAAAGAGACAGAAAAACATAATATTGCCTAGAAAGCGAAAAATGAGAAAAATAGAAGGAAGAAGTGTCATTTATAGGAAAAATCTCAAAAATCTAGAAAGAGGTGTGCTACACTATAAAAATGATAGTTTTTTAATACCATTGACGTCATTTCGTTAGCCACTGACATCTGACCACATTACAACTGATAAAAAACTCTAATTGATCTCAAGTCTGATGTATGTGTGTGTGTCATCCACCAAAAGTTGGGGCATGTTAAATAGTATTTCTTTATTTTCATCAATACTCCTCCATGAAATTATGCCAAAACATGATTAGTTTATTTCCTTAAACTTCACTCCCTTACAAATTGTGCATGTGATTTTTTTTTCGATTGGCCATCTTCTAATCACATGCCCCTTGAGAAACAAGTCACTATAATCGAAGTGAATTTTTGTTGAGAGCATTCTAAGAGAGGTTTGTGAAATTAAAGCTATCCATAAAAGGTGGTAAAGTGGAATGTTTGTTATATAACAATTCTTGTTGCTAGAATGATCATTCCCGTTACACAAGAAATTCCAAATACCAATGTAACAAATGCCAATTTTTGAATAAAATGAATACCTATGAAATAGAATGTGTGGATATGAGTCAAAATTGAGGGTTGAGTGTCCGAACGACCATGATGATACCTCATTTTAATCAGCAATCTCACATACACAGCTGTTCAAATGAAGTTTGTGAGTAGCTTCACTGAAACCCTCACGAGACAACACTCATTCGCTAGGGTAAACTTAGTGGTTCAATGGCTTGTTGCATACGCTAAATGCAGCCGAATGGCCTATAAAAAAGGCATTAGAAATAGATTTTCTTTCAATTACTGTTGTATTTCTAGAGACTAGCAATATTTAGGTTGGGGGTGTGATTAGTAATTAAAATTAGATATTACTATGCCTTTTTAAGACTAATTATACTTTAATGGAGTTTAAATGGTGACATTTCATGACATAAATTGAACAAAAGTCCAAAGACAATGAGTATCAAAGTTTCATGCAACACTAGCATGTCCCGGAGCAAAAATTGGAGAAGCTTGTAACAAATCAAGAACGTTAAAACGTCCCCTTGAATTATTTGGAGACCAGCATGATGAGACATGGCGTGTTGCAACACAGAAAGAAAGCACACTAAAGTACTTGAGTACAACGTTCGAATGTCAATCAACGTTCGAACGTTGTCCTGAATTATTGAAGGTCAGGGTGCTGAGTGTAAGGCGTCAAGTTGTGCATGGAGTGTGAAAATGAATTTCCACAGAAGACCACAAACCACTTGAGTGGGAAGGACAGACCCCATTTGGCGTTCGAACGCCCATCAAGCAAAGACAGAAGTAACGTCCGAACGCTAGACAACGTTCGAACGTTGTCCTCAGACTGGTTGTAGAGTGGTTGGCTCTCACTTGGACTTTGATGGCCTTGCACTATTCTTTCACACTCCCTGACCCCTCTTCTTTGCCTATAAATAATCCCATTGTGGGAGCTTCAAGAAAAGGAGTTGGATTGGCACTAGACTAACATTTTCTTTGTTTGTTATTAGTCTTAGACTTAGGCTTTCAATTACATACATAGAGGGAGATATATCACTTTTGTTTGAGGAAGAAACCCTCCAAAAGTGACTAGCTTTCTTCTATTTTCAATATTTGTTTCATTCACTTTCATTGCTTGAGCTTCTTTCTTCCCTTAGAGGAGTGAAACTCTTCTATTTTTCTAAAGTTTTGCCAAAGTCATGAAGGGTGAAACATGATTCACTAATTCTTCATCGAAGATCAGCTCCTCACTTTTTGCGTTTTACCTTGTAACTCATCTATTTGGAGGGATGAGCATCGCTCACTTTTCTAGCCTTACCAAATCCATGAAGAGTGAGTAGTTTCTCATTCACTCGTTAGTAAGAGGTGATGAATATGTATAAATTATCTACAAGTTATATCTGTGCATTTTGAATTGTGTTTAATGCTTTATATTCCCCTTGCTTATTTAATGATTGATTGTATCTAGCAAAGTTAAAGTACTTTGTATAACCATGAGTACTTTCTATAACATAAATAAATCTTGCATAGAAAGACTCATCAGTTCAAGAAAAGTATCCCGGCTAGATCTTCATGACTACCCTTCAATCTTCATCATTATTGTGCTTTAATTAAAAAATAAAAATGGAATATTAATATCATGGTTGGATATTTTATAGAAACACTTGTTTGTTTTGTAAACGGGTTAAACATCGGCACAGATAATTCTTGCAAACTTCTAGAAAGACATCGGAATCATGTTCATAATTCTCACAATCCACCTTTATCTTTCGATTAATTTGCTGTTGACATAGGAGTTAATTGAGTTATCTAGCACAAGTATAATAAATCAGATGATTAACTATATGTCTAGATCCTCGAACTAAAGAGTGATCTTTTTACATTTGAGCTAATCGTATATTTTGTTTAGAAAACCTTATTGGAAAGAATCTTATATTCTATCTAGGAAATCCCATACACCACACCACTTAAAATCTCAAGGGTTACAATCATTTGGTCTCTACCACTGCTTATTTTGAAACACCAACAATAGTTCTCTGTGGATTCAACTCCGGACTAAAACCGGATTATTAATACAGCTTGACCGCCTGTACTTAGGTGTACATATTTTAGATCAAGTCAATATGACTTCAAGTTCATCCCAAGAATAGCAATCAAAGCAAAAAAAATTGTTGAATTTATAGCGGAATTCACATTTGAACTTTCCAAAGAGCAGGCAGTAACCTAGTGCTTGACTCTCAAGTCTAAACATTGGGAGCTACAAGTAGATGGATCCTTAACTCGGCGAGGATTTGGAGCTGGCATTGTCCTGTGCTCCCTTCATGGAGAAGTCCTAGAACAAGCTTTTTGACTAGGGTTTGTTTCCACCAACAATGAAACTGAGTACAAAACACTCTTTTTGGGGTACAAAACACATTACGATTGGGGGCAAAAGAGTTGACCATATACTCTGACTCTTATTTGGTGGTCAACCAACTTACAAGGAGGATAGTGCCCGTTTAAACGCTATGTCTTTGTACTTTGAGAAGGCTAGGGAGCTCCTTCAAAGATTGAAGTCCTACAAGGTGATTTAGAATCCAAGGTTGCCCTTTAGGCTGACTAGCCTCCATCTATCATCTTGCGACATCCAAAGTTTCCCTTTAGGCTATTTGGCCTCCATTTATTATCTTGCGACCTTCACTGTGAGACCAGAGCATGCATAACATTGCATTTTTTATAAAAATTGTGAGTTAAAGTGTAATTTACAAATATTTGCATGGGGTCTCACTCTTGAAATAACTCAATTAATGCACGTGAATGCAATGAGTATTTTTTATGGTGTTTCATATTCTTTTTCACTACCACTTAATCTTCCCAAATAAATTTCAGGATATAACATGAATTATCTCAATAATCGCTTTACACACAAGAAAAACTACGATATAGGCATGTTTGAGTGTAGAATTACAAAAGAAACCCAAAACTAGTAATAAAACCACTAGATAACTCATTGCTTCAAAACGGTCAATGGATCGATGTTGTCCTAGCCGAAGACTAAGTGATTTGTGCAATTTTACTTACTTCTTACCATTTTTATTTTATATTCACCTTGAACACAATTTAAATGAAGTCAATTAAATCCCCTTACGGCTTATTAGCTTCGCTTAGACATTTTTTTTGAACACGTAACTTGCGTAAAAGTGTTACATGAACCCATCGTGAGAATTTAATTAAAATCGGCTTCTATCATTACTAAATTAACAATAAATCAAACTAAATATAAAGTAGACTTTATAAGCTTTCTAATCATAGGTTATGAGCTAAAATTGGAATTTTTGTGAAAAATTATGCTCATTTGTTTAAAAAGGCACTACAGTGTTTTTTTCTATCAGTCTCAGAATTTCACTTGAATTTATACAAATACCAGTTTTCACACAAATAGAATCAAGTTCTATATCATATATGGTTAGAAATATCTATGAGTCTATGTTCTAACAAAAAAAAATGCACGGATCTGAATTTTGTAGAGAGAGTTATCGTCTACAGACAACCCAAGCTGTCTGTCAAAATCGAGATTGATGATTTACTTTCTATTCTCTTATAAACCTTTCCAAACCAATTTTTAACTTTTTTAACACCAATTTCAACATGACCATGTAAATTTATAGTGGCCAAAGACTTTTGAAATTTCACAAACTATATTTTAGTTTCAAATATCTAATCACCAACTTAACAATATGAACCAACAAATCTTTGATTCCATAAACAAATCTAATTCTAATTACAACAAGAACACAAAATCATAAATAGAATTCTAACTAATTTGGATCAATCTATAAACCCGTAGCATGCCCAATCCAATTGCATGATCCTTAAAAAAATACCAACTATTAAGAAGTTATTCTTACCTTTTAGTTTGCACCCAACAACTCAAAATTTCACTTGCTATGTTTTTGTTCTTCCTCTTTCCTTCCCGTCGGCACACTTTTTTTTCTCATGCAACCTCCACAATTACACTTTAGGCTACTTAGCCTTCATTCATTATAGTGTCCATTTAAACACTATGTCTTTGTACTTTGAGAAGGCTAAGGATTTGTTTGGACGATTGAAGTCCTACAAGGTGATTCAGAATCCAAGGTTGCCTTTTAGGATACTTAGCATCCAGCTATTATTTTGCGACCTCCAAGGTTTCCTTTTAGGCTATTAAGCCTCCATATATTATCGCAACCACTATGGTTGCCCTTTAGGCTACTTATCCTTCAAGTATTGTCTTGCGACCTCCAAGGTTACCTTTAGGTTACTTGGCCTCCATCTATTATCTTACGACCTCCAAGGTTGCCCTTGAGGGTACTTAGCCTCCATTTATTGTCTTACGACCTCCATGGTTTCCCTTGAAGCTACTTATCCTCCATTTATCGTTTTGTAACCTCCAAAGTTGCCTTTTAAGCTACTTAGCCTACATTTATTATCTTGCAACCTCCATGGTTGCCCTTTAGGCTACTTACCCTCCGTTTATCGTCTTGCAGCCTCCAAGGTTACCCATAAGGCTACTTAACCTTCATTTATTATCTTGTGACCTCCAAGGTTTCCCCTTAGGCTACTTAGCCTCCATTTATTGTCTTGCAAATTTCAAGGTTGCCCTTTAAGCTACTTGGTCTTCATCTATCGTCTTGCAACCTCCAAAGGTTGCCTTGTGGGCTACCCAGACTTCAATAGACATCTCGAATAGGATACGATTGCCCAACAGGCTACTTAAGTCTTCCCATGACAATATGTCATCGATGTGGTAGGGCCTTAAGCCATTCATCATAATTTAAATATATTGTCTCACACTTAAAGCCCTTTCTTAAAGGCAAGCAAGTTGCTTAGAAAGTAGCTACCCAACCAACCCTCAAGCAAGTTAGACAACAAATTACTCAAGCACAAAAGAGAAGTCACTTCTATTACAAAAGAAGAACAGAGGTTCAAGAATAATGAAAATAGGTTATTCATACACGACCAACACAAAAAGAAATAAAATAACAAGCTAACTAAGGATGGGCTATCTAAGTTTCTGTAGTATCAGACATCTCAACTCTTGAGGACCCTTCCCTTTAGTCGGAATGGGGGCACTGGTGCAAGAAGGTTCAAATCATTACCTCCAAGGAATTTCTCGTTGATTGTAGGAACCGCTCTCTCAGGCCATGGAATGTCTTCTCAAACCGGGGATGCCCCCTCAAATGTCGTTGTCTTGAGAGCTCCTCCCTAGCCATCTTTGAAGATCTTGTTTTTCTGCTTGGCATATTTCTTCTTCACATTGTTCAGGATCCCGGAGTGAGGATCTCAAACAACATTCTTCACTTGCTCCTCCATCTCATCGCTCTCCTTATTGGGATTGGAAAGTTCCTTCTATTTCTCATCAGCTCGAGATTCTGCCTCTACAACATTCCTCTTCAAAGAGGCAATCTCCACTTTAGAATCTTCAAGTTATGTCTCGAGCTTGTCAATCTTGATCTTATTCGACTTGGCCTGACTCACAAGCAACTTATGCCGCTGAACAGGCTTGTAGGCAAAGTAAGTCTCCTACAACAGCAACAAAGTGTCAACTAAGGACCGAATGAAACTAATTTCAAACTTAGCTTAGAGCTTACCAAAAGTGAATACTGAAGTAATGAGTTGAGCAACTCCATTAACGACATTCTTGACATCTTCTCCTTATCCTCGGGAAACAAGGCAACACAACCCATTCCTCTCCTTGTCTCCACCCTCTTGAAGGCAGGCTTGATACCCACTAGAAGCTCTATGACTATGTCATCATTAATATATGAGAATCAGCTCCCAACATTCGTTTTCCCCTGGACTTGGTTCGTTTGGAAGCAAACTCCTCAACAATAGTTGTAGATGACCTCTTGACTTTATCTTAATGGCGTCTAGCTCATCAGTATCAGAGTCATCAAATCCTTGCATAGGGGAAATCCACCCTGCATACCTACAATCAAAGAATACTAGAGCTTGAAAAACCAAACACTAGGTCACAATAGTAATGATACAACATTATACTAGCTTACCTGATATAGAGCAAGTCTTTTCCTCCTTTTTAGTTGCAGTTGTCTCAATATGCCCACTAGCCATTTCGGTTAGCTCAAATTGAACTCTAGCACTACTATCCAAACCAAGTCTTTTCTCTCTCTCTCTCTCTACTAACCAAGTTCCAATCTCCAAAGTTATGCTAAGGGAAGGAGGTAAAAAAATTTGAAGAAGTGAGAAGGAGGAGAGAAATGAGAGGTTTTTAAAGCCATAATCTATTAGGAAACAAAAGGCCACTGACAAGGAGTTATGCACAAAGAGCCCTTGTCCTCAAAAAAATATCTCAATTAATTAGGATTAATAAATGAGATATGGGGGGCAATTGTGGAAGACCTTTTGAGGATCTAGCTCCCACCAAGCGAAGCCTAAGGCCTTGTTAGCCGGTAGGCACATCTCAAATAGCATACCACCCAATTGGTACCGCAGCTACCATGAGCTCCCTTTCTCACTCGCATCAAGATAACTACAAAACGAGTCTTATTCATATACGGTTCCATTTAGGAGCAAGAATCCTAGTCCAATACTATTCTAAACATTGAATAGCTAGTGATAAGGTCAATCATGTTAGAAGATAGATCAATCCTAGCATAATTCAAAATTCGAGTTTTAACCGAACATAGCTTCCTACTACAAATAGAGCTTCTGGGTACCAGGTAAGGGGATTCGAGCTCGACTATTCACTTGAGTTTTCTCTTTATTGACTTGTGATTTGACTTAAGCATCAGAGTTCTTTTGGTAGCCTTCAACCATCGATTCACCTAGTTCTAGCTTATCTTTTAGGTCGTTCGAGGCTTCGCTATTGTCACCCTTTTCATACTAGATCGTGACTTGTGCAATTTTTTTGAAGCAAAATGGTAATGATGCTGCTTAATGTCAAAGCCAAGTGTGTCCGGAGCCAATTCTTGTAATCCACGCTCGGGCCGTTTTACAACCATTCACTCCAATTCAGAAAGTCACACACATTACAATATACTAATTACATTGAACAGGACCTATGTCATCAATTTGTCCACCCACACGTTTCATTATATTCAGGAGGTGCTTTCAGGTACTACCACGCCACTAGTATCATGGCATTTTTTTTCTATTGTTCTTTTTAAATTGAACAGGACCTTTAAGATATGGTAATCAGAATGAAATCTTTTTTATTATAGTTGAAGAGATTTTTTTAGGGTAAATTATAATTTGACCCTCATAAATATGGACTCAATTTCACTACGCCCTTTGAATAATTTAATTTTCACATTACCTCCTTAAGTACTTGAGTTATTTCATATTGCTCCAAATGTAAATGCCAGTTATTTTTTTTTTCAAGAAAATTGCCAACATGTTAGGACAAAGTGAAAAAAAAATTCACATAGTTTAGGGGGACAAAATGAAATAATTTTTTGTCAAAATTTATAATGGACATAAATAATTGGGACATGGGAAACTAATCTCATAGCTAATGGTGTAATATAAAAAATATGACAATTGAGGGAATAATATAAGAATTATTATAATTGAGAGGGTCAAAGTGTAATTTAATCCAACACTTAGAATTAATCTTAGTGAGAACCACTTTATTCAGTTGGTCCTTAAAAAATACCCGACGGATGATCTGACACTGAGGAAATTCAAATGTATTCAACTGACTGAAAATAGTTGTCTAATCTTCAGTTGTGAGGAACAGATATGCTTTTGGTGCTGAACCATCTGATCTGATTATCATTACAAAAAGACTATATTTTCTGGCTATGATTAGGCCTAGTAATTGTGTCGGGTGGAACAGATTTGTGTCAAAAAATTCTCCATTTATATCTCATTCATTTGTATAATCGAGTCCAACTATTATATTCATACACAAATCGTTTATTAGACGGGTTACTCGATACAACCCGTGTGTCACATGCTAAATAAGAGAATAGGTTAGAGTATTTCGAGTCCGCAAGAAAAATCATCAACTCGCTATACATTACACATGTTTGACCTGTCTACTATAACAAATAAATTATGGCTAAGCAAAAAAATAAAGACAAAAAATAAACATTAAATGACTATTAAATTTGAATGAGTCTAAGAGATGGGAGGTATGAAATGAGGGAGAGGTTGAGAGACCTAAATTTTTTAAAATAAAATTATAGTACCACTGTTAAATGATTAAACAAGTTGAAACAAATTTATGGGTTAAACACGAAATCAGTTCGTTTATTTCATGGGTCGGTCAAGTTAACTCGTTAACCACTTGAACCGGTTAAAATTACACCCAAATTCGTTAAATCCGTATCGAGTTCGTCTCGATTTCACGAATAGTGCCTATAATTGACAGGCTTAGCTATGATAAAGGCTCGCATATTTGGGCTTATGAGGTAGGCATGTCATCAGCTAAACTACCCAATCAACAGTGATAATTACATAATGGGGCGTGGGTCATGGGTTAACTCCCAAAGGTCATAGGTGGTGTATTAGTGTGTGTATATTTTTGTATGTTATTGTATACTAGGGAATAATCTGTGCCTGAAGGCACAGTGCAACGTAAACCAACTAATTAATTTGGAGAAGTGAGGAGTGAAGATCTCTTATAATAGTGGCGGAGCAAAAATATGATATAGGGTGAACACACTTTAAGTATAATAGATCAAAATAATGTAATATATTTTTATATCGAATTTGATACTTAAAAATTCATTAAATATAAAAAGGGTTTATTTGAAAAAAATTAATATGATAACATCTATACATTAAGAATCAATTATATAATTTATTTGACACAAATAGAAGTAATATTCTAGAATTTTTAAGCTTCTTACAAATTTCACATTTTAGTTATTTTTGGCTATATATTCCATAATTTTTTAACCGAATGAGATTTCAACAAATCATACTAATATTCTAAGGAATCAAGTTTAATTTTCTAATTTTAAGAGATTTCGTATGAACTTTTTGATTTTATTTTTTTGTTCTAATACCCAACTTGTTTGACTAAATTAATTTTTTTTTCACCAATGCTATTGAGATATAATTTAGAGATTTAATGTATTGAAACAATTAGATTGATAGTGTTGAAGTCTATTTTTAAGTATAATAGATAAAACTCTTTTTTTTTAAATCTTAAAGTGATGAGATTTTTTTAATTAAAATACTATCATTGTGTCTTACACAAATTCAAAATGTTATACTATACATATGATATTAATGATAAATTTGACCAATTTAATTATTCTGTTAGAAAAAATCTTGTGTTTCAAGATCAGTTGTAATCGTTGACCTATTGGAAAGAAAAATATTAAGGAAAAAAATTATAATTTCTTGATCATTGGATAAATGAATTTGAGACTATAGGATGTGTTCCAAGATAAGTCATAATCGTTGTTTTTTTAGGAAAAAATATTAAGGACAAAAATTATATTTTATTGACCGATGAATGAATGAATTTGAGACCATAGAATTGATTTATTGAAGTCGCCTTGTTTTATATTACAAACTGATTTAAAAACATATTAATTTATATACATG
>CM042188.1:10452925-10496891 GCA_023539305.1 Ilex asprella | reverse complement strand
CACCACTATCATCATCTTATTCTTATATTTATTACCATTACCACCATAATCCCCACTACCACTGTTAGCACCCACCACCACCCATCATCGCCACTAACCACTGTCACCTACCCCACCACACTAACCAACACATGTCATCGTCCACCACTGTAACTATCCATTGTCACCTACCCTCACCATCGTCGTTATTCGCCACCATTTATCACACTGTCACCTAGAAAAGTACTCATCGTCGCCCATCGCCACCATCATCATCACTGCCCCACCACCATTGTCGTCATCCCACCACTACCATTATCACCGTCGCCCATCACCATCACCACCATTGCCACCCCACGACAGCCACTAACATCATCGTCACTCAAAATCCACCATCACCATCATTATCACCATTGCTACCCACGGTTTGCTACCACCACCACGGTCGTCGCCTTACCCACGACAAACCATCACCATCTCCCCCCATCAACACTGTTGCCTACCACCACTATCGTCGCTCACCTATATTGCAATCGGTGCTTACATTTTTTTTTTATGTTTGTGATTTGATTTTGGGTGTGAATACAAATATGTTAATCATTTTTTTATTACTCTGTGTCTTTAGGCATAGAGAATAATTAGTTATTTTATAAGTTAACATAAATATTATAAAAAACATCACATACTTAAATTTTTTTAAACACAAAATTTAATGTTTTAAAAAATTTAAGTATGTGGTGGATCAGAGATTAGAGAGAATTTATTGGCAGTTAGTTGAGATATTTGGTAAAATAAGATTGAAGGATGAATAATTTATTATTTAAAAATCTAAAAAATTAGAAAAATAGAAGAAAAGACTTCTCAAACCCTTTCCTTAATATTACATATATGTATATATATAGATTCGTGTCATGGCCTACATAAAATTTGTGTAATGAATTCGTATTTACATTTACTCGTGGTGAAATTTAAGTAGATCAACCGTTGTACCATGCTAACCCACTAAAGCGAGACCAAACTCGCTAATTTGCTGGTCACAAATCACAGATCGTGCGTGCTACTTTCCACCTCAGAGTCAGAGTCTCAATTCATTCAGACAAAGAAACAAATAGAAAACAGGAGGAAAGAGAAAGACTATATATATATATATATATATATATATATCACTAATAACAAACTCTCTGTGACTGTGTTTTTTCAACAACCCCCAATCACAGGCTTCGAGCATTACTCAAACACAAGCTCCATTTCCACACAACATTGCCCAGACTCACACGCTCAATTCTCTCTCTTAAACTCTCCTGCGTATGTCGTGAGCTCAGATCTGTACTTCAAGCTTTGATCAATCTCGTTTTCACCTCCAATGGCGACCACTAGCCCACTATTTTAGTCAAATTAAAAGTTTTTTCTTCCACGGTATCTCTCTTTCTCTCTCTAGAACAATTTTCTGACTATTACTTTATCACATTAAATATTTTAGTCTGTTCATGCTTATAATCTGAATTCATTAAGCTTTATGTTAGAACACTGAAACAATACAGAAAAATCTTGGCAATTTTGGTGAAAAGTGTAAATGTGCCACAAAAGAGACCTTTTTGCAATTGGAAGAGGAAATCTTTATCGATATATTGCCCTAAAACCCTAGTCTTATTTGCAGCAAAAGTGGTGAGAAGTATCTCAATTTGACAAATGGCGAAGTCTAGACAACATTTTCCTGCAAAAGAAGTGTTGTCATTGTCGCCAACTGCGGCAAAATCAAGGGATTGGGAAGGTCCATCAAGGTGGACTGAGTACTTGGGTCCGGAAATGACTTCATCAGTGGCATCTAAGACATCTAGGAACGGTGGTTTGGAAGAAACGGCCCACAATTCAAATGGGTCTTATAAGGGACTGAACATGAAGTGGGTGTATCAGCTTACTGATGTGGCCGAAGGGCTAATGACCAAAATGTATAGATTGAATCAGATTTTGGATTATCCCGATTCGATTGGTCATGCATTTTCAGAGTCATTTTGGAAGGCGGGTGTGTTCCCGAACCATCCTAAGATTTGTGTTTTGCTATCAAAGAAGTTTCCGGAGCACCACAGCAGATTACAACTCGAACGTGTAAGAATTTGAAGTTGTCAATATATTTAAGTATTTTATTTTTTTGATGGATATGGTAGCGATTGATGTCCACGGTTGATCTCAATTTGGTGTAGGTTGATAAGGTTGCATTGGATGCTATGAATGATCACGCGGAAATTTATTTACAAAGCTTAGAACCATGGATTCAGGTATTGACCTAGTGTTTTGCTAACTTACTTTCTACTTTCAGAGTCACGTTCAAGTCTCACACTGATTGGCATATTATTTGTACTTGTGTTACATGGGCTTCCATGAATGTGTGGAGAGTACCCCATATTGGACTTGACACAACCCTAGGGATACTTTTCTGACAGACATGCATCTAGAAAGTGCCTGCTGAGAGCTCATAAGACAGTGGGAAAAAGAATGGCTAGTGACATAAGAAATTGCACTTCATCAATGCATGTGACGGTTTCATCTTATATTCCTTTGATGCATGAAATTTTAAGGAGCCAAGTAACCATGCTAATCTCAGTTATATAACGCACCATTCACCACAGGAGATAAAAGAGGAAGAACTCAATATTTAGATGTGCTCCTGTGCCCTTACCATTTGAAAGTTACATGAATAGAACACCTAGACACATACCGTAGTCCATGTAAGGTATCAATATTTTCTGTGTATCTTCTTGGGATTAAGTTATAGGACTGGAGCCCATTTGTGACAGTAGACATAAATAGGGTAATTTTGATGAAGACTGGAAATTGTTTCTGAAATTTTAAATATAATGTACACTCCATAGACCCTGCAACAAAGAGAGTCACGTGCATTGAGACTTTTTTAAGGCCATACACAAATGTTCATTACTTCATTAATAACTAAGCTGGTCTAGTAACAAATTTAATCCGTTAGCCAATACTAGGACCTATGCCATCAGAACATGTGATCTAGCAAAGTGTGGACATCTGAGAAACACACTATTCTATGAAGCTTTAATCAAAAAATGGATTTAGCAGTGATAGAGAGATCATTGTTGTCCAATCAATGTTCGCATATATGTGGAGTTCTAGTAAGTGTATGAGTGTATGAAGTGATATGATTGTTGGGGTTGTAATAGGTCTAGTAGAGGCGAAAGATTTTGGGTTGTTCAAGGTTTTGAATTCCATTGACCTTTAATATTGGTGGCGGCTATGCGGAATGGTATTGTGCGATTCTCATTCAATGCTACATAGAAGAAGAATTTATACAACGATGTCACTTTCAGTTTATATCGTGGCAATGAGTATATGTTGGACGATGATTTGGTCGACTCCGTCGTATAGTTCGAGACTTCTTTGAGTCAACCACAAAATTGAGTGGTTTATGCAAAATGTGACTCAGTCTCGAAACATAAGGTGATGAGTTGGATGCAATTTGGTTGACATGTGTCGGTATTGACCAATACGACCCATGCTTCCTATTACTCATAGTTTAATAGGACTTGGATGCGAACTTAGAAACTCAAAAATAATATTGTTGGGGTTGAACCATGTAAGCGTTAGACAGCGCGTACTGGCTGAAACATAGTTTGAGTGGCAATGAGATTTAGAGACCTCCATTTCAAAAAAATGTCGTGAAGAATCTAGTAATGACTTAAATGCTCTCGACCCTCAGAACTTTGAAAACATACAAATCTAAATCTCTTGTATATTAGCTCAAAAGCACAATCATAGAAAACCTAGTTATGCATGACCCTTAATGGACTATGTAAGTCTTTTCAAACTAGTTATGAGCTTTGTGTGTCTTTACTTTTAGATGGATTCTTCTACATAATATTAACGTTCGATTTCAGGAGGTGCATTTGTCTAAATTGTAATCTTTTGTGTCCTTATTCAACTATTGAGTTAAACCTATTATATTTTTTGGTAATGTCTATTGTTCGCAAGTTGATCTTTCTATGTTGTACAAGTTAAGGTCTTATATGGGGTGAGTTGTGTTAATCTCTCCACTAATTACCAATTATTTTTTTTTTAAATTTTCAATTGGTTTTGAGCTGTGTTAAACAACCATTTATTCCAAAAGTTTAACCTGTTAGAGAGGGTGTAACTTTAGTATTTATACTTCAACATACTTCCTTACGTGCACGCTAGTTTTTGGACCTAATACATGATTTTTTTGTTAACTATCAGGGTGTTGGTGAGATTTGAACAAAATACCTCCTGCTCTAATATTAATTTCATATAAATGCAAGTTTACAATTAATGCACTTCCATGGCCACCTTTATTGTGAGCAAAAAAGTTGACTTGATTGTTTTTGAGCCCTTAATAAGCCTATCATATCTTATGTGGCATCTTGAGTTTCCCCACACTCTCTATTTCGAAGCAATTTATCACATTTGCATTTTTACACCTCACAAGTGCTTAATCAATACTATATAAAAGGTTTTATGTTATGGCATCTGTGCAGGTCTAGTTTTCTCTAAAACTTACCCTCCATTAGATGGATTCCTAATTTCATTTTAGGTTCCATAGCAAAAATACTATGAAAAGTTCAATAAAAAGAGGTAGTAGCCTGTATCTATGTCTCCCAATTTTTACTTGTGTTGGGAACTTTCTAGGCATAAGAGGAGTGCTTCCAAAATCTTATTGACTTCTTCCTCAAGGAATTTGTATCCAGTTAAGTACCAAACAGTGATGTATTTACATGTTTAGTTTAGGGTTTTTCGCACTTTGCACCCTAAAAGATATCTCAAGTCTAACTTTACACCCTTAAATTTTTTTTTTCTCACATTGCACCTTGAATGTCATAAATTAGTTCCAAAATGTGGCCTTTAGACTAACATCCGTTTCAAATTTCCACTTGCCATCTACGTGTGTTGCTCTTGGACAAAAATATAATCTCACCATTCATATCCTTAGGTGCCACGTGCATCAATTCTTAATGGAATCTAAAACATATGTTAGTCCGAAGCCACATTAGAACTAATTTATGACATTCAGGGTCTAATATGGGAAAAATAATCTTTCGGGGTGCAAAGTGGGAATCGAGATATTTTTTGGGGTGCAAACTGTGAGAAGCCCTTTAGTTTATCATATAAACATACGAGACTTGCACATTTACATTACATAACTTTCTTTTGTCTCGTGCAGCTGCTTCTTGACCTAATGGAATTTCGAGAACAAGCTTTGAGACTCATATTGGATTTAAGCAGTACAGTAATTACCTTATTGGTGAGTTCTGAAATCATTTCTCGATCACTATGCAACGTAAAGGACTACTGAATGTGACTCTTATTCATCTGGTGTCTGTCCTAGGATTTTATGAAACAAATTGTTTTGTACTACTAACATGTCCATGCTGGTACATGGTGGGGGCCACACATACTTGTTATCGGCCAGCATAATTTTTTATGTTTCTAGATGACGTCTCTAATGCCTAGGTAACTTCTCTTGCAGCCTCATCAGAACTCTCTGATACTACATGCATTTATGGATCTTTTTTGTTCCTTTGTTCGTGTCAATCTCTTCTCTGAGAAGGCAAGTCCACAGTCCCTGTATTGATTGCTGTTTTTCTCTTGTCAATTTTCGTTTAGATGACAGCTTTTTTACTGATCTGTTCAAGTTATATATGTCTGAAATCGTTTGAATATGTATTCACAGATGTTCTTTCAACTTCACTGACATATTTGATTTGATGCTTTTATCATAGATACCAAGGAAAATGATGCTTCAAATGTACAACCTTTTGCATGCCATGATGAGAAATGACCGAGACTGCGATTTTTATCATCGGTAGGCAATTTTCTTTACTTTTTATCTCTTTTTGTCATTTTATTGGTCCTGCTAAAAAGGGGGGGGGGGTATATGGTTTCAACTTGAGATGTTTGCCCTTTGCCGTTAAAAATCAGCATTACATAGTAGGATCCCCTTGATTGGGGTGCTGGAAGGGGTGGATTAGGGAAAGGTGGATTACACACAAACATAAGTTTTGGCCTTATATGTACCAGGTGATTGTTCCCAGATTCAAACCCACACCTTCACGGATGTCTGCCCTATAACATTGATTTATTTATAACGTTAATGACCACAACGATCAAAGATGATAGAATGTATAGTTAGATTTTGTAGTCTAGTGTTTTATGAAAGATAAAGGTTTGGGAGAGAAGAGAAAAGACAAGAAAGAAAACATCTTGTAAAGTGTAGAATGTTATGTCACACACCTACAACCTTGATCATATATAAGCACAAGGAGTTATATAAACTACAGAAGTACCCCTCATCTGAAATACCATAACATACACTCAGGGGTGGAGCCAGGAATTTATATGTGGATGGGCAATAGCTACAAGTTTTAATTTCTGGCTTCCTGAGAATTAAAGTAAAGACGCATACATTTTTTAAATCTTATACAATACCTAAACTATCACAAATTAATAAAATAATTATGATTAAAATGCACAAAAAATAAATTAAGTAGGGCAAAATGCACAAATAATCCAATTAGGGCTAAATGCATAAAAAATCAGAAAATATGCCATATGCATGTTGTGGGCTGTGTAGTGTAACTATGTCCTCTGTGTGTGTGTGTTGTGCGTGGGTGGGAGTGGGTTCTCTGGGAAAAGCTGGTGGTGGGGTTCAACACTTCCATGGGCCATGTCAGAAGAAGTTTACGGTAAACACTAATGCTATAGGACATGATTTTGGGACATAATGAGTTGTCACCGATATCAATCTATTGGTGACAACTCATTATGCTCCAAATTATGTCCCAATAGTATTGCTCGTATGTAAAAGGAGAGAGGAATAAAGAAAGGCTGTTGTTGAGAGAGAGAGAGGAGATAAGAGGAAGGGTTTATATGGGTGGGCTAGCCTTAATTATTTATGTATTGGGCGGGCCGGTGGGTACAGTTGATTTTTTAATGGGCCAAACTTAGTTTTATTTTCTTGGGTGGGCACAACTACAAAGCTGAGCTTGGTGCTTAGACCAAAAAATCAAAAAATACATGTAGTTAATAATTTTTTTTCCCAGGGTGGGCAAGTGCCCCTCCTGGCCCACAGCTACCTACGCCCCTGCATACACTCCCCCTCGAGTTAGCCCTCATGCCCAAATTGCAAATAATAGGGTGAAAAATTCTTGTTACTAGTCCTTTAGTAAAAATATCAACCAATTGATCTCCTGATTTCACAAAGGACATGCATACCAATATGCTGTTCATTTTTTCTTTGATTTAGTGTCTGTTAATCTCCACGTATCAGGTACTATCATACTGCACTGGATTATGGGCAATGTCTTTTTTTTGAACTGGATTATGAACAATGTTCATGACAACTTTATTGTCATAATACAGTTTCATAGGTCCATTATCATGGATTCCTAGCTTTCCTTGTGTGATTTGAAGCTGCATACGCTCGCAAACTCCATGCGCCATTGCTCTATATTCACCCTTGGGTGTGGACTTAGCTACCACATATCATTTCTTGTTTCACCATGGGACAAATTTTCCTGCTATCAAGATGCAGTAATCTGAAGTAGATTGCTTGTTGTCCATTGAACTTGCCCAGTTCCCATCAATAAATGCTTCTAGGTTTAAGTGACAAGATTGGATGACAAAATTCCTTTTCATAGAATTGTCCTGAAAAATCTCAAGTTATGATATACAACTTGAATATGAGAGATACGTGGATTATGTATGAACTGACTCACAGTGAAGTAATATTTGGATGAGTATCTTAAGATATGTTAGTCTATCCACAAGTCTTTGGTATCTCACCTTATCATCGATGATGAGCTTCAGTAGAAAAATCTGTAGGTCTACAGTCTAATCTGCCTGTTTCTTCAAGAAGTTGATGCACATACTTTCTTTGGGAGATGAAAATGACTTTATTTGATCTCACAACTTTAATCTTTAAAAGTTACTTCAACAGACCTAATTCTTTGATTTCAAACTCCCTAGGTAAGTGAATTTTAAGTTTGGTGAATTCCTAAACATCATTTTCTGTTACCACTATGTTATTTACATATACGATGAGAACTGTAATTTTGTCACTATTTCATTTAATAAACACAATGTGATCAATGTGACTCTATTTGTAGCCAAACTTCAACATCCTTTGAGAAACTTTTTGAACCAAGTTTTAGGAAACTTCTTCAATCCGTAAAGACGCTTCAACTTATACATCTTCCCTTCAAATTGGGACAAAAAATTTGGTGCAACCTCCATGTACACCTCCACTCAATCAACATGAAAAATAGCATTTTTCACATCTAACTACTGTCGACTCCAACCCAATAGTAGCACAAGAGAAGAGAGTACGTCCGGAGTTAATATTTTTGATACAACACGATAGAAGATTATTAGCAAAGAATAAAAAATAGTACATGACTGGCCAACGGATACATCAAGGGAAAAAGTCTTATTAAGATCAATAAATTAGCCCCTAAAAAGATGGAAAAAGACCAAGTGGCATCATTGCTCACGCACTTGAGCCCAATAGCTTTTAATTAAAAATAAAGGAATTCCTTCAAAAGCAATGGGGGCAAAGGTCTCCTGATAAGTAATAAAATACTATTAAGGGAATCTCTTTAGCAACTAGTCTAATTTTATACCTCTCAACTATCGGTCTACCTGTTTTTTGCGACGAACACCCATTTGTACTATACTGCCTTTATTCTAATTGGAAGAAATACGAGCTTCGAGGTGTCATTTGTTCTATTGTTTAGACTTTTCAAGCAAATAGTGTTTCAACCCTTCAGTTCTTGTATAATACTTATGTTTGTGCCATTAACGTTTAGATTATCCTTCTTTTTTGATTTTTCAAAAAATTTCTCTTAATCTAGTGAAATAGTGAGTGTGATAGGAATATTTGTGCTTATGGTGCTCGTGAATTTACCCCAGATAAACATTCTTCCTAACTGTGGTACTGATAGAAGCATTGCTCCTTTCATGGTTTTTCATTATGATGTGTAGGGATCTTCTAGTGTTGTTCCATTTCTAGCTCCTGTTAGTTTGTCACTTTTATTAGTTGCTAATCTCATCGCCCTAGGATTAATTATTTCGTACCAAAATGAACTTTTCCCTTATTTCAAAACTTTTCATAAAATGTTGAGTACCTAGTTTGATGTTAAAATCAAAATTCTTCTTAGTGATAACGAGATTGAATATGTTGATGAGGAACTTCGTGCCTATCTCAACAAGGATGCCTTTCTTCATCAAACCATCTGTGTGAGTACCCCTAAGCGATATGGTGTTACTGAACGTAAATATTGCCAACTACTTGATGTTGTCCATTCATAATTGTTCACTACGAATGTCCCTAGAATCTTTCTGGAGAGATGTAGTTCTGATTGTAGCCTATCTCATTAGTCTCTTCTAGCCCCTTTATTTCTTCCCTTCCTCCAGAAGTTTTTGGTTTTGTTTGCTTTGTACATAATTTCGGATCATCTAGGGGAAACTCGACCCCAAGTCTTTGCAATGCATTTTCATTTGTTATTGTGCCACTCAAAAACTTAATAAATGCTATCATTTAGTCTCCAAAGCATATGGTTGCATGGATGTTACACGTTGCGAATTTGAGTTATTTTTTACTACTTCCTCGTCATCTCGTCAAGGGGAGGGACACTACTATTAAGGAAGGGATGGTTTGTTAACGAAGTTGCCTATTCAGTGAGGATTACCTATAGTGATGGGAGCCATAACTTATTCAGAAAGAAAGGGAGGTGATCCACCTATTTGTCGCTTAGGTAGAAGTGATCTGGAGGCTAAACTCGAAGCAAAATATGTCACCAATTTAGTTATGTTAAGTGAGCTTATATTTCACATCAAATAATTAGGACTATCAAGATTGATTTATGAACTTGAGGGTCCACTCAACCCATTGCGAATTAGTTTTGAATTGGATACTATAACATGGTATTGCAGTTAGGCCTTGGGTGATAGGTGAGTCAAGTCTCTCACCTTTTATTTTCGGTATACATAGTTGTTTGTTTGTTTGTTGACCCCACGTGCGAGCTCGAACTCCATGTGAGGGTGGGTATTAAGAGAGCTTGTTCCTCACATCGATCTGGTGGATTCATTTGTTGCTAGACGATCTAGTAATGGACTTGGTCTAGTTACTTCCGTGACTTCTTCTACAAGTGCAATTTCCCCTACCATTTGTGGTGCTAGCCCTTACCAGATCAGAGAAATAAAGCTCTATTGAATGAATCCATCCCTCCCAAACAAAGGTTAATAGTTCATGGAAAAGTGTCTTTCGAAAACTCTTATAATTAGGACCACCAAGGTTGGTTTATACACTTGAGGAGCCACTCCACCCATTGTCAATTGGTTTTGGGTTGGATGGTCCAACAAGTTGCATTCCCTAACTTTGATTACAACATCTCTATTGATTTATCACGAAATAAGCTTTCTACTATTACTCCCGTTATTGAGGATCGAGTTATTAATTATTTTGAGTTTCCTATTGCTGCCAGGAATGGTGTTAGAGATTTTGCTCAAAACCAATTCACTAACTGTGTCTTTTATGATTTCTTATATCTTTCATATCTTGTCTTGGCTTCCTATTTGTCTTTTGCATCTTTCCGTATAATTTGAAAGAAACTTTCATTGACCCCAAATGGACACAAGTTGTGGTAGCGGAGATGTATGCCCTGGAATTGTAAGATGTTATAGTATCCAAAAAATATGGACCACCATGTATTTTATCACTGACAATCATTTTCCTCATGTTCAGTTCTTGAAAAATATAATGAGTAGGGAGGAATTTCATTGAACAGTTCAAGGAATTTGTAATATTATTAACAAGTAGTAAGTTAGTAGAGAGATTAGGAGTGTAAAGAATAAATAAGAGGGATAAGGATGGGAGAAGTTTTTTGAACCTTTCACATAAATAGAGCACAAAGATCCAAGCCACTCTTAATTTATCACATGTCGAGTAGGAGGAGAAAAGATTGGAAAAACATGCCAGGTGGTCAGTAGCTCCAGAATTTGTTATCACTTGAGTATATATAATGACGAGACATTAAATACACTAGCAAAAATACGCGTGTGACCGAAATGGGAAGAAACAGGATTAGAAGCTGTAGTATATGAAACATCAAGCGAAGTTATCAACTATATGAAATTCTGAATCTAATCCTAAGAAACATTAGTAGAAGTACTGGAACTAGATAAAGAAGGTGTCTCTGTAGACTCAATCATATGAGCTTGGGATTGCGTAATACCACCTCTGCAATGGCTGCACCCATGACACGGACATTCATTCAACTTTCAACAATATTCTCTGGTATACCTAGTTTTCCCACAGTAATCACATTTGAATTCATCCTTGACAATAGTAACATTCTTGTTAAGAGATTTGGACTAATTTGATGTCTGATGGGGAATAACAACTAGAGCACATTACTTCTGAATGGCAGCATGAACCATAACATTCCTTCTATTGAACATAGACATATGCTTCTTACAAGATGGGAAAGAGATTACGACAAAAAAATTGAAGCCGGTTATGATTGCTCCATATTGAGAGAAGTGAAAAAAATCATAAATACTTTCTTTCTCTAACTTGAAACATTGTTGCATTGCATCAGTAGCACAAGTTGCTTGAAAACACTGGTGGTAGGCAAGTCCTATCATAAAGGACTTATCCTTCGGATTGGTATCCATTGAATTAAATAACTAAGCCATAATTAGGAGGTGGTGTTTAAAAACTAGGTTTAAGAGGGGGGGGGGAGGAGGTTTTGGGAGAGGAAAATTTGGCAAAAAAAATAAAAATTGCAATGTTAGGAAAATGATTGTAGATGTTGTCACAGAATACGAAGGTTTATTGTTCATCTTGGGAGCTTCTCATTACTCATCTATTGGGAGAATAGGTGCTATGTACAGTCCTTTTGCGCTATGCTAAGACACTTATATCCTTTGCTTTCATTCTTCTTCCCTCTCTATGTGATTTGCTTCCTTTGGAGTTTGAGCTTAGCCATCTCTTTGAGTGTTATGTGCCCTTGTCTTTCGCTCTATGGCAGTAAAGAATGCGCTTATTTAGGGACATTCAACCAATGGCGCCTCGCTAGTGCAACACTTAATATTCATAGATAATCTTCTCGTTCATTTTCTTTCTTGATGCTTGTATCACTGTATCGGGGGGTTCAGAGAGGAACTACAAAAAAGATCTCATATTCTAGAGTTTTGCAGGGTCTTTGTGGCATGATTTATCAAAAGTGAATGTGGACTTCATCCCCATAGTTAGGACTTAAATATATGTATCCTCCGAAGTTTATTTCATGGGGTCTAAATGGTTTAATGGAGAATGTGAGGTTTGGTGCGGGAAGTGGTGAGATAATTTGTTTTTGGTGAGATATTTTGATTAGAGATTCTCATCTCATCTTACAAAATTTATATCAATTCAACAACCTGAAATTCTTTGAATATTCTAATGTCAATCTTTTTCCTAAAATCAACAAGAGTAATTAAGCGAGTAAGTATACAATATGATAGGAAATAATAAATTAAATCAAAATGGTAATCAAACAAAATGCTCAGCACGTCAATCAAGATCTCAATTAATTGGTATCTCATACCCAATATTCAAATCATATCCCATGTCATGTGATACTTGACACCTGACCAATCACCCAACCTCAACCTGATGCCATGGGTCTCTTGAACTAGCGATGCATCAGACTACTAGCTATCATGATCTAGTCCTCAATCCACACAATACGTGGTTAATGTCCTCAACATACTTTGACTCAAATCAAAGAGAATACAAATTAGGAATAATCAAGGAATTACTTTTTGCAAAGAGATTCAACACAGCGCATATTGCACACTACTACATACCTCAAAATCGTCAATTAATGCCATACTTGGATTTAGTACTGAGGCATGATAACATACTCAGATTTTGTAGCAATCCGAGTGAAAATCATCGTTGAAGCCTCTATTTTTCCCTTCTTTATTTCTCATTCTTCTTTCTCTGTCTTCTCTCTGCCCTTTCTCTACAGTTACTGAATTTTGCTGCATTTTATAGACTAAAGCAAGGAGCTGGCATACTTGGGCTCCAAGGAAGCTTATGTGAGTCACCACCTTATGGTGGATACTTAATAAAACCATGTGTCCTACTTGCACACGGTTTGGACATATCTGATAATTGGGGTACTTAGCATGACATTTTTCTGACGCGAAACTGGTCCAATATTACAGATGTTGGACTCTTTTTCACTCAAGGAATCCATTTTTGTGGTCCATTTATTTGTTTGAATTCTCCAAAACAACTTTTTATATTTATTCTCTTGACCACGTAAAATCATTTTTACCATTCTAATTAATGTTATTAGGCACTAATTTAGGTACAAGTCCTCACAGGATTGTCGGTTTTACAGATTTCCTAAGGTGGGCTTAGTGAGGGTTTGTGCAAGAGTTATTTCATCTATTTAGTAGTTGATTCCCCCTTTGTCCTTGCCATAGATGCACTTGTTATGTCTCTAATTTCTTCTTTAGATTTTTATATTTATCTATCCAGGTACAAGTAGGAGTCGCATATGCTTGTAGCATTAGACTGTCTCACATCGAAAAAATAATACCAGCCCAACTATTATGAACCTTGAGAGCCACTACAGTATTTGCCAATTGATTTTTAGTTGGATACATTGACATGCTATTAGAATTGGGCCTTGAATGGTTAGAGGACAAAATCTCTAACCAATTGAATTCTTCCGTTTCTTTTTTCTATGTATTTCAGTGCGGTTTTCCAGTCCACGTGAGCCTAGGTCCCCCTTAAGTGAGGTGTGAAGAGCTCTTGTATCTACTTGGAAACATTAGGACCAACTAGTTTGGTTTACATGGTTGAGGTCGTCTCCATCCCTTGCCAATTATTTTTGGATTAGATATTCCATCAATACCGATTTGATGTAGCCCACTTTGAGGTCCAAGCCATGTACCTCATTTTCACTAAAATAATTTCCATTTCTTTGCTTTCTAAATGTTCTTCTTCTTTTACCTTTAAAGGAGAAGCTGTGTAAAGCTTTGTCTAAGGGTTTAAGTGTTAGTGCGAATGTTATTAGGTATGACGAACTAAAAGGAGAAAGCTTTAGGCCTAGCATGAGACTCCTTGTGATTAGCTATGATGCTTTATCCGCTAATGTTAGCAAAAGAGATCATCAACATGGTGCACTTACAGAAGCACAGATTGCAGTGTTGCTTCATAGATGAGATTGTCCATGAAGTAAAAGAAACAATTTGGGAAATGGATGGGAATTCAAGTAGTTGTGGTGTTCAATGATACATTTGGATGCTTTTGCCAAATTAGAAATGGTTTACTTAATGGTACAACTCATTGATAAATTGCATGCGTTGCACATGAATGATCAATCTACATATGTTTTTGATAAATGGATATTTAAGACATTGAACATGCAAATTGATTTGTGCCCTTGTGCTTTTGCCTTGATTGGCTATGAATGAAATTATTACATGTTGAATCTGATATACTCCTTTTTTCATGAACAAACAGGTTGGTTCAGTTCATTGACTCATATGATCCACCATTAAAAGGGTTACATGAAGACTTGAATTTTGTCAGTCCTCGTATTGGAGAGGTCATATGTCTTCTCTTCTTATTCTATTGTGCTTGTAGTGTTCTTTTTCTGACAATAATTGTCCTTTAATTTCTGTTCAGCATTTTATATGTAGTATACATGCTTGTTCCTTATTGGTACTTCTTAGTAGGAGCTTCCATTGTAGTTTGGATACCGTAAATCCTTTTGTGCATTGCAAGCCACTTTTTTTTGAATCACAGATATGAGCTGTAATTGGAGGGCTATGTACAGTATGGGTCTGTACTGATTAAAAAGACTAAATAAGTTCGATCACAGAACATATAAGTAGCTGTTGACAGATAATGGAAGCACACATTATTCCTCAGATTTTAAGTTTCTCAGTGACAGACTACATCATTAGATAGTCACGCGATAGCAAGGATGCTCATTGATGTCTCAGTATCAAAAAATTGCTGCCTTTGAACAAAGTGAACTGCTATGTAAGTTCTACACCGGAACTGCTGTGTGGTAATGCCGAGAACATAAAGTAGGAGTGCCTGTTACAAAAGCACATTTGACACTTACATACAGATTTAAGAATCATCATTGCTTTTCATAGTTTCTATATTCCTTTTATCTTTTTTCTTATTTAAGTTTTTTTACCTCAAGCACTAGAATAATACTAGTTTTTATATCTGCTCATTATGGTAAATAGCTCCAATGTTCTCTTCCAGGTTTTAGAAGCTGTGGGTCCCCAAATATTTTTATCTACAGACACAAGGAAGCTCAGAAATGAGGGTTTTCTCAGTCCGTTCCATCCTCGATATCCTGACATTCTTACAAATTCTGCCCACCCAATGGTAAATACCCTTCTTTTATTTGATGTTAGAAAATGTAAGAAGGTCATTTGTTCGGAGAAAAAAATGGATCTTGGCTAATGGGTAGAAAGAAGTTTGTGAAATTATTGTGTAACAACCAAAGATCAAAATTTCGTTTCGGTGAGTTTGAAAACGGAAATATTTCGAAAACATTTTAGAAACAAGATGGAAACAAAGAAAAAATTTTAAAATTTGTTTCCGAAACTTGGTTGAGACAATCGAAACATTCCGAAACATAGGTTGATACACACCGAAACACTTTGAAACATAAGAATTTTGATATTCAATCAATAATTCGTTTCGGTTTCCATGGAAATGAAAATGATTTGGATGTTTCAGCCGTTTCGAAATGAAATTTAAATCCTTAGTAACAATTGAATTTCCACTAACCATAGCTCTTGAAAATTTATGCCATTTTTGAAAATTTTGGGGCATGTGTAAAAGTTTTGAGAAATTTGGGGCATGCTCGAATTTCAAAAACTTGGGGTGGTTTCTAAAATTTCTGGAAAGTTTGGGGTGATCTCTATATTCTTTCAAAATTCTAGGGATGATATTGAAATTTCTGCACTCTTGGGGGTAGATTATGAAATGTCAAAAACTTTTAGGATATTTAGGCAATTTATAAATTATTTGTGGGTATCTATGTAAATTAAGAAACTTATATTCTATGAGGTTGGATCTTGGTGGCGTGCCAAGTTTTTAAACTAAATGGATTGGGTTGGGTTAAGGCTTATAACCAATGAACCGAACAATCTACTTCTTTCTTGCGGTGTCTCGATTCAAACCAGACCCTATTTGCAACTTCTAACTCGATTGCAAACAATTCTAGTGGACCCAAGACTATACTAGAGAATTGTGACAATTTTGATGATGATAATTACGAGCTAGTGACGGTGCAGCAAGATTGACATCATGACAAAGAGCGATGAATGATGACAGTGAAAATAATGAAGATTTTGATGAAATTCAGGTGTGATGAAGTTGATGGCAATAATAACCGATGACAATAATGGCAGGCAGGCTGGGAACGAAGAAAGCCAAAAATACGAGAACATTGCATCATAGAGTGAAAATGAAGAAAAAAGCACTGAACTTCGGCCAGTTACTTTTGGGGTTAGAGGTCAGATGTTAGAGAGAGAGGAAAGAACACTTACCGAGCAAAACTAGTTCAGGTCTTCTTGTTATCCATTTGTGCTACATGACTTGTGATGATGGGCGTATTAGGTCTCCCTAATCAACTTATCACTTTGGAATGGATTACGTGACAAGAGTGACATGCAACTCTATAATTGGTGTAGTGGGCAGGTCGGGCTTGAGAGACAAACTCGTTTCTTGGGCCATTTGTTTGGTCTGATACTCCAATGGGCTTTATGCAATTATAAATGTTTGATTGAAAGTTGGACCTAGGATGCTGGGATTATAGGTATGCAGTTAAATTATGAAAGAGAGAGGAGAAGAATGTAGATAGAAAGAGAATACGTTTACGACAATAGGGAGAGCAAACGAGAGAATTAGGTTATCAGTTAGATTATGAAGAAATTAGGGTTTGAAGAAAAAGAGAGAGGAGAGAAAGATTATGAGAAGAGAGTAGCTTGTTAGGTGATACAGCTACACCCAACTTTTATATATAATCACAAAGTACAAAACTACCCTTAGTCAAGAAATACATATAATATAACATTATCGCCCTTAGCATCATGTATTTTATAATGGGTGGGGTGATTCCCACCCCACAAATATCTATTCTCACCCCATTTAATTTTTTATTATCAAATTACTAAGTCCACCCCTTGTATACTCACCCTATTAGTAACTAGTCCACCCCATTAATAATTAAGTTCACTTATTCTATGTACACTCTTTTAATAACTAAACCCACCCCATTATGTAACCATCAATTCATGACTAAATTCACCCAATTAATGACTAAGTCCACCCCATTAACATATTAATATATCTTTCAACTTATAATCATCACTCAAATAGAAAAAAAAAATCTAGAATCATAAATTATTCTCATCTTCATACTTTCTCACCCTATGTATAAGTGAAAACTAACTACCCATTAACAATTTTATTTGTTTAAAAGTTCATCTAAAACATTTTATTATTTCTTAGATTTTTTTTTCTTTTGTCTAATTGCTAGTCCTTCTGAATCATGTATTTAATGTCTAGTAAAATAGCAATATTATAAATATAATTTGAATATCAAATATCAAAATTAAGAGTATTATTATGCAGTGGTGCATTAAATGATGAGAAAAGAAAAAATGATCCAAAATAGAAGAAAACAAAAAAGTCATAAGTTCATTCGGAAGCTAAAAAATACAAATGATATAAGTCAACCCAATTTAGTTCTAGAACCCTAATCAAGCATCTCCACTCTCACCTCGTATCCATAAGCTGTACCAAGTAAAGAAGACTCACTGTATAAAATTATATACAAAAAATATAAATCAATAGTGACCCAATATTTATAAAAATATAAAATTATTATGATTTAAAAAAAAAAGAATATTTACTTTGTTTTTAGCCTTGCCTGTTGTTGAAGCATTGCTTGTATCCCTATTCTTTAGGTGACATAATATGTCATGTGGACGAACACCGCTCTTAGACATTCTCTCCAAAATTTCAAGTTCATCATTTGTCAATCTGCCAACATATGAGTGACCTACCAAATTTTCTATCAATTTGTGGTTATGAATTCCATTCATCACTTTTAACCCCCCACCGTACATCTTCATGGTTTAATTGTGCTGCCTTCAATTTAAATGGACATCCACATTTTTTTGTTGCAGTGTTACTTTTTTTTGTTGCTTACGTCTTCTAATATCATATTGTCGACCCCTCTCACGGCCTAGAATCACACGAGAGAGCCTTCTCAAATCAGAGACATTAGACCTTGCTACCACCTCTACCATTCCATTTACACGCTCAATTTTTTTCACCCATTCCAACAGTTCATCTCGACTGTTAAATGCCTACAAGGTCACAAAATTAAAAACACAAGCCACGTATTGGAATGAAGCTTAATCAAATGAATAACTAAGTCATAAGTTCCAAAATTAAAAATTACCTCGAATGTTTGAAAAACCTTAGTGTGTCTACCTCAATTGCTTCTATACTTGTTGGTGAAACATAATCCTATATAACCATAAAAATCGTGTAGTTTTGTAGTCTACTTTGGTATTATAGATAATTAGTTTGAATGCATAAATATATTTAGGAATAAGACTACCACAAAAAAAAAAGCAAGCAAAACTGAAACAAGAGAAAAAAAAAGAACAAGCTAAGACAAAAACAAGAAAAAAAAATAGCGAAAATCGAAATAAGAAAAAAAAACAGAAGAACAACAAAAAGCGAAACAAGTAAAGAAAACAAGCAAGCCGAAACAAGAAAAAAAGGGAAAAAACAAAGACGAAAATACGAAAGAAGAAAAAAAATAAAGATGCAAACCAAAACAAGAGAAGAAAAATCTAAGCAAGGACTAAAAAAACAAGCAGTGACTATAAGATGCAAAACCGAACAAGAAAAAAAAAAAACAAGTACAGATGCAAAACCTAAACAGGACAAAAAAGGAACAAATAAAGACAAAACAAAATAACTAAATAGTTATTGTATATTCAAAACAAGAAAAAAATTAAAATAATTCAATTAGTGATCCTAGGAGATACCAAAATATTAATCTGAAAGCATTAATATATAGATATACACACATATAAATTCTAAATAAAAAATTATTAAACTTGACAGAGATATCAAAACACACAAAAAATAATGAAAATCCTTACATCACACATGAAATCAAATATAGAATTAAATCGATAAGTAATACTAACGTATGTTTCACTGAAAAAATTCATATTGAAAGAGTGTTTTTGGGGGTGTATGAGATGAGAAAGTGAATGAAACCCTAATTGTGAAAAAATATAATGCGAGTTTACTTATTAAAATGGAGTGTGTATAGCATGGGGTGAGCTTAGTTACTAATGGTTTGATAATAAAAAATTAAATGGTGGTGAGAATAGATATTTGTGGGGTGGAAATAGCCCTACCCATTTATAATAATAAGACTCGAAGTATATAAATACCTCTCATAGACACCTCTTAACACTCCCCTTTTAAGTTGGACCATGGATATCTCTAATGCCTAACTTACAAACTATAGGATGAAAAACCTTAACACTTAAGTCCTTTAGTAAAAATATCTACCAATTGATCTCCTGATCTCTCAATAGGCATACAAATAACTCCGTTATTTGATTTCTCTTTGATGAAATGTCTGTCAATTTCAATATTTTTTTGTTCTGTTATGTTGAACTGGATTACGTGCAACATCAATAATAGACTTATTGCTTCAATACAAAGGCCTCGTGAACAGAAATTCCTAGATCTTGCATCAAGCCTTGAAGCCACATAAGCTCACAAACTCCATAAACCATAGTTCTATATTCTGCTTCAGCACTGGATCTAGCCACCACAGACTGTGTTTTACTACACCATGTAACCAAATTCCCTCCTATAAAAGTACAATATCCAGAGGTAGATCTCCTATCATCAACTAAGCCTCCCCAATAAGCATCACTGAATGCCTCTAACTTCAAGTGACCCTGGATAAAGAGCAACATGCTTTTTCTTGGACCGAATTTAAGTTACTTCAAAATTTTGTAACCAACATCTAGATGCATTATAGGAGGGTCATGCATAAACTAGCTAACAACTCCCACTGCATAAGCAATATTTGGTCAAGTATCAACTAGGTATATCAATCTCCCTACTAGTGTTTGGTACCTTTTTTTATTCACATGATCACCCATCTGCTTAACTTCCTTTGAGATATATAGATGCCTTTATTGGATCTAGCAATCTCAATCCCTAAAAAGTACTGGACCTAAGTCTTTGATTTCAAACTCCTTTGCTAGGCGTAATTTCATGTGAACATCTCCTTCACATCATTGCTTGTAACCACTATGTCATCCACATAAACAATAAAAGCAGTAATCTTATCACCACTATGTTTAACAAACATAATGTGATCGACATTACTTTGTTTGTATCCAAACCCCATCGTTGCTTTGAGAAATCGCTTGAACCAAGCTCTAGGAGACTGTTTGAAGCCATAAACTGCTTTCCTCAACCTACAAACTTTTTTAACAATAGAATGAGAAAAAAATCTTGGTGGAATGTCCATATAAACTTTTTCCTCCAAGTTTCCATGAAGAAATACATTCTTCACATTTAGTTGTTGTAAGGGCCAATCTAGATTAGCAGCACAAGAAAGAAGAGTGCGAGTATAATTCATCTTTGCAACAGGGACAAAGGTCTCCCAATAATCAATGCCATAAGTGTGAGTAAAACCTTTAGCAACCAACCTTGATTTATATCTTTCAATTGCTCTATTTGCTTTCTGTTTAACAATAAAGACCCACTTACAGCCTACAGGTCCCTTCCCAGCTGGAAGTGAAGTTAATTCCCAAATGTCATTCTTACTTAGAGTTTTCATTATCTCTACTATAACTTCTTTCTGCTTAGGATCTGCAAGAACTTCTTTTTAGTCCTGTGGAACAGACACAGAAGACAAAGACAAGGTACGTAGAAGGCAAAAAGTTATAAGAATAAAGTTAGAAAGTGGGGTGTTGAGTGCAATATCTCACACCCTTTCTAAGAGCAATAGGAAGAGAAGAATCATTAACCTCTATGACAACAGGAGATGGAGACTTATCTTTTGAAGCTTCTGGGGGAGAATTCGAAACTAAAGCTTGGTGGCTTATAGGCTGCTTTGTCAGACGCCGAGAATAGATCTTAAGATCAGGTCTATCCAATCGTCCACCAGTATTATGTTCTTTTTCAGTACACTTGTCTTTCTCCCCCTCACCACAAAGAACCTTTCTCAACAAAGGGAGAAAAAATGTGAGTTCCTCCCATGGATTATATAGTAATATCTCTTCCTCATTATCAGTCTCCCCCCTAAGAGAGGACTGAGACAAACCAAAGTAGGGTTCAGTCTCACGAAATGTGACATCCAAGTTAACATACTCCTTGTGAGACCGAGGATTATAGCACCTTTCTGAGTAGAATAGTATCCAACAAAGACACATCGCATAGCCTTGGGGTCAAGTATGCCTCGAGAATGAGGAGAGACATAAACAAAACAAGTACACCCAAATACCTTGGGAGAAAATGAGGAAGAAGAGAAAGACGTGTGAAGAAGTTCAAGAGGATCCTTAAACTAAAGAACACTAGAGGGCATGCGATTAATAAGATATGTAGCAGTAAGAATAACATCCCCAAAAAGTTGCTGGAACATTCACAGTGAACATAAGAGCACAGACAATTTCAAGAAGATGTTGATTTTTGTGCTCAACAACCCTATTCTATTTAGGAGTGCCTGCACAACTCGTTTGATAAAGTATACCATGCTCTTCAAGATATGCTCGGAATTCACTATCAATGTATTCGGTTCTATTATCACTCCTAAGGGTTTTAATGGTAGTATCAAACTAGTTAGTCACCACTTATAAAAAGCTTTCAAGCAGGAAAAGACTTCATTCTTGGTTTGAAGTAAATACATCCAAGTGACATGAGAATAACAATCAATGAATATAACAAACCATCAATAACCAGAACGAGAAACAACCCAGGAGGGACCCCACACATCGGAATGAATAAGCATAAAAGGAAAATCACTTCTTTTATTAATTGAAGGATAACATGAACATTTATTCTTTGCAAACTTAGAAGCATCACAAACAAAACTACTTCTAAGATATGATTTAGCTAAAGTAGGAAAAAGTTTCTCTAGAACACCAGAAGAGGGATGCCCTAAACGACGGTGCCACTGAAGCAAGAGAGGAATAGAAGATGTAGTATCCACTTGTAGAGCCTGATCAAATGACAATGAAGTTGAAGAGACAACATCCAATAAATACAAGCCACCATGTGCTCTACCATTATGAATCGTTTTTCCCGACTCTAGTTCCTGCAACACACAATGAGTGGGAAAAAATCTGGTAGAGCAATTTAGGGAATTAATAAGACTACTGACAGAAAGTAAATTAGTAGAGAAGTTTGAAACATGAAGAATATGTGAATGGGAAATAGAGGGAGAGCATTGTATAAAACCTTTTCTAGAGACACAGGATAAAGATCCATTAACAACTCTTATTTTATCCTTACCAGAATAAGGAAAGTAAGAATAAAATAAATCAGAGGAACCTGTTATATGGTTAGTAGCTTCAAAATCAATTATCCAAGGGAAAAAAGAGACATTGAGTGCATATGTTGGACTACTTGTGTGAGCAAAGTTAGAAGAAGCCGATGTAGAGGGAGAAACTATGGTGGTTGAAGTATCAAGTCTAGCCATCAGACACTTGAGGCTATCAGACACCTGAGAGTGTGCATCTCATCCTAGGATAGAGCAGCCGTATCAATAGGAGGGCTCGAGTAAATCTAAAAAATATGAGCCTGAAATCGCACCGTACCACCATGGCGAGCTCTATAGCCTCGAGTAGAATGACCATATGACTTCTAGCAATACTCTTTAGTATGACACTCTTTCTCACAGTAATCACATTTTAATAGATCACAATCACCAATTCCAGTCTTCCCACTAGTCTTGGGTTGACTGACCTTACCATCCCGTGAAGTAGGAGTAGCAAGTAAAGTAGAACGATCTTGACTAGGAGTGTATACCATAGCACTGTATTGGCTTTCCTCTTGCTGAACACAGACATAGGCCTCTTTTAAGGTGGGGAAGGGAGATCGATTTAAGACTTGAACTCGAATCTGATCATACTCCATTTTAAGGCCAACAAGGAAATCATATACTTTCTCTTTCTCCATCATCTGCTAAAAGGTAGCTACATCTGCAATACAAACAACCTGAAAACTTTGATAATAGTCAAGTTCTTGCCACGAACTACTCAATTCAGCATAATACTCGGCAAGAGATTTATCTTTCTAATCAAACACACGAATCTTCTTCCTTAGTTCATCGGCCTGTGCATCATTACCCTTTTGTGAGTATGTTTGTGCGCTGTAGACCAAATCTTCTATGCTGTGTCCATCAATATGAAGGTGCGACTAATAGATGGTTGCATTGAGTTAATCAACCAAGTTATGACAAAAGCATTCTTCGATCGCCATTACTGTTGTGCTAGTCCACCTGTCATAGGATCCTTGAGAGTTCCTATGATATAACTTGTTAGTCCATGCGCAGTAATAGCCGAACTGCAAGATCATGACTAGATCACATAGTTGGTGCCATCCAACTTGACCGGACTAATTTGAAGGGATAAGCTATCTACAAAAGTCCCAACATGACTCAACCCATTTGCCTTTCTGTCTCCGAAAGTCTTACTATTGTCTCCGATGTCCACCAAATAAGAAGAGCACCCCAAAATACCAAAATATCAAAATTGGCTCAATAACCCACAAAGTCCAAGGAATCCGTACAAAGACCAAGTTACCCACGCAATAAAACTGAAAGGGGGGACCAAATCAGATCAGAAAAGGGATAAAATGGCTAAAAAGTTGATGTTTTAGCAAAAAAACACAAGAAAACCCTAAATTATATCTCATTACTCAAAGTATAACCATAATTGGTACTTTATTTCTCTAATTATAACCATAATTGGCATTTTATTTCTTTCTTTTGATGAACTTTAAACATATTTTCATTTGTTGTGATTCAAAATTTTGTTTGTAATAGAAATATGCAACCTCCACTCCTTTTGAAACTCTTATCATAAACATAAAATAAAATATTAATTAATGCAATGTGTATGGATGTTTATTTATATATAATTTCAAACAATGGTAAAACTGTCGGAATAAGAGCTCAGAAGTGAATTTCGACCCAAAATAATGTACCAATTACGTCCACTCCCATGGCACCGTGTAGCATAAAAAGTATCATACCGCGTACCTTTAACCATATCACATATTTGGACTATTGGGAACTAATATCTATGGAAAAGAATTTTCTGTATTAATTGCATATGAAAATCATGTATTGGGCCTAATTAATAAACCCATGGTCATAAAAATATAAGTATCCTTGGCGGCGATAGGTATCCCGGCGTGCCCCTCTTATACTGTTTAGAGAAATGCCGTTTCGGCGTTGTGTTGTATCCCTCTGTCCCTGTCTGTTCAGTGTCCATGCTTCTTAGCTAGAAACTGCTGGAGAACAATGGTGATATCTGAATACAAAATGGAACAACATATTGCAATTTGGCTCTGATACAATGAAAACTTAGGTCAAATGCTGTAAAAAATAAAATGACATGAGTGGAAGAGGAGAGAAAAGAAAATTGTCTTCTACACTCTAATAATCCATGAAGTGAAAAATAAGTGCAAGAGAGAATATAAAACTTAACAGATACAACTTAACACTATTGCTCTGCCAAAATCACTTGTGCACTTATGAGGACAACACATTATTATGTCAGCTCTTCCATTTTTTCTATCTCTATCTCTTTATTTTATTAAATCTTCTTCTTCTTTGCAGAGAGCTCAAGACTTGGCAAATGTTACTTCTTATCGGGAATGGGTACTATTTGGCTATCTTGTATGCCCTGATGAGCTTCTTAGAGTCACCAGCATCGACATTGCTTTGGTACTTTCCAGCTTTATTTTACTATGTTCTGAAAATTATTTTTGTATTTATTGCTTAGTGAATAACAAGCCTACAGAAAAAGAAGAGGATTACTGATCAAAGCCCACCCCCGTGCGTGGGCGGTGGGAGATGATGAGCAACTGAAAATTTTGATCTCAGAAGACTTCTCATTACATTTACACACAGGGTAAATTAGGAATACAAGGACAACCGAATGTCTTGAAATTGATAGGTATTGAAGACATTTTGGTTTTCCTTGCATAGGATGTAAGACAACAGTGGTGGCGTCAGACATGGAGACAACATGTCCAACATGGCAAAAAGAACTGCAAAAAATGGAGAGTGGGTGTTCAATAGCCATTGATGAATCCTTAGTTGTTATTGAATATTTTTATTGTCCTCTTTTTTCCCTCCTCCACAATTTACCTTTATGGAATATGAATAAGAACTTTATTTTTCATTCGAAATTGAAAAAGAATGGGTGAAATGAGGAATAGAAAAGTGACTAGTTCACCCTTGAATGGGGAGATTGTCCATATATAGCAATAATTGAGAAATTAAAAAAACGCTAATGGCTCTAACACTCCCTCTCAAGGGGGAGTCTAGATATCACTGATGCTTTGTTTGTTACAAAAATCTGAAAATTATCCCTTGCTCAAGACCCTTGTTAGCATGTCTCCTAACTGAACACTTGGCCTAATAAAGGATGAAACAATTTACTTACGTATCACCATATATAATGAAATAAAAATCAACTCTGTTACAGAATTGAAAGGATGTAACAATGTCTTTCAAAAGAGAAGATGTAAGGAAAAAAAAAAGCTAAAGAAGAACAGCCTTTCAATTCTGTTGACCGCCTGACAAAGGCAACCCTCCCTAAAACTCTGTGCGGCTTTAGCCCAAAGTGAATCCATAAAAACTATTCTTTCCCATACCAATTCTGAATGTACATAATGATTTTTAAAAATTCTTACATCTGTCCATATAAGTACACCAAAGATGTGCATAAACGCACAGTTCCATTGTATTTTTGCTTTTGTTTTCTTTCCAAAATCTAAAAACTTAACAAGGTACGTGGACCAAGTACCATACTTTGTTTTACTTTTCCACGTAACAAGGTTGCCATCAACACACGTGCAAAACCTGGGCACAAACCTTTGGTCTAAACGATCACTTGCCTAATCAACATCACAGAAACCAACTACTTCCAAATTGTGACAGGGTTTAGGGGCCAAAACCCTTTTGTAGGAGCACCCTTCAAATATCTTAAGATGTAGTACACTGCTTCCCAATGATGCTTCTTTTGACTCTTCATTAATGGACTAACTACTTGTATAACAAAACCTAATGTTTGGATGTGTGACAGGGAAATAAATTATTTTACCCACAAGTCGGAGATATGTTCGTCAATCAACAAAAAAATCTTCTTCATTTCCTATTAACTTGGTAGTTTGGATCCACTAAGTATCAGCTGGTTTGGTACCCATCATGCCAGTTCCATCAAGAAGACTAAGAACATTTTTCCTACGTGACTTTGATATTCCTTCATTAGACCTAGCTACTTCCACACCGTGGAAGTAAGTTGTTTCTCCAATCTTTCATCAAAATGTATTACCTTCAACATCATCATTCTACATAGACCGTGAGAACAATAGTACCCTTCTCACTATGCTTGACCAAAACATAATGATCAGACATTATTCTTTTCAACTCATGGTTAACAACTACGAATTTATCACACCTAACACTAGGAGACTATTTAAGCACACAAATTACTTTCTTCAACCCACATATCGTCCGTGACACACTTGAGCAACATATCATAAAGGTTGCTCCATTTACATTTCTTCCTAATGATTACCATAACGCAAAGCATAAAGAGTGAAGTGTCCAACTCTTAGCGACAAAAACAATAACAGACTCAAACAAAGTTGAGACGAGCTATTGGAGAGAAGGTTTCGAAGTAATCAACAACAAATGCGTAATTATGACTATTAGGCACCTATCAAGCTTTGAGTCTCCTCTCAACAATACAATTTAGATTATACTTAACCACCTATATCCATAGACACTTCACTACATGGTGCTCTAGAGGAAAATAAGTTAACTGCATATGCCATTTTTTTGAAGTCAAATGCCTTCTCATCCATACCACTTTTCCAACCAGGAGAAGTTAACGAATATGTATAAAACGAGCAAAAAAAACATAGAAAAATTAATAGTAAAGTGATGATGCAGGGGATAGATGAAAAAAAAAGAAACAAATGACAATAGGATGTTGTGTGCAAGAATTACTTCCTTTGTCGAGGGTAATAGGAAGATCCAACAAAGATGAACTAGGTACGTCAGTTGAAGTGTATAAAGAGGGAGGTTTTGCAAGCGGGTGTCTATTTTGTACCCAATTTGGTCATCGATGATGCACTTGGAAGTGTTTGTCTCACTGGAGGAGAATAGATGGAGACAATAATCGGAGGAACTGACAAAGGGATAAAAGAAGACTGATGGATAACAAAATCTAAGGAAGCACTTGTAACTGAGAAGAATGATGTAACTTCAAAGAAGGTAACATCAACACTAAGAGCATCTCCAACCACGCTCAATAAAATAGCTACTCAAAATATATTTAAATATTGTATTCACCACTTTAGCTATCCACTTTTTAAAATTTACTCCCACCACGCTCTCTAGTTTAGCTAATTACTTCAACTAACTTTAACTAACTTTCAATAATATAATTCAAAAATGCCACGTAGCGTAACACGTAAGCGCCATAATGATGATGTGTCGTGCCACGCCATCAAATTTAAAATTTAAAATTTTACAACGACCATATTTACAACGGTCATATTTTCAATGGCTATATTTATAACGGTCATATTTACAACGGCCATATTTACAACGGCTATATTTACAATGGTCATATTTTTAAAAATGTATAAATAAAACCTCCCCTTCTCATTATCATATACCTCAAATTTATTTTACTAGTATTGAACTCATATTTCTTTGCTATGAGTATTTCTTTGAAGATGATTCTTAGTGATTCTGACTCTGATGATGAGTTGGAGATGTTAGCAGTTGCTGCTATGGGAATGGAGAAACTCAATACTGAGAACAGCTCCGCAATACGTCGTGGTTCTATTTAAGGTCATTCTGTTATTTTTCGCAATCGAGTTGAAGGACATGAGAGACTTTATCGCGATTATTTTGTTGAATCGCTTACCTATCCCTCAAATTTATTTCGAAGGAGGTTTTCGAATGAATCGATCTCTTTTCGTTCGTATTTTATCAATAGTGGAAGCTTATGATCCATACTTTGGCCAAAAAAGAGATACTGTTGGGAATATTGGCTTGTCTTCCCTTCAAAAGATGACTGCCGCTATAAGAATGCTTGCCTATAGAGTTGTAGCAGATGCTGTTGATGATTATGTGAGGATCGGCGAAAGCACCGCAATAGAAAATTTGCAAAGATTTGTATCGGCCATAGTAGCAATTTATTCTGATGAGTACCTCAGATCACCAAATAATGCAAACATTGCTAGATTATTAGCAATAGGTGAGAGACGTGGGTTTCCGGGGATGCTAGATAGCATTGACTGCATGCATTGGAAATGGAAGAATTGTCCAACAACATGGAAAAGTATGTACTCTGGTCATGTTCATGAGCTAACAATTATTTTAGAGGTAGTGGCTTCATATGATCTATGGATTTGACATGCCTTTTTTGGGTTGCCTGGATCCCACAATGATATAAATGTGCTAGAACGTTCTTCTGTTTTTACTTTCTTTCGGAAGGTAGGGCTCCTTCGGTCAATTACTCCATCAATGGAAACGATTATACTATGGGATATTATCTTGCTGATGGTATATATCCAAAGTGGGCAATATTTGTCAAAACAATTTCATGTCCAAAAGGTAATAAGCAAATACATTTTGCGCAAGCTCAAGAGTCAGCCAGAAAGGATGTTGAGAGAGCTTTTGGAGTGCTCCAAGCACGATTTGCTATAGTTCGTGGACCTGCACGTTTTTGGAAACTTGAAGTGCTTAAGGATATTATGAAGACATGCATAATATTGCATAATATGATTGTCGAGGATGAGAGAGACAGTAATGAAATGGACTTTAGTTATGATGCATCAGATGGAATTCCTACTCCTACATTGATATCCGAACGGAGTTCAGAACTGTTTCAATTTATTCATACTCAACACCGCATTCGAGACAGAGACACTCATTCGATACTCCAAACTGATCTAGTCGAGCACTTGTGGAATATGCATGGAGTTCATACTACTACTCCATCATTTGCTTGAGTTGTACCTTGTCTTAATGAGGTAATATCCATGTTCATCCTTCAGAAATCAATAAAAGAGAAAATTTTATTTCATGAAATCAATGAATTACAAGAAGCAAAGAACAAGTGATTCTAAAAAATCTGAAAAAATGGCTTTAATTCTTCAAGATAGACTAAATTATTTGTAATTACACAAAAAAACCTCAAAATCTGTAAAAAAATCTGTCTGCATGTCAACTTCATACTTCAGAGCAGTGTAGTGCCAATTGAGTGCAATCCAATGCAAAGCAGATCAGACCAATGCACATCAGAACATATCACTACAATCCAGTGCAGAGAAGACACTGTCAAGGCCAAGAACCATACTCAGACTGCAGAAGCAAATCAGGCCATACATTCTTGTAAATCAGGCCATACATTCTTGTAAATCAGGCCATACAAAGAATGCAACTTCTGGAATTCTGCTCAAGCAGATCAGACCAATGAATAGCAGAACAGATCACTACAATCCAGTGTACAGAAGACACTGTCAAGGCCAAGAATAACCTGCTAACTTTCCATATCATCTCCCTCCTCCTCTCATTCACTTCCCCCTGATTATTGCTCTAAATTCACCTCAAAAAATCAAACCCAGGTCATCAATTAAGGGCCAGAGCTATAAAAACAACTCAATCAAAATCAACAAACTACACATCTAAAATTCAGATCGTCACCAAATTAGCCCCAATGTTAAAAGCACTCTTCACTTTCCAATATATCAATCCAATAACACCTTCCAACACCAATTAACTCTCCATTCACCACCCAAATCCAGACCTAGATCACCAAATCAGCCCCAAAATAAGAAACAATCCTCCGTTTCTACTATGTCAATGCAATGACACCAACCCACGACATAAATAGCACAAAGACCAAGACCTAAACTATGAAAAACTAATAGAACTTCTCTTTTTCATAGAAATCCAATGAAAAATTCTCTCTTTTTGTAGCCCATAGATATTAATAAGATATACATACAAGTATTACAAGTACAGACAAATCAACCCACCATCTAGAAACAATATACATAAACTACATACCTACGACAAGATTCAATGAAACCCCACCATTTATTCAATCTGCCAATCAAAACCCAGTATCCAATTCGATCAAAGTTTCCAAAATAAACTCCCAATACACTCACAGATAGATCAGAGAGACGGAGGTGTGTGAGAAGAATTAGAAAGACGGATGGAGGGTCACCTTACCTACGGTGGCGGTTTCGCTGGATCTGGATTGACGATGTTGGCCACGAACAGCGATCGACGATGGTGGTGGGGAATCTGGTGACTCTTGGGACGTTCCACCGACGGAGAGAGTCTGAGAGTGTAGGGAGACTTTGAGAGAGACGAGTGAGAGACTGATGAAGAATAACAAAAATTGGGGGAGAGAGTTCTGACGAGAGAGAGTGTTGCTAGCCACCACTGACGAGTGAGAATGGGGAGAGGCAGAGTGGCGAGTGAAATGGAGAGCCGGTTGGAGCCAATTTTTTTGGATTGACTCAGCAAAATAGCTAAAAAATGCCTTTTGTTGAGCCGGTTGGAGTTGCTCTAACAGCATAGTAGTGAGAATGAGGATTTCAACATTTTTCTTCTTTTTGAGTCCTAGAATAACAGGGAAAAGCACATTTAATAGCTATACCTTTCCCTAAAATTCCGTGGGATCATGTATTTGAATTATAAGGGTTTTGGCAATCTTCAAACAATGTCTATTTTCACATTTCACATCTATTATGTATTTTTGGAAAGCACAACTCTATTATGTTGAGGAGTATAGCCTCTAGAACTTTGGGGTGTAATGCCTTGAGAATCAACATAAGACTGAATAGGTACTTGAACATATTCCAAGGCATTATCAGATTGTAAAAGTGAGTATTACTACCAAACATAGGTTTATGAAGCAATTCAAATATAGAAGCATTTTCTAAATGTTTTTTCATTAAAAATTGCCATGTCATTCTTGATTAATAATTCAACAAATGAAAAATTACAAGAAACTTAACGAACTCTTCTGTCGAGATGCACATCAACTGTTACTAGGAACTCACTCAAAAGGAGTGAAGCAACGATTTTTTTTTGCCTCACCTAACTGACAAGCCTCGCATTCCAAACTTGACAAAGAATGAAATGACGGAAGCAAAAACTTCAAAGACTTAACTGTCGGATGATCAAGCCCGCAACACCATTGATGGGGTGAAAATCCATGTGTGGGAAGTTGTAAGAAAGGTAGTAAATATCATCCTTTCCATGACCTTTGAGAATCTTCTTCTTCGAGTTGCAATTCTGAAAAGCACAATAAGAGAGATAAAAAGATGCAGAGCTAGAGATATAGTAAGGTTGCTAGTAGCTAAAAGATTGAAGGGGAATTCCTAATACTTACGGATACGAATACGGATACGGGACATGCTGACTCGAAATTTTTCAAAAAAGTAGGACACGGAAACATTGACTATATGTTAAATAATATGTATTTATATATATAATCATGTGATAAAATAAAAATAGTTACTAATTTTCATCAATTTTCAAGAACCCCAATTTTGTAATCCCATTTTTTTACGTTAATTTCATATTAAAAGTTTATTCCATTTATATATAACTTATTATTTGTATCCAAAATTATGTTACATTCATGTCATATACTCAATGTAATGATTATAACTTCTTTTATATTATGATTGTGACTCATATCCCTTTAAAATTATTAAATAACTCTTAATTATAAAATTATTTGAAAAGTTGTCAAAAAAATTGAAAATAAATCTCAAAATGTGTCCTAAACGTGTCGACCGCGTGTCTTGAAAAAAATTTTGACTTTCATTTTAACGTTTTCGAGCTTGTTCTTGTACTAGACGTGTCTGACACTGACACTGACACTCTGCCCAAAATTAAGTGCCAGTGCTTCCCAGGGAATTTAGGGACGCAAGGTACTCAAAATAGACTAAGAGATGGAGTGGGATGAGTCATGCCACTATCATTAGCTAAAATAATATATGCTTTAGTAGTCCCATAGTTTGAATTAGTAAATAAGTAGTCCTACAATTCGTGCACAGAAGCTCCATATTCTATTGTCCATGGGGTAAATGGAGAAGGTGAGAAACATGCTATGACACTTTGATGAGCAAATGTGGCGGGTGTTGTGGGCCCATAACCCACAGCTCCTAGGATCATAAGCTGGCTCTAATACCTTGTTGAAAAGAGTAAAAGAAACATGACTAGTTAAACCTTGGATAGACAGAGCAGAGTGAGATGTGTAGAACTTAGAACTTGCAAAAACAACATGCTAACAGAGCTAACAAGATCCATAAGACTCTCTGTTTGTCATAGACTTGGAAATTGAGCCCAAAATCACATATATGTGTATATTTCCCCATCTCCCTATGAAACAGAAAAGTAAAAATGGAAAGAAAAATGCAATATCTTGTTATTGATATTTTGATTTCATACTTCTTTTTTAGTTTTTTTTCTATGTTTCTTCAGTCGCATTGGCATGCATTGCATTTTTATCCTTATGAACAACTCTAGGAAGCACGAACACTTCATTCTGGGCAAAATGTCGGTGTCAGACACGTCTGGGACACGAACATATGTTGGACACGTTAAAATGAGTGTCTGATTTTTTTATTGTTAAATTTTTTCAAGGCACATTTTGGACACGCGACCAACACGTTTTGAAATTTCTTTTTAATTTTTGGATAATATTTTAGATAATTTTATAATTTTAAAGGGATATGAGTCACAATCATAATATGAAAGAAATTATAATCATTACATTGAACGTTGGACGTGAATGTAGCATAATTTTGGACACGAATACAAACTTATATACAAAATGGAAAAAACTTTTAATATGAAAGTAATGTGAAAAAAAATGAGGTTGTAAAATTGGGGTTCTTGGTAATTGATGAAAATTAGTGTTACAAAGTGGAATATTTTTTAAAATAAAAGTTGTAGTAGTCATTGATTGTTGAATCATGAATGTTAATGTTGAATGTGTATCGGTATATCTTATATTGTACTTTTTATGGAGTGATATATGATATGAATTTTTAGAATTAGGGAAATGATGAATTAAAATATTATTATGATAATATTTTTATTTTATCACATGATTATATATATATATTTATATATATAAATACATATTATATAATTTATCACCAACGTGTCTGTGTCCTACTTTTTAAAAAAATTTAATGTCAGCTTGTTCGTGTCGTGTCGTATCCATGTCCTGTATTCGTGGTCGTGCTTCAACAACCAAATTGATTGAAATTCCCTCTTAATTCTTTAGACTTATATTTTTGCATAAGTCACCTTCATCCCCCATCTCCATGCTTGCCAATTCTAAGTGCTATTATCATTGATATATGTGTTGTTATTTTGATTTTTTTTTACCTCTTGGTGAATGCGTGTCTACTGTCGGTCTTACTTGTGCATGCATTTTTTGACCGGGGAATATTCTTGCTAATCTTTCCTATTGGATAGTACGTCAAAAGAAGGAAAAAAATTATTTTCATTACTGTTGCTTCCTTTTCTTTTTTTCTGTCACATTGTTTCTGGTGCACTTTTCAGGTTGTATTGAGGGAAAATTTAGTTCTTGCGTTGTTTAGGGATGAGGTAAGTTCTATAGGTCTTTCTTTGGTAGAGAATTCTAAAGGTCTGTTAGTGTAAATTTTTTTTGAACCAAAATATTTGATCATTTTTGTATGTTATAAGCGCAGTATATACTTTTGCACGAGGACTATCAATTATATGTTTTGCCCCGGGTATTGGAATCAAAGAAGATGGCAAAATCTGGACGTGCAAAACAAAAAGAAGCAGACCTGGAGTATAGTATTGCAAAGCAGGTTGAGAAAATGATAAGGTATTGACTCGAATTGGCTTTAAGTGTGAAACTTGCATTGCTTCGCAAGAGATATAATGAACAGGCAGGACACAAATCAGTGGTGAGGGTATGTAATGGCTCTGTGCATATGTAATCAAACATTTGATTACATCAGATTTTTTAGGGTGTTAATGTGTAAATTTTTGTTATACTTGACTTGATAAAAGCTCTAGCAGTGCCTAATTTATTGTTTGCGGGGTGGTATAATTGTGAAAAGTTATTTCGAACTCATGAAGAATAGCATCACTTTTTGTAGACCTAGTATTTCAGGAAATATATAATTGGCTTAATGTTTTTGGTATGCTATATGAATCATTGTTTCGAGGTACCATTGGGATGTTTACATGACTTCTAACTTAGGAAGCATGGATACGGAAAGGGAATACGGGCACGATACAATATGAACAACTATATGGAATGATACGTCAGTAAAAACCTATTTTCTGTATTATATGCAGTAGGAATTCAATATTATGAAAGGTATTGTAGATGATTTATGGATATATATTCGAAAATAACTAATATTCATGCAAGCAAACCTATTTATAGTGTAATAGATAGTGTAACATCCATATAAATAACCCATAAATCCTAATTGAACAAACACGAGTACCAAGTTTTTTTAGGTAACTAAATGGACAACTTCTCTAAAATGTCAAAATATATAAAAAATTATTGCTATATATTTAAGCTGGTGTCATTTTTTCACTTCCTAGATTGGTCAAATGTTAAATTTGAGAGTAATGATGTGTAATTATTGGAGGGCTTATTCCAATCAGTCAATCACTGAATAGACCATCTATTTTGAGGGCAACAGTAATTTTTTTGCACAAGAACCCTCATATTTTTCTTTTAAATTACTTATTTTGACATTGCGCAATAGTGCATTATTAAATTTATAAAAAACTCCAATTTTTTGCCAACCTTATCCACACATATCTAGATTGGCCGCTAATCCTTGGCATACCTGACATGTATTTGCCGTATATACTCGACATATCCTAAATGTATCCAAAAATAAAAGTATGCTTAAAATATTCAAGACATATCCAGCCATATCCATATGCGATATGTATCAGATATGGCTGCTACATCCGGGCTGGGGTATCCGTTCCATGCTTCACAGCTTCTGACATTTTTCGATTAAAGCTGGAGAGTAGTATTTTTTACTTGGCCGTTTGAGTGAAGTGAGTAAATTAATTATAAATATGGAATAAAGTTCTAGATTCGAGACGAGAGTGTTTAAGGTAAGTAGAACCAAAAATGATTGTACGGAGTTTAATTTTAGTATGTGTGGAAGTGTCAGTTTAAGGGGGAATGAACATTGAATGGCAAGAGATTGACAAAGATAAAATGTTGTTGTATAGGCTCTGTTACCATGTTGGGAAGACATTAGAGATGATGTTCCTTAAAAAATGTATAAGTGTGTCCAAGTCCAAGATTCTGCTTGATCGATGTACACCTATGAAGGAAAGAAAAATCTTACAAAATTTCTATAAGACTAGCCAAACACTTTTAGCCGACATGTTAGACAAGTGAAAAACTGGATATTCAAAACATTTATGTAGTTGGGACATAAATTCTTACTTAGATGGCGTTGTAAGTGAAAAAGTCAATTTAGATGTTCATACATTTTGAAATGGTAGAAGTTAGGGTTTTCCAAACCAAACCAACCACTTTGGTTTGGTTTGTTTTGGTTTTCTTGAGACATAGTTCGTGTATGTTTACAGCTATGGAGAACTGATTACCTCCAGTGGAGCTCCAGTTTTAGGCCCGGGATAAACTGAACTTACTGGAGAACGAATCTGATTACGCAAATATAGATTTACATAGATATATACCAATTACTATAGTCGTTGCACCTCGTTTTATGTGGGATAACTATGAGGAGCTGTTTTCAGAATTAGGAGATGTGGGACTAACTAAGAGCATGTGCTTGCTCCGGTTCTGTTGTTTAGTCCCACATCTAGAAGCACCAACCACGTCCTCTCAGCTTAATATAAAAGGAGATCAACTCTTTCATTGCTTCACCTTGTGAAATGATTAGTAAGGCCCCTGACCCTCAGGCTGTTCAATGGGCGTTGGTAAGAGTTTTGTCTTTTAAGGAAATGAAAGGTCCGATATAATCACTGAGAAATTTTTTGGCCATCCCTGTTGTTGATTTTTTTTTTGTTTTTGTTTTTGTTTTTGTTTTTGTGTCCTTGAATGGTGCTCTTGTCCTTGGGAAAGCTTTGCAACAGTAACAACACATTATAAGGCTTGAGTTGGAGATTGTTTCGCATATTCAAAGAATGAAACTAATACCATATAGGTCAGTTATAATTGCATTGCAACATTACTAACATTTCGGGATTGAGATTGTGGTGTCCTAGATCCAAGCGCCAAGTCTCGTGAGTCTTTGGGCCAAAATGGACGAGGTAAGCAATAGGTACCAAGTTCATGTAATTTGTCCCACATTATCTGGTGAGAAAAAGTCATTGCGCTATGCATGTGGTCCCCTAGCCTTAATACACGATGACACAATTTAAAGCTGAATGTGTAAATCAAAGCTGTCGCGTGTGACTAAGGTGGGCATGTGACAAAATGGTATTAGAGGTGGATCTGTCTGACTATGGTAGGGAATTTGGGCCATGATGGACGAGATGAGGTACATGTGGGAAGTTCAGGTACTATGTCCCATATTGCTCTATGAAAAAGTGACCGCACTATATATGCTGCCTCTTAACTTTAAACACTCAACAATACTTATTTGTGAGAGGGTAACCCTAAGTGGATAATATCATGTGCGGCTTATGTGGAGTTTGACAAAAATACTCTAGTCGTTAGTCATTAGAGGGAACTTGAGCATGGAGTAAATTTCTCACTAATCTATCTGTTCATTAGATGATAGGTTGGTGTGAGTTGACTTTCTTCTTGCCTTCTAGTGCTTGGGGTAAGGCTTCACGTATGACAAACTCCTTTCCTAGTTCCCATTGTATTATATTATTGAACTAAGATGGAATTAGGGCCATATGATGTCTTTGCAAAGAAACTAAATTTGGCTTCAAAATGGCCGAAATGTTTACATTTCCGTGGAAACCGAAGTGAATGATTGAATATCGAAATTTCTATATTTTGAGTGTTCCAGTATGTTTCAACCAATATTTGCACAAATAAATATCTAATTTTTTTTTCTTTGTTTCCATTATTTTTTTAAAATTGTTTCTGAAACATTTCTGTTTTCAAGTTGATCGAAACTATACACCAAAATGATTTCTTGTTCATTTGTCTTTATGTGTAAACAAGTAAAAATAAAAGAGAAGAAAATAAAAAAATGTGCTGTCTTTCAAACAAACAGCTAAAGAGCCATTCTTTTGATACAGGCATCCAATATAAAACTAGCCCCTCAACCATATGAATCAACATTGAGTGACTCTGATATTGCAGTTGTGGATACAAGTTCTCTTTACACTTTCCTTCATTTGGGACCTGGGCTCACACGTGATCTAACCAACAATCAAACAAACATGCATTCTGAGAAATTAAAGTGGGCAAGAGACTTGATCTACTAACCACCCTAAGGCATAACTCTAATAGTACGACAGAGCATCCACCCATAACCAATTAGCTACTGGTGGAGAGTCCTTCAACCTTGTAAACTATTCAATCATTCAATTGAGGGTCTAAGCTCTATTCACATGTCTAAGATAAATTGGATCAAGACATTCCTCATATCTATAATCCATTGGAGTACTTGTCATTTGCAATTAATTGAAGAAGCTATATTCTCTCTGAGTGAAAGTGGGTGATTTCCACTTTTACATTAACTCTTAAGCGATAGCAAGGCTTTTGACTTTGTTGTCAATAGTTGAAGAACTGATTTCTGTGTTGTCCTTTTTTCTAGTCTACTATCTTTTAAAATGATCTCAACCATATTCAATTACTAGTGCAAATGGTGGAAATTCCATAAACAATGAAACTTATGTTTGTTGGAGCATCATCAATAGGCAGTTAGAAAAGGATTGTTGTTTGATATAGTTTGGAGCTGCATATCCAGATTAGAATTGTGAGTTGTTGAAAGTGAAACTGGCGTGGATGATAGTTAAAACAAGTCAGTTTAAATGCCCGAATGGATGATATCACTGCTGGTGTTTTATGTGTCTAGAACTTACTGAATAGGTTGAGAACACAACATCCACTGTGATGGATAACTTGTTTTGACTATTACCTAATATTGCTAGTTTATTCATTCATTATTTCTGGTGGTGCACATACAAGAGTTTCCATATCATTTTCCTAAAATGTTATCTTTGACAGATTTAATTTACTTGAGGTCAATCTGCCTTGCACCCTCCATGTTTGTGGTACCATTGCTGTTGAATTGATGTGGTTAAGTGGTCAATGACTGCAGTGAAGTGCACGAGCAAGCATTGTTATCATGTGACACCATACACCGTGAAAGGAGAATATTACTAAAGCAAGAAATTGGAAGAATGGTTCTCTTCTTTACTGACCAGCCAAGTTTATTGGCTCCTAATATCCAGGTACAATTGTATGAACAAGACTTCTTCAAAGTTACGGGATGTGATTAAAAATTTTAAGGGCATAAAATGGCAACTAATCTTGCCATTTTTGTGGCATATTAGTAAACTATATTCGCATTTGTGTGAATATTGATCAATTGGAATTACATTAGTTGATGAGTTAGGGGCTTAAAGTGCGAGTAATGTTATGTTAAAACCACATTCACTAATTGTTGATATATTTCTTATCGAAGACACTATGCCAAAGGATACTGCTATTGCAACACTGCCATGTTTATGAATCCTCTTCGCTTTTTATGTTCCAATACTGCTATGCTATCTCATTATCAATATAGAAATTATGTTATTGAATGCATCCTTCCTTTTTCTCTTCTTTTTACTATGACTATTTATTGACTAAGAATTTTAGGTGTATTAATTCTCAATGGCGAGGTTATGTCAGGGTACACACAATGTGTGGAAATGCTGAATCACTTGTATAATTTGGAAGAGACAGTCATTCATTTGTCAAAATTCAGTAATCATTTGATGGTTGCTGCAGATGGTGTTTTCTGCATTGGCTTTAGCTCAAAGCGAAGTTTTATGGTATTTCCAACATGTGGGAATTGCTTCATCAAAATCTAAAACTACTCGAATAGTGCCTGTGGACATAGTAAGTCAAAACTTCCATCTTCATAATCCTATATAAAGTGTTAAATGATAATGAAATACCTTTTGGTGTATAGATTTCTGGATTGTTTAATTTGGACTTCTTTTATGTTGGTTGCAGGATCCAAGTGATCCAACTATCGGGTTCTTGTTGGATGGGATGGACCGTCTTTGCTGTCTAGTGCGCAAGTATATTGCAGGTTAGATTGAATCAAAATAAAAGAGTTTCTCACAGAACTAATAACATGTAATGTTTAGTTGTTGTAGAAAGCATATTTATTTATTCTGTGAATTTTGGCTATAAAAACTAAATCTTCATGAGAAACATACATAATGAACGGATTTATGTTTTTCTTTTGGGTAAGTACCAGTAGATACTTTCTTGGATTTGGGATTCTATTGATTCTTTGATTAGTTCGTTGTCAAAATATTATGTTAGTAGATGCAACAGACAAATGACTTGTGACGCGTTAAAACCGAGGATCCTTTCTCAACTCATTGATCACCCATTAAACCGCGGAAGTATCCGTGAATGTCACATAATCCAACACTACGTCATCACATCCCCTTCATCGGGATTGTAATCCATGTAGAGTTTGGGTAGAGTCTCTCTTCTACCGGAGCACTCCCAAACGCATAACCTATGCACGTATCAACCACTTGATCATTTCAAGGTCTATCCCCATCAATTAGAACTTAATGTGTGACTAATTATATCATTCCAACAAGAGGGCTCAAGATTTGAAGGTTTGACAGAGTTATATTTTAATTTTTGAAAATTTTGGAAGAGGTACTGGTACCTCTTACATGTGGTACCAGTACTTGAGCTTTCTGTTTGTTATGTCCTTTTCATTTGTTAGGTACCGGTATTTAATCACTTAGGTACCGGTACCTGAGCTCACTGTTTGCTAGGTATCGGTATTTATATGTCGTGGTACCGGTACCTAAGCCCACTATCCATAGAGGTATCAGTACCTTGAGCCTTGGTACGGGTACCTGAGCCCACTGGAATTCAGGTACTGGTATCCGTCAGTATAGGCACCAGTACCTAGGCCATCCAACAGTGTGGTATCGGTACTTGATCACTTATGTATCGATACCTGGGCCCATATTTTTCCTAAATCTTTTCAATCTTCGACTTTTAACCATCCAATCTCTTCCCATACACATTCGTACATTCATTAACGCAAATTATAGTCCATAAGAGTTCATTACAAAATTGTTTACACAATTTTACAAGTTCAAAATAAATTACACAATTGATTTACAAAATATAATTTAAAACTACATTTCGGCTTCTTCTCAACAATGGCCCATGTGAAGGCCCGTCCATTGGTGTTTATCCCGCACTTGAAATGTTGTTTCCATAAAAGAGTGAGCCACGTTCAATAGGGTATTTCCTAAATAGGCTACTCCTTAATCTAGATACGTATGAAATGTTCACATGCAATTCAACTATCAATGAAACATCCATTCAATAATATGCAACTCATAAATGGATTTTCACAATGTCATGCCATGTTATGAGATGATACTCACACATGCAATACAACCCGAGCTCTCCACCGGCTCCCATAACACATGCAATGCCATGTGTATGCATCCGGTCATTCCAAGCCCCCGCTATTGATGTTGAACATCTAATGACCATTTTAATAAATCTAATGACCATGTTGAACATCAATTGACCATTAGTAAGACTATTGACGGAAAATAAATTAGTAGAGAAATTTGGAACATGAAGAGAAGATGAAAGGGAAATAGAGGGAGAACACTATTCAAAACCTTTTCTAGAAACAGAGGATGAAGAGTTGTTAGCAACTCTGACTCAGTCCTTACCATAACAAGGAAAGTAAGAACAAAACAATTCAAAGGAACCTGACATATAGCCAGTAGCTCCATAATTAATTATCCAAGGAGAACAAGTATAAGAAGAGACATTGAGAACATATGTTGGACTGCTGTGTGAGCAAAGTTGGAGGAAGCCGGTAGAGGGAGAAGTTATGATGGATGAAGTGTCTAGTCTAGCCATTAGACGCTTGAGAGTGTGCATCTCATCTTGGGAGAGGGCATTGGTATCAATAGAAAGCCTCAAGGAAATCTCCTAAATATGAGCTAGAGATCGCACATTACCACCACGGCTCGGGTAGGACGACCATACAACTTCCAATAGTGCTCTCTAGTATGACGTTCTTTCCCACAGTAATTACATTTCAATAGATCACAATCACCAACACCACTCTTTCCGCTAGTCTTGGGCTGACTGACCTTACCATTATGTGGAGTAGGAGTAGCATGTATACTAGAACAATCCTAACTAGGAGTGTATACCATAGCACTATGTCTCTCTCAACACTACGTTTCTTGTCGATTTTCCTCTTGCTAAACACAGGCATATGCCTCTCTCAAGGTGGGGAAAGGAGATCGACCTAAGACCTAAACTCGAATTTGATCATACTTAATGTTAATGCCAATAAGAAAATCATATACCCATTCTTTCTCCATCATTTGTTGAAAGGCAGCTGCATTTGTTGTACAAACAGCCAATAATAGTCAAGTTCTTGCCATAAACTATTCAATTCAACATAATACTCCGTAAGGGATTTATCTTTTTGATCTAATCCATGAATCTTCTTTCTCAATTCATAAGCTTGTGCATCATTATGCTTCTGTGAGTATGCTTGTGCAGTTGCAGACCAAATCTTCTGTGCCGTGTCCATCACTAAGAAGGTGTGACTAATAGATGGTTGCATTGAGCTAATAAACCAAGGCATGACAAGAGCATTCTCCGATTGCCATTGTTCCTGTGCTGGTTCATCTGTCATAGGATTCTTGAGAGTTCCTGTGATATAACCTGTTAGGCCACGTGCAGTAATAGTCAAATTGCAAGATCTTGACCATATCAGATAGTTGGTGTCGTTCGACTTAACCAGACTAATCTTAAGGGATGTACTATCTCCAATAGTCACAACATGATTCAACCATTCGCCTCATTGTCTTCAGAAGTCTTACTATTGTCTCCCATATCCACCGAACAAGAAGAGCACCCCCAAATATCAAAACTGGTTCAATCACCCACAAAGCCCAAGGAATTCGTATAAAGAACAAGTTACCCACACAATAAAATTGAAAGAGGGGACCAAATTAGATAAAAAAAAGGGATAAAAGGGCCAAAAAGTTGTTTTAGGAAAAAAAAATAGGAAAACTCTTAGATTTGGCTAAAAAATTCATCAAAAAAGATGAAGAAACAATTGGTTAAGGGCAAAAAGGTAATTTTAGACCACAAGGGAACTATTCCAACCATAAGATTGCATTAAACAAGTTAGAATCAAATATTTTGAAAAGAGGCAAAAATTTCACAAAATAGAAAAAAATGGAAAAATACATCAAATGAACTCCAAAAAATTTGAAAATTTTTCTTGGAATAGTGGAACCCTAGTCGTTCATGTTGGTATTTTTTAATTTTTTTTAGGGTTTAGCAAAAAAGGGAAAAAAACTATGAGAGCAAAGGAGTAGACTTACATCGCTGAAAAACATGAAGAAGAAAAAAAATATCAACTGACGGATTGAACTTTGATACCAAGTTAAATTATGAACTAGTGGAGAAGAAAGTAGAGAGAACGAGAATACGTTTATGTCAATAGTGAGAGCTAACGAGAGAATTAGGTTTTCTCCTTAGCTCGTGTATTATAATAATAAGACTGAAAGTACAGAAATAACCCTCATAGACATCTCTTAACTGTAAAAAGGAAAATTCCTTTTTGCAAATTAAAAGGTCCTGGTTGAATGAATTGGTTGTCTATTACGATTTTGTGATACATGATATGTATTAACCTCGAATTGTGTGTGTGTGTATTTTGTTTATAAGAATTTGGGTGTTGATGTTATGCTCAACCTAACTCTATGCTTTTCAATGGAAGAAAGCTGTAAATGCAGTCAGTATATTGTTTTAATCACCGAGGACTTTGATCAGGCACACCATTGCTGTGATAGAATTGCCATTTCTTTTCTGATTTCATTAAGCATCGAAATTACCACCAATTCTTCCACAAGCTATAAATTTTATATGCCACAAACTTTGTTCACTTCTTGGATTCTATAGCAAAAACTTGACTAAATTTTACCATTTGAGTTGATGAACTAATTATTAAAGAGCTTTCATGTTCCTTTGCAGCAATTAGAGGCTATGCATTATCATATCTTTCATCCTGTGCTGGGAGAATCCGATTTTTGCTGGGTACTCCAGGAATGGTGGCTCTTGATCTGGATGCAACCTTGAAAGGACTTTTTCATAAGATTGTTCAACATCTTGAAAACATACCGAAACCACAGGGTGAAAATATTTCTGGCATTACATGTGATCTTTCGGTAAGAAATCTGTGCAGACCATGTTTCACTTGTATCCTGAGGTTTCTTGTGATAATAACGATCTTCATGTGTTGATGGATTTTTTGTTGACCTGCATTAATTCTGTGATTTGGGACTCTAACAAGGATCAAAATGTCGTGTCGACACGTCCGAAACGT
>CM042188.1:10432496-10452525 GCA_023539305.1 Ilex asprella | reverse complement strand
GTATCTTTTTTATAACCTCCCTACAATAGAGTCTCCTCTTTTTTTTATATATATATTTTCTAAAACCCTGATGATATAGATCAAATTAGTTTTGATACCAATCGATGTAGATCAAAATAGCTCTAGTACTTATTGATGTAGAATGGAAGAAAGAATGAGAAGAACTATGAAGAAAAAGGGGAGAATTCTGAAGAATTAGAAGAGAATTACAAATTAAGGGGAACCAAAAATCCAATATTCAATTGATTAAGCCAATGCTACCCAATAAAATCAATTCCTCTATGAGTGGGAATATCAAAATCCTAAATCAAAGAATTTTACTACCAAATGCGAAATAAATTCTATATTAGAAATAAAATCCAATTAATCCAAGAGAATAATACGACATTACAATGAATTTCTAACTTCTATTATTTTCATTCCAATCCTTTCCGATCCCTATTGTTTCTACCTGCTTGAAAAAACTTGACTCTGGTGAGATACGATCGTACTACAACTATTGAAGATCATGATTAGATAGTCCTCGTCTATAATCCGAGGAGCATCAGTATCTAGATGACCATGGTGGAAATGATGAAAGAACATGAACTTGAGACGATGACAAAGAAACAACTCCACTTGGAGATACACCTGCTAACAAAACAGGCAGCTAGGGGTGTTTCGATACAATTGCATGTCCTCCAGATATGAAAACGAATGAATATCTAAATCTTATGGAATACTAAGCCAATATGCGTCAAGTGCGAGAGCAAAAATAGCAAAATTTTCATTGGATTGCAACATGCAATATCTGGACAAACAAGAAACTAAAGGTGAAGGAGTGACAACAACATCAATGAAAGTGATCAAGTATATACTCAAAATTACCTTTTGCAATAGAAAAAGTAGGCAAACAAGTAGAGTTGAGGGGCTCACGACAGGAATGATTAATCTCAATTTGATCCTTGAAATTAGAGTGAATGTATGTATGACCTATAGAGGATTGGAAAATCTCATTGTAAACAGTACAACCAAAGAGGAGAGAGAGGGGGGGGACATAATTAAATAAGGGAAAATAACATCCATTTCATTGACCAAAGAGAGATATATATATAGTTATGCATGAGAATAAAGCAATAACTCTATACAAAACAAGTAGTAATCTCTTTCGATTGAAGCTTTTCACAAATAAAGTCACAATCAACCTCAATATATTTTGTTTGTTCATGAAAGATTGGATTTGAAGCAATATAAACTACAGATTGATTATCACAAAAATAATTGCATTGAGAAAGTTACTGAAATAACAATCTCATGTAATAAATTCTTCAGCCATATCAATTCACTAGTTTGGTCATTATCACAAAAATAATTGTATTGGAGCTACACCTACCATTTCTCTAATATGGTCATTTTTGTATTCTATCGTTTCTAGTTTTTTCATACATCCACCTTAACATTTTCATTTTTGCTGCACTCATGTTGTCACTATATTGTTTTCTAGTTGCCAGCATTCTATCCCATATGACATTGTTATCCTTATAACTGTTTGGTAAAACTTACCTTTCAATTTTATTGGTATTCTTCTATCACATAATATACCAGTGGCTTTCCTCCATTTAAGTCAATCGGCGTTGATTTTATGAGTTACATTATCTCCAATCTCTCTATCATTTTTAATGATCGATCCTAGATATCAAAATCGTTTACTCGTTGGTATTTTTTAATTTTCAATCTTAACTTTTTCACTATATCTACTTCTATTATTAAAATTACAATGTATATATTCGGTCTTATTCCTATTTATTTTAAACCCTTTCGACTCGAGTGTCTGTCTCTAAATTTTTGACTTATTGTTAATCTCCCTTGGAGTTTCATCTACTAATGCAATATCATTTGTAAATCAATAATGCTATTAAGACATAATTGAGGGACATAATTTGGGGACATAATGAATTGTCACCAATGAAATGATAGTGAAATATATTTAATGATGAGTCCCATTGTAGCATTAAATGAATTCATTATCATTTCATTGGTGACAACTCATTATGTCTCCAAAATTATGTCCATAAATTATGTCCCAATAGCATTGCTCTTTGTAAATACCATACACTGTGGTACATCATCTTGAATGTGCCTAGTGAGTTCATCCATAATTAGGGCAAATATGTATGGACTTAGAGCCGATCCTTAGTGTAATCTCACCGTGATTGAAAATTCGTTACTATCTCCTAAGGAAGAGCTAATTGTAGTCATAACCCCGTCATACATGTCCTTTATCACTTCAATATACCTATTCATCACTCATTTTCTCTCAAACACTCTCCATATTATATTTTTAGACATTTTATCATTAGTCTTTTCTATATCTATAAGTACTATACGGAGATTTTTTTCTTCTCTCGATACTTTTTTATGAGTGTCCTTAATAAATATATAGCCTCCATAGTTGATCTACTCATCGTAAATCCAAACTAATTTTTTGACACTACAATCTCAACTCCTAGGCGACGTTCAATGACCCTTTCCCATAATTTCATTGTATGACTCATCAATTTTATCTTTCTATAATTATTACAATTTTGAATATCTCCTTTATTTTTATAGATAGGTACTAGAATACTCCTTTTTCATTTATTTGACATTTTTCTAATAACAATAATTCGATTGAATAATTTCATTAGCCACGACACCCCCTCATTCCCTAAGCACTTCTAAACCACAATTGCAATCTCATCCGGTCCTAAAGTCTTGCTTAATTTCATTTTCTTTAATGCAAATTCTACTTTCGAATTCTTTATTCTACGAAAGAACGTGTGTGTTCTAGTTTCATGAATCCTACCATTTTCTATCACTTCTAAATTTTTTAAATGATTTTCATTTAATAGTTTCTCAAAATAGTCTTTCCACCGATCATTTATTTTCTCATCTTTAACTAAAATATTTGAGTCCTCGTCCTTGATGCACTAAACTCAGTTAAAGTCTCTTGTTTTTCTTTCTCTAGTTTTAGTTAGTTTGTAGATGTCTTTTTCTCCCATTTGATTAGCTAGTTTTTTGTACAACTCATCGTAGACTTTTAACTTTGGCGTCTCTAACTATCTTTTTAACCTCCTTGTCAGCTAATTTATATCTTTGAAAGTTCTCATTATTTCTATCATTTTGCCATCTCTTAAAGGATTTTTTTTTTGCCTTAACTACATCTTGTACATCGTCATTCCACCACCAAGTTTCTTTTTTTACAAGCCTTCTACCCTTTGACTCCCCAAAAACCTCTTTAGAAATTTTTCTAATGTCTTCCGTCATCCTATTCCATATAACATTAGTCTCATCCTCCAGGTTCCATAATGACTCCTTAAGCATTCTACTCCTAAATAGTGTTAGTTTTTCATTCTTGTTTTTCTAATGCTTTTCTTTACTCTATGTTGCCCTTTAATATATAAATCTAGGATTGTTAGCCTATGTTGAGATGTTAAGCTTTTTCCCAGGATAACCTTAAAATCTTTACATGCTAATTGGTCTGTTATTCTACTTAAGAAATAATCTACTTGGCTTTTGTTTAATCCTCTCTTAAAGATTATTAGATGTTCTTCTCATTTTCTAAACAAAATGTTTGCCACTACAAGGTCATATGTCATTGTAATCTCTGAAATACTTTCTCCAGCTTCATTTCGATCACCATATCCATAATCACCACGCATCATCTCATATTGTGTCATATATTTTTCAACATGTCCATTTTGTCCTATATTTTGCAACATGTCCATTGAAATCTCCACTTATGATTATCTTCTCTCCTATAGGTATATGTTGTACTAATTTATCCATTATCTCCCAAAATTTCTTTTTAATATATTCTTCTAACCCTACTTGGGGTGTATAAGAGCTAATCACATTAATTATATTCTCTCCGACCAAGTTTGATAGTTATAATCTTATCTTCTTTCCTTGTAAATACTACTACACCATCTTTTAGTTCTTTATCTACAATTATTCGTACGTCATATCGTCTATCCTTTTCTGTATAGTAAATCTTAGATCCTGTATTTTCTATCTCCTTTGCCTTCTTACCTACCCACTTAGTTTCTTGTAAGCACGCTATACTTATTTTAAAAGGCTCATAGTGTCTATTAATTCCATTGTTTTGCCGATAAGTGTACCTATGTTTCATATTGCTAATCTAAGTCTATCAGCGTGGACTAGCTTTCTTACCTCCCACGTTCGTCCATGGCACGGAGACCCTCACCCATTTATCACTGCACCTGGGCATCGTAACGTATTTGTTGAAATGCCCGAGGCAGGCGCAACCCCGCTAATTGATTTTTCGAAACACCCTGAGATGGGCGCAACGCGTCACTTATGGGGAATAGCTGAGCATTATTGCATATATCATTGTTTAGACTCATCATAGTGGATTCGACAAAGTTTTACGCTGACTGTCAGTTACCTAACACAATTCTTTTCCTTTATCCTGGCTGGCGACAGTTAGTGTTAAATACATTTAACACTGGCGGTGAAAGAAATTATATAATAAACGCAACAGAATTTAAAAATAATAATATTTTGATTCCTCATACCAAGATCTATTCATGTTTAATACAAATTGAGAAACTTTAGATCTATAGAGAAGATTAAATGTTACCTCTTGAAGCGTGCCTTTAGCAATCTTCAAGCATTCTTAAAAACTTTAAATTTTTAAATCTGAATTTGATCTTTACTCCAAGCCTCGCAAATGTTTGACCTCTATCGGTATCCACACGAATTGACAAACTTGAAGGACCTACTTTAGCCATTGATAAAACTAACAGAGAGAGAGAATGGGGGGTAGTTTTTCTTATGCTAGCAAGAGAGTTATTATATCTTATATCCACCTATTACATAAAGATATTTATAGAACTTTAAATGCTCTAATCCTAGTTTAGGTCAACTTGCAATTATCTTATAATTACTTATAACCCCTTTATTAACCATTAATTGTAATAAAATTCCTAATTAACTCTTAATTAAGTTTTCACTCCAATTAGCTCTTAATTGGTTGTCTCTCTTTTATCTTTTAGTTTTCAATCAATTCTATTGTGTGTGACCTTATAAGTTCAAGAATACCCGCTTGTAGGCATTTGATACTAACTATAAGTAGTATATCAAATTAGAACTCTTTTTAATTTAGCTTAAATTAGAACTCTTCTAATTCGCCCTTTATGAAGAACAATTAATATATTTATATTAATTTCATTCTTCGGGCTTCTACTAATCATGAGTGACACCTAGCAGCATATCATGATCAATCTCCGGATAGCACGAAGTAGGTAAAGAACCCATTCAGTCTATAGTTGTCATGCAATTCAATCATTCTATCATACAATGCCCCAATTGACTTACTAGAGTATGGAATTACTGTCAAACCCTTAATTCAATCTTATGTGTTCGATCTTAGGACTATAACTCTTAATGATCAATTAGAAACTTTTTTCTAATTATCATTTTGCCTCGGCAAAGGACTCTTTGAGTCATATCCCAGAAGATCACATAGGACATTTTCCTTTTAATTACTAAGGATGATAGATTCTATTTTGTGTACTCATAAGTCTTCATGCATGCTTAACTATGTCCAACAATATATATCCAAGTTACATGGTTAATATATGAATATGTTGTATAGTTAAAATATAGAAGTCCATGCACAAGACAACCATGGTGTCTCAAGTCTAAGGATCAGTTGCATAACTATAACTTTAGGATTTAAAATTTGACAAGTATGTAAAACTCCATATGAAAAATCCTACCTTAGTTAACGGTCACGTTCAGTGTACTTGTTCTCTAACAAGCACCCACACACCTGCATCAGTGTACCTACACTAGTGACTTGGACAAGTCACCTCATATCAAATATGAGTAAACATAGTGTGTGCAGTCTATCCGGATTACGTAGTGCCCAAATAATAATCGTATGATTAGGAACATTTAAGAGTTAAGTACTAAGAAGTATAGGTCTGCTCTTCTCAACACCTTGAAAAACTATCTTCTTAACTTATATTTTATGGACTATATCATGTATATTAAAATGAAATAAAGTAGAAACATGATAAATAAATTTATCATTTTATTTGATTAAATAATGAATGTTGCTAGTACAATCCCAAATCATCATCTATATGATTGATCTTAGAGCATACTATTAACAGGTGGAGTTAGAGAAAAACCATATGCGGCACTCTAATATTCATAATAATGAAAAGTGAGTACAAGAGACAATATATAAGCAACCTACAATAAGAAAAAGACTAGACTACCCTTAATGATAAATAAATACAGTTACACTCTTGACACTTCGCAAATCGATGTCGTGTAGATACCTTATGTTGGGCACGTTCTGTGTATAGTTTGGAGTTTTGTCTAGCAGTTTGGTACTTTGTGTCGATGCTTGTGCTTGCACATCTGACTGTAGCACAAGGGAAACTACCACATTTTTTTCTGTTCAAATAAAGCGAATAAAAAAGAATAAAAAAATTATGAATCCTTGCCAACTTTGTCAACTCTCCAATGAGTGGAAAATAATGAATCACAATTTTCAAGTGGATAATGTACCTTAACCGAGGTCCACAATAGCCTGTTGAATAACATGACTAAAATTTACTTCAAAGATCTTATTAGTGAGTGGTGAATCAATTTTGATGAGAAGAGAAGATTGGAAAATTTTTAACAATTCTTAGCTGGTCTTTCAGTACTATCTTAAATAGTGTGTTATTTCTTCTTCTGCAGCAGCAGTAGCTGTTGCTGTTCTTTCTATTATAATATTTTTAAGCATGAAACTTGTGTCTATTAAACAGGAATTGCGTAGAGATTGGTTGTCAGTATTGATGATTGTAACTTCCGCACGGTCATCTATTAACATCAGGCATTTGGAGAAAGCTACAGTATCCACCGGGAAGGAAGGCTTATTATCAGAAGGAAATGGTGCATACAATTGGTCCAGGTGCTTTCTTATGCCTTGCTTTATGTTTAGAAAGTTTGCTCTCATCCCTCGTTCAGGCTACAAATGAGAATCCTTCGATTACCCTGATAAAAATTCTCTTGTTACTCATGTTTGGGGAGGTTATTTTGAATTCCTAGATAACATTCAAAGAACACATTGAAATATTAATTTTTTCTTGTACTTATTGTAAAATTTCTGTAAGCTATATATTGGTGGAAGTTGTCCTCTTCTAGGATCATGCCTATCTTCAATCATGCAGAGATAGACTTTTCATATGAGAGCAACACCGTGTTTGAAGACACTTTGCTATACCAAAATCGAAAATTAATCGTGCAGCATTTAAATTTTATTTTTCTATTTTTTCTCCTTAATCACACAATTTAAAATTAAATGAACAAAAATAAAATAAGAAAGAGGTAGGGGAGAGAGAAGAGAGATATAGGTGTGAATTGGTGGTGTTGTTTAACATTAGGGGTCATGCAATAAAAATGATGTTTTTGAGTGGGAAAATAAATTTTGAGATGAATTTTGTACTATTAGATCAAAGTAGATGAAAATTGGATCAATCTTGACCGTTGTTGTGCATTTATAAGTTGAGAATTCAAACTCCTAGCTCTAATATTAGATAGATTGTAACTGCAATATTCTTTTCCAATTAGGGTAAAATAGACTTTCACTATTATTTTTTTGGAAGCTGCGACCAAATCCTAATTAATTTGCTAGTTAGGGGAGATGATCACTTTGGTTTTCTCTTAACTTCATAATAGATGAAGTGCCAAGCAAATCCTGTCTACCAAGAGTCATGAGCCTAGTTGTGCTTCTGCCCACTGAGCTTGTTTATATATTGGGTTTTGTGATCAATTATCCTGGTTTCTAATAGAGTGGACTAGGAGAATTTTCAGTTATAATCCTTCATCGCAACTCAACTCAACAAAAGTTTGCCCTAACTACTTGGAGTCGGCTACATAAATAATGGTTTACCGCTATGCCATATCAGGATCTATATATATTAAAATATAAGCTAGTATTTTAATTTACTATATCATTTAAAATTAATTTCCCCCTGTATTAGAGTCAATTAGTATCACTTCACTTAGTGTTTAGAATCACTATTAGCTTCAACTTTTTCCCTGGATACGTTGCATCTGTAATTAGATACACGCCTACTGTTATAGAATTGTCCTAATGCATAATAGAACATCTGCTAAGAAATGGGTCCAACCTCTCTGTCTCTCTCTCTCTCATGTGTGTGTTTGCACATTTGACAAAAACTGAACATCTGAGGCAATAAATGGTTCTGGGGTTGCTGGGTGGGTGAAAGGAGTGTAAATTTGACACGATTGATCCCTGGTCCGCTCAGCACTACTCAGCCCATTTGCAGCAGTCAAGCCAGTTGCATGTCATGCCCCCATATAAAATAATTAAAGAATAAACTGTCAATAGAGGAGGTGTGAATAAATTTGTTTCTAGCTTTTGAGGAGACAAGTTCAATCATCCATTTTACTAGATGTCTGCTGGGAACCTGAAAGCTGGGGGTCGGTAGATCAAACTTTCAAATGGGGAGATATTTCTTTCAACCGTATTCCCTTTCTCCTCATACATTTATGAATCAGGTCCATTGTTAAGATACGATGAACTCTAGTCAGAGAGATTAAGAAGTGTTGTCGACGTGTTTTTGCGATGTGGTATAGTTGGTTGTATGTGGCTGTAATTGAAGTCTAAGCATGACAACATTTATGCTCGAGGTTGATGCTGCTATCTTCTGCAGTTGAATGCTGACAACCCATAGTTTCCAAGGGGATCCTTTGTTGATCATATCTGCTTTAACATTTCCTGGAATGGAAGAGTAAATTGACGGTTGCTGCATGACTTAGACACAATGCATCTGAGACCTTGTACTGACAATTTTATCTACCTTTGTTTCATATGTATGCTACAACTGCAGCAAACATCATGGCAACTTATTTGCCCCTGCTTTGGCGCCTTTATTGATGCAATCTGATTAGCAAGAAAAGATTGTCAGCACCAGTATTATGCCAAATAATCAAACGAAGAAGGCAACAACATTACAATAAATCTCATGACAAGTACTAATAAAGGATGGGATAGGCAATTTCTTTTGTCTTCTTTTTTTGTTACTTTTTTGGGTGAGTTTTCATTTTTTGTTGATTTGGGTTGGGGGGGTGTCACTGGCTGACCTGCATCAGATACATATCCTATTGGTGGTGTATCAGGCATCAACTATTCACAGCAACAATGTTGTTCATCTCATGGGCATGGGAAAGTAAGATTTTGTAGGATGAGCCAATCGGCAAAGTTCAGACCAATCATATGGGGAAACTATTCAATTTTATGACAGTACCTTTTAAGGTATTCTCAAGGGTAAATTACACTTTGGCCCCTAAACTATGGACTCATTTTCACTTTGGCCCCTGAACTATTGAATTTTTCACATTGCTTCCCAACTACTTGTTGGAGTTATAGCCTAGTTTATTAGGGGTTTATTTTTATCTTTGTTTTACCCTTTTATCCTTATTGTACTTTTATTATTTGACTGTATATATGGGGGTTCTACACTTAGTTTGTATCCCTTTTTTACTCACCAATACATCAAGTTGGTATCAGAGTCACCCCTAACCCTAACCCTAGCCTCTGCCAAACATCGCAACCAGCAGCAGCCTCCACTCCATCGAAATCAGCCTCCATCCACCGACTGCCTACCAGCAGCAGCAGTCTTCACAGCTAATCAGCAACTCCATCAGCCCCCGGCAGAATTCCCAAACACCTAGCCATTACATACTGCTACACCGATAAACCATACTACCTTGACCACCGACTGCCAGCAACACAAACACCTAGCCATTACAACTCAAACCGACAGCTAAGAACCCATGCCCCCTAGAAGCCACTGACCGCCTAGAAGCCACCGACTGACCAGATGACCACAGACCAACATCGAAACCACTGACCAACCTCACTGCCCATCCTTCACAGTCCAAACTCCACCGACATACTAGACCACAAAATCAGCTATAACCCCTACCAAACACCACCAAAAAACCAGTCCAACATACTGGTGTAGTAGATCATTCCCTTCTTGAGATGTTTCTGTGCTTCTTGACGATGAGGCCATTTATGACATTTGCCGGCGTTCCCTTGACATTGAGCGCCCGACTTACACCAATCTCAACCACCTTATCTCCCATGTGATTTCTTCATTTACTGCTTCTTTGAGGTTTGATGGAGCCTTGAATGTCGAACCCACTGTTGAGTCGCACTCTTCGTCTCGTCATAATTTCGTGTTTTGCTTTTGTGTACTTGATTATTTGGAACTCACCGTGACTTGATTATTTGGGAGCTTTCTGGACCTTCTTTATCAGTCGCTACTGTTCGACTGGAGGTATATTGTTCTCCCTTATTTTATCTCTCTATTTATCTTAGAGTTATTTTTTTGTTACGGGTGCCCACGTATTATTGATATGGCTATCACTGAGAGACGTGAGACTCCTACCTTTGAGACTTCTATTAGTACTTCCACCGGGTATAGGGGTCGACAGCGCTTGGCCCAGCGCCGTCAGGGTACCCCACATCAGTATAGACATGGGGATTCTCGTCAGTGTGATTATTGTGGTCGACTAGGATATTTTAGGACAACTTGTTGGAAACTCCATCCAAAGGTTAAGCTGCCTCCTCGCAGCCGTACTATTTCATTGTTAAGGCACCACCACCTACAATCATTGCTCCTGCTACTATTGCTACTGCTCCTCCTTGGCAAAGTGATATGGATGCTATCACTTCTCGGTTGGATATACTTATGTCAGCCTTGACTTCTCAAGGTTCGACTACTACTGCTGCGACTACTACAAGTATACCTCGTGCCTTTCATATTCGCGTCAGTCCGTCTCCCCTTTGAATGTTGGACTCTGGTGCGAATGGTCATATGACAGGTGATGCCCGTCACTTCACCACTTTTGACATGCAGTTACATACTCAAGTTCAGTTAGCAGTTGGTACACATGCCCCTATTGTTAGTAGGAGTACAGTCCACCTCCCAGATGGCTTTACATTACGTTTGGTGTTTCATGCGCCAAAACTGGCCATGAATCTATTATCTGTACATCAGTTAGCCAGAGATTTTCACTGTGCGGTTGTGTTTTTATCTGATTCGTGTTATTTGCAGGACCTGAGTACCAGAAGGATTATTATCAGGGGACATGAGAGAGATGAACTGTATTATTTGAGTGATTCACCTCCGATTTCTCCAGTTTTTCTACCTCCACCTCTATCTCCATCTCCATCACCTGCGTTGTCTCTATCTGTTCCTAGCTTACATGCTAGTATTTTACTTAGTACTTGTCATTATGATTTTTCACCACACACTGTTCAGTTATGGCACGATCGTTTTGGGCATACAAATTTTAAATATTTATGTATGTTGTTTCCTGCTTTGAGCAAAGCTTGTGTTAGTGGTAAACTTGACTGTGTTATATGTTTTCTATCAAAACATGTTCGGATCAGTTATATTCTTTGCATGCACTAGTCACCCAAGCCATTTGACCTCATACACTCTGATATTTTGGGACCCTCTCCTGTTACTGCTCTGTCAGGTGCTCGCTACTATGTGACATTTATAGATGACTATACACGTTGTACTTGGGTTTACCTTTTGCATAGGAAGTCCGATGTACTCCCTATAATCACTCAGTCTCTCCAGATGATCAAGACACAATTTGATGTCATTGTTCGTGCTATTCGATCGGATAATGCCAAAGAATATGTGTCTGATGCCTTAGTGTCTCACCTTTCTTCTCAGGGTATCCTTCAGCAACTCACTTGTCCATGTACTCCTGAGCAAAATGGAGTTGCTGAAAGGAAAAATAGTAGTCTGATTGGGATAGTACGCTGTATGCTTAGAGGTATGAGGATACCAAAATCTTATTGGCATTTTGTTGTTTTAACTTCTACCTTTCTGTGCAATCGTACACTGAGTCGTGTTCTTCAGCATAGGGCTCCCTTCTAGGTCTTATTTCCTAAACGGACACTTTTTTTGATCCCCCCTCGTGTTTTTGGCTGTACATGCTTTGTTCAGGATCGGTCTCCTACTCGTCATAAGCTTGATGATAAAGCAATTTGTTGTGTCTTTCTAGGCTATTGTCATCAGTCTAAGGGGTGCCGATGTTATGATCCTAGCAGGCGACGTATGTATCACAATCTAGATGTGACTTTTCTTGAGCATATTCTTTATTTTTCTTCTAGTTCTGTGTCTGTCCCTCCAGTTGATGATACTCTCTTTGATTTTTCATTACCCCAGGAGCCAGAGCCATTGGTCACAATCACTACAGAGTCATCCGTCTCTCCTTCTCCAAAGCCACTCAGTCCTGTCTATCCAGAGTCACCAGTTTCTCTTCCTTTACAGGTTTATGTTCGTCGCCCTCGCTCTCATCCCCCTGCTGATGTCCCCTCTACCTCAGGCGATGCAGATAATATTTCTCAGTCCATTGAGCATATTGATGTACCTATTGTTAGTACTGATGAGATTGCAGGGATTGAGCCAGTTACTTTATCTGATGATACATTGTTAGTGGAGGAGGATGATGATTTAGGGCGTCCTTATCTGCGACGTGATCGCCGTCCAGTTGATCGTTATGGTTGGACCGTCAGAGTTTTATATTCGATCTCTGCTTATGTTTTTTATAGGATCTGTCTCTTATATTTCGAGCTTATAGCATGGCCTTATCAGATACGTTAGTTCCTCGTTCTATTTTAGAGGCTATGCGGGAGCCCCAGTGGGTTCTTGCCATGCAGACGGAGATGGATGTTCTTCAGCGTAATCATACATGGGATCTTATCTCTTTACCTTCAGGTGTGAAGCCTGTTGGCTGTCGCTGGGTTTATACCTTGAAGTTTCTTACAGATGGTACTATTGATCATCACAAGGCTAGGCTTGTGGCGAATGGCTTTACTCAAGTATCAAGTCGTGATTTTGGTGTTACATTTGCTCCTGTGGCAAAATTGACTATTGTTCGGTTGATTATTTCTCTGGCTGCAGAGTACTCTTGGCCTCTTCATCAGTTAGATGTGAAGAATGCATTTTTTCACTGTGATCTGGATGAGATTATTTATATGGATGCACCACCGGGCTTTCGTGGTGAGGGGGAGTATGCTGGAAAGGTATGTCGACTGCTTAAGTCCCTTTATGAACTAAAACAGTCACCACGAGCCTGGTTTTCTCGCTTTAGTGATGTAGTCGTACGTTTGGGATTCACCAGATGTCATTCTGATCATAGTTGCTTTATTCGACGGAATACTTCTGGACAGTGTGTAATTCTTTTGGTATATGTTGATGATATTATTATTATTGAGGATGATATTTCTAGGACTGCACAGGTCAAGGTAGACCTTGAGAAGGCCTTCGATGTGAAGGATCTTGGATTTCTGCGATATTTTTTTGGGATTGAGGTTGCCCGTAGTAGTAGGGGTGTTCTTTCTCAGAGAAAGTATGTTTTGGACCTTCTCTCAGACACTGGGATGCTGGGGTACAAACCGACATCATCACCTATGATTCCAAACGTGAAGCTTACTGCTGAAGGTGAGGAGTTGAGAGATCCGACTGTCTATAAGAGGTTGGTAGGTAGACTTATCTATCTAGTCAACACTAGGTCAGACATTGCATTCGCTGTTAGCTGAGTTTGTCAGTTTATGCACAGGCCATGTCAGCCTCGTCTTGATGCAGTTTATCATATTCTTCGGTACCTCAAGTCTTCTCCTGGACTTGGGTTGTCCTATGCATCAAGATCTCAGACTGGTTCTCTAGCCTGTTATTCAGATTCAGATTATGGGAGAGCGTGTGATGGTCGATCTACTACGGACTTCTGTGCTTTTCGAGGGACTCATCTCATCTCTTGAAAGAGCAAGAATCAGGCAGTTGTCTCCCGCTCGTCAACAGAGGCAGAGTATCGGGCATTGGCACTTGGCACATGTGAGATTATCTGGCTACACTCGATTCTTGGCGAGTTGGGATTTTCAGTGACTTCTTTATCCACTTTATATTGTGATAATCGGTCTGCCATTGAGCTCGTTTCTAACTCTGTATTACACGAGAGGACGAAGCATGTAGAGATTGATGTTCACTTTCTTCAGGAGAAAGTTAGTTGTGGTATTGTTACTCCATTGTTTGTGAGGACTAGTGATCAGGTTGCGGATGTCTTCACCAAACCTGTCACTCTATTCATTTTCCGGAACTCTGTTGTCAAGCTTGACTTAGTTGATATTTTTGTCCCTAGCTTGAGGGGGAGTGTTGGAGTTATAGCCTAGTTTATTAGGGGTTTATTTTTATATTTGTTTTACCCTTTTTATCCTTATTGTACCTTTATTATTTGACTATATATATGGGGACGCTACACTTAGTTTGTATCCCTTTTTTACTCACCAATGCATCATGTCAAATTATCTCACATTTCCCCAATCGCATATGTCTGCTATCTTTTTGGACGGAAATTGCCAATGTGTCGGGCAAAGTGAAGGACATTTTATAGTTCGGCGGGGCAAATGAAATAACTTCTCGTTAGATATGTAACGGATGTTAATAATTGGGGTAGTGTGAAACTAATCACATAGTTGAGGGGGCAATGTGAAACAAAATCATAGTTAATGGGGGTCAAAAATGTAATTTATCCTATTTTCAATGGTCAACTCAACTGTACTGCCAAAATTGCTGTTTTATGAAAATACCTTTGCTGTTTGATACTAACGAGACTTCTATGTCCGCAAGAATTAATTCACCATTTTTTTCAATGTCAGATCATATGTATATGAAACGTCAGAATAAAAGCTGTGACTTTTTGAATTCATGTTTGCTCCAATGGTCAACTCATCCTGTACAAGTCTCATATGCTCCTAGATATTTGTATCTAATAACATTTGTACATGGCACGACAGGTGTGTTGATGAACTTGAATCTCAGTTGTCGAAGCACGGGAGTCTTAAAAAACTATACTTCTATCATCAGCATCTTACTGCGGTAAGCTCTTTCTCTCTGTTTCGGTGCCTAAGACATGAGAATATTCTCCAGATAGCTCTCTTACTGTAACAATTTCCCAAAATTTTCTCCGGTAGTAATTCGTTGCAGTGATCTTATTGCTTGTGTGAAACAGGTTTTCAGGAACACCATGTTTGGACCAGAAGGACGTCCTCAACATTGCTGTGCATGGCTTGGTGTTGCTAGTAGTTTTCCAGAATGTGCTTCTTCCATTGTTCCTGAAGAGGTATTAGTGAACTTGTTTATAGAGAAGCTTTATGTTTGTTCGCATTTGGTAGCTGCATATCATAACACAGAACTGTTTGTTTCTCTTTGGTGTCGGACCTAAACTGTCTTAGGCTCAGTTCTTCAACATCTTTGAGTACTTCTCACTAATGATGAAGCAAAATGGGGAAAAAAAAAACTTACTGAAGTTGGTGTTGGATTAATGATTGCATTGCCACCAAATTCGGTTGAAAATATTGCGGGAAATTGGTGTTGTTATTAGATGTTACTTATTAATAAGAATCTTTTCTGTAAGTTATCAGTACGTATTTTAGTGACAGCCACTCTGGAATGATTGTTCTGTTTCAGTGATGGCTTTAATATGTGTATACAAACTTCACTTCTGATCTGTTGTTCTACCTGCCATTCTACCCAGACTTGAGTGGCAATGTAATGTGAGTGGTTTAATTTAATGCAGATAACTAAAGTCGGTCGCGATGCTGTTCTTTATGTCGAGTCCCTCATTGAATCGATCATGGGAGGGTTAGAAGGGTTAATAAATATTCTTGACTCTGAAGGAGGATTTGGCTCTCTGGAAATGCAGGTTGTTTCTTAATTGCCATGCTATTAATGTGAGGAATCAGTGAAGATGGTTATATTTCATGAGACTGACTCTAAGCTAAATTTCAGCTTCTTCCAGAGCAGGCAGCTATTCTCATGAATTTAACATCCAGAGGTTCACTTCATTCAGCAAAATCCCCAAAAGGCGTGTCTGGTTTTCATTTTCCAGGCTATGAGAGCTACCCTGAGAATAATAATTCCATCAAAATGTACAGCATTTTAATATTGCCCCTATACTTTCCATTTATTTATTTCTGGGAGATTTTATGAATCACATAATTTACAGTCCTTTGGCTTCGTTAAATGACAGGTTAGAAGCTGCAATGCAAAGACTGACAAATCTTTGCTCAGTTTTAAATGACATGGAGCCTATTTGTGTTCTAAACCATGTCTTTGTTCTGAGGGAGGTAGGCCTGCTATGTCTCTGACTCCTAGTTGCCCTTTCGATAGCGATGTTGGAATATTAAGGGTCATACTTTCTTGGAATACACTATGTTTGCATTTTCTTTTTTCATCTTTTTGCTCTCGGTGATGTTCTCGTTGTAGCTTGTTTTTTGTTGTTAAGGAACTGAGGAACTGAGCTTGAAGCTAATTTGGCAAACAAACCTAGTGCAAAGAAACACAAGCTCAACTTAAATTAATCAACTGTCATCTTTAGTTATGGTGTTGTAATATTTATTGATGGATGGTAAATACCTATAATCCACTATTATAAATTTTAACTGTAACAATGTCTCTTGTTGATTTATTTATTTACGATGGCAGAAAGAGCACTATAAGGAAAACCATCTTTTTGTCTGACTAGCAATCACACTGGCACACTTGGTGCAATTGGGAAACTCTTGCTTGACTGATATAACATTTCACATTTGGATGCATTCTATTAAATACATAAGTGGTTAGCATTTGGGGTAGAATTCTTACGATATATCATGATATTCTGGGCTAAGCCTGAAGGGCTTATGAGCCTGTCGAGCAAGTTGAACATAAAAAGTTCTCTAAATTCTAATTTTTAGGTCAAGCCGTTGCCACCCTTAGTGTTGTAATGCATCCAACTCAAAACCATTTAGTAGTGACTGAAAAGGCTCACAATGCTCCTATTAATTTTGGATTCACTATTATGACAACACGAGCCAAGTTTTTTTACATTCCTGCATGTGCGAACCCCATTTGCATGTGGAGAGGTAAATGGAACAAACATAATTAGAGACATAACAAGGTACACTTGTGAAATGAATATGCGGGAACCAATACCAAATCAATGAGATTAAAATAATGAGTCTTGCCCAAAGTGTTGTGAAATGCAACTCTTACACCATTTTGACCTGTACTACAACCCAAGCCTAGGAGCTGGCTCAATATATTGGATAATGAGAAGAACTGCATCCTATGTGGTACTTGAGGAGCTCTTATAAATTAACTCGCCACACTAACTTGCCACACTAACTGCATTTGAAATATGAAACCGAGTAATAGTAAGGTTATATAATTTCCCAACTAAACGGCGATATCTTATAGGATCTCCAACATTGCCCAACTAAGCGATGGTCCCTTATAGGATCTCGAAATAACTACCCTTTGCCTAAGATAAGCTTGTGGTAAGTATTCATAGGAGTATCTAACTTACCAGAAATCTAATACACTCGATTCTTCTAACAAATCATAAGCATATTTCTTCCATGATAAAACTAATATCACACTTAGATCTAGCAATTTTGATACCAAGGAACTATCTAAGCATGCCTAAATCCTCGATATAAAAGTGATTCTTAGGTCAACAGTGCAGTTTTGTTACAGTGTATGCAAGGATTAAAATATCGTTTTGAAACGGTTAAAACATCCGAAACGATTCTGTTTCCAAAGAGACCGATATGAATCAATGATGAAATCGAAATTCTAATACTTCGAGGTGTTGTATAATGTTTCAAAATGTTTTGTTATATTTCAATGCATTTGCACAATTATTTCTGAATGTTTCAAGGTATTTAAAGATATTTTGGTATATTTCGACCAATGTTTTAAAAAAAAAATTCTTAAAATTTTTTAATTTTTTTTATTCTGTTTTTGAAACGGATTGAAACATTTATGTTTCCTAGGATGTTTCCTAGGTGACTGAAACAATGCATCGAAACGAAATTTTGATCCTTGGGTGTATGAACGCAAGACGTTTTGTGGATATTGCCTTTGTTGAGGACAGAGACAATCAAAATATATTCTTTAGCATTGTCGGGATTTAAAGTGTGTATAAGATAGTCAAATTGAGTTTCAATCTCTATGCAAAATGTTTGGGTTCAATATGTCAGATTAAACGAATCAGCAAGTGTGTATATATATATGTGTGTGTGTGTGTGTGTGTATAAATACATGCATTTATATATGAATATTGTATGTTCATGAGACTAACAAGCCTAATAAACCCCTTTTTTGGGCTTGAAACATGCTTTAAATTGAGCTCAAGCTCGGTTCATTTGATAAATGAATGTACTTGAAGTGTTTGGCCTTTCTTGTCATAGTGAGAGCTCATTATAGAGGTGCTCAACTATTCTTGCCTCATTTATTCGGACCTCGCAAATACTTGATATAACCTGACAATGCATGATCCTGATCATTTGGTGTTGGTTACACTGGTTTATATTGTCCAGTCTTCTCCATGTGAAACAATATCCTTTTGGTTAAATCGAATATGTGTTGTGTGTTGGTGTATTGCAACGTAGACTTTAAAGCATCGAACTAAAAACCAATTGTCAATGAATAGAGAGGCCCCTTAAACATATAAACCTAACTTGACGTCCTAATTATTCGATATGGAATACAAACTCTCTTCACACTCTCTCACGTACAACTCAGACTCGCAGTTGGGCCTAACAAACCAAGAGACAAACATTCCTATCGGGAAATGCAAATGAATAAAACTTGGGTCAGTGACGACAGAAGGCTTTGTTATGATGCCATGTTAGAGTATCCAACTCAAAACTAATTGGCAATGCATGGAGAGAACCTTTAAGCATATAAACCAATGATACAAGTTTTCTTTATACAGACCATCTCAAATGACTTTCTTTATTTTATCTATAGGTGGTTCCCCTTCCAACCACAAAAGCACTTGTTTGCTCTTATTATTCTTTTATTTACTTATCTATCTTTATATCCTCAGTTCAACAAGGCTCATATTTGAACTTGTTTTTCAATTGCTTACATTCTATACCACAAAGCATTATGAGCATTGTGGTTATTCTATAGAACTTCCCCTTTAAACGTAGCTAGATTTTGTATCACAATGTTCCGGAAGCATTTCTCAATTTAATTCATTCTACCCCAATTCTATTAGCAATGCCCTCTTTAATCTCCCCTTCCTTTATGGCCAGATATTTGCTTCTAGTTTCAATTGTTGTTCATTAGATATCTCGTGGCCATCAAGTTTTACAGCGTTCCATTTCTACTTCTAGTTTCTCAAAAGTCAAGCATTCATGTTTGCTGTTGTAGTCCGGCTTAATCTGAAGCTTTACGTTGTGCAGTAAGTAATCCTAGTTGCAATTTTAAACAAGCCCCAGCTCTACTTTTGCCTACTAAAACTATGTTGCCACAAACAAATTGCGAAATGAGGCATCCTTAGTATGCTGAAAAGCTAGGACTTAAATGCAGAATTGTGATGCAAGCACTCTCCTTTTTGGTATGTGTGTATATTTGTGTGTGTTTCTTCACGTCTGAGTGTCCATGGTAGTTCCCTCATCTATCTTCGTACTCTTCTCACCATTGTTATACATCCGTCATACACATGTTTGGTTACATCACTACATCTAACTGGTTCTTTTTTTTCGTAAAACTCCCACTCTGTCCCCCCCCGGGCATGATCACGTGTGTTTTGTAAGTCAAACCTCACAACACTCCATATCTCAAAACAAATACCAATATGTGAAATTTTGCTCAATTGCGATGCAACACAACAATTGATCATTATTATATTGCTGCAAGAAGGGAAGCATATTCCTTATCATCCTCTATGAAAAGCATTTAAAGCAAATACGATCAGAGGGAAGTGGATTTAAGACTGAAAAAATGGTAATCCCTTTCGTTGCCGAGAAGGTAAAGTGCCTAAACAAAGTAAAAGACTACTGCATAAGCCGCACAGGAGAAAAAGGAATGACAAAATACCCAAGAACCTCCCCCACACCCCTCCCCCCCCCCAAAAAAAAAGCACAAAGAAAGAGAGAGGG
>CM042188.1:10401961-10412496 GCA_023539305.1 Ilex asprella | reverse complement strand
TTTTTTTTTTAACATTTTATTTATTTTTTATTATATTTTTTCAAACAAAGTTACTTTGAATGCTAGTGGGAAAATTTTCTCTCCCCCCAGCTTTCAATTTCCCTCTTTTGGATTTTGGAAATATGCCTATAATATAATAGTGAAACACTTTCCACATTTAACCACAAATTCCCAAGGAATTCTTCTTAAGAGCAAACACCAGGGGAGGGGTCTTAAGTAATAATTTTTCAACTATGCGCGTGTGTATATAAATTCTTCTTCTTCATGTACAAGGCATATGTTAGTGTCTTCTCTTTGATATTAATGATTGAATGGGCACAAGCTTTCTCGTAAAAAAGTGTTTTTGATAATCCTTTGATAGGAATATTAATACAACCGAACTTTCAACTTGGTTATAATATGATCAAACTCAAGCTCGTGTTCAACTGTCAAACTTAAATTTTTGCTCAAACCCAACTTAAAAAGTTTTCAAGCATTCATATCAAATAAAAGTAACAACCAAGCTCAATTTCTCAACAAAAACTCCATAAAATTAAACTTGTAAGTTATTAATAATCGATCCCAAAATAATTAATTCCTTAACAAAAGAAAATAGATTAATTACCTTTTACCTCCCTGTAATTTTCACGTTTTGCTCCTTACCTCCCCATCGTATCGTTTGAAACCAAAGTGAATCTGTAATATTTGTTATCCAAAATAACATAAAGTGAATTACAAACGCCAAAAAACCAAAATAGGCATTGTCTAATCCATTTTCCCTTCAAAATACTTATCCCTAATGCCCAAAGTGCCCCTTAAACTTGTATTATAAGCCTCATTCTTCAACCGGTAGTAAGGAAAGAAGTGAAAGGGAGAATACACTCGGGTGAAGAAGTGCAGCCACTAAGAGGTGATATTTCCCATTTATCTTGTTTTTTTATTATCTTTACAATTTATTTATTTTATTTATGTATTTTATTTCTTCTATAACATTGGACAAGATATCTAGTTCAAGTAATGTGTTTGAACATAGAGGTGCAGATGAGGATAAACTTGACCTAAGGTGTGCAACAAGGAAATTTTTTTGTGGTGTTAGAGTTGCAATTAGGGTTGTGGAAACAGAAAGGCCAAGCAAGGAGTAACTTTATTATGTGTGTGAAAGGAAGGAATGCAAATTATTTTGTTGGTGTATACCACAGGCCGCAAGCTCGAGTCCATCTGGATCTAAGTGTTTCTCTATTTGTGATTATTACAACCTCTGTGATCGCATCTTAAGTCAACCTCTTTGGTTACACATTCAACAAACCTCTGTGGTTGCACCGTAAGCCAACCTTCTTGATTGCACCACAAGCTAACCTCCATAGTTATAGTTCAAGTCAACCTCTATGGTTGCACCTCCAGCTAACCTCCTTGGTTGCATATGAAGTCAACCTCCGTGGTTGCACCTCAAACTAACTTCTTTGGTTGCACTTTCAGCGAACCTCCTTTGTTACAGCTCAAGTCAACCTCTGTAGTTGTAGCTCAAGCCAACCTCCATGATTGCAGCTCCAGCCAACCTTCTTGTTGCACCTCAAGTCAACCTCTTTGATTGCACCTTAAGCCAACCTCCGTGGTTGCACCTTAAGTCAACTTTCATGGTTACTTGGTCTCCATGCAACCTCCACGGTTGTCCTTCAGGCTACTTTGATTCTATGCAACCTCTAAGGTTGCCCTCTAAGTTACTCAGCCTTCGACCGACGACCAGCAACTTCTACAATTGCTCAGCAGGCTACTTAACCTTTCTTTAGGATTTTCCACCTCCAAGTATCAAACACCCCAACTTGTGACAACCTTCTCCCTACTGTCAGAATGGGGGGCACAGGTGTTAGAAGACTCGAACCACCTCCACCAAGGAATTTCTCCATGATCTCAAGGATCACGAAGTCACTATCAAGCCATGAAACGTCCTCCCACACTAGATATGACCCATCAATCCTGACTTGACTCTCGAGCAACTCTTATCGCACAACTAGCTCATGAGCAAAGTAAATCAATCCCTTGTACAAGAAACAATGAATACTTCTCCTTGCCTTCTATCAGTCAAGCTCCAATTTATGAACCAAGTGAAGGAACACAAAGGAAAATAAGTAAAGAGGAGAAGAGAGAGAAGAAAGTTAAAGTCCTAATCCTTTAGGCAATAAAGGCCCAAAAAGCCTAAGTCCTCCGAAAACATACCTCAATTAATTTCATTCATCAATTAATGAGGTATTGGGGGTGTTGAGACTTCAACATTGCATTATTTTATAACTTAACGAATTCACTTTAGGCTTGCTAGTGAACTAATTCACTTTACTTAGTGTAGTTGCGTGTTATGTTTTGATTTCTGTGATTGTAGGTAAATTGGGTGTAAATGTGAAGATTAAGAATTGATTTAATGGTAAGAAACAAGTTGGAATTAAGTTTCTTGGGAAAGGATGAAGCAGGGGCCTTGGAGATCAATTTTGGAAGAATAATAAAAGTTCTACCGATAGTAGAACTCATAGTATTTTACACTTTTTCATCACATAAGTCCTACCGGTAGAAGAACCATGTTTTACTGATAGGAAATGTTACAATACTTTTGTCACAAAATTCCTACCGGATGTTCTACCGATAGCAAAAAGCCATAGTACTTTCAAAAGTTTATCAAACAGGGATTCTACCGGTAGGTTGGGCTATAGAAGGAGTTTATACTGGTAGTTGGAGTCTGTTTTTTAAGTAGGTCAAGACAAATTTTCACAGGAAACTTAACTAAATATCATATCTTACCAATTTTTTTAGGAATTCTCAACCAATGGGAATAAAAGATGTTTTATAAAAATAATGATTAGAAGATTGAGAGAATTAAGACTTTTCCATATACAAGAGAGAGAAACAAAAGGGATTTTTAAGAGATTTTAATTGGCCATATCTTTTTAGATATTTTTGGAAATTTTTTAGGGTTAGGAAATAAGCATAAAAGGGAAGAAAATCTTTAGAAATTTAAGAACGACCTTCTTCCTCCTTGGACGTTCTCCAAGAGGGGGCTCCTTCTCCTTTTTCTTCATTTATTTAGTTTTTATTTTGCATGCACAATGTTCTTCCTTATTTACGGTATTTTATTTCTTTTATTGCAATTGCTTTCATTTCCTTATTTTAAATACAAAGTTTATTTCAATACAAGTTTTATTTATTCGCTTTTATTTACATGTTCTCTTTAATTGTTTTTAATTTCAATTCAATCATGTTTGACTAGTTCCTTTCCGGAAAATTGCAGAAGGGAATCTCAACCCATGAACTAGGGTTTGCATTCTAAACTAAGGATTTAATATTTATGTGATTGTTTGAATAAGTTATGCTTTCAAAAACCTATTTGGTTTGCATACTTCCCGATTATCTATATACAATTGGTTTTGATATAGATAGATAGTGGTATTTTCTGTAACCTTTAGGATAATGATACTTTCATCATAAATTGTCTTTCAATTGCTACTTTTAATTATTTTTAAAGTTTTTAATTGAAAACCATCCGTCTGTACTAATTTGAATACGAAAACAAATGAGTTATAAATTTAGAGTGTAAATTTATGTTCATGGGTAGAATAAAATCTGAAGATTTTCTAATTCTTCTTTTTATTGAAACTATCTTTAGTTTAGCTTAGTTAATTACTACAATTCTCAACATTCAAAGATCTTTTTATTTTTATTTTTATATCACCTCTCGAATATGTCCTTCGTTTTCTCTTAGGATACGACATGCGCATGGAAATCACTTTATTATCTACCCACTTTTGAGATCAAGCAGGGGCAATTGTGGAGACCAAGCACTTGTTACTGTCGGTCAGCACTAGCAAGGACCAGGCATCCACTTGGGCAAGGCACCTGCCAGTCGGCACTAGCAAGGGCAAGCCACCTGTCAAACGACGCTGGCTCGAGGGAGGTCCTTGTTCAACCACGTCTCGTACTCAAACCCGCCTAAGTAGTCGCTAGGCAAGGTGAAGTTCCTGTTGATCGGCACTCACTTAGGGAAGGACCTAACTCGAGTCTATTAGCAACCAGAGGCCTCCACAAATAAGCTACCTCCTTGCCACCTACGTTACTGTGAACTCTTTTGCTCGCCTTTGCTAGGAGACTCCTACCTAGCTAAAGATCAACTCAGGACCTAGAGTCCCAACCAAATACTACTCCGAGTATCAAGGGACTAATAATGAGATCAACGCCTCCTAGGAGGTACATCCCTTCCTACAATCCAAGACCTAACATCCTAGTACGATTTTACCTCGAATGTTCAGGTGATTGGTGATGAAGTCTATCCTATCACAAGGTAGAATTCGAGTCCGTATGGAACATTGTTTCCTGTACCACAATAATTAAAAATTCTGAGTACCAAGTAATTGATTTAACCTGAGTCAATTCACTTGATACTATTGACTTGTGATCTAACTTAAACATCAGAATCCCTTTGACTGCCTCCGATAATCAGTTCACCTAAGTGTTCTCTTATCTTGAAAATTCCACGGGACTTCTTTACCAACCTCTCTATCTGTCTAAGATGATTACCCTTTATGTGAAATTATTCCCGCACACTACGCATATGTTTCCAGTGAAGGGGTCGAAAAAGAGAAAGTAATTGTCATTTTCTTTGATTTTCTATCTCCAGTATTCGAATTGAATTTTGGCTTCAATACTACTCAGAAGTACAACCTCAGACAGTCTAATAAAGAAGACAATGGATTCTGCAAATACAATTTTCAGTAATCCATCAGCATGTGAAAATTATTTTAGCATATTACTATGCTGTTTATTTTATATTTTCATTTTGTACCCGCAATCCATATATCTTCTTTCTTCCATATCGAACCATAGGAGAAGGAAAGGAAGGAAGGACAGCTACAGAAGCTGGTCAGCCTAAGACCGTAAGGGCCCAGTTCCAGTATAGCACAATATGCCCATCTAGATAGGGGCTTTGGATTAAAGGGAAGTAGCTCTTATTTGAAGAACGTCTATTTGTACTTCTTTTCAACAATCACAAATTGCTGGTCCAGTATAGATAGCAAAAGCTTGCAGGAGTACGTTCCTCATACGTAATTACATACAGTGACCATAAGCACTGTACAACATATATAAAAGATAATTACAATGTAACTAACAAGTATCATATGTCTAACAATCGATTTACATGAACAAAGAGAGAAATCTGGCCCAGTGCAGAGGAGATAGTCAGATTTGACTTAACGGAGGTGATGCCTGCAAAAAATTCCAATGAAAACAGGGAAGGGTAGGCATTTAGAACATATGAGGAAAGCATAAGAATCAGGGGGGAAAGGAAAGACATATCATAAGGAAAACCTTAAAGTTTCTTTTGTTCCACGTCGAATTTTGCAACGGATGGTGGGGAGCCCTAGGCGCTGGTGAGCCTCAAACCGGTGACAACCAGAGAAACCTGTAGGCATACAGAACTTGTATCTTGTAAAAGCAAATGAATGTCAAGATATTGGAGTACAGCAAAATGAAATCTCTAGAGGGCGTGTTGCACCAATTATTTCTTTCATATTTTGATTTATTTTTCTTTGGCAGTTTTCTTAGTAAGTGGAAATCGTTATTCAAATGGATGAGAGACATTTGTAATTAAGAGTTTTTCAGGAAATATACAAAAGGACACATACCATAGTAAACTCCCTCAACCTCAAGCACGTCAATCTGCAAGTATTCCAGACAAAGATTTTAACAAAATATTTTCTGATAAGAAACATATTCATTTAAATTTCAATCTGAACTATAAATATAGGCTCAATCCAAGTTCTTTGAAGTTTTCTAATGTATACCTTCTATGTCAACTAAACAAATCTTTCATTTTTTTTAACAATCATTGCGCTACAGATGGAGGGTAGTCCTCCCTACCCAGACCCCTTGTCATGAAGATAGTGGTGGGAATTGATCCCAAGTTTCTGATATGACATCCTTACAGGCATATTTCTTGGCATTTTAACTTCTTGACTGCCAAAGTACTCATAATGCATACCCCACCTTGTGGCCATCTTGTTGAAGTTATCTTTTCACTTTAGAAGTATACTATTGCCAAATGACACTAGTATGTTCTTTCCAAAATTGTTCATTTTGATACCAGAATAGATGATGACCTTTTCAAAATAAGATGATGTATTTGTGCATCTCTTCCCTAACAATCTATGGTGTTCCCACAAATTCACTCCTAGTTGTTAGTCTTTTCGTGGTTTCTGCTAGCCTCAACTGTTACCTTTATTTAACTCAGAGACATGTCACAAGTCTCATTACAACTAGAAAATAGGACATGAGACCTTGTTTGCATAAATCACATTATTGGATGTAAAAAATGAGGACATATGCATTGTTAGGAATATAACAAAGACCATAATTTGATGGCAAGGAATCAACCAACTTTGCCTCAACCATGAACAAATGCATTTGATCACCAAGATAAAACAGAAATAACTGTGAGCATCTAAACAAACATGTGAAGGGTGGACAGGCAAAGAAAACTTCAAAAAAGGAATTTTTTTAACAAAAGTTTCGATTATAAAAGCAAAGACTGCTAAAAGAAACCCTTTAACTCACTGGGAAATGTTTGGATTCTCAATCGATATCGTCAGTATAGAACTTTTGAACAAGAAAAATAACCAAGTCTTGGGTTAAACTGGGACTAGTCTATGTTAGTTTTAAGATTATAATCGGCTGCTATAGTTCAATTTACGTGTTATTACATTTTAAAGCTCAATGGTACTAGAAACTTCAATAGTGCCGCTGGACTTGGACTGCCCTTGTGATCCGTGGGTCGTAATTTGGGCTCAATTATGTTATTTGGTTTCTTTTCTTCTTTCTTTTGTTCTACTACTTACATTGGCATTGATTTGAGCACCTACATTCTCCAACCCTGGTAATCCTCATTTGTATGGCCCAATCCTTACGTTCCATAAAAACTCACCCCCCAAAAACCACAAACCACCAAAAATCAACATTGTTATTGTTCACAGGTACTGCTGATAGCTCCCTGAACAAACCCCAAAATCCATCTTTTCTTGCCTATTTACAATCCCTTCCGCCCTTGCTACATAATACACAAACCTTAAAGTCAACTAACTTCTCTAGGCTTTAGGCCACAAAACACACATTAATCAGCTATAAAAATCCCTCTCTCCAGTATCCAATATCAGAGACTACTTCATTGTTCTTGTCCAATACCACTCATTTTCACCATAAAACCCTTCCTTACCCTATACAGTACACATATTTGTGAGCAATGTTTTATAACTCTCAACTGCATTTAATAAAAAAAAGTAATCCCAATAAGAGATTGAATTATCCATTATACTTTAAAACATTCTGACCATTACATTGATTCAAAGTGAGAACGACCACCTCAAGATCACTAGCACGGGAATGCCAACTTGAACAGCTGTTGATAAATAAATAAATAAAAAGTTTTCTGTACAGGCATAAAGTTGCCTGCTTGGCTAGACTATATTATCGAGCAATGCAATTTGTAGGTCTAATCCATTTTTTTTGCAACATATTTAAATTTAAAAGATTTCTCCCTTCCCTTCCACTTTCTTTTGAAGTTTCCTCCGTTCCCCATTCTACCACAAGAACACCAACTTGGCCAACTTAAAAAAAAAAAAAAAAATGCCTCCTTGGCTAGAAAATATTATCAACCAATGCAACTAGTAGGTCTACATCTAATTTTTTTTCCCCACAACATATTTAAATTTAAAGCCTCCCCCCTTCCCTTTCACTTTCTTTTGAAATTTCTCTCTATTGAAGCATCAAGAGGTCCCTTAAACCTTTATGGCCTTAATCATTTGATATGAGATACAAACTTTTGTTATACCCTCTCTCACATGGGACCTGGCTCGCACATGGAGCTAACAAACAATAAGACAAATATACATACCGAAAAATTCAAATGAGTAAGAGACTTGATCTACTGACCAAATAAGGCTAGACTTTGATACCATGTGAGAGCATGCAACTCAAAATCGATTGACAATGCATGGAGAGGCCCCTTAAGCGTATAAATTAACCTTGGATGGTCCTAATCATTCAGTGTGAGATACAAACTCTCTTTACACTTTCATTCCCGTTCTAGCATAGGCACACAAACTTGGCCAACTGGAAAAAAAAAAAAAAAAAAAGACAAAGGCCCATGCACGGGGATAAAAGCAATGCAATTAATCGGTCTCCTCCCAATTTTTTTGGCAACATATTTAAATTTAAAAGATTTTCCCCCATCCTTCCGCTTACTTTTGAAGTTTCAACCATCCCCCCATTCTAAATTTCCAAATCCCCAAAAAAAAAAAATAGAGGGGGCCATTCTCTTCCAAGGTGATGCATCAAGGAGAGAGTTTTTGCCACCAAACTATTTTAGAATGAATTTGGAATGACAATTGATGTAGGGCAGCCCCATTGGTGATAGTTCGGTTATGAAATAAATGTAGTCTATTAGTATCTTTGGAAAGAAATATTATAAGAATTACCTCTAGAACTAGATTTAGAGTTGCTAAAACTTAAACTACATGGTAGAAAAGAAATTAAAGGCGGAGGGAGTTTGACCCTTTCAGCAGAAATAATTACACACCTAACACTTTTTCAGTTACTCATACTCAACCCCAAAACTATAGCATGAATTGCAATTCCAACCTTGATCTATTTTTTTTTTTTAAAATTGAGCTCTTCAACTTCGCAATTCGAGCTTGCGTTAACCTTCAATTTGATTTCTTTGATTTTCTAGCGAAAAACACACGTCTCTATGTAATTCCTCCTATATGGATATTTTTGACAAGTCATAAAATATCTCAATCATCCAAACCCAACTGTCGGACCAACTACACAATCAGCCTCTTACCTCCCTCATCTTCTTCTTCTCCTTCTTCATCCTGCACCGCCTCTCTTCTTCTGCACTATGATTAAAAGATCATCAGTCAGCAGCCTTTTAATATTGTGTTCCTCTAATCTTACAGCCTTAACAACTATTTGACCATTTTCAACACCCCTGATCTAACAGCCATTGGCAAGTTACTGAAATAACATATGAACCTAGCAACTCTTTGGTCAACAATTCAACAAAGCCTTATCCTAACCCAATGTTAACTATTAATTTTGTTTGAGTCTTTGCTGATGGACAATCTGAATCATCAAGAATATCAGTCATTTCACTTTTGGGTATCATCCCTGACAAATCAGATTTACCTCCAATTTTTCATAGCAGAAATAAGGTCCAAAAATAAACTTCATTATTCATGCCATTTTAACAACCATCCCAGGTAAAATAATAGGAGATAATGTACTGCTCGCTCAAGAATTCCTAAGAGACTACCACAAGAATAGAGGGACTCCTAAATGTGCTATCAAGGTTGATAATGAAGGCATTTGACACAATTGATTGGGGCTTTATCATATCTGTGTTAAGGCAATGCAATTTTCCAGAAATCATGATCAACTGGATCACCTCCTGCTTAACAACTCCAACGTTCTCCATTTCTCTGAAAGATGAGCTCATTGGTTTTTTCCCGAGTAACAAGGGCATTAGACAAGGTGATCCACTATCCCCCTACATCTTTGTGATTGTGATGGAACTGGAAGCTCTTACTCAAACCTTGAAAGCTGCAATTGCTGCATCACCCTGCTTTAAGTATCACTGGAGATGTAAGAAGCAGCAGCTAGTACAACTAAGTTTTGCTGATTATCTGATCTTGTTCTGTCATGGTCACATTTCCTCAGTTTCTGTACTGGCAGCAACATTAGACAGATTTCTTAACTTATCAAGTATGAGTGCTAACTCAGATAAAAGCTTAATATTTATGACTGAAGTTCAAGATGACGTCAGGAACCAGATTAAGTTTTGTTTCGGGTTTGAAATAGGGCAGCTACCTATTAGATATCTTGGAGTTCCATTGATTTCCCCTAAACTTAAACCAAGGGATTGTGCAACCTTACTAGAGAAAAGACAGAAGCAAGAATTAGTTGCTGGATCAACAAGACTCTATCCTACGCTAGTAGATAGCAATTGATACAAGTTTTTATACGATAAATCACCATCTCGTAGCACCACCACGACAACGATTCTCCAACAAAACCCCTGATATCGCGACAGTTAGGTAGCCAATAGTAGTAGAAGTTCTAAGGCCGCTATTCCAAGAATATAGTAAGGCCTTTACCATTCTGTTCTAGTCATCCGTTCTCCAAACGTTATCTATATCAAAATAACCAAGCTCCAAGGATGCCTCTTTGAAGAATTTCTTCTTTTCTTTTGTTTTTGTATTTTTTATTCGAATTAAGACTTTTGCTTTCATCCGGTATATTGTTCCATCATCTTCGATCCTACGCCTAAGTAGTTGGAGGGGTCAAGTTGCATAATCGTTTTGGCTTTCTGATTATACTTCGCTTGCTTGCACGACCGCCACTCTATTCCTCTTGCTGGAAAAATGAAACATTACTTCACTATCTTTTTCTGAGCTCCTAGGCAACTGATCTTACTCCCTAAGAAGAGTCATTAAGAGAGGGGGATCCATTTAAAGGAATTCATG
>CM042188.1:10379923-10393911 GCA_023539305.1 Ilex asprella | reverse complement strand
CCATATAAGCAAAATGAAATAAAATCAAGATTAACATAATGTAAGGGTGTAAAGTATAATTTAAAGACTTTGGGGGGGGGACATATCAAAAATAATAATTTGGGGGTATAATGTATAATTTATAAAACTTTAGACAGTGTCATAACTTAGTTTCACTGCGGGGTGTCAAATCTCTCTCTATGTAAGATAATAATTATCCAGATGTAAAAAAATGAAGTTTATCTTAGAACATCTCCAACCATGACTTAAATTTTTATTCAAATTTAAATTAATATTTGATTAACAAGTTTGATTTGATATAAATGACTCTAATGGACAAACTCAAAATTATAAAATAAAAAAAAAGAGACCCAAATTTAAATGAGGGCAAACCCAAATTTAAAAGGGAGTAAGGATGATTATTGGATTTTTAAAAGATGGTAAAATTTCACCATTAAAAATTTGAGTCTCCCTGAACTAAAACTCAAGTAATTTGTTTGGTACAAGGGATAAAAAAATGAAAGGATAGAAAAATAAGAAGAATAAGGGCGTGTTTGATTTGCGTCTCAGAAAACAGTAAGAAAGATTTCGAAAATTTATTTTAGTGTTTTTTGTGTCGCAGAACTTGTTTGGTTATATAATTCCAAAAACAATTTTGTAGAACAAAAAACATATTTGGACAGTAAGGTCGAAAATAATGAAAACAGAGATGATGTTTTGGTTGAATGTTTCACTAGGAGACCATTATATTACAAATTATAATATAATACAAATCATTGTTCGTACATAAAAGCTCTGCATTATATTACAATGAGCGAGGTGATCACTTCTCCACCATACTAATCACAAATAAAAACAGTAAAAATAACACGACCAAACACAAAATGACATTACACCCACAACATAAACAATTGAGTCAACCCTTACGATGAACAATAGGGTCCAGGTGGTGTTGGTATTCATTAACCCAAATAAATGCATTCATATGGTCTCTACCAAATTAACACTTATAAAAATAACAACCATCATTCCTCACTGTACAAGCTCTGAAAACCCTCATGTGGCCAGCACCACATACGCATAAAGGTCATGTAGCATTGTCTATGTTCTCTGCAATTTATCAAAAAAAAAAAATCAAATACCATAAACATGTATTCCAATCAACAAACTATATAAATGAAACACAACCATGTAGTTTATGTCATCACACATAAATATGATATCCAACATAAGTAGTGTTTATATTAGGCAGGTGATGACAAATGAAGTTATAAGTGAACATCATACAAATAATATTACATAGCATCTATGTACTAGTATAAAACTTAATATTTTTAATATTACATAATGTCAATCTACTAGTAATGACACTTAAACAACATAAAGTTCAACCACGAGAAACAACAGCTCACATATTCACAATCATTGTATCCCTTAAGTGCGACATAGCATTGACTTGTGTTGATGACATGTCCAATTCAGTCAATCGCTAATGGTTAGTACTTTATCCATTATATAATGAGAAATCTTCAAATAGAAACCGCTGAAAGTAAATGTCACCTACTGAATGCATACGAATAAAATTATGAACTACACAACAAGCTTTTACAATGGTTGGTTGGCGTGCAGGTTTGTATTTTGGCATTGCATTCAAAATAGGAAATCTCGCTTTCAATATGCCAAAACATCTCTCAATAATATTTCTCAAAGAAGAATGTTGATAGTTGAATAGCTCTCTGGGTCTGCGTGGTGCACGTTTTTTACCACTACAGTCAGGAATATGATATTGCCACGATATGGCGAAAGAAATCCAAGCATGTTTGTGTAGGCGACATCTACCACGTAGTACATCCATAATCCAAAACATATTGTCAACATTAGTCACTTAACATCATTGTCTTGATTATAGGTATTAAATTAATATACACACCAACCTTCATGCGGCATAGGAAAGTTGACTTCACTTTTTGTTATAGCATCTATAAAAACACATGAATCTTGCGCATTACCTTCTCAACTGGGCATGACAAATTGTGATGCTCCTAAAATCGAGGGTCCTTTATTAACCCATTGATCACCCATCAACCCGTAGAATACCCGTGTAACTCGATATCATGTCATTATGCCCCATTTATAGGGATTCATAATTTAACAAAATTCGGACAGAGTCTCCTTTGTACTGGGAGCTCTACCCAAAACACAACCTGTGTAGTCATATAATTATATGACTCATCCAAGATCCGATATATAATATTGATCACACCAAGTCCATTTATCCATACTTAATTGTATAGTATCGAATACTACCATAATCATCATTATTATGTACATTTATTCATAAAAGCATAAATGTCTTAAAAGAGTCCCATATACATGCCTTTTTAATATAAAAAAAATTTTTTGTTTACAAAATTTATACAAGGCCAAAAGTAAACATATACAAGGGATTGCAAAGTCAAAATAAGAGTCACAGTCCAGCTCTGTCATCAAAACGGACCAGTAGGAGGGTCTTCGGTGAAAGTCTGTGGTGCAAATCAATAGTGAAGTGTACATCTATATGTGGAGATAATCTCGATAGTTAGTCCGAAAAGACATCCTCGTACTTACAAACCACCCGAGGTAGACCCAACCCTTGCCACAAGTCATGTGCGACTATGCAAATGTCTTCCCAGATGAGTTATCGGGATTGCCACCACATCGGGATGTAGACTTCACTATAGAGTTATAGCTCAGTGCATCTTCTATTTCTATGACACCGAATAGGATGACACCAGCGAAGTTGCAGGAGCGTAAAGTCCAGTTACAAGAGCTATTGGACAGAGGTTTTATTAGGCCAAGCATTTCACCTTGGGGTGCTCCGGTATTATTTGCTAAGAAGAAGGACAAGACACTTAGGCTCTGCATTAACTACTGGCAGTTAAAAAAGGTTACTATCAAGAATATGTACCATTTTCGCATATTGATGACTTGTTTGACCAGCTTGGTATCAGAACCAAGGTTTACAATTTACCTAGGGTTTGATGGGCATGAGTCTAGACCATTACATTCATTGTACATCTCATGTTATGTGCTTTAATATACTACATGTTATGTGTTATAAGTTATGTGAAGTATATGTATGGTGAAATGTGTATGGAAAGGAGACACTAGAGTTAGAGAACATAACATTGGGGCTCAAAAAGAGAATGAATGGGATGGTTCAAGGTATAAATGTCTACTAGTGGTGGCGCACACTCTACTAGTGAGACAATGACAGAAATCTCAAATGTTCAACTTTGATCCCTACTTTGGGATACTAAGTTAGTGCTCGATTATTATTTGACTTGTGTGGGAGATTTGGGCTTAGAGGTTGGAACCTTGGAAGAGTCATTGCATGTGAGTTCTCCCCTAGGAGCTAAGGTGAGTATTCATTAGATATGTCAGAGTTGTGAGTTAGAACTCTCAGAGATTCTACTCGTTGTGGACCTTAGGGTCATGGATATGTCGGAGTTTGATGTCATCCTTGGGATGGATTGGTTGGCGGCACACTGAGTCGTTATTGATTGTGATCGGAAGAGGGTCACCGCTTATACACCGGACGGTATTTGTTTTAAGTTTCAGTGAGAGAAACACGATGTTTTATCCTAGGTAGTGTATGACTCCCGTTGGCACGGACAATTTATGAGTTGGCTAGCAAGCCTTGCCCTGGAGGACGAGACGAGACAGGAGTTAGGTCTACCTCGGGAGGTTTGTAAGTACGAGGATGTCTTTCTGGACGAACTACCGGGATTACCTCCATATATAGATGCAAACTTCACTATTGAGTTGCACCATAGGCTTTCACCAAAGGCCATCCTATTAGTCCATTTTGGCAACAGAGTCGAATTATGGATGTTATTTTGACTTTACAGTCCTTTGTATATGTTTACTTTTGGCCTTGTATAATTTTTGTAAACAAAAAACCCCTTTTATATTAAAAAGGCATGTATATAAGACTCTTTTGAGACAGTTATTCTTTTATGAATGAATGTATGTAGTAATGATGATTATGGTAGTATCCGATACAATACAATTAAGTGTGGATAAATGGACCCAGTGTGGTCAATATTGTACATTAGACCTCGGATGGATCATGTGATTGTATGACTGCACATATTGTGTTTTAGGTAGAGCTACCCGTGCAAAGGAGACTCTGTCCGAATTTTGTCAAATTATGGATCCCGATAAATGGGACATAATGGCGCAATATTGAGTTACACGGGTATTCCGCGGGTTGATGGGTGATCAACGGGTTAACAAATGACCCCCTGTTTTAGGGGCGTCACACAAATACAAACCTCAAGTCAAAAGAACAAGTTGCCATCACATTTTGAGTAATTGTTGTTTATAAAGTGTGTTTTAAATAGTATAATAAAATTTATTGAACATGTTTTGTAGATGTTACCTTAAAATCATGGATAGTATCATTCATCATATAATATATTAGGTGGCGTTTTGTATGGAAGTTGTGGCCAAATTATTGACACTCCTAGACTTGCTAATTCACGCATAACATTCTTGAATTGTCGATCGATAGTTTTAGTTGAGCGTTGAAACATCTCAGCCACAAGTCTATGTCTAACACTATGTGAAACTGTGAGTAAGAAAATAGTCACAGACTCTTTAGTTGTCAAACGGTTGTGGTAGTCCTCTTATATGCAATCACCATTGCACAGTATTTTGCACAATGCAATGAATGTATCAGCATCCATCTGTAAACAATTATATATGCGTGACGAATTTCTATTCAACAATTTCATAACCCAATCATGGCCAGTAAGTAGATGTCATGCTTGGTGTTTTGAACAAACGATTGTTAGCATATGGGAAAATTATATTGACAAAAAACATATAATTCAATTCGTCATCTCAGCTGCTTGATGAGCTTAGTGAGTCATCACTTGAGTGACCAACTGTATTTTTCATTGTAACTTCAAACATAATACAAACTGACTATTACAATGCATAAATACCACAACAATAATAACAACAAATACCATTAAAAAGATTGTTGGAAAAATAAAGGGGGAAGTCACTTGGAATAGTTGATAGGGGCTGCTACATACATCAATTGGAATAAAAGCAAAACACATTCACAAAAGAGAATCAATACATTAACTACTTGGAATAACAAACATTTTCCAATGATATGCTTATAACATATTCAAGAACTACAAAATTAAACAGGCTACAAGTACCACATCATACCACAAAATAGTTAAAGTCAAACATGCTACAAGTCATATGGTAGAAACACACATAAACAATTACATCAACTATGGACATTCATGCCCAAATAGTTTCATACATAACTAAGCAAATGAAATGAAACTTAATCTAGTATGTCAAGTCATTCCTTCTTATGCAGTGCAAACATCTTAAGAAACATTTGACGTCACTCAGAGTCCTTGAACTTTGTACAAGCACGAAAATATTATTGGGATCCAACATACTCCATGCCCTCTAACATATCCATGCAAGTGTCAATATTGTAAGCATCATTCACAGTGTCGTTCTGACAACTATGCTTGTATTTCTCCATCCTAGCCATTAAGAACGCAGCCCATGCATCAATAGCATTGTCCATCTTAGAACTCTTACTTCCTTTCTTTTGTCCTAAACTAGTTGCAGTCTTTTTAGGTGGTGGGTGAAATGGGCCTTCAAGATCATCGTCAAGAGTAGTAGATTATCTTTTCTGACCATTTATAAACTCCTCCAACTCTCTCTCCTCATTAGAATTTGATGGGACTTGGGTAGAAATACAAGCTAAAATGCCTGTGACTGTTAATTTTCCAAAGATCAGTCTCAATAAGTTGAAGTACTCACACCCTTTCTTGCGAAAAGCTTTCGCCTACAGGGTCAACTAACCAAAAAAATATGTTAACATTACAACTAGTAATAACTAACTAGCCTAATAAAGTATATACGACTATGTCAAACTTTGCATACCGTAATATATCGAGCCCAGACGTCTTTCTCAGCCGTCATAGCGTTGGTTTCTGGGTCCCAACCAAAACCAGTAATGGTAAGGAATTTTTTGAAAGTCCAATATTTATTCTTCAACCTATTGTACTTTTCCTTAAGATTTGGAACAACGTAAGTGCAACCCATTCATTTCGTCAAAGTCATGACCTTGGGATGACATCTAAAAAAATATACATCATACATTAATTAATTATGTATAAAATGAATTATGTGGATGTAGCATAAAACATATATAACTCATACAACCAGGGCATTCCACATTGCTCTCATTTTGAAGGAAGAAAAGATACCTGCTTAGATGATACGTCCGACAAATCAACGAGGTTATTTTCACCGATTGAGGATTTGTTAAAGGTTGAAACTTTCTGTTCAACGACCAACTGCTCGATGTGAACAGCTTCGTGTTGAACACCCAGAGTTGCTCCTCCACAATCCCTTAGTGCACTATTGCAAGCCAAATATGTTGTATTTAATAAATACAAAGAGACAACAACCCATAGAATAAACAGTTATAAACCCATGTAATGAAAGCAAAATCCAGCAAAATCACATGCCAGTAAATCACAACCACTTCTTCAAGCGTCCAGCGAAAATCAAAGAAATGTAAAATACAACCTACCAAAATATATAATGCAAGAAAATAAAATATACAAGCATAAGTTCTCATCTATATTTTTGTAAGAAAAATGTATACAAGAGTTAAGATTATTGGTGTTAAGAGTGTGATCCAGATGTTTGCATTTGGAAAAAAAAATTGAAAATAAAATCAAATCAAGGCAAAAAAAATTGGTATGGCAATTGTTGCTCACTCATGGTGTTGCCCCATTTTTTAACACTGTTCACACCACATAGAGTACTCAAAACAAGGCATTCAAGTGGGAAAACATACTATGGTTGGTAAGGGTTATTAGGACAAAATTAAATCAGAATACAAATATACAAATAAAAAAAATGCATATTAAACATGAATAATGGAATGATGGTCAAGAAAGATTAGCTGCCCAACCAAAACCCGAAGTTTGATCAGGTCCCAAAAGACCAAAAATAAAATCAAGCAAAAAAAAAAAAAAAAACAGATCTAGGAGATCTATGGCTTACTTGAGTCATAGGAACTATGACTTAGGTTCGCCGAAGTTGTTAGATAACAGATCTTTTATAGATTTGAAGGTAAAAAGGAAAAATGAAAACAAATCTAACAAATACAAACCCATAAAAAATAATTGTGACTTCAGTTCGCCAACACTGTTAGACTATAGATCTGAAGGTAAAAAGAAAAAATGAAAAAAAAATCTAAAAAAGACAAACTCATAAAAAAATCCAGGCAAAAAATGCGGAAAAAAAAATAAATATATGGTTTACCTGAGTCTCCAGAGCTGGGCCTTTGATTCGCAGGAGCTACATTGGTGATTCGCCAAAAGATCTTGCAAGTTCAATGCGCGATTGTGTTGGCCAGAGAGACTAGCGTAAAAGAGAAAGTATGGGCAAACATCGGGAATGGAAAAAAAAAGGCCACCTTTTATACTTAGTGCAATAAGTGCACAGTAATGAAAAGGGGCTTGACCTCTGTGTTTTCAAAATTTTTAGCATAAACCTTTGAAAACTAGTGTGACCTATTTTTTATTTTTTTGCTCCAATTCTCACTTTTTCTCGAAAATTTGGGAACAAAAACTCTAACCAAATGGGTTTTTGTTGTTTTTAAGGTTTAAAGAACAAAAAACAGGTTTGAAGACTCAAACCAAACACAACCTAAACTTTTCATCCTTGAATGAAAGAAAATGTTTTTCTATTCTTTATGCTTGATACAAGGGATGAAATAGTGTAAGAAATATATTTTTTACTATTTTTTTTGGTATGAAAAAAATAATAAATAAATCATTGCTAATTAGAAAACATAAATACTCTTAAATAAATTATGAGCCTCCAAGGACTAAATTGTCAATAAATATTAATAAAAGTTGTGGACCTTATTATTGACACCTTGTCAATCACTTTATCTTATTTTTCTCCAATATTTGGAGTGATCCAATTTAGTGAGCGAAAAGGATTCCTTTTTCACCCTTTTTTTATTTCCCTTCATCTTTCCTCCCTAATCAAGAACAGAAAAATTACATTTTGTACCCTACTTTCCATCCACCATTTTACATCCATCTATCTATTTTTTACTCAGACCAAACAAAATATAAGGACTTGATTGTTGCAATTGGAACGTCAAGGAATTAAATAAATCAAGTTAAAATTGTATATTTGCAATATGAATTCAAAATAAATAGAACCAGATGGCACAAAATCAATCGCAACACAATGAGGGAGGAGTTGACATGGAGCCTTTGTTGATACAGGAGAAACCCACAACTTTATGTCTGAGGGGGAAGTCAAGCGCTTGCAATAAAATCTATCTACGCATTCAATAAATTTGTGTATCAAATCTTTTATATTAAATGATATGGTACTATATTCAATGATTTATGCGTTATGTACATATACACATAGAGAATTGAGCAACGAAGCCCTTGTGGGACCAAGGGGGCCTTCCTCCTTCACCCACAACAAAGTTTACAATCTGATTTCTCCGCTTTTTATGCTATTGTATTAGTTAGTAAAATCACCAAACTTGCTCTCATTATATATTATGGTATTTCCAAACGGGTAGCACTTTGGTGTAAGATTGATTTTTGAACATCGAATGCTCTAGATTTAACTCTTGTTGATTTTCACATGTAAGTTGATTACTCTAAATGAATAGATTCAATGTGATTTTACCTCGAAGAGGTTCCTCATAATTGAAAAAAAAAGTTTGTGGCTTAAAATGTTGCATTATACTTGCACAACAATTAGATTAAGAATTTGATAGGCTCCACTAATTAAGTCATCAAATTTTATAGTTGTTTTATTAAGTTCATAAGACCTATGCATGCTACAAATTCAGAAGATGAAAAGAAGATAAAGTCAATCCAACCAAAATTGTAATACAAAGAACTAAAAGGAATGACGAAGTTTTTGAAATATTTAGGGTGTTCGACAAATATGCAATTTGGATTATGTCATCTCCAATCTTGATTTAAATTTTTACTAAAATTTGATTTAATGTTTGCAAAAAAATCTTGATTTAATACAAGACACTACGATGGACAAATTTAAATTTGAAGGAGGAAAAACTCAAATTCAAAGTTGGACAAACTCAAATTTAAAGGAAGATGAAATATGATTATTAAATCTTTTGAAAGAGCGAAATCTATTATTAAAGATTTGTGTCTCTCTTCATTTGGTATTGGTTTGATAAAAGACTAGAGGGTTGTTGTTGTAATAGGAAAAATCTTATACTTCTTAATCGAAGGTGATGAAGAATTTGTGGAACACAAGCAAAAGTTACTATCACATGCTAAACGAACAAACTGTCTAACAATGGAGATTTGACCTATCAGAGACACCCGATGTCTAAGTATGAATTCTAAATAGGTTTGTCAATTCACTAGGCCAATATTGCATATCTTAGATCTATGCTTTGCCTAATATTTATAGTGCCTCATGGCACCCTTCATGCTAGGGTTTCCATTATCTACTATACTAGGTGGCACACCTATCTTTTAAGTCAGTTTCTTCTTGATTGATGTCGAGATCCCCTCCAACTTCCTTGTTGTTCATGTTTTATAATGTCATCCTTGCAATTCTGGTTGTTTTTTTGCTATCATCCCCTATTTGGTGGGATAACTTAGTGGTTCTATTCTTATATACATCCTCGTAAGATAGAGTTGTACTGTTTATCAAATCTTTGAATTGGAAGATCTTCCTTCTCATCATTATTTTCTACTCTTAACAATTATACGGTTCACAAATTTACCTTTTACAAACTAGTGTAACGTGGTACTTAGTGTAATGAAAGTTAATTTACTATAATATTTTTAAAACATGTGAAAGATCTTTCCACTTAATTATACACTCATGTGAAAGATCTTTTCACTTAATTATACATGAGGAATCACACATTAGACCTAAAGGGGGTGAATAGGTTTACCAAAATTTAATGCTTCAACAAACACCAATTTTAAACCTAACCCTGCACAATTATCAAATGAAATATTAATTGTTCAATTATCCTTTGAACCCTTTTAAATATTAAAAAATCATTAAGAGTGTGAATGGAAGAATAAATATAAAATCAACACTAACCAATCCACAATCTTCTTTTGATCCCAACCAAAGCCACAATCACCAAAAATCACTATCAATGACTTAAAAGATAAACAATTAGTTCATCAAACATATGGTGCAGGTTTATGCAACATTGAAAGTGTATAAGAAAATTAAAGCAATAAAAAACATGTAATTTGTTGACGCGAAAATCCTTCTTGAAAAAAACTATAGGGAACCTCTCTAAGGTTCACCAAAACTTAATCCACTAACCAAAAATAATCTACAAGTACTCGAGTCTTAACCTAAACCAATCCACATAGCTAGATATTCATTTCTTTTAATAGACCTCTCTTTTGGAAGTCCCTCTCCAAAGTTATAGGTAGTTTCACTTGAATGCCTCCACCGTAATGGATCATTTAGACCTCAAGCAATCTTCAAGACTTCACACTCAAGACTCTTGAAAGTACACTTCTCCAAGAGGAATTTAGTTGACACCAAACAATATCTTGTTCTTCTGTGTGTGAGGTTGCATGGAAGAATCAAGATGGTTGAATTATTTGGACTTAGGGATCTAAGGTTGCTCTTGAAACTCTCTAGAAAGGTTTGGGCCTTTTCTAGCTCATAGATACTTACCCTAGGTGTAAACTATAGCCCCTTATTTATAGAACACGAAATAAGGTTTGCCTTGGGGACCAAAAAGACGTAGATTTGTATTGACTACTCGAGCAATGGGACAGCGGTGGTTTCTAGAGTGAAAAATAAGCAATTCTATATCTCTAGCTAGCGAACCGCTCAAGCGGTCAACTAGGGATGTAAACCCCTAAAAAAATTAGGATATGATCGTTTGATGGTAATTACCTTTAGTAATTTAATTGAAGTTAATATGAGATTTGGAAGTTTAGAAATTAACAAAGTAACAAAATATGAGTAGAGGGACATGTAAAACTAGAGGAGATATTGTAACTAAAATGTATTTTAAACGAGAATTAGGAGAATCTCGGGTTAATGGGAAAATTACAGAACGATTGGAAAAGTTTAAAGGATTTGGGGTAGGTAATTATAATTTCATATGAGATGAAATTTTATATAATTGTGCTTAACTAGTGTAAATTGATATTATACGTATGATTGAAATATCGTAAAGATGGAGATGGGTGAGGTTAGAAAGAATTAGAAGGAGTTTAAAAATATGGGGGATGGAAGTGTAAAGGTTGAAAACATGCATTAAGAAGTTGGAGGCAAAACTAAAAGTAGAAGGTTTTGTTGGTCGACCGACTTCTTACTGTCAGTCGACCGACCGGATTATAACCAATGGAGAATGGATGTGAGAAAAAGACTCTCATTTCTAGTCGCCTACTTAGGGGTTATTTGATAACACCACTTAAGGCTTAAAATTGAATACTTTAAGCACTTAATAAATTAAATATGTTTGATAACTTAAAAGTCATATTACTTAATATTTTAAGTACTTTTTCAAAATATGCTAAAATTTTAAGTAACAAGCCACCTACTTATCACTTAATGCTAAAAATTATAGTTAGTAAAGATTTTATCCATTTTTCATAATGAAAAAATATACTATCACTACCATTGTGCATTGCCACCACCACCAACATTATCACCACCATCATTATTACCACCACTGCCACTGCCACCACCACCATTGTCGACGTCGCCACAATCATACCACCACCATTCTCACCACCACCTCCACCACCATTGTGTCGCTGCCACCACCATCATTGTTGTCACCACCACCACAACCACAACTACCATTGTGCCACCAGCACCACCGTTACTACCATTGTGCCCCGCCACCACCACCATCATTGTCGCCAGCACAATTGTGTCGTCGTCACCACCACTACTATTATGTCACCGCCACCGCCACCACCATTATGTCACCACCTCCACCTCCACCGCCATCGTCACCACCACCACCACCACCACCACAACCATTGTTGATAGTGGTGATAGGAATGAGGCAGTTGTAGAGATATCGTTAAAGAAAATGAAAAAATTAGAATAATAATAATTTTTAGACTTCAGCTCCTTATATTTATCAAACAGTTTGATTAAATTCAATACTTAAATTTCAGTTGATAAACAGTTTGTGAATTAAAAAAAATCAACATTCAGCACTTAAAATTCAACATTCAATTTTCAGTGTTCAACTCTCAATTTTATCAAACACCACGTTATTTTATTTAATATTAAATTGAGTACTGAATTAAAGGAAAAAATAGGAAATTCTCTCTTTTTAAAACAGATAAAAATAATTTTACATCTCACGAATAAGATATAAGAAAAAGATTAGTTACTAGAACAAAAAGGGATAGGTCTGAGGATCAACTGATAGCGAGAGAGAGGATCACTTGTAGTTCTTTCAAAAAAATTATCTAATTGATTGATGAGTTATAAGAGGAAAATTCATGGTTCTGATGTTTAGTAAAAATAAAAAGGAATAAACAAATTGAGTTTCTAGATTTACCTTGATTAGTTTATGGGCCAATAAATGATATTTATCTTCAAAAACCATTGGACGAGGTAGTGCACAAAAAAATCATACATAAATGATCAACCCTTTAAATGCCTTGAAATACTATGACCTGCTCAGAAATGATCCAAGTAGTTGAAGAGGAGGATCACTATGATTATTGCCCTTGGTAAATCTACCAAAGACGAAAATAATTTCTTTGATATTATGGATGACTGGTTATGGAGAGACTGTTTTGTTTTTGTAAGCTAGTCCGATCTATTGCTCTTTCCTTGTGTCTATTTCGCTTTAGGGGGTTGGTTTACAAGTACAACCTTTGTAACTTCATGGTATACTAACGGATTGGCCAATTCCTATTTAGAAGGTTGTAAATTCTTAATTGCCTTCTTTTCTACTCCTACTAATAGTTTATCACATTCTTTATAGTTATTATAGGGTCTTGAAGCGACCAATTGATGTCATTTAGCCTACTTGTTCCCCTGCTACCATCTTTTGGACATCGTCTTCTCCTTCATCACCTTTTGAACCTCGAGCTACTATAAATGTACTCCACTTAACGAGGAAGGAAAGGTAAAAGCATATACATACAATATAATTAGAGTATGGTAAGAGGTGCAGAAAAAGAAAGAGAGCAAGAATGTCGGGAAAGATGAAATGGGCTACGTTGCGAGGAATTTGGCAGAACTGGGATTATTACGTGGAGTTAACACGTTAATATGTGGCCTACTTGGTCAAAAGTATGATTTCTTTTCTAATTCCTTATCAATGATGCTTATCATTGTTGTTTCAGGATTTCATGTTAAATGTATATTTTATATTCAAAATCTACCTATGTTCATATTATTATTGTCTTAGGAAAAATATTTGGGTTTTCTGATTGGGAATTGATTTTATGCATCATTCTATGATTTTGATATGATGTGTCATGTTACAAATGAATATGTCATTTCCTATGTTAAAGATTTACCATGTTACATATTTAAGTTTAGTAAAAATAATGATATTATTATACAGGAATGACTTTCGACAATAAAATGCTTTTGGTTAGTTATTTTGATCTATTATGATGATATTATTATGAAAGATTATTTTGGCTTGACCTTGAGGAACGTAAACAAACGTACTAGGGTTTCACTAAACTATGGATTAAGGTAGGGGTTCTTTCTCAAACTCATTCTGTAACGCCCCAAAATATACCCTAGACGGCATTACATTCCATAACCATTCATACCATGAGAGCACTAAGACAAACCATAAATAAAGAAGACTTCATAACAATAATTCATAACATTTACATCAATATCCCAAAAGAATATGCCATCTTTGGCCTTTACATTTCTGTTGTATCTTTCTATTCGGATAGTTGAACTTCCTCCAC
>CM042188.1:10322964-10374923 GCA_023539305.1 Ilex asprella | reverse complement strand
TACATTTCTGTTGTATCTTTCTATTCGGATAGTTGAACTTCCTCCACTTTTTTGTTTTGATTAATAATAAAGGTGGTCGTGTTTCAGTTGTTTCTTGTGAAAGAAGTTATAGAGTTTATATTTTAATTCCAGTTATACTGAAGATTACCCACACTCCTTGCTTGTCAGTAGCAATGGGGCGTTAGTAGTCGTTTATACCCTTCGGTGAAGGGTGAACATATGTATAGTGTTGGTTAGATTATAAAAATGCTGATGTTTTATTTATATTTTTATCTATATATGTATTATTATACACTTCATGCATGATACAGTGATGTACGTAATTTTGGTGTTGTGCCTAGAATTATGTCATTAGTGCATCATCAACCTACCGGTTAAATATCTACGGTGTTCCTATCAGTATGACTTGTCCTTCACCAGAATGCTGAGGATGTTCTACTGATGCATGGTACAACACCTAAATGATCCTCATGAATGACTTGTCCTTCTGGGTTATTAGGGTTGTTTAACTACTATATATAACTATATTGACAGTCGAATATCTACGGTATTCCAACCAGTATTGCTTGTCCTCCACTGAAATACTGAGGATGTTTAACTGGTATATATATATATATATATATATATATATCACAAATGACCTATTAAGTAATTTAAATATTCCTCATGAATGGCTTGTCTTTCTGGTTCACTTGGATTAGTCAATTGGTGCATCTATAATCAGCTAATCTAAGAAGTTGTTGTGTTATAAATTAATACCACCAACTAGCTTAAGAAGTTGCTGGGTTATAATTTTTTATGTACGCACTTACAATCACGAGATCAATTGAATAATTCAAGTAGTCCTCGTGAATGGCTTGTCCTTCTCGTATGCTTGGATTAATCAATTGTCATGAATACCACCAGCTATCCTAAGAAGTTGTTGTGTGATGATTTATATACATCAGACCTACTGGTTGACTTGCCAGTAACATAGAAGTTAATTGTGGTAAGGTAGCATTTTTAGTATTTAACCAATATAAAGTATATGAGATCCTTAAAATGAAGGGTATTTTTTATATTATTGTCATCCAAAAGGTTATCTCCGCACTTTATTTAAATTAGACTATTATCAATCTAAGCTCACATCACAAGCTATCAAACGTTACACTGCTTCAAACAATAACTTTACTGTTTGTTTTATTTATTTTAAATGCTAATTACTAAAACTCTTCGTGAGATCGATACTTGGACTTAAACCGAGAAAACTACAATTTGACCACTTATACTTGGGTGTATAATTAATAAAATTCAAATCACTAAAAAGAACAAATCAAGATATACATGCATTGATCATGCAAAAATCTAGGTATGTTCGAAATTTAAAAATTTTTCAAAGTCAAGCACGATCATTGTGTGAAAAAAGTACATATGCTAAACACCGATGAGAAAATCTTCTCTGTGCTTGTGTAAGATGTGGTCGTACAGAACATTTGAGACAATACAATCAGTGTCCGGAATCAATTTCAGGTCAAAACGTTAGATCGTTCATGATAGATTAGGTATAGGCAGAGAGGAGTACCCTAAGGTGTCATCCTATTCTACCCCAATGTTAACAAGATACGTGAGAAATGAAGTTAACCATGTCACTGGTGTTATTGATCCAGACAGTTCTGACATTGACTTGACTTGTCAAGGTTGAATTATGATACAAAGGAAGAACCAATTCCAATTAGAGAAACCTTTCCAGATGAATAACTTTTAGCAATAATCCAAATGCCATGGTATGCATATAGAGCTAACTATCAAGCCACCGATATTATTCCCTCTAATTATACCTGGTTTGATAGAAATAAGTTTCTAAGTGAGGTACATAATTTTTTCTGGGAAGATCCTTATTTGTTTTAATACTGTAAGGACCAAATAATAAGACGATGTGTACCTAATCATGTCTTGTTATCATGCTTAGAAATAATTGCCTATGACGTAATCTTCGAAATGGACTTATTGTCTTGCTATCATGCTTTCATAGATTGTCACCATAAGAAAATCATGTTTTATACCTCGGGAGATGTAGTGTTCAATTTCATGAGTGAACTACACGTTTCACATCCATTCCCTATGGTGGGTCTGAAAATTGAAGCAGGAAGTAGTCTAGAGTTCGTTGCCAATTTAATTGGGGAGAAACAAGATGAGACATCATCTGATATCATCTTGGTAGTGTGTGATTTTCCTGATGTATTTCTTGATGAATTGTCTAGACTACCCCCGCAAAGTGAGATAGAGTTTTCTATCGAGGTATACTTTGGTACTGAACAGTCTCCATTGCCCATTACTGTATAGCATCATTAGACTTGAAGGAATTAAGGAAACATCTAGATGAACTTCTTGCCATTGAATTCATTCAATTAAGTACTCCTACACTTTTTTGTGAAAAAGAAAGATAATACACTTAGGCTCTATATTAACTATCGAAAGATGAACCATGGGACAATAAAGAACAAATATCTTATACCACATTTTGACGATATCTTTGATCAACTCAGTGGTTATCTTTACAGTTCTAAGATTGATCTTCGAATGAGTTACCATTAATTAAGAATCAGGGTGGAGGATATTTCCAAAATATCTTTTTGTACTCAATATGCATTGTAAATCCTTGGTGACGCCATTTGGACTTCAAAATTCACTTACAGCTTTTATGGATCTGATGAATTGAGTATTTAGGACCTATCTCGATCACTTTGTCATTGTTTTCAAAGACAACATTCTTATATATTCAAAGACACGTGAAGAGCATGTGCAACATCTTCACCAAGTACTGGAAACACTAATGGATCATAAACAGTTTGCCAGGAAAAGTAAATGTAAATTTTGGATGGAAGAAGTCAAATTTTGGGCATGTTGTAACGACTTGGTATTCGTGAATTAGAAATTGGATTAGAATTTGGGGGTGTGCGGTTAGAGGTTTAGAGTATGGATAGCCAGACTATAATCTGATGATTATAGAGTAGTGCATAAATGTTCTCGAGATTAGATGCACCAAAGGTAATGAGTCGGGAAGCACAAATGAACGAAGAAAGATTAATGCATATCGGTGTGTCAAGAATGTGGGAGTTGCATTAGCAGATCAAATTGTAGATCAATTCGATGTCCAAAAATTTAACAGATAATTTTCTAGTGCTTGATTTAATATGTATGTAATTGTGAAAAAAAATTATTTTTAATTAATTTTTGAAATTACCCAAAATTATGAATTTACCAAAATGCCATTAAAGCTTTAAAGATCTTCTAGACTTGCAAGGTGATTAATGGAGGCTTGCTAGGTTGCATGGAGGGCACCCAGTTGCTTGGGGAAGGCTGAGTGAGCTACTTGGGGGTATAAAAATGAAGAAAGAGTGATTAGAAGAGAGAGGGAGAAGAGAGAGAAGTTAGAGAGAGAGTTTAGGCTTGAAATTTTGAAATTCTACAGAACGACTTTCGAGCCTCAAGAGGTAGACTCCTAGACTAATTATGATTCTAGGAATTCATTCATGTTATTAGTTTTCTATTTGGTTAGTTGTAGTTGCATAAATTTGTTGTTTAAAGTTTCTGGTCTAAGGATTTCACGAAACGGGTATGTGGATTCAAATGATTTTTGCTTAATTAGTTGATTGGGTTGTTTTTCTGGTATGTCAAGGAATTTTTTTTTTTTGGTCAGGGGTATGCCAAGGAGTTGTTTGGTGGTGTTTTAGTTGCTCGTCGGGGGGTGTGGTGGTGTAACGGTGGCGTGAGAATTTGAAGAAGTGAAAATATAATTTTGATAAAAACATGTTTAAACTTTGAAAGGGAGCTTGAGTCTAGCTAATTTGGGGTCAAGGAATCCATTTACGGCCTCAGAATTGGATTTAGAGGTCATTTTTATGGGGGTGAAATAGGCAGTTGTAGGTCTGCCTTTGTGTTTAAAAAATAATTTTTTGCCAACTTTGACCAATAATTTGATGAGATTAGAGTTAATATCAAAGGTTATGTCTAGGAGGGATTGAAATTAGGTTGTCCAAAGAAGTATGTGGGTGTCAAAATCAAAGAAAATGGTATACTATAGTGGGAGAACTATGGGGTCAAAGTAGTGTGGTTGAGTAGAGAATTCTGCATTTAGAGCAAAAGTCAAAATAGTTAGAGGTTGAAAATAAAGTGGGGAGGGGGGACACTAGTGGACTCCAACAGAAATTGTGGGTGTGTCTAAAACCCGATCAGCATTTGATTAGTGCCAAAAGGTCCGTAACGCCTGTGCGGAGGTCCCCGTAAAATTTCAAGTCGATCTGATAGATGGATCAAAATAAGAAGTAAAATGACTGTTTTGACCTCCGGAGCCAATGTTACTCAGTTTTTAAGTGATTTTTGCCAAATAAATTTTATATTCATTTATAATTAGTTTAATGGATTATGTGGGTTGAATTTCATTGAAAAATAATAGTATTTAATTTTTGACTATTTCAAATCAAAATACCGAGACAGGTAGAATTTCTTAATTCCGGATCAAGCAAAGCTTTTCCAATGCCTTTTAAAATTATTCTATACATTTTTATAAATTTTTAGTAGGCTTTAAATTATATGATTGGGTGATTGAACGTTGACTTGGGATTCGGACCATGATTAAAGTTTGTGAATGTGGTTTTGCACTGATGCTGGTATTATAGTATTGAATAATACACCAGGATCCTTTTGAAGGAAATATAAGTGCACACAGGTCGAGTGACAAAAGGGTTTACATTCCAATTTGAGGCCATAGAGGGTACTTGTTGAGATTGTAAATGCTTAGGTGGCTTAGTTGGTCTTCGGACTTGGGTATTGAACATTGATTAGGGAGCATATCTTCCTCAGTGTACAAGTCCTCCAAAAGGTTAAATCATATGTTCGTATAGGCCTTCAGTGGTCTATTAGGATGAATTGTCCACCAGTGTGGCACTGTACTTGAATTTTTGAACTCTCTTTTATAGTTTTACTTCACTATTACTGTTTCGCATGAAATGACGTGTTTGTTTATATATTTATTTATCAAATGCTTGTTTTGCTTTTCCCCAATCATGCTGAATTATGCTATTTTCAAACTCGTTTTCTTGAAAATTGAGTTACTCTATTGAGCTGTTGATGCTTATCCTACATTATTTTTCCTTTTCAAATGTGAGAATGCGTGGCGACCTGTATATAATAACCTGCCAGGGTTTCTATATAACTTAGGAAGATGTATACAAAGCATGTAATAGAATAAAAGAAAACCTAATGTGTAACGTGTTTTTAACTAAATTGTAGTTTGTAATAGTTTGACAGTTGTATGTAAGTTATGCATATGTTTATATAATAATATGTGGTTTGTATATTGTGGGATATTCTGCTATACTACGTCGCGACCCTGTTATTCTATATTATGATATTTTGTGGATTAAAGCAACACATGTTATATGCGTGGCTGATCCAGGGGGTGACAAAATTGGTATCAGAGCATGGTCACGGTCTTAAATGACTCACTACTACATTTATGTGATTATTAGTTGTTAATTAAAGTGTGATTTTTTTAGGAACATGTCAATTTGGGAAGATCTACACGTAGATATTCAGGAGTGGGGTTACAGTTCAATGGTGGAGACTTATAAGGAGATGGGCGATAGGGAAGCAATGAAGGTGCTTCAGGATAATATTCTTGAAGTCGTTGGGACATGGCTTTTCTTACCTCCTAGAGACCAAAAGATATTTGTGCATAACCGGATGAGCGGGATGGTGAGGACTGCAAAGAGGGAAGTAAGTGTAGTTAAAAATGAGAACTGCTATAAAGTGTTATTAAAGGGAATGGTTGTGCAATGGGTAGGGCATTGGCCTCCCATCTGGGTTGGGGGAAATGGACAACAGAGTTTTAAGGGGATTAAGATGTTTTCAGTAAACTCATGGGAAACAATTGAGTTAAATGCCCAAGGTACAACAGGGAGGATCCAATAGACGTCTCGGATGTTGGGAAAGATGATTATCTGAGGGGATGTGAAACCAAGAACTAACTTATGTACATAGTGTGTGGGGTGTGGGTAAACTAACAGGGTATGAGGTAGTAGTATAAGAAAATACGAACACTGCTTGTATTACTTGGATGTTAGATTATTTTGGGTGTGTGGGAATCTGACTTTATGTGTCCCCTTGTTATCTTTTGACTATGAATGTGAAATAGTAATAAGTTGTTTTACTATATGTTTACATGTGAAAATGTCAGATTATTTTGGGTGTATGGGAATCTGACTTTATGTGTCCCCTTGTTATCTTTTGACTATGAATGTGAAATAGTAATAAGTTGTTTTACTATATGTTTACATGTGAAATTGGTGGTTATGTTTAAAGCATTTGATGGGTTATTTTTATTTAATTATTATGGATGTTTGCGTTGATGATTGACAGTTACAATTCCAGTTATAGTATATTGGGATGAATTGTTTATGCTAAGGGATATATTGGGGCCCTGTGAAATAAAACGGAGACTTCGGACCCAAATTTATGCAGAAGCATTACATTTAGCTATAGAGGAGACGTATGAGGTGGCTTGTAATTTGAGGGAACTTGGACCTGAACAACAACGAGCTCTTGTGCAAAATAGGCTGGATGCATAGCTTGAAGTAGTTCAGAGGACTAGAAACCTAGAAAGAAATGGAAGGACACCACAAGTTCCAAATAATCAGAACGGATGGTTAGAGGTGGAACTGGAGGTACCGACATAGGAGCCGAAAGTTGATTCTGAAACCTCTACTATCACTGACGTGGAGGAGTAGGATGGTGTGAAGTCTAGTTCGACATATATATGTGGATAAAGTGGGATGTGATAGTACTCTAGACTATGAATAAATGTATGTGTATGTGCATGATAATATATGACTGTATGATAAATAATAGCTAGGAAATGTAATAAGTTACTAAGTTGTAAATAGGAATTTTGAGATTATGTAAATTCTGTTAGGAGTATATCTTAAGGTTAATTGCTAGTTGGGAAATTTTAGTTGATTTTTTTTTAGAAGTAAAGGAACTACATTTGGATAGGAAATGGTTAACACATGGGGAGGAAAAGGAAAACAAGTGGGCACATACATGGAGAATGACTACTGAGAGTGACTCAATGAGAATACTGTTGAACCTAGGCTAGGAGGGTTACAACAATTATATCAATATCTGGCTACGCTTACTACGCTAACCTAGACTCAGATATCAGGAATAGTTGAAAACCCGAGAAATACACCCGCACAACCAGAACAGGTGCAAGGAGTGAGGAACATAGAGATTCCTACATTACCTAATATAATCAGAGGGAATGAAAGGGAGTAAGAAGGTAATACATGCCCCAAAAACACAACCCTATCTAACCAAAACTCACATTTGCTGAATTTGGTAAATAATTGCCTATCCCTCAATGTCTGCAGTACCAGCCTTAAATGCTGCATATGCCCTTCTTACTACGGGAGTATATCAATATATCATCAATGAACAATATCACAAATGAATCAAGATATGACTGGAATATTCGGTTCATCAGATCCATAAATACAACAGGAGCATTAGTCACACCAAATGGCATCACTAGAAACTCATAGCGCCCATACCTGGTCCGAGAAGCAGTCTTCGATATATCACTATCCCTTACTTTCAATTGATGATATCATGATCGAAGATCAATATTTGAAAACACTTGGACACCTTGTAGTTGGTCCATTAAATCATCAATACGCTGCAATGGATACTTGTTCTGGATAGTCACTCTATTCATCTGTCTATAATCAATGCATAACCTCATAGTGTCATCCTTCTTCTTTATAAATAATACTGGTGTGATTAGTAGTTAAAATTAACATCTCACTATGCATTTTTAAGACTAATTTTACTTTGGTGGAGTTTAAATTATGACATTTTAGGACATAAATTGTATTAGGGACCAAAGACAAACTTTCATGCAACACTAGCATATTCTGGAGTAAAATAGGATAAAGCTTGGACCAAGACAAGAACATTCGAATATCAATCCATGTTCGAACGTTCTCTTGAATTATTTAAGATCAGACTGTTAGAGTACAAAGCTATGGCTTGTTACAGCTAAGAGGGACAACACTTCAGTATCACGTTCGAACGTCAACTAACATTCGAACGTCCCCTTGAATTATTTGAGGACTAGGATACTTAGGGCAAATTGTCAAGTTATGCATGGAGTATGGAAATGGATTTTCACAGAAGACCACAGGCCACTTGAGTGGTAAGGTCAAACCCCCACATGGCACTCGAACGCCAATCAAGCAAAGACCGAAACAACGTTCGAACGTTGTCCCCAGACAGACTGTAAAGTGGTTGATCTTCTGTCTGGACATTGGGACTTTCACTTGGACTTTCAAGGCCTTGTACTATTCCTCCACACTACCTTGCTCCTCCTCCCTTCCTCCTTGCTTATAAATACTCCCTTTGTGGAAGCTTCAAGAGAGCTTGGAGTTGGTACTTGCACTAGACCAACATTTTCTTACTTTGTTAGTCTTAGTCTGAGGTTTTCAGTTACATGCATAGAGGGAGATAGATCACTTATGGTTGAGGAAGAATCCCTCCAAAAGTGACTAACTTTCTTCTACTTTCAATACTTGTTTCATTAACTTCCATTGCTTGAGCTTTCTTCTTCCCTTAGAGGAGTGAAATTCTTCCACTTTTTTAGAGCTTCACCAAAGCCGTTAAGGGCGGAACGTGATTCACTCATTTTTCTTCGAAGATTGGTTCCTTACTTATTGTGCTTTACCTTGTAACCCCTCTACTTAGAGGGATGAGCATCACTCACTTTTCTAAGTCATGAAGAGTGAGTAGTTTCTCATTCACTCTTTAGTAAGAGGTGATGGACATGTATAAATTATCCAGAAGTTATATCTGTGCATTTTTTATTATGCTTAATGTTTTATATTCTCATTGTTTATTGAATGATTGATTTTATTTAGCAAATCTAAGGTACTTTGTAAAACCATGAGTACTTTCTATAACATAGATAACTCTTGCATAGAAAGACTCATCGGTTCAAGGCAAGTACCCTAGCTAGGCCTTCATGACTACCCTTCAATCTTTCCCATTATTGTGCTTCAATTAAAGAATAAAAATAAAATATTAATGTAATGGTTGGATGTCTTGTAGAAACTCTTGCTTGTTTGTTGACGGAGATTAATTGAGTTATCATACACAAGTATAATAAACTGGATAATTAACTACATGTTCAGATCCTTGAACTAAAAAATGACATTTCACATTTGAGCTTATCTTATATTTTGTTTAGAAAATCTTCTTGGAAGGAATCCTATATTCTGTTAAGGAAATCCCATATGCCACACAACTTCAAATCTCAAGGGTTACAATCCTTTGGTCTCCACCACTGCTTACTTTGAAACGCCAACAATAGTTCCCGTAGATTCGACTTCGGACTCAAACCGAATTATTACTACATCTTGACCGCCTGCACTTGGGTGTACACATTTCGGATCAAGACAAGTTTGCCGTTGTTGGAGAACCCTAAAAGGTGTTTTAAGGTAAAAGGTAAAAATACATTTCTTTTTGTATATATTCTTTGGTTTACTGTAAATTATTTTATTTTTTATGTCTAATGGCACTCCTCACTATCAAATTTTACTGGCAGAATCTTATGAGTCTGTGAATCAGCCTAAACTATCTTCACCCAGATCAGTAGCAGACTCTTGTGAGAATAATATGACAAATAATGAGAGACATGGAGAAGTTCCTATGAGGGAGGGGGAAGTGTCTAACATTCGAACTTTGTGAAATTACTCAAATCCCACAAGAAATAGTGTCCCCTCTTGTTTTATATTCCCTGAAAATGCTCCCATCTTTACTGTAAAGCCGGGGATGGTGCAACTACTACCTGTATTTCATATGTTGGATGCAAAAAATTCATATCTGCATATAAAAGATTTTGAGAAAGTATGTAAAACATTTCAAGATAATTCCGAACTGACCAACATGAAACCTTTTCCTTTCTCTTTAAGGGGCAAAGCTAAACAATGGCTAAATTCTTTAAAATATCTTTCAATACCTAACTAGCATGCATTACAAAATGAATTTTTTAGAAATTTTTTTCCTCCACACTGCACGAATGCACTCAAAAGGCAAATCATGATTTTTTTGGTTACAGAATGAGAGACTTTTTACCAAAGTTGGGAGAGATTCAAAGATCTTCTCCAATCATGTCCACATCATGCTTTGGAGAATTGGACTTTTGTAGGATTTTTCTATGACTCCTTGCCCACTAGATTATATCTGTTTGTCGAAATGATGGCCCAATGAGAGTTCATGTGCAAGAGTTTGGAGGAGACATTCAATTTTTTTGAGACCATATCTGATAGTTTTCAGATGTGAGACTCAGTCTCTCCTACCACTATTGAAGCTAGACCATCTACTTCTTAAGGGGGTAAGTATGTCTTGAAAGAAGATGATGACCTAAGAGCAAAAATGTCCACCCTATCTCGAAAGCTTGAAGCTTTAGAGATGAAAAATGTCCATCAAGTCAATGTTGACCTTCTCACAGAACAAGTGTGTGGGATATGTGCACTGAAAGGACACCTTACTGGGGAGTGTCCTACTATTTTGGGGTTTAAAGAGGTCTTGTTGGAACAGACAAATACAATTTTCAACTTCAACAAGTCTTACTCCAACCCTTATTTTGAAACATACAATTCAGGGTGGCGGAATCACCCGAACTTCAGTTGGAGGAACACACAACCAACTCCCATGAACTAACCACAAGGATCACAACCACCACCTTAAGGACCTCCTGCATACCAACCACCACACAAGAGGAGACTTGAGGATACGTTGAACCAGTCCATGCAAACCCAAATGAACTACAACACCCATTCTACATAGGTTTTCACCGATTTCAAAACACAGACCACCTAGTCTTTTGAGGATATCAAAAGTCACATTCAAAAGTTGATCCAATCCATGAGCACACATGAGAAAAGCAAATTTTCTGTCCAACCAAAATCACCACAAGGCCAATTTCATGTGAAAAATCCTTTAATCATGGAAACCCCGCAAGACCAAGCCCAAGTCATCACTATACTAACAAGTGGTAAAGTGATTGAAAAAATAATCAGAAACATGTTGATTCCAAAGCCAAGACCTGAGTCAACCCCATGCACTGAACCAGTTGAGTCAGAAATCATGATCGAAAAAGAGCAAGAACCATCAAAGGAACTTTCATGCCCCTATTTCTGCTCCTTTCCCTCATAGACTCAAAACAATCTAGAAGGTTAGCAATCAGCCAGAAATTTATGATTTTTTTAAGCAAGTAAAGATAAACATCCCACTTTTGGATGCAATCAAACAGGTTCCATCTTATGCCAAGTTTCTGAAAGACTTGTGCACAATCAAGAGAAGCCAAAATGTCCAAAGAGAGCTTTCTTGATGGAACAAGTCAATGTCTTACTTCAACACAACACCCCTCCAAAATACAAGGACCCTGAATGTCCAACAGTGTCGTGTGTCATTGAAAACTTTAGAATAAAACAAACACTGTTAGATCTCGGAGCTAGTGTTAATCTGCTTCATTTCTCTTTCTACCTGCAATTGGGTCTGGGTGAACTCAAACCCACTTGTGTCACACTCCAGTTGAAAGACAGATCTGTAAAAATTCTTAGGGGCATTGTTGAAGATGTACTTGTCCAAGTGGATAACTTTGTCTTCCCTGTGGACTTCATTGTTCTAGATACTCAGACAGCAATGCATTCTGAGAACTAAATTTTCGTTATTCTTGGTCGACCTTTCCTAGCAACCTCCAATGCAATAATTAATTACAGGAATGGAGTCATGAAATTGACTTTTGGGAATATGACTCTTGAGCTGAATATTTTCAATATTGCCAAACACCTAAAAGAGGACCAAGAAGTGAGAGAAATAAATCCCATTGAGTCATTGGTTCACAACCATGTGAATGATACCTTTTGTAAAACCTATGTTGAATCATATATGTTGAACCAAGTACATCTGAGTCAACAAATGATAACCCAAACCCACAAAGTTACCCTACTCATGCTGTAGAGACATGGGCACCCAAATTTGAGGAACTTTCATCGAGTGGTACAAAGTCACTCTCATCAAATGACAAGCCACCAAAGCCTGAGCTAAAATCACTTCCATCTAACCTCAAATATACATTCTTGGGAGAGGACGAGTCCTACCCAGTGGTAATTTCATCGAAGCTTACAGACTTGCAAGAGTCTAAGCTGATCAAAGTTCTCAAGCTCCATAAAAATACCATTGGGTAGACCATCACTGACTTGAAAGGTATAAGCCTGTTAATCTGCAATCATGCTATATACCTTGAAGTGGATTCAAAACCCTCTCGTCAAATGCAGCGACAACTGAACCCTCATATAAAGGAAGTTGTGAGAACTGAGGTGCTTAAGCTATTAGATGGAAGGATAATCTTCCCCATCTCGGATAGCAAAGGGGTTAGTCCAACCTAATGCCAAAGAAATCTAGGGTCATAGTAGTCAGCAATAATGCCAATGAACTGATACCAACTTGAGTCGTCACAAGATGCCGAATGTGCATAGGCTACCGAAAGCTCAATTTAGTGACTAGGAAAAACCATTTCCCTCTTCCCTTTCTTGATCAGGTCCTAGAGAGAATCGTAGGCCATGCATTCTATTATTTCCTAGATGAAATTGAGACAACAATGTTCACATGTCCCTTTGACACATTTGCATTCAAGAGGATGTCTTTTGGACTTTATAACGCTCCTACAACATTCCAAAGATGCATGTTAAACTTGTTCAGTGACAAGATTGAAAAAATTTTGGAAGTGTTCATGGATGATTTTTCTGTATATGGTGACTCGTTTGATTTGTATCTGACCAACCTAGAGAAGGTATTGATAAGATGAAAAGAAGCCAATCTAGTTCTCAATTGAGAGAAATGCAATTTCATGGTACACAAGGCATGTCCTAGGTTAAATTGTGTCGTCTAAAGGCATGAAAGTTATTAAAAAAAAATAGATCTGATTGAAAATTTGGGTGCTCCCAAGATTCTAAAGAATGTCCAATCATTCCTAGGACATGCAGGGTTTTACAGGAGATTCATAAAAGATTTCAGTACCATAGCTAAACTCATGTGTCATCTCCTAAGTCAGGACGTAATCTTTGTATGGAATGAAGCATGCCAAAAAGCTTTTGATAAGCTTAAAGGCATGTTAATTTCTGCACCAATAATGCAACCCCTGACTAGACTTTTCCATTTGAATTAATGTGTGATGCGAGTGATTATGTTGTAGGTGTCATGTTGGGACAAAGAAAAGATAAGAAATCCTATATGATTTACTATGGAAGCAAAACTTTGAATGATACTCAAATGAATTATTCAAGAACTGAAAAAGAATTGTTTGCTATAGTTTTTGCTTTCAAAAAATTTTGCTCTTATCTTTTTGGTTCTTCTGTTATTGTATTCACTGACCATGCAGCTTTAAAATTTTTGCTCACAAAAAAAGATATCAAGCCAAGACTCTTAAGATGGATACTCTTGCTTCAAGAGTTTTATTTGATCATTAAGGACAAGAAAGTTGTAAAGAATGTGGTGGTAGACCATCTGGCCAGGTTAACGTATGAATTTCATAAGGATGGACTGTCAATCAATGAAAATTTTTCTGATAAACAACTGTTCACGGTCATGGAAACACCATGGTATGCTGATATCGCTAGCTTCCTTGTTACTAGTACATTTCCTCCTCCTACCATGGTACGCTAATATCGTTAACTTCCTTGCTACTGGTACATTTTCTCCTTTCCATACATTGATGGATAAGAAGAAATTTATGAGGGAGGTTCGTAATCTGTTTTGGAAAGATCCATACGTGTTTAAGTACTGTAAGGATCAAATAATAAGGCGTTGCATCCTAGAGCATGAAAACAGATAGGTAATATCATTTTGTCATTCTGAAGCGTGTGAGGGTCATTTCTCATCAAAGAAAATCGCTGCAAAAATCTTGCAATGTGAATTTTATTGGCCCATATTTTTTAAAAATGTTCATGTCTTTTGTCTGACATGTGATAGATGCCATAAATTGGAAAGCATTTCTAAAAGAAACATGATGTCTTTGAACCCAATTCTGATAATTGAAAATTTTGACTGTTGGGACATCGATTTTATGGGTCCATTTTCCCTTTTTTTTTTGGCTATCTATACATTTTAGTGGCCATAGACTATGTGTCAAAATGGGTTGAAGCAATTCCATGCCGAAATAATGATCACCGCACAGTGATCAAGTTTTTAAAAGAAAATATTTTGTCCCGGTTTAGAATTTTGAAATCAATCATAAGTGATGGGGGTATTCATTTTTGCAATCGTCCTTTCTGGAATTTGATGAAGAAATACTTTATTTTTCATAAAATTGCAACCCCTTATCACCCACAAACTAGTGGACAGTCAGAATTGACTAATCGAGAGATCAAACAGATTTTAGAAAAAGCGGTAAACCCAGACTACAAAGATTGGTCGTTAAGACTAACTAATGCACTATGAAATTTTCACAGTGCTTTCAAAATAATTTTGGGCATGTCTCGCTATCGATTAATCTATGGCAAACCTTGTCACCTACCTGTGGAATTGGAGGATAGAGCATACTAGGTCATTAAAGCAATGAACTCAGACCTAGACAAGGCTGAACTCTCAAGAAAACTTCAAATTAATGAATTAGAAGAGCTGAGAAATGAAGAATATGAAAATGCTAAGATTGCTAAGTCCAGGATGAAAATTTTTCGTCACAAGAACATTTTGAGGAAGTCTTTTGAACCTTCTCAAAAAGTCATGTTATATAATTCAAGGCTCCATCTTTTTCCTGGAAAGTTGAGATCAAGATAGACTGGGTCTTACATTGTCAGACGAGTATTTGTACACGGAGCAGAGGAAGTGGTAATACCTTTATTGTCAATGGTCAGCGGTTGAAACTATTTTTGGAGGATTTTGTTAAAAATGTGAAAATCATTATTTTAATTGAACCAAAATATTCTTCCGAGATTCGCACCTGTCGACACAAAAAAAGGGTCGGGTTAGGAAAAATTCAACCCAACCTGACCCAAGGGGATGCTTTTATAAGGCCACTACCCCTTTTCCACTTTTTCCCATCACCTGTTGTTGTCCCCCCTCTCCTCTTTTCTTTCTTTTTCTTCTTCTTCTTCTTCCTCTTCCTCTTCCTCTTCGTTGTTCTCTGTAAAAACGACCCAGCCCCAACAACCCCATGACCATATACCCTGAAGACCCAGTCATTTGTCTCATGATCTGCATTTGTTTACTTTATTTGTACATGAGTGTTTTACTTCTGTTCGCACTCACATATAAGGGTTTCCCTCCTGGTGAAAACCTAGATCAAGCCAAAGATGATTAAATGTGGTGTTTTGATTGTAGGTTTTAGAAAATGAACAGATCTCCACCATTCAACCTCATCTTCAGGATCCATATACTGGTAAATTCAGAACATTGGGGACAATGTTCAGTTTAGGTTGGGGTGAGAACTATAGTTCATATTTTGAGTTAGCAAATTTTTTTTATTTTTGTTTTTATTTTTGTTTTGTTATTGTTGTTGTTTCTGATCATATTGTATACCTTGCCACATATTTTGTATAAATTCATGATTATGTTTGTGAGTGAGCCTCAATCGTCTTTGTGACTGGCAGACGTTAAAGAACCAGATAGTGAGTCTTATAGTTTATAAAACATGGATGTTAAAGTTTTTTGGTTTAGTCTAGGAGTTTTACGCACTTTTCTATATGATGTGCATACTGTGATCATGAGAAAAGCAAGACAGGTAAGGACAGCCGAAATTCGATAAGAGCAAGAGAAACCCTTCTGTGGCAAAAGCACTTTTGCTAAACATTGTCGTGCCAAAAAGCTTGGTGTTTGTAAACAGTGTGGCAAAGTCTTTCACGAGAAAAGATATAATCAGTGTTCTGAACCAATTTTCAGTCGCGCACTTGATCGATTAGGCTGGCTAGTGAATAGGCTAAGTAAGGATTGCCCTGAGACGCCATTCTATTTTGGTACTATGCTTAACCGGTTTGTGCGATCGAAAATTAGAAGACTCACTGATGGTTCAAATGACACGAAGACAGAGGATGACTCGGATTAGACTATTTTTTAACAAAATTGTGGAAAATTGTGTGTTGGGATGAAATTCAAGGGTTCGAATTTTTGTAAAAAGTGTAAAAATCGTTTTGTACAAACTCTTTTGATTGAAGTGAAAACATGAGCCGAGTAAGGAACATCCCAAAATACCAAACTAAAAGCGTGGGTAAGGACTTATCCTGAGACACCATGAATTTTTTTGGTTCAGACTTGTGTATATAGCCTTTTCTTATTTTGTATATTGATGTACATAATTTTTTTTGATTTATGATCTGATGTTTGACGCCAAGTGATGTTCGAACATCCCCTGCTTGTAGTACTCTGCCTCTGATGAAGTCTCTAATATAACTAAAAAGTACTGGGAGCTCATCACGTTCGAACGCCAATATAACATTCGAACGAGAGTTTCACGTTCGAACGCCAATAGAATGTTTGAACGAGAAGAGCTCACCAAGTTTGAACGTCACTAACATTCAAACAATCCTTTTAAAATCCTTCTACACACGTTCGAACGATGTTAACGTTCAAATGTCACTTCTCAGGCTATAAAAGTATGGTTCGTATTCTCCATTTTAAAAACCCCAAAACCCTTCAAAAACCTCCAAACCCTAAAGTGCCTTCTCATTTCCCAGCCCTCAAAACACCACCCATTCTCCATTTCTACCTAAAATCAACCACCCCAAAGCCATTATCACATCATAAACCCTCATTCTCACAAGAAAATCAAGACTTTCAAGCCTTAACACCCCCAAACCCGAAATACCATGCCTCTAAGGGTCAAACTCCTTGCTAGGCGCAACCTTGTCAATTAAGAGCCCAATTTCGTAGAGGAGGTGATTGAAGAGCGACAAGGGAGGCCACCCATTGTCCGTAGATATAACAAGACTCGCTTCCCCATGACTCTCAAAGCAGACAGGTATGAGAATTTTTACCCATGTTGTAGTTTGTGAGCGTGATGTGGTATTGGAGGATTTTGTTGAGTTGGGTATTTTGAAGAATTTTGAGAGAAGGGGTGAATGTTATACATGAGAAAGTGCGGAGAGGTCGTAGTTGACTTGGTACGAGAGTTTTACTCCAACGCCGAAATAGTCAATGGGGAGCTAAAAAGCTATAAATGGGGGCTCACATCGATGTAGATGAAGACTATATAAGAGAAATTAGGAAAGAAGTGCCTCGGGTACCCAAGCCCACCTACCCCCAAGGAAGAACGTGGTTATGAATGTGGTTGGAGTGAAGCTGACGGAGGTGTAACTTTTCTTGGGTTGGGCAGAGATTTTTTCGACAAAGGGGAACTAACTGATAAATATAAGATGTTAAATTTGATTGCGATTTTGAACTTCGCCCCAATTGGGTGCAAGAATAAGATCCTCCCTGAGATGGTCGGCCTACTCTACTAACTTGGGAAAGGCCACAACATAGACCTCCCATCACTGATCTTGATTGAAATGAAAAAGGGATGCGATGTAAAGAGGAATGTGCTATCCTTTGGCACCTTGGTCACGGAGATATGCAAGGATCACGAGATTAGGGTAAGGCCTGAGATGACAATACAAAGGCCAATGGGACCACTTAACAAGACATCCTTTTGAAGGAGTCAGGGACATAGTGGAGGCCCGACGGCGAGACAGGAGGAGCCCCTTACCCGAGGCATTGACGAGGTGCAAGATGAGTTCGACGAGGAGAATGAGAGAGAGCTAGAGACTGAGAGAGCCCAGAAGCAGCCACATGAGGCAGGACCTAGCTCCAGCACCTGGAGTTCACTGAGAGATATCATGCTTGACATTGAGACCAAGCAAGCTGAGATTCTTCGACAGCATGAGATTCTTAGCATTCTGAGTTGTGGAGCTGATAGAGCTGGAGGGGAGTGAGATAGAGAGATTTCTATAGATTGTTTGTTTCTTCTTTGTAGACAAAGCTTCTTTTGTTGTGGATGTTAAAATTTTTTGTGTTTGTCCCTTCTTTGGTGATGATCTGAATCTTTTCTTTTATGTTAAAACGATGATATTTTGTGGAAATGAATGGTTCATTTTATTGCTTTTTCTGTTTAAATGCATGTGTAGAATTAACATTATATTGTTATGTGATAGAACAAAGGGTGGATTTTGAGGCTGTTTGTTAAAGTAATTAATCTCATGATTAGTTTGACACCTAACTTAGCAATCTAGACTTACCACCACAGATTCTTGGAAAAATGATATTTTCTCTTTGCTTAAAAATGTCAAATGTAAATTGGTATTTGTTATTCTTAAGGTACATGATGATCAGACTCGAAAATGGAATTGATATATAACCAACATTGCATGACAAACCTGACATAACCAGTGGAGATAATGAAGAATACCATGGTAAGTTTCAAGCTTTGCGATACTTTTGAGAGACGATCAACATTTACTCGAGTAAGGTCTTCCACGATCAACATTTACTCGAATAATCTCATTAAAATTGCTTTGATTGATGAAAATAAAGCAATCTATTGACAGATCCCACAAAGAATTTGTTCATACGACACATACATGTGCACATACTTAAGAAAGGATTTTAGGTCATCTTTGATTTAATTTTGAGCCTTAGCCATTTCTTGTACAAAATTATATCCCTAGTTAGCCATGCTTGAGCGTTCAATGAATTATTTCTTTTCAAGAAACCCATATGATAACCAAGCCACTGGAAAATACACTTGACAAACCTTGCTATCTAATTTTCTTACACCCTCTTATCTATCAATATGATACAGAAAAGCAAGAGAAAGGAAAAAAACGATAATGGCTACTGGTGAATGAAAGAATAGTCAGGGAAAACAATAGAAAGTGAAAAAGGACCAGATAAATTGAATACTGCCAAGAAAGTGAAAGAAAAAAAATGAGAAAAATGAAAGAAAGAAATATCATTTCTAGGCAAAGTGTCAAAAAGCTAGAAAAAGGTGTGCTACACTACATAAAAAAGGGATAGCTTTTGAATATCATTGACGTCATTTCGTTAGTCACTAACCTCTGGCCACATTACAACTTATAAAAAGCCCTAATTGATCTCAAGTTTAATACATGTGTGTGTTAACAACCAAAAGCTAGGGTATGTTAAATAGTATTTCTTTTGTTTGCATCAATATTCCTCCATGAGATTATGCCAAAACATGATTAGTTTGTTTCCTTAAAATTCACTCCCTTACAAATTGTGCATGTGATTTTTTCGATTGGCCATCTTCTGATCACATGTCCCTTGAGAGACAAGTCACTATAATAGGAGCGAATTTTTGCTGAGAGCATTGTAAGAGAGGTTTGTGAAATCAAAGCTAGTCATGAAAGGTGGTAACGTGAAATGTTTGTTATATAACAATTCTTGTTGCTAGAATGATCATTCCTGCTACACAGGGAATTTCAAATACCAATGTGACAAATGCTAATTTTTGCATAGAATAACTACCAAATAATGAGGAGTGTGCAGGAGATAAGTCAAAATTGAGGGTTGGGTGTCGCAACGATCATGATGCTAACTTACTTTAACCAGAAATCCCATATACACATATATTCGACTGAAGTTTATGGGTAGCTTCACAGAAAACCCTCATGAGACAAAACACGTATGCTAGGGTAAACCTAGGGGTTTAACGGCTTGTTGCATACGCTAAATACAACCGGATGACCTACGAAAATGACATTAGAAATAGATTTTTAATTGTTGTATTACTAGAGATTAGCAATATTTAGGTTGAAGGTGTGATTAGTAGTTAAAATTAGCATATCACTATTCATTTTTAAGACTAATTGTACTTTGGTGGAGTTTAAATGATGACATTTCAGGACATAAATTGTACAAGGGACCAAAGGCAAACTTTCATGCAACATCAGTATATTCTGGAGCAAAATTGGATAAAGCTTGAACCAAGGCAAGAACATTCGAACGTTCTCTTGAATTATAGAAGATCAGACTGCTAGAGTACTAAGCAATGCGTGTTGCAGCTAAGAGGGACAACACTTGAGTATCACGTTCGAACGCCAGCTAACGTTCGAATGTCCCCTAAAATTATTTGAGGACTAGAATGATGAGTGCAAATTGTCAAGTTATGCATGGAGTGTGGAAATGGATTTTCACAGAAGACCACATGCCACTTGAGTGGGATGGTCAGACCGTCACATGGCATTCGAACGCCCATCGAGCAATGACATAAACAATGTTCGAATGTTGGGAAATGTTCGAACGTTGTCCCCAGATAGACTACAGAGTGGTTGATCTTCTCTCCGGACATTGGGACTTTCACTTGGACTTTCAAGGCCTTGTACTATTCCTCCACACTACCTTGCCCCTCTTCCTCCTTGCCTATAAATACTCCCATTGTGGAAGCTTCAAGAGAGCTTGGAGTTGGTACTTGCACTAGACCAAAAATTTCTTACTTTGTTATTCTTAGTCTTAGGTTTTCAATTACATGCATAAAGGGAAATAGATCACTTATGGTTGAGGAAGAAACCCTCTAAAAGTGACTAGCTTTCTTCTACTTTCAATACTTGTTTCATTCACTTCCATTGTTTGAGCTTCGTTCTTCCCTTAGAGGACTGAAACTCTTCCACTTTTCTAGAGTTTTGCCAAAGTCGTGAAAGGTGGAACATGATTCACTCATTCTTCGTCGAAGATAGGCTCCTTGCTTATTGTGCTTTACCTTGTAGCCCCTCTACTTGGAGGGACGAGCATCACTCACTTTTCTAGCTTTACCGAAGCCATGAAGATTGAGTAGTTTCTCATTCACTCTTTAGTAAGAGGTGATGGACATGTATAAATTATCCGAAAGTTATATCTGTGCATTTTTGATTATGCTTAATGTTTTATATTCCCCTTGCTTATTGAATGATTGATTGCTTCTAGTAAAGTTAAGGTACTTTGTATAACCATGAGTACTTTCTATAATATAAATAATTCTTGCATAGAAAGACTCATCGATTAAAGGCAAGTACTCCGGCTATATCTTCATAACTACCCTTCAATTTTTTCCATTATTGTGCTTCAATTAAAGAATGAAAATGGAATATTAATGTCATGGTTGGATGTCATGTAGAAACACTTGCTTATTTGTAGGCGGGTTAAGTCTCGGCACAAATAATTCTTGTAAACTTTTAGAAAGACAACGAAATCATGTTCTTAATTCTCCCAATCCACATTTATCTTCCGATTAACTTCCTGTTGACACAGGGGCTAATTGAGTTGTCATGCACAAGTATAATAAATTGGATGATTAATTACATGTTCAAATTCTTGAACTAAAGAGTAACCTTTTCACATTTGACTTTATCTTATATTTTGTCTAGAAAACCTTCTTGGAAGGAATCCTATATTCTGTTCAGGAAATCTCATACACCACACAACTTCAAATCTCAAGGTTACAATCATTTGGTCTCTACCACTGCTTATTTTGAAACACCATCAATAGTTCCCTGTGGATTCGACTCCATACTCAAATCGGATTATTACTACAGCTTGACCGTCTACACTTGGGTGTACACATTTCGGATCAAGACATGGTACACCCCAAGGAGATACACTAGGCCATATGAATCCCCAATCTAATAATTCCTGCAACTACACTTTAAGTTCCTTCAATTCAGCTGGAGCCATGTGGGAACTCTAGAAACTGCACTGGCCTCCCCCACAATGCACACTGGCAGCAATGCTCTCTTCGTGGCCTCCCACTAATACAAGGCCTCCTCTGCTAGCATGAAAGTGGCCGACAACAATTTATCTTCCACGTTAACTCCCATCACCCTGAATATCTTCTGAATGCGCCGTAACCAATTCTTTGTTTCCAATGGACCTATAGTTTTCGTAAATATTGGTGCATCTAGCTTTTTAAACAGCTCGTACAATGTATCCTTGGGCTTCATTGCCTCCACTCGTATTGTGTGTTGCTCATAATATTTAGTTGTTGCCTCCCACAGTTGTCTAGCCCCCTGAGCACCTTGTTCCTCCTCCACCTGGGGTCCTTTTTCCCTATCTCTAGCCCAAGTAGAGGACCTTTCCCTCTCCATGTATCACTGTAACAAATGTTAGTATCGCATATGAGTAATGATGGCATGCAATATATATTCCACACACTCACACGAACCTTTAACGCCCCACCTAAATAGACCAATCCCTAAGTCCACTATCACACTAGACTCAACTCGACTATAAAACTATAAATCTAGCTCTAATACCAACTAATTTTTCATGCCCATCCCGGTCTCCCAAGGTTGAGACGCGACTAGGTTTTTGATACATCTGTTTACATATATAATTTGAATTAATAAAACACTAAATAATTTCACAGGTGCAACACCACCACTCATCACCCTAGTCATTAAGCATGATAGTAATATCTGACTCATAACCTGTGTCATATACAACACATGTACCATCTGTTTGTTTTTTCAAGTTATATACATATACAAAATCCCAAACCCACATAGTATACATTACAAAGTATGCTTGTTGAGTCTATTTACAATTATACAGACATTCAACTTATATCACTCAACTCATTAAAACTAAATACATAATTAACAGATATACAACCTAAGTAATATGACACTAACTTCACTGGACCACTCTGTATTAAACTCAACTCTACGAGATAATACTCAACTGACTGGACAGTGGACTGATCTACAACCCCCTCTATAGTACCTGAAAATGAGAACTTATAGGGGTATGAACTAAACCACACACACATTGATTATATATGTTGTATAAGAAATGAAAATGATAATAATACACAGAAGTAGGTAAATACTACATAAATACACGTATCTAACAACAACATCAATCCAATTCTAAATAATTCACAAGCCACAACGCATCCATACTACCCCTAATTGGATAATCGATCCCATATGGATCTGTGTATCCCAAAACTCCCGGGAACACCACAGTACTACCACACCACTACACGCCTAGTGATCAGGCATCGACGCTCCTGTTTCAGACAGTGCGCCACATTTCATAGTACACAATACACAGTACAAAATATCATTCAATCAAATAAGCACGTAGCACATAATACTTGAGAATTGCTATTAAATTCAATCATATACTACCGTCTTATAATAGCATTTTCATAACATATAAAGATATATGTCTACCTCAAGTGTACAGATCTATGGACCTTCGGACTCACCGGTGGATCCCTTTGGTGTTAGTATCTGTCTCAACATCGACTTTCCTACTTGTTCCATCTAACATATTTGTAATTCCGATATCAATATGTTTATCACATTTTATAGTTAATCATGCACGAATGCGTGCAAGATGATTCAACCCAAAGTGCCCCAGTAACCCTAGTTACCGCACTATCCACTCACACACTGGCACATTAGATTTAGGGATCATATTTCTCCCCAAATCAACAAAATAACTCACATGAATCACAATTAGGATTAAGTAGGTCAAACACATTGACCGAGGGCCTAGTTTCACACATTTCCACCTGGAATCCTAAGAACCTCACTTCCAGCATTTCCAACATTTCGCACCGGATATTATATTCATTTGCATTCAAAATTTACATTATAACATTAAGCATCAATTAAAAATGCAACATGCAAAATTTTGAGTCAATTGGATGAAAAGTCACACATGTGATAATAAAATTTATAAATCAGAGTTTCGGCATTACCGGCACCCATTTTCAACCTCTATCGCACTTTTCTTTTAAAACAGTCACACTTAAACTCACACACATTTTATCATGCAAAAAAGCACTTAATTGAACCCTTAAACCCCCATTTCACTCCCACAAATTCCGGTTTCAACCTAGCTCACTAAAAAGCATCTCAAATATCACAAATGTTCATTTTTCACGCTTTTCTCACACCCGGTTGAATACCCATTGGAAACCCATGCTTAACAACCTTTAATTACGTTTAATAAGTCTGTTTTGAAATTAAGAGAAAACAACACACACACACACACACACCCTTATACCTTCTCTTGCATCCTTCTTCTTCCCTACCTTCTTCTTGCCTTCTTTCACTCTCGATTTGTCATGGAAGTCCCCCCCCAAGTTCCTTCCTTTTCTTCCCTTTCTTCTCCTTCTCGGTTTGAGCTAGAAACACCCACCTTTGCTAGGTTTCTTTCTCCTTCTCTCTCTCTCCTTGCTCACGGCTCAAGAAACACACACATATTTATTTCTCTCTCTCTTTCTCTCCCTCACTTACAGTTTCAGCGAAGAAAACACACTCACACCCACTAAATTATGTTTTAACTACACACACCATTACACCTTAGAAAGCATACACACACACACACACACATCCACCTAGCACTTAGAGTGACTCACCTACTTCATATGTCAACACATGTAAATATGACTCACACTAATTAAATAATTCCACTTGCCTCCCCCCAAGTTCTTAAGTGATTTTGAAATCGACCCACTACTATTTTCACAAATGAAATTCCTATAAATGGGTCTCACGAATACATTACTAACGTGGTTCACATACTCAATCTAAGCTTACACACATCATGGCTATGAAAGTTTTACTTTAATTATCCCTTTAATAGTTTCACATAATTATAATTTAGCCCATATAATTATGCTAAGATGCATGCAATGCATCATGTCTCACAACTCTCCCCCACTAATAAAAATTTCATCCCCGAAATTACTTACCTGCACTAAAAAAATGAGGATATTGAGTATGCATACTTTCCTCAGTCTCCCAGGTTGCATGCTCTACTGAATGACTATGCCACAAAACCTTTACCAATGGTATCGTCTTCGTGCGTAATACTTTCTCCTTCCTACCCAAAATTTGAACCAGCTGCTCTACATAAGTCAAATCTTCGGCTAACTCTATCGGTTCTGAAGTCAACACATGCGATGAGTCAGGTATGTATTTTCATAGCATTGAAACATGGAATACGTCAGACAACTTGGACAAATCCCCAGGTAACTTCAACAGGTATGCAACAGCTCTAATCCGCTCCACAATGTTGTACGAACCAAAATACCTGGGAGCCAACTTTCCTTTCCTGCCAAATCGATTGACCCCTTTCCAAGGTGATACCCGTAGAAATAATCGATCACCCACCTCAAATTTCAAATCACGTCGGCGATTGTCTGCATAACTTTTCTGTCTGCTCTGTGCACTACGCAATCTCTTGTGTATAACTTTAATCTGATTAGCAGTCATTTGCACAATCTTTGGACCCTATAACTTCCTCTCACCCACTTCACTCCAGCACACTACGGTCCTACACTTTCTCCCATACAAAGCTTCATATGGTGTCATCTCAATAGAACTCTGGTAGTTGTTATTATAAGCAAATTCAATCAAAGACAACTAATTATTACAGTTACCTCTATGGTTCATAACCCAAACTCTTAACATGTCCTCTAATATCTAAATAGTATGCTTTGTTTGTCCATCTGTTTGTGGGTAGAATGATGTACTAAACTTCAAAGCAGTGTCCAACGTAGTCTGTAAGATAGGATAAAATCTCGAACTAAAGTGTGGATCCCTGTAAGAGATAATTGATACATGTATACCATGCAATCTAACAATCTCATCAATGTACAATCTAACTAGCCTATCAAGAGAATAGGAAATCTTAATGGCTAGAAAATGGGCATACTTCAACAATCTATCAACTATTGTATAGATGGCCTCATGTCTTCTTTGTGTACGGGGCAAACCACTCACAAAATTCATAGTGATATGCTCCCACTTCTAAAATCGACAGAGGTTGTAATAACTTGGCTGGTCTCTGATGCTCAGCCTTCACCTGCTGACATACCAAACATCAAGCCACAAACTCAGCTATCTCTCGTTTCATCCCAGGCCACTAGTAAAGCTTTCTCAGATCACGATAAAATTTTGTACTACCTGGATGAAAAGCTTATGTTGAACTATGTGCTTCCTCTAGAATCTCTTTTTAATACTACATCGTTAAGTACACATAACCGAGAACCAAATAACAAAACATCAGCACTGCCATCAATAAAATTAATTTTCACCAAAGTCTTCACCTCTTTTTTTAATTTCAAAATCTGGAGATCAAACTGTTGTGCCTCTCTAATCTTGTCCACCAACACTGGTCTCAAAGTCAGTGTAGCAAGAAAAGCTGTACTCTCTCCCATCCTCAACTACACTCTCAAAGATTTCAAATCTACAAATAAACCTCTCCATATCACTCGCAAATTGGTCAACCTACCTGATGATTTTTGGCTCAAAGCATCTGCCACAATATTTTCTTTTCCTGGCTGGTAATGAATAGTGCATTCATAATCCTTAATAAGCTCAATCCAGCGTCGCTGACTCAGATTCAACTCTTTCTGGGTAAACAGATATTTCAAACTCTGGTGATCTGTATATATCTCACATGTAACCCCATATAGAAAATGTCTCCACAACCTCAGTATAAATACAATAGCAGCAAGTTCCAAATCATGGGTAGGATAGTTGCACTCATGCGGTTTTAGCTATCTGAAGGCATAAGCTACCACACTACCAAGCTGCATCAACACACAACTAAAACTCTTATGTGAGGCATCACTATAAACCACGAACCCATCACTACCTGACGAAATGGTTAATACTAGTGCAGTCGTCAATCTGGTCTTCAGCTCGTGAAAACTCTGCTCACATCTATCTGACCATTCAACCTTCACACCTTTCGAGTCAATTGGGTCAGGGGGCATAGCTATAATGGAGAGATTTTGTACAAACCTACGATAGTAACCTGCCAATCTCAGAAAACTCCAAATCTTTGTCACTGTTCTCGGTCTTCCCCAGTTAACTACGATATCAATCTTAGCTGGATCAACACATACACTAGAAATTACATGCCCAAAAAACACAACCATGTCCAACCAAAACTCACATTTGCTGAATTTGGCAAATAATTGTTTGTCCCTCAATGTCTGCAGTACGACCCTCAAATGTTGCATATGCTCCTCCTTACTACGGGAGTATATTAATATGTCATCGATGAACACTATCACAAATGAATCGAGATATGACTGAAATATCTAGTTCATTAGATCCATAAATACAGTAGGAGCATTAATCACACCAAATGACATCACCAAAAACTCGTAGTGTCCATTCCTGGTCCGAAAAGTAATCCTTGATATGTCAATATCCCTTACTTTCAACAGATGATATCCTGACCGAAGATCAATCTTTGAAAACACCTGGACACCTAGTAGCTGGTCCAGCAAATCATCGATACGTGGTAATGGATATTTATTCCGGAAAGTCACCCTATTCAGCTATTTGTAATCAATGCATAACATCATAGTATCATCCTTCTTCTTTACAAATAATACTGGTGCATCCCAAAGAGAAACACTAGGCGTATGAATCCCCGATCTACCAAATCCTGTAACTGTACTTTAAGTTCCTTCAATTCAGCTAGAGCCATCCTATATGGAGTAATAGATATGGGACTAGTTCCTGGCACAAGTTCAGTAGTAAATTCCACCTCCTGATCAACTGGTAACTCTTTAGGAAACACATTGGCGAATTCACTAACCACAAGAATATTCCTCAATTCAGGAGTACCTCTGAGTATCTTTCACATAAGTCAAGTACCCATAACATCATTTCCTGAGTAGTTTCTTGGTTTTAATTGTAGATATCAAATTCCTCAACTCAGAGCGTCGTTCTCCAAAGAACCAAAACAAAGGAACATGTGCGATGCTAAACACTACCTCTTTACGAAAACAATCAATAGTAGCATGATATGCAGCCAACCAATCTATTACCAAAATCAAATCAAAATCCTGGAATTCAAAAGTTAACAGATCTGCAGCTAATTCTCTATTACCCACCTGAACTAGGCACCCCATATATACTACTCTAGCCGTCACACAATCACCCATGACAGTTAGTCACTCCACAGTCTAACATAGTAGGTGGTCTATCAACATGCATAGAGAATGACAGTGATATAAATGAACATGTGATACTTGAATCTATAAGTACTCACGCCTGCTGAACAAAAATAGATATCATACTTGTAACCACATCCGGGGTTGCCTAAGCATCCCGCTGGGTAAATATAAACACACGACCTCCAGCCTCAGGTCCACTCAGCCCACTGCCACTAGCACTGCTACCTCTAGTGCCACTTCCTCGTCCTGAACCTTTACCAGTCACTGCTCCTCGGGACACTGTAGATGCACTGCCCATCGATGAACTCTGAATAGAATACTGCGGATAATTCCTCTGTATATGTCCTTCCTGGCCACATAAAAAGCAACGTCGTGATACAATAGCTCTTAGTCTTCCCATAGGATAGTTTCATATAAAGTGCCCAATTTGCCCGCAATGATAACAAGTAACTACACTCCCTCGAGACTATCCCATCTCTCGACCCAGTGCAAATGAAGATGATCCACTCACTCTCTGTCCTCGACTCTAGAATGGAGCTTTTGATCTCTTCTTACTTGTACCTTTCAAAAACATTCCTCTGCAGGCTTTGCTAAAAGAACTCCCCTTGGAACCCTGTCCACTTGACTCTTCTTCCCCTTTTTACCTGCTCACTTGCACTTTCCATCTCTTTCAAATCAGCTTCTACAATCAAGGCTTTGTTGTATAATTCTGAAAATGTTGTTAACTCCAGCATCGAAACACGGGAACGAATATTATAGTGCAGCCCCATCTGGAATCTCCCGCATCTTTCCCCTTTATCTGCTACAGCAGAAGGCATTAATCTGAACAAAGTACTAAATTTGCCCTCGTACTCCAGCACTGATTGATTCCTCTGCTACAAATGTAAGAGATCATTATGTTTCTGGTATCGGTAACTCAAGGAAAAATACTTCTTATCAAAAGCATCTATAAACTTTTGCCATGTGGAAACTCTAGAAACTGAACTGGCCTCCCCTCAGTGCACACTAGCATCAATGTTCTCTCCATGGCCTCCCATCAATACTGGGCCTCCTCTACTCGTATGAAAGTGGCCAACAATAATTTATCTTCCTCGCTAACTCCCATAAACCTGAATATTTTCTCAATGCGCCGTAACCAATTCTCTACTTCCAATGGACCTGCAGTTCCCGTAATTATTGGTGGATCTAGCTTTTTAAACTGCTCGTACAATGTACCATTTGGCTTTATTGCCTCCACTCGCATTGTGTGTTGCTCAAAATACTTAGATGCTACCTCCCAAAGTTGCCTAGCCCCCTGATCACCTAATTCCTCCTCCACCTGGGGTCTTTTTTTCCTATCTTCAGCCCAAGTAGAGGACCTTTCCCCCTCCATGTATCGTTGTAATAAATGTTAGTATCACATATAAGTAAAGATGGCATGCAGTATATATTCCACACACTCACACGGACCTCTAACGCCCCACTTAAACAGACCAATCCCTAAGTCCACTGTCACACTAGACTCAACTCGACTACGGAACTATAAACTCTAGCTCTGATACCAACTAATTTGCCAAGCCCCATCCCAGTCTCCCAAGGATGAGACACGACTAGGTTATTGATACACATGTTTACATATATAATCTAAATTAATAACACACTAAATAATTCCACATGTGCAACAACACCACCCATCACCTTAGTCATTAAGCATGATGATAATAGCTAACTCATAACTTGTACAATATACAACACAAGTACCATTTGTTAGATTTTTCAAGTTATATACATATTCAAAATCTCACACCCGCATAGTATATATCACAAAGTATGTTTGTTGAGTCTGTTTACAATTATACAGACACTCAACCTATATCACTGAACTCAATAAAACTAAATACATAATTAACAGACATACAACCTGAGTAATATCACACTAACTTTGTTGGACCACTCTGTACTGAACTCAATTCTACGAGACAATACTCACCCGACTGGACAGTGGACTGATCTGCAACCCCCTATATAGTACTTGAAAATGGGAACCTATAGGGGTGTGAGCTAAACCACGCGCACAGTGATTATACATGTTGTGTAAGAAATAAAAATGATAATAATACACAGAAGTAGGTAAATAATACAAAAATACACGTATGTAACAACATCAATCCAATTCCAAAAAATTCACTAGCCACAACGCATTCATATTACCCCTCATCGGCCAATCAATCCCACATGGATCCGTGTCTTCTGAACCTCCCGGGAACACCACAGTGTAAGCACACCACTGCACGCCCAGTGATCAGGCATCGACGCTCCTATCTTAGACTATGCGCCACATTCCATAGTACATAATTCAAAATATCATTCAATCATATAAACACGTTGAACATAATCCTAGAGGATTGCTATTAAATTTTATCATTTACTATCGTCTTATAATAGCATTTTTAAAACATATAAAAATATATACCCACCTCAAGTGTACAGATCTACGGGCCTTTGGACTCACCAGTTGATCCCTTTGGTGTTATAGTATTTGTCTCAACACCGATTGTCCTACCTATTCCACCTAACATATTTTAATTCCAATATCAATATGTTTATCACATTTAATAATTAATAATGCACTAATGCATGTAAGATGATTCAACCCAAAGTGCCCCACTAACCCCGATAACAATACTATCCACTCACATATTGGCACATTAGATTTAGGGTTCACATTTCTCCTTAAATCTTCAAAATCACTCACATTAATCACAATTAAGATTAAGTATGTCAAACACATTGACGAGGGGTCATTTTCACACATTTTGACCACAAATCCTAAAAATCGCACTTTCAGCATTTCATACATTTCATATCGGATATTATATTCATTTGCATTCAAAATTTACATTATCACATCAATTAAGAATGCAGCATGCAAAATTTTGGGTCAATTGGATCAAAATTTACACTTGTGATAATAACATTTATAAATTAGGGTTTCAGCATTACCGGCACACATTTCTAACATCTATCGCACTTTTCTTTTAAAATAGCCACACTTAAACTCTCACACAAATTTAATCAAGCAAAACAACCCTTAATTGAACCTTTAAACCCCCCATTTCACTCCCACAAATTCCTGTTTCAACATAGCCCACTAAAAGCATCCCGAACATCTCAAATGTTCGGTTTTCACACTTTTATCACACCCGGTTGAATATCCATTGGCAACCCATGCTTAACGGCCCTTTAATTACATTTAATACACTTAATTAGACTCACACAAAGTGTGTTTTGAAATTAAAATAAAATAGCCCACACACACATGCTTAAAATTAATCACACACACTAAAATGAACACACATACACACCCTTATACCTTTTCTTGCTTCCTTCTTCTTTCAGTCTCGGTTTGGCATGGAAGTCCCCCCTCAAGTTCTTTCCTTTTCTTCCCTTTCTTTTCCCTCTCGATTTGAGCTAAAAACACCCACCTTTGCTTGGTTTCTTTCTCTTTCTCTCCCTCCTTGCTCATGGCTCAAGAAACACACACACACACACATATTTATTTCTCTCTTGATCTCCCTCACTCACGGTTTCAGGGAAGAAAACACATTCACACTCACACACACTAAATTATGTTTTAACTATACACACACAACTACACCTTAGAAAGCACACACACGACACACACATATCCACCTAGCACTTAGAGTAGTAGTAGTAGTAGAAATAATAGTGGGTCAATTTTGAAATCACTTACGAATTTGGAGGGTGGCAAGTGAAATTATTTAATTAATGTGAGTGATCCTTACATGTGTTGACATATGAAGTAGGTGAGTCACTCTAAGTGCTAGGTGGATATATGTGTGTGTGTGTCGTGTGGTTTCTAAGGTGTAGTGGTGTGTGTGTAGTTAAAGCATAATTTAGTGTGTGTGAGTGTGTTTTCTTCCCTGAAACCATGAGTGAGGGAGATCAAGAGAGAGAAAAAAATATATGTGTGTGTATGTTTCTTGAGTTGTGAGCAAGGAGGGAGAGAAAGAGAAAGAGAAAGAAACTGAGCAAAGGTGGGTGTTTTTAGCTCAAACCGAAATGGAGAAGAAAGGGAAGAAACTTTGGGGAGACTTCCATGCCAAATCGAAAGTGAAAGAAGTCAAGAAGAAGGTGGGGGAAGAAGAAGGAAGCAAGAGAAGGTATAAAGGTGTGTATGTGTGTTCATTTTAGTGTGTGTGATTAAATTTAAGCATGTGTGTGTGTGTGTGTGTAGTGTGGGCTGCTTTATTTTAATTTCAAAATAGACTTTGTGTGAGTCTATTTAAGTGTATTAAACATAATTAAAGGGCTGTTAAGCATGGGTTTTCAATGGGTATTCAACCAGATGTGAGAAAAGTGTGAAAAATGAACATTTGAGATGTTCATGATGCATTTAGTGGGCTAGGTTGAAACCCAAATTTGTGGGAGTGAAATGGGGGTTTTAAAGGTTCAATTAAGGGTTTTTTTGCATGATTAAATTTGTGTGTGAGTTTAAGTATGGCTGTTTTAAAAGAAAAGTGTGATAGATGTTGGAAATGGATGCCGGTAATGCCGAAACCCTGATTTATAAATTTTATCATCACACGTGTGAATTTTGATCCAATTGACCAGAAATTTTGCTTGTTGCATTCTTAATTGATGTAATAATGTAAATTTGGAATGCAAATGAATATAATATCTGATGCGAAATGTAAGAAATGCTGGAAGTGCGGTTTTTTGGATTCGGGGTCAAAATGTGTGAGAATTGGTCCCCGATCAATGTGTTTGACCTACTTAATCCTAATTGTGATTAATGTGAGTAATTTTGAAGATTTGGAGAGAAATATAATCCCTAAATCTAATGTGCCAGTGTGTGAGTGGACAGTGTTATAATCAGGGTTATCGGAGCACTTTGGATTAAATCATTTTGCATGCATTAGTACATGATTAACTATTAAATATAATAAAAATATTGATATTTGAATTACAAATATGATAGGTGGAACAGGTAGGATAGTCGGTGTTGAGACAAATATTGTAACACCGAAGGGATCCACCGATGAGTTCGAAGGCCCGTAGATCAGTACAATTGAGGTGGATATATATCTTTATATGTTTTGAAAATGCTATTATAAGACGGTAGTAAATGATAGAATTTAATAGCAATTCTCTAGGATTATGTGCTACGTGCATATGTGATTGAATGATGTTTTGTATTGTGTACTGTGGAACGTGGCGCATAGTCTAATACAGAGGCGCCGATGCCTGATAACTAGGCATGCAATGGTGTGCTAGCACTATGGTATTTTTGGGAGGTTCGGGAGACACGGATCCATGTGGGATCAATTGCCTGATGAGGAGTAATATAGATGCGTTGTGGCTAGTAAATTCTTTGAAATAGGATTGATGTTGTAGTTAGATACACATATTTATGTAGTATTTACCTACTTCTATGTATGTAGTATACTCACTGTGCGCGTAGTTTAGCTCATACCCCTATAGGTTCTCCTTTTCAGTTACTATACAGAGGGTTGTAGATCAGTCCACCGTCCAGTCGGTTGAGTATTGTCTCGTAGAATTGAGTTCAGTATAGAGTGGCCTAGAGAAGTTAGGGTGATATTACTCAGGTTGTATGTCTGTTAATTATGTATTTAGTTTTAATGAGTTTAGTGATAGAGGTTGAGTGTCTCTATAATTGTAAACAGACTCAACAAGTATACTTTGTGATGTATGTTATGTGGGTGTGAGATTTTGTATATGTATATAACCTGAAAAAACTAACAGATGGTACATGTGTTGTATATTGTACAGGTTATGAGTCAAGTATTATCATCATGTTTAATGACTAAGGTGATGAGTGATGTTGTTGCACCTGTAGGATTATTTAGTGTTTTATTAATTCAGATTATAAATGTAAACACGTGTATCAAAAATCTAGTCGCTTCTCATCCTTAGGAGACTGGGATGGGGCATGACAAATTAGTTGGTATCAGAGCTAGAGTTTATAGTTCCGTAGTCGAGTTGAGTCTAGTGTGACTGTAGACTTAGGGATTGGTCTGTTTAGGTGGGGCGTTAGAGGTCCGTGTGAGTGTGTGGAATATTTATTGCATGCCATCATTACTTATATGCGATACTAATATTTGTTACAATGATACATGGAGGGGGAAAGGTCCTCAGCTTGAGCTAAAGATAGGGAAAAAAAGACCCGAGGTGGAGGAGGAATTAGGTGATCAGGTGGTTAGGCAACTGTGGGAGGCATCAGCTAAGTATTTTGAGCAACACACAATGCGAGTGGTGGCAATGAAGCCCAATGGTACATTGTACGAGTAGTTTAAAAAGCTAGATCTACCAATATTTACGGGAACCACAGGTCCATTGGACGTAGAGAATTGGTTATGACACATTGAAAAAATATTCAGGGTGATGGGAGTTAACGAGGAAGATAAATTATTGTTGGCCACTTTCATGCTAGTAGAGGAGGCCCAGTATTGGTGGGAGGCCACTGAGAGAGCATTGATGCCAGTGTGCACTTAGGGGAGGCCAGTTTAGTTTCTAGAGTTTTCATATGGCGACAATTTACAGATGTTTTTGACAAGAAGTATTTTTCCTTGAGTTACCGATACCATAAACAGAATGAATTCTTACATTTGTAGCAGGGGAATCAGTTAGTGTTGGAGTACGAGGGTAAATTTAGTACTTTGTTCAGATTAATGCCATCTATTGTAGCAAATGAGGGGGAATGATGCGGGAGATTCTAGATGGGGCTACACTATAATATTCGATCCCGTGTTTTGATGCTGGAGTTAACAACATTTTTAGAATTATACAACAAAGCCTTGATTGTAGAAGCCGATTTGAAAAAGATGGAAAGTGCAAGTGAATAGGCAAGAAGGGAAAGATGAGTTAAGTAGACAGGGTTCCAAGGGAAGTTCTTTTAGCAGAGCTTGGAGAGGAATGTTTCTGCAAGATACAAGTAAGAAGAAATCAAGACCTCCATTCCAGAGTCGAGGACAGGGAGTGAGTGGATCATCTTCATTTGCACGGGACACTCTCGGGGGAGTGCAGTTACTTGTTATCGTTGCAAGCAGATTGAGCACATTATACAAAATTGTCATATGGGAAGACTAAGACCAATTGTATCACGACGTTGCTTTTTATGTGGCCAGGAGGGACATATGCAGAGGAACTGTCCACGGTATTCTATCTAGAGTTCATCAATAAGTAGTGCATCTACGGTATCCTGAGGAACAGCGAGTGGCAGAGGTCTAGGACGAGGAGGTGGCACTAGAGGTAACGATGCCGGTGGCACATGTTCATTTATATCACTGTCATTCTCCATACATGTTGATAGACCACCTACCATGTTAGACTATGGAGTGACTATAGCTACTCCCACGGGTGATTGTGTGACGGCTAGAGTAGTATAAAAGGGGTGCCTAGTTCAGGTGGGTAATAGAGAATTACCTACAGATTTGTTAACTTTTGAATTCTAGGATTTTGATTTGATTTTTGGAATGGATTGGTTGGCAGCATATCATGCTACTATTGATTGTTTCCGTAAAGAAGTAGTGTTTAGAATCCTACATAGTGCTTTGTTTTGGTTCTTTGGAGAGCGACGCCCTGAGTTGAGGAATTTGATATCTGCAATTAAAGCTAGGAAATTACTTAGGGAATGATGTTATAGGTACTTGACTTTGTGAAAGATACTTAGAGGTACTCCTGAATTGAGGAATATTTTTGTGGTTAATGAATTCGTCGTTGTGTTTCCTAGAGAGTTACCAGTTGATTGGGAGGTGGAATTTACTGTTGAGGTTGTGTCAAGAACTAGTCTTATATCTATTACTTCATATAGGATGGCTCTAGCTGAATTGAAGGAACTTAAAGTGTAATTGCAGGATTTGTTAGATAGGAGATTCATATGCCTAGTGTATCTCCTTGGGGTGCACCAGTATTATTTGTAAAGAAGAAGGATGGTACTAATAGGTTATGCATTGAATACAGACAGCTAAATAGGGTGACTATACGGAACAAGTATCCATTGTTGCATATTGATGATTTGCTGGACCATCTACAAGGTGATCAGGTGTTTTCAAAGATTGATCTTCTGTCAGGATATCACCAGTTGAAAGTAAGGGATACTTATATATCGAAGACTATTTTTCGAACCAGGTATGGACACTATGAGTTTCTAGTGAGGCCATTTGGTGTGACTAATGCTTCTGTTGTATTTATAGATCTAATGAACCGGATATTTCATCCATATCTTAATTCATTTTTGATAGTGTTCATCGATGATATATTGATATACTCCCGTAGTAAGGAGGAGCATATGCAGCATTTGAGGGTGGTACTGCAGACATTGAGGGATAGACAATTATTTGTCAAATTCAACAAATGTGAGTTTTGGTTGGACAGGGTTGTGTTTTTTGGGCATGTAATTTCTAGTGTATGTGTTGATCCAGCTAAGATTGATATCGTAGTTAACTGGGGAAAACCGAGAACAGTGACAAAGATTTAGAATTTTCTGAGATTGGCAGGTTACTACCGCAGGTTTGTACAAAATCTCTCCATTATAGCTATGCCCCCTGACCCAATTGACTCAAAAGGGTGTGAAGGTTGAATGGTCTGATAGATGTGAGCAAAGTTTTCAGGAGCTGAAGACCAAATTGAAGACTACTCCAGTATTAACCATTATGCTAGGTAGTGATGGGTTCATGGTTTATAGTGATGCCTCATATAATGATTTGGGTTGGGTGTTGAAGCAGCACGAAAGAGTGGTAGCTTATGCCTCTAGACAGCTGAAATCGCATGAGTGCAACTATCCTATCCATGATTTGGAACTTGTAGTTATTATATTTACACTAAGGTTGTTGAGACATTTTCTATATGGGGTTACAAGTGAGATATATACAGATCATCAGAGTTTGAAATATCTGTTTACCCAGAAAGAGTTGAATCTGAGGCAGCGGCGCTGGATTGAACTTATTAAGGATTATGACTGCAATATTCATTACCGGCCAGGAAAAGTAAATGTTGTGGCAGATGCTTTGAACCAAAAATCATCAAGTAGGTTGACCAGTTTGCAAGTGATACAAAAAGGTTTATTTGTAGATTTGAAATCTTTGAGAGTGCAGTTGAGGATAGGAGAGACTGCAACTTTACTTGCTACACTGACTTTGAGACCAGCGCTGGTGGACAGGATCAGAGAGGCACAACAGTTTGATCTTCAGATTGAGAAATTGAAGAAAGAGGTGAAGAATTTGGTGAAAATTGATTTTATTGGTGACAGTGCTGATGTTTTGTTATTTGATTCTCGATTATGTGTACCTAATGATGCAATATTAAAGAGAGATTCTGGAGGAAACACACAATTCAGCATAAGCTATGCATCCAGATAGTACAAAATTGTATTGTGATCTACAGACTACGTTAGGCACTACTTTCAAGTTTAGTACATCATTCCACCCGCAAATAGATGGACAGATAGAGCATACTATTCAGACATTAGAGGACATGCTAAGAGTTTATGTCATGGACCTTAGAGGTAATTGGGATAATTATTTGTCTTTGATTGAATTTACTTATAATAACAACTACCAGAGTTTTATTGAGATTATAACATATGAAGCTTTATATGAGAGGAAGTGTAAGACCCTAGTATGCTGGAGTGAAGTGGGTGAGAGGAAGTTATTGGGTTGTGCAGATGACTGCTGATCAAATTAAAGGTATACAAGAGAGATTACGGAGTGCACAAAGCATGCAGAAAAGTTATGCAGACAATCGCCGACGTGATTTGGAGTTTGATGTGGGTGATCGAGTATTCCTACGAGTATCACCTTGAAAAGGGGTCAATCGATTTAGCAGGAAAGGAATATTGGCTCCTAGGTATATTGGTCCGTACAACATTGTGGAGCGGATTGGAGTTGTTGCATACCTGTTGAAGTTACCAGTGGAGTTGTCTAGGTTGCATGATGTATTTCATGTTTCAATGCTACAAAAATACTTACCTGACCCATCATATATGTTGACTTCAGAACCGATAGAGTTAGCCGAGGATTTGACTTATGTAGAGCAGCCAGTTCAAATTTTGGGTACGAAGGAGAAAGTATTACACACGAAGACGATATCGTTGGTAAAGGTTTTATGGCGCAGTCATTTAGTAGAGGAAGCAACCAGAGAGACTGAGGAAAGTATGCATACTCAATATCCTCATTTGTTTAGTGCAGGTAAGTAATTTCGGAGATGAAATTTTTATTAGTGGGGGAGAGTTGTGAGATACGATCATGCATTGCATGCATCTTAGCATAATTATATGGGCTAAATTATAATTATGTGAAACTATTAAAGGGCTAATTAAAGTAAACCCTTCATAGCCATGATGTGTGTGAGCATACATCGAGTATGTTGACAACTTTAGTGATGTATTAGGGAGACTCATTTATAGCAATTTCATGTGTGAAAATAGTAGTGGGTCAATTTTGAAATAACTTAAGAACTTGGGGGGAGGTAAGTGGAATTATTTGATTAGTGTGAGTCATCTTTACATGTGATGACATATGGAGTAGGTGAGTCACTCTAAGTGCTAGGTGGATGTATGTGTGTGTGTGTGTGTATGTAGGTAAAACATAATTTAGTGCGTGTGAGTGTGTTATCTTCCCTGAAACCTTGAGTGAGGGAAAGCAAGAGAGAGAGAGAGAGAGAAATATGTGTGTGTGTGTGTTTCGTGAGTCGTGAGCAAGGAGGGAGAGAAAAGGGAAAGAAACCAAGCAAATGTGGGTGTTTCTAGCTCAAATCGAGAGGAAGAAAGGGAAGAAAAAGAAAGAACTTGGGCGGGACTTCCATGCCAAACCGAGAGTGAAAGAAGGCAAAAAAAAAAGGTGGGGAAGAAGAAGGAAGAAAAAGAAGGTATAAGGGTGTGTGTGTTCATTTTAGTGTGAGTGTGTGTGTGTGTGTTTAATTTTAAGCATTTGTGTGTATAGGCTATTTTATTTTAGGGTTAATTGCATTAGAAGTCTCCAAAGTATAGAGTTTATATCATTTTCGTCCCCAATATTTTAATTGCATTATTTTGGTCCCTGAAGTATTTAATATGTTTCTATATGGTCCTTCAAGCAGACAATGTCTAGATTGCTAACGATTTTTATCATAAACTTGTTACGTAATAGCTAAATATGGACAAAAAATAATTTTGATAGCTCTTAAACAAAATTTGGGTAGCTCTTGACAAGTGTAATATAGGTAGCTTTTGACTAAAATTTAAATAGTTCATAATCAAAACAGTGTAATTTAGGTAGATATTTAACCAAAATTTGAGTAAAAATTTGGTCTAGAGTTATCTAAATTATTTTTTTGTCCATATATTAAGTATCATGTGACAAATTTATGATAAAAAATCGTTAGCAATCTGGACACTGTCTGTTGAGGGACCATATAAAAACATATTCAATAATTCAGGGACCAAAATGATGCAATTGAAATATTAGGGACTAAAATGAGATAAACTACATAATTCGGGGACCTCCAATGTAATTTACCCTTTATTTTAATTTCAAAACAGAGTTTGTGTGAGTCTAATTAAGTGTATTAAACGTAATTAAAGGGCTGTTAAGCATGGGTTTCAAATGGGTATTCAACCGGGTGTGAGAAAAGTGTAAAAATTAAACAAACATTTGAGATGTTCGGTATGCTTGTAGTGGCCTAGGTTGAAACCTGAATTTGTGGGAGAGAAATTTGGGGTTTAAGGGTTCAATTAATTATGCATGATTAAATGTGTGTGAGAGTTTAAGTGTGGTTGTTTTAAAAGAAAAGTGTGATAGAGGTTGAAAATGGGTGTCGGTAATGCCGAAACCCTAATTTATAAATTTTATTATCACATGTGTGAATTTTGATCTAATTGATCCTAAATTTTGCATGTTGCATTTTTAATTGATGTTTGATGTGATAATGTAAATTGCAGTGCAAATGAATATAATATCTGGTGCAAAATGTATGAAATGCCGGAAATGCGATTTTTAGGATTCAGGGTCGAAATGTGTGAAAATGATCCCCCGGTCAATGTGTTTGACATACTTAATCCTAATTGTGATTGATGTGAGTAATTTTGGAGATTTGGGGAGAAATGTGATCCCTAAATCTAATGTGCTAGTGTGTGAGTGAATAATGTTGTAATGGGGGTTACTAGGGCACTTTGGGTTGAATCAATGTATGATTAACAATTAAATGTAATAAACATATTGATATTAGAATTACAAATATGCTAGGTGGAGCAGGTAGGACAGTCAGTGTTGAGACAGATACTGTAACACCGAAGAGATCCACTGGTGAGTCGGAAAGCCCATAGATCAGTACACTTGATGTGGGTATATATATTTATATGTTTTGAAAATGCTATTATAAGACGATAGTAAATGATAGAATTTAATAGCAATTCTCCAAGATAATGTGCTACGTGCTTATATGATTGAATGATATTTTGTACTTTGTATTGTGGAATGTAGCGCACTGTTTGAGATTGGAGTGTCGATGCCTGATCACTAGGCGTGTAGTTGTGTGCTAGCACTGTAGTGTTCGCAGGAGGTTCGGGAGACACAAATCCATGTGGGGTCGATTACTCGATGAGGGGTAGTATGGATGTATTGTGCCTTGTGAATTCTTTGAAATTAGATTGATGTTGTTTGATACGTGTATTTATGTAGTATTTACCTACTTTTGTGTATTACTATCATTTTTATTTCATATACAACATGTATACTCACTGAGTACGTGGTTTAGCTCACACCCCTATAGGTTCTCCTTTTCAGGTATTATAGAGGGGGTTGCAGATCAGTCCACAGTCCAGTCGATTGAGTATTGTTTCATAGAATTAAGTTTAGTACAGAGTGGTCCAGCGAAGTTAGTGTGATATTACTCAAGTTGTATGTCTGTTAATTATGTATTTAGTTTCAATGAGTTGAGTGATACATGTTGAGTGTCTGTATAATTGTAAACAGACTCAACAAGCATATTTTATGATGTATGCTATGTGGGTGTGGGATTTTGTATATTTATATAACCTCGAAAAACAAACAGATGGTACATGTGTTGTATATGGTACAGGTTATGAGTCAGGTATTACCATCATGCTTAATGACTTGGGTGATGGCTGGTGTTGTTGCACCTATGAGATTATTTAGGGTTTTATTAATTCAAATTATATATGTAATCACGTGTATCAAAAATCTAGTCGCGTCTCATCCTTGGGAGACTGGGATGAGGCGTGACAAATCTAAAGTAATTTCTCAAGCAACGTCCACCATCATTCCAAGGAACTACCAAACCTTTAGAAGTTGATAAGTGGTTATGGTAGGTTAAAACTGTAATGGATGCAATGGGTATTTCACAACGATATAGAGAGGGATTAGCTACGTATTTGTTTGAAGGAAAGGTTGATCATTGGTGGGATCTTATTAAAGGAAGAGAACCAGTATAATGTATGGTGTTGGAAAGATTTGAAACAATTTTCAATGGTAAGTTTTTCACTAAAAGTGTTAGGCATGCTTTATTGTAGGATTTCTTAAATTTGCAACAAGGTGGGATGAGTGTAGCTCAATATGAGTCACATTTTGAAGAATTAATACACCATGCGAGTGAGTCTATAACTAATGATGTTAACAAGACAAAGTATTTTGCTCCTGGATTGAACAGTACAATCAGGGAAAGAATTTCACCTTTGAGGATGAGGAATTTTAGTGATATGGTAGAAGTGGCGTATATAATAGAGAAGGAGAAGAAATCAAGAGATTTTCGAAGTGTGTAAGTTCAGAGGAGGAATAACTAGTTATATGAAAATGACGGAGGTGTAACACCCCGTATTTTCTGTTATATATTGGTATAGATATATCCATAATAAAATATTGTGGTGAATGTGTGGATATGTGTAATAAGGGAAGGATAAACCATATAGACTTTTAATACTAGGATAAATACTAGAGACGCACATAGATTGAAAAGTTTGAGCTTTAGAGACGTTGAAACATGAAAATGGGGATTAGATGAATTTCTAAATACTTTTAGGTCAAGATAAGGTTTCCATTGACTCCGGAAGGTCGAAAAACCTTGGGAAAGGTAATAGGAAGTGCATGGGGAACTTGGTAGACGGAGGAAGAGTCTGTCTGCTGATTAGTACCGGTACTGGGTACCGGTACCAAATGGTACCGGTACCGGGTACCGGTACCCCGAGGAAGAGTCTGTCTGCTGATTAGTACCGGTACCAAATGGTACCGGTACCGGGTACCGGTACCCCGTTTACAGAAGGTTTCTGGTACCGGTACCCCTATTCCAGAAGGTTCGTAGTACCGGTACTGGGTACCGGTACTAAATGATACCGGTACCGGGTACCGGTACCAAATGGTACCGGTACCGGGTACCGGTACACCCGATAAAAATCTGAACGTTTTTAATCGCGACGTGGTCCGACTTTTGGGCCTATAAATACTTTAGGCCGCCTCTTTAGTCGTCCATTACTCATCCTAAACCCTAGATAACTTGAGAGAGAGGGAGAGAACACAAGATCTAAGAGAACAACAAGAGATTAAGGGTAGATTCAAGGATCAAGACCCTAGTTCTCCAAGATTCAAGGTAGGGGTTTTCTTCCATTTCCATCCATTGATGTTAGGGTTATTATATATGTACATTTTGACTCTAAGTAGTATGTATTTGTTATGTATTCATTGTTTCTTAGTCTTATTACAAACATACACATGATTTGAACAAAATAATGGTTTGAAATTCATCAAACCCTAGTTTTTGGGGAAAATATGGATTTTTTTCTATATCTTTACATCATCTTGATTTCTAAAACTCTAGAACTTTGTGTTGGGTAGTAAAATGATAGTATTGATGATCTCATGCGTATTTCCTTTAAACTTATCTCTTGTCACATGAATTGCGAAATAAGTATGTTTTCTTAATTTGTTCTATTATGTATCTTGCTTGTGAAATTTGGGAAAAATCATGGAATTTGATTGTATATGAGGTTGAGTATATGGTGGTATGTCACTCTTGTGTATGGTGTTGTGAGGGACTTGGATTACCTTCGAAAACTGCCGTAGAGTGTTAGAGGTTAGTCTATCCCAATGGGGGATGAGATGGTTGCCTAATGCTCGTAGTGGATCGTTGTGGTGGCAATGACACTATTGTTCACGGATACCGGGAAAAAATGTTAGTATACTAGACACCTTAGAAGGATTTCGTCAATGCCGTATGAGACGGTACACGCCTTTCCTAAATTGGCCTGTGATTGTGATTATATAGATGGGTGAACGAGGTAGATTCGTTGGGTAGATTCATGAGAAACGACAGCCTACTTGAGTGATACCTAATAGAAAGTATTGTTCATTTTACCAAACATTATTTTTCCAAGAGTTTCGGGTAGTATGGGATGCCCGATAACTTGTGAAAATGGTGTATGGTGGATTGGATTATGTTGAAAATTGCTTGTCAATTAAAGTGGAATTTTATTCTCTTTTCATTGCTTTATTATTGACCAAACTTGAGATCTCTTTTAAAATGCCCTTGTTATATTTCAAATGTTATATATGTTAATTGTGAAAAGTGACCGACCGTTTTCTATGTTTTTAAAACCTTGTTTGGATTTGGGAGAAATTTTCTACAGAGCTTCGTGCTCACCCCCTACTGCTAACTTTTTTTCAGACTATGTACTTGAGGAGGAGGTAGGAGCCGAGGAGGCCGTACAGTGGGAGACTCCGATTGATGGGAGTGTAGATCCCGAGGTGGACGCATAGAGCGACCCCTTTTCTTTTGTACTAGACTAGGATGTTATTTTGGAAGTTGTAAAGTCTAGTTATTTTGTATTCCGCTGCAAGATTACTTTAATATTCTTTTGAAAATATAAAATGCCAAAGATGGCATATTCTTTTGGGATATTCATTTAAATGTTATAAATTATTGTTTGAAGTTTTCTTTATTGATGATTTACCTTAGTGCTCTCATGCTTAGATGGTTATTAGATTGTAATGCCGTCCAGGGTGTATTTTGGGGTGTTACAGGAGGATCAAGGAATCATCCATATGAATGACCTAGTAATATTAACAGAAAGAACAGAGTGAACAATGGACCAAGGGTTAGTAATAATGCGAAGGATTGACATATTTGCTTCCACTGTGGAAAGACAAGACATATAAGGAATAGATGTCCACAGTTACCACCGAAAGAGAGAGAATTATCTGAGGTATCAACAGGATGAGGGATTAAAACCACCTGTTGTGCAAGGACAGAAGGCACCACAAAATCAATCTAGTGGGGATCAATGAAATTTGAGATATGGACAAGTGTAACAAATGACTGCAAAACCAATTGTCTAATGGGTCATGGTAAGTGTATTTACTTTGCAAGCTTGAATATTGGTATGTTAATATGTATTGTTATTTTATAAGTGTAGCCAAGTAAATTTTGAGGACAAAGTTTCTTTTAAGGTGGGTAGACTGTAATAACCCGTGGTTGGAGATCAAAAAAGGGATCGGGATTTGAGGGTGTGTGCAATTAGGGGTTTGGATATTGGGAAGCCAGACTGTGAATCGATTACTCTGGAGTGGTGCATAGGTGATTGGAGGATGATTAAGATGTTTGCTAGGTGTAGGAAAGTGACTGGTGAAGAGGGAACAGGTCGAGAAACACAATTGAGCAAATTAGGATTAGAGTGTACTTGAGATTTAGGGGTACAGGAGTGCAATTCAAGGATGAAATTGGAGGAGATTTAGAACCCGAAAAATTAAATGGATAATTTTAATGGGCAAGTTTTAATGTATATTTGATTTTTTAAAAAATATTTAAAAATAAATTTTGAATTTTAAAAAATTACAAAACTGACCTTGCATGGTAGCTCAAGGCTTCAGCTGGGTCTCCAGATGAGGTAGAACAGCCAAGAGAGTAGAGAAGGTAGAGAGAGAAAGTGTAAGAGTTTGGACTTTGGGTTTTCTTTGGAGGTTTGTTCGAACGATCAAAGGTATACATCTAGCCTAATTAGGATGCTAGAAATTCATTGGTGGTGTTAATTTTTGACTTGGGTAAGTAAGTGTTTGTGCTCGAATTTGAGTTTTAAAGTTTTGGATTTTAGGTTTTCATGAAATGGGTTCATGTGTATTTTTCATTTTAACTTAATCTATATGGTTGTGTTTATGAGGATTCAAGGAGCGGTTTGGTGGCTAACCGTGGCTTGTGGTGGTATGGCGGTGGTGTTGAAGTTTTGACCATGGAGGTTTTCGATCTCCATGGTTGGGATGTTTGGGCTTTGAGGGAGGGGTCTCCCTAGCTAAAATAGACTATAGGAATCCATTTTTTTTTACCTTAAAATGGATTTAGAAGTTGTTAAGGTGATTAAAATGCAAGTTGTATGTCTGACAATAAACTAAAAGCCTTAATTTTGGTTAACTTTGATCTAGTTTTTTTATGAGGTTAAGCTTAATTTGAAGTTTGAAACTTATAGGGTTTGTTAGAGTGATATGTGGTGAGTGTTTCGATTTAAAAACTAGGATGAGTAGTTTATTGGAGACGGGGAAATAGATGAGACAAGTGGGGTAGTTGAAGCTTAAAATGGAGAACCTAGGGCTTTGGTTAAGGAGACAAAGGAAGAAGATGAAGGAGGAGGAGGTACACCAGTGCACCCACCCCGTCAACACGTGAGGGCTCCTTTGATGTCCGATCGACCTTTGGTCAGTTCCAAAAGTTTTGTAACGTCCGTACAGAGGTCCTAGTACAATTCAATTCGATCCAACGGCCGAATCAAAATGAGTAAAATGATTATTTTGGCCTCCGGGGCTAATTTGACCTAATTTTTTGGTGATTTTGAGAAAATAAATTTTATACTCATTTTTAGGTAGGTTAAGTGAATAAGTGTACTAAATTTCATCGGAAAAACGTTGTTTAATTTTTTGGCTATTTCAGTTCAAAATACCAATCAAGTAGGGTTTCTCAATTTCGGATCGGACGGAGCATTTCTAAAATTACTCTTAATTTATGCCTTACATTATTTATGAATGCTTAGTATGTTTAATATCATATGATTGGGTTTTTAAACTTTGGCCGGAAATTACAGATCTGAATTATGGTTTTGAGTGTTGTAACGCACATATGTTTGAAACGATTGCTTTGATTGTATGAAATGAGATACCAGAATCCTTTTAAACTAAATATAAGTGCACACAGGTCTAGTGGAAAAAAGGTTTACATTCCATTTTTAGGTCATAGAGGGTATTCATTAAGTTTGTAAATGCTTGGATGGCCCAGTTGGTCTTTGGATTTGGGTACTGAACGTTGATTAAGGAGCATATTCATCGGGGTGAAAGCCCCCCAAAAGGTTGGATCGTATGTTCGTATGGACCCTCAGTGGTCTATTAGGATTAATTGTCCACTAGTGTAGCATTGTCCTTGAATTTCTGAACTCTCTTTTATAGTTTTACTTAACTATTACTGTTTCGCATGAAATGATGTTTTTTTATATATATATTCATGTATCAAATGCTCATTTCACTTTTGCCCAATCTGGCTAAACTATGTTATTTTCAAACTCGTTTGCTTGGAAATTGAGTTACTCTACTAAGTTGTTGATGCTCACTCTACATTATTTTCCTTTTTCAGATGTGACAATGCTGGGAGATCTGTATATTATAACCTGCTAGGGTTTCTGTATAACTCAGGAAGATGTATCCGAAACATGTAAACATAATGTGTAACGTGTATTTGACTGAATAATGGTTTACAATAGGCTGAGATGTATATGTAAGTTATGCAAATGTTTATACAATAATCTATGGTTTGTATATTGCGAGTTATTCAGCTATGCTACGTTGCAACCCTTGCATTCTATTATTATGTTTTGTGGATTAAAGTAACATCTATCACATGAATGACCAACCCGGGGTGTGACAAAGTTGGTATTAGAGCACAGTCACTGTCTTAGATGGGTCACTTCTACATTTATGTGGTTATTAGTTGTTAATTAATATGTGATTTTATAGGAAAATGTCAATTTGGGATGGTCTGCACGAAAACAGTGAAGGTGATTCAAGATATTATACATGAAGTCGCTAAGACAGGGCTTTTCTTACCTCCAAGACACCAAAATATATTTGTGCATAATCGGATGACCAGGATGGTGGAGAATACAAAGAGGGCACTAAGTGAAGTTAAAAATGAGAACTGCTATCAGGTGTTACTAGAGGAGATGGTTGTGCAACAGGCAAAGCGTTGGCCTCGCATCTGGTTTGGGGGAAACGCACAATAGAGTACTGAGGGGAATGAGATATTCTTGGTAAACTCATGACAAACATGTGAGCTGAATGCCCAGGGTAACAATTTGGAGGATCCAATGCACGTCACGGATGTTGTGGAAGATGATTGACTGCAGGGATGCAAAATCAAGAACTAACTTATGTACATAGCATGTAGGGTATGGGTAAACTAACAGGGTATGAGATAGCAGTAAAAGAAAAATAAGAACACTACTTGTATCACTTGGATGTCAGATTATTTTGGGTGTGTAGGAATCTAACTTTATGTATCACTCTGTTATCTTTTGACTATGAATGTGAAAGAGTAATAAGTTGTTTTATTAAATGTTTACATGTGAAATTGGTGGTTATGTTTAAAGTATTTAACGGGTTTTTTTTCTTAAATGATTATTGTTGTTTACATTGATGATTGGCTGTTACAATTCCAGTTATGGCACATTGGGATGAATTTTTTATGCTTTAGGATATATTGGGGCACCATGAAATAGAATGGAGATGTCAGATTCGAATTTATGCAGGGGCATTATATTTAACTATAAAGGAGACGCGTGAGGTCACTCGTAATTGGAGAGAACTTGGACCTAAACAGCAACGAGCTCTTGTACAAAATAGGATGGATGCACAGCTTGAAGTAATTTAGAGGACTAGAAACTTGGAAAGAAATGGAAGGATACCACAGGTTCCAAATAATCAAAACGAATGGTTGGAGGCGGAACTGTAGGTACCGACATGGGAGCCAGAAGTAGATTCTAATACCTCTACTATCACTGATGTGGAGGTTCTAAATAATCAAAACGAATGGTTGGAGGCGGAACTATAGGTACCGACATGGGAGCCAGAAGTAGATTCTATCACTGATGTGGAGGATTAGGATGGTGTGAAGTCTAGTCCAACATATATATGTGAATAGAGTGGGATGTAACAGTACTCTAGGCTATGAATAAATGTGTATTAAAATATGTGTAAGTGTGATAATTGATTGTTGAAAAACGTTGTTATTCCTACCCTCTCAAAACCATCCCTTAAAATGTGTATATGATGTGTGTGCAAATAGGGAGGGGAGTGTCACGCACCCTTGGAATGGTGTTAAAAGGAAGGGCAAGAAAATTGGGAAAATGAAATGAAATGTGTGTGTGGTGAACAAAAGTACTCCCCAATCGCAAGGAGTCTTTTGAATGTTGGTGTTTTACTTGGAAAAGTATTCCACGGTCGTCTCCTCAGGGAAGGAAAGTTCAAGTGTATGAAGGTGATTTTGTCAAAAAGAGAAAGTGTAAAAAAATTTGTTTGTGTTTTGGAGAGTTATGTTCTTAATGAAAATGAAAGAAAACAAGTGTTGGCTAATTCAAAAGGTTCACTCCAATGAGAATGTTCAATCAACTTGAAACCTTCCTCTCAGAGTTTATAGATGAACGATTGATTTGTAGGAAGTTAGGAACGAGATGGTGAGGATCCAAGCATAAACCGTGACTAGGACTATGGAATATCAAACACTCACAATCTCATCCACCCTCAACCCAGTCAAACCGAACCATCATACACCGAGAGAAGAAAGAAAATGAGTTGAAATGAAAATCCCAAGAGGAGGTCTCCCTTGGATTAGCCAACTTAAAGCTAGCTACTCATAATAAAAGACAAGGCATTAATGTAAATGAAACACATTGTAGAGAAATGAAGATTTAAACTAAGTTAATGCAACAAACATAAACTATGAAGAGAGAAATGCAATACTCATTTTAAACTTAAAATGAAGAAAACATGAACAACAATGGTGAAATCTAAAACATGTAACTAAACTTACAATATACTTGAAAGGAATGAGATTAAAGACAATAAATTAAGCTTGCAAGAGTCTTACATTAAAATACAAGTGAAAGGATGGAAGAAAATGTAAAAACATAAATTTCTCACACTATGACACTATTCATCATCTTCTTCATTGGAACTACTCCTAAGCTTAGGTAGCCACACCTGAAAATGCTTGAGAATGATGAATATAATGGTGTGTTTGCCTTCAAAATTCGTGCATGGTGGTCCCTCTAGGTGTGTGCAGGTTTTCCATCAATGGGTGGTGAGATGATAGCCCCTGACAGGCTAAGGAAGAGCTAGCCTGCAACTCACATGGCAGCCCACTTCTCTCCCATCCTCCATAAATATCAAGCCTCAAAAGTCTTCAAATTGTGTAAGGGATGCATGGAAATGTGTAAGGAAATGTTGGGGGCAAATGGGAGAAGTGTAGGTGGGACCCCAAGCAAGTGGAGCTGAGTTGCAAAAGGTTCGGGCTGTTCAAGGGAGCGTATTGGTACTGCGTACCAGTACACTAAACCTTGTGGAGTCGGGCGTACCGGTATTGCGTACTGGTACTGCGTATCGGTACTGTTTTTCTGCTCTGGACCACATTTTGTAAAATCCGCATCACTTTTTATTCAACCGTTGGATTGAGCTGAAATTGTGACACAATATAGAAGACACTCAGATCTACAACTTTCATGTTTTGTACTTTTTAGGATTCGAAGTGGATCATGGTAAAAATGGAGGAAAATAGAGGCTCTGCAACCCAATTGTGTGGCTGTTGGTTCTTTTGTTCCCAAGCACCAATACCTCCTTGATTTCTTCACTTTTAAGCCTCCAAATCTTCACGTATTGTGTTCATGCCTTCACCACACATCCATCATAGTTACAAGGTCCTAAAATTAATGATTTAAGCTATAAAAACATGCAACATCGAAATTTCAACATTATTCATAAAATCAACTAACTCTAAGTACTTAGATGCAAAAGTTGAGTTAAAATGCATGTAATGAGGCCTTTACATATGCAATATTATGTGCTCATCACGCTCTCCAACTTAAGCTTTGCTAGTCCCTAGCAAACAAAATGTAAAAATAAAGCAAACAAGATAACATATACTAATTCCGCTATTGCATTTAGCACATGCAACAAGCTTTTAAACCCCTAGGTGATCTCTAGTGGACGAGTTTTGTCTCATGAAAGTTTCCAGTGAAGGTACCTACAAACTTCCTTTCCTAATATCTAATATTTAAAGCATATTCTCTTACCCTAACTAGCAATGGGATTTCAATAACAACTTGATCCGAACACCCGAACCAATCACATATGAGACATATCATAGCCGTAAATGCTATTCTAGAGTATCCACATACACATTTATTTTCAAACTCATGTGTGTGTGAAATGAACATGTAATTTAAACATTTACACAACGGAGTTCACTTTCACTTTGTCTATCCAAATTAAGTTTTGATGCAAAACTCACCAAGGGTGTCTCTCGCAATGAATAATACTAAGATTATCTTGGCATGCTCTCCATGTGTATATATGAGATAGAATCTTATGCACAAACCAAAATGCTCACATACAATCCAAAAATGAAGCACATGTATACAAATGAAACAACCATGGCATAATCTCATGAAAGGAATGCTAGGGCATTAGATAGCAAGATCAACTTCTCTTTTTCTTTAAAAGTGTGTCTTCCCCATGCTTTCTCTAGATCATTTAGGACTTTCAAAGGTTATAATGGGGCCTTGGGGTGATATCTAGGCAAATGAAATGAAGGATATAGAATAATAAAAAGGGTTGTTCCCAGTGAATGGCCTTTATTTCAAAAAAAATCTCTCTTTTATGGGATTTCTAGGCTAACACCATCACTTCCACTCTTTGTTTCTTTTTTCTTCTTTTCCTTAACATTTTTCTTTTCTTTTTCACTTTCTTTTCTTCTTTTTCCCTTTTTCTTCCTTTTCTTGGAGTTTCATTCTTTTTCCATTGAACTCTTTGAGTTCCAATATCATTAACCCCTTATGTTTGAGTTTGCACACCATACTTCCTTCTCTTTTATGATCACTCATATTCAAATCTAGGAACAACAAAGGTGAAGTAGATTTTTACCATTTTGCATTGTTTGGTCAATTGTGTGGCATGGAAACAATTTTACAAAATAGGCACAATCATGGTACTAGGGATAGAATTTCCACAAGAAAAAGGCTTAGGCTCAAACATTTCAAAGATGGCCTAAGATCATTTCTAAATAAGCATGAGGAAGCATTTTGCGTTTCAAGACAAAGTCAATCAACTACCCAAATGCACCTAACCAAAACAAGCATAACGAGATTATTGAACAAATTTAAAATTTAAAAAATTATTCCTTGAGTAAATGTAAGTTTCCTCCAAAAAGAATTGGCATTAAAGCTAACATGGGTTCTTACTCATCTCCTCTATTCATGTCAAGCACGAAATGTGAACTCAATCAATAAATTGCCAAAATTATAAATTCATGGTGCACTTATGGTTGAGTTCAAAAGCAAACAAGTATGTGATACTCTTAGCAATAGGATAAACTTCTATAATGTGCTCATGTATTCAAAGTTCAACATGAAGATCAAGTAATCACAAATCCCATGACCATTAGAATAGGGGAATATAGTTCAACATTGGATATTTTTCATAAAAAATGTCCAAATTTTTTCAAAATTTTCACATTTCCAACTATTATGTACAAAAGTGGTGGAACATGTGAATGATGCACCTCACCCCCCAACTTAAACCATGCATTGTCCTCAATGCACAAAGAATCATGCAATGAGGTAAATGAAAGTAACATGGGAAATGAGATACCCCTTTTTTTTGTTTATATATATATATATATATATATATATATATATACATCACAAAAAGGT
>CM042188.1:10283740-10317964 GCA_023539305.1 Ilex asprella | reverse complement strand
TTAAGAATATAATACTCGTTAAATAATTATTTTTTATCTACAGTACCCATTAATCGTGTTATTCGTGTCGAACCTGAATTTGACCCATTTATTATTGTGTCAACTAATCGTGTTTTTTTCGAGTTCGTGTCGGGTTCGGTTCGGGTCGGGTTCGTATTCCAGGTTAAAAATTGATAGCCCTTTCAAGGTCCTAAAATCAATGATTTAAGCTACAAAAACATGCAACATCCAAATTTTAACATTATTCATAAAATCGGCTAACTCTAAGTACTTAGATGCAAAAGTTGAGTTAAAATGCATGTAATAAGGCCTTTACATATGCAATATTATGCGCTTATCAATAATATATGACTGTATGATAAATAATGGCTAGTAAATGTAATAAGTTACTAAGTTTTAAGTGGGAATTTTGAGATTATGTAAATTTTATTTGGAGTATATCTTATAGTTAATTGCTAGTTGGGAAAAATTTAAGTTGATTTTTTTTAGAAGTAAAGGAACTAATCACTTATGTTTGGTAATTTTGTTAGGAAATGGTTAACACACTAGGAGAAAAAGGAAAACAGGTGGGCACATCCACTGAGAATGACTACCCAAAGCGACACAATGAGAATATTGTTGAACCTAGGCTAGGAGGGTTACAACAATTATATCAAAGTGTGGCTATGCTTACTATGCTAATCCAAACTCATATATCGGGATTAGCTGGAAACCTGGGCAATACACCCGCACAGCCAGAGCAGGTGCAAGGAGTAAGGAACGTAGAGATTGCTCCATTACCTATATAATCGGAGGGAATGAAAGGGAGCGAGAAGGAATTGATCGGGAAGAGCTTGAGAATAGGTCAATAAGGATTCTGATGGAATTTCTCAAGCAACGTCCACCATATTTTCAAGGAACTACCAAACCTTTAGAAGCTGAGAAATGTTACAATAGGTTAAAAAAGTGATGGATGCTATGGGTATAGCACAACGATATAGAGTGAGATTAACTACATATTTGTTTGAAGGTGATGTTGATCATTGGTGGGATCTTATTAAAGGAAGAGAACTAGTAAAAGGTATGGTGTGAGAAAGATTTGAGAAAATTTTCAATTGTAACTATTTCACCGAAAGTTTTAAGGATACTTTATTGTTGGATTACTTGAATTTGCAACAAGGTGGGATGAGTGTAGCTCAATATCAGTCACGCTTTGAAGAATTAGCACACTATCCTGGTGAATATGTAGCTAATGATGTTAAGAAAACAAAAGTTTTTGTTCTTGGATTGAATAGTACGATTAGGGAAAGAATTTCACCTTTGAGGATAAAGAATTTTAGTGAGATGGTAGAAGTGGCATATATAATAGAGAAGGAGATGAAATCAAGAGATTTTCGAAGTGAGCAAGTTCAAAGGAGGAATAACCAACCATATAAAAATGATGGAGGATTAAGGAATCATCCATATGCACGACTTGATAATAATAACGAAAAGAACAGAGTGAACAACGGACTGGGGGGTAGTAATAATGAGAAGGATTTGCATATTTGCTTCCACTGTGGAAAGACAAGACATATGAGGAATATATGTCCACAACTACCGCCAGAAGAGATAAAGAATTATCTGAGGTATCAACAAGGTGAGGGATCAAAACCACCTGTTGTGCAAGGATAGAAAGCACCATAGGTACGTTAACATTTATTATTATTTCATGAGTGTAGCTAATTAAATGTTTAGGATGAAATTTATTTTAAGGTGGGTAGACTGTAATAACCCAGGGTTCGAAGATCAGAAAAATGATCAGAATTTGAAAGTGTGTGTAATCAGGGGTTTGGATATTGGGAAGATGGACTGTGAATCGATTACTCTGGAGTGGTGTGTTGGTGATTGAAGCATGATTAGGATGTTTGTTAGGTGTAGGAAGGTTATTGGCGAAGAAGAAACGGGTCGAAAAACACAACTGGGCAAATTAGGGTTTGAATGTACCTAGGAGTTAGGAATACAGAAATGTGATTCAAGGATGAAATTGGGGATAATTTGGAACCCTAAAAATTAAATGAAAAAATTTATTGGGCAGGTTTTAATGTATATTTGATTTTTTTAAAAAAATTAAAATTAATTTTGAATTTTGGAAAATTACCAAACTGCCCTTGTCTGGCAGCAGTTGGACTCTCCCCAGCCTTCTCCAAGCCTCCAAAACGTTTAAGGATGTGCTCGAGGCTTCAGCTGGGTCTTTGGATGAGGTAGAACCATTAAGAGGAGAAAAGGTAGAGAGAGAAAGTGTTAAGAGTTTGGATTTCGGGTTTTCTTTGAAGGGTTGTTCGAACGATCAAAGGTATACATCTAGCCTAATTAGGGTGCCAAAATTTCATTGGTGGTGTTAGTTTTTGATTTGTGTATGTGGTTATGCTCAAATTTGAGTTTTAAAGTTTTGGATTTTAAGTTTTCGTGAAATGGGTTCATGTATTAACTTAATTAATCTATATGTTTGTGTTTCTAGGGCTTCAAGGAGTGGTTTGGTGGTTGGCCATGGCTTGTGGTTGTGTGGTGGTGGTGTTGAAGTTTCGACCATGGAGGTTTTCGAACTCTATGCTATGGTTAGGATGTTTGGGCTTTGAGGGAGGGGTCTCCCTAGCTAAAACAAACTATAGGAATCATTTTTTTAGCTTAAAAATGGATTTAGAAGTTGTATCTACTGAACTCCCTAATAAACAAAACCACTCACATTTATACGCAATGGTTTCGAAACACGTGATCCATGGCCCATATGGCTTATTAAATCCCAACAATGTCTATATGAAAAATAGTTCATGCAAAAACCATTACCCCAAATTATTCTCTTCAAAGACCACAATTGAAAATGACTCATATCCAATATACAAACAGCGCGACGACGGTCAACAACTCAAAAGTTCGAGGACAAATGATCGATAACCGTTGAGTTGTACCACATAATCATTATCTCATAGTAAAGTTTGATTGTCATATCAATGTCAAAATTTTTACAATAATAAAGGCTGTGAAATATTTATACAAATACATATACAAAGGTCATGATAAGGTGCAATATGGAATTACTAAACAAGACACTCATAACACTATTGACGAAATACAAGAATTTCAATCAGGCAAAGCAATGTGACGAATATACAAGTTTTGCTTAAATGAAATGTACCCTTCAGTCATTCATCTCCAACTTCATCTTCCTGACCACCAAACAATAAGCTTCAGAAAAAATGACAATTTGCAATCAATTATAAATAATGATTTTTTACCAAAGATGATGTTGACTGAATTTTTTACTATGAAAAGAACAAATAATAAAGCTTGTTAAGAGTATTAGGGTAGTTTGTATAAATTGTTAATAGTGTTAGGGTAGTATGTGTAATTATTATTATTGTTAGTTAACTATAAATAAAAGTGATGTATGAGAGCTAGGTTAATTTTTTAACCTCTCTATATTTCTCTCTGATATTGCGTTAATTCTCTAAACTTAACATGGTATCAGAGCATTACGATCATGAATATATATTCTAAATAAATTAATTTTTTGTTCGTGGTGGTACTGTGTTTATCGGAATACCGCTGTGGTGGTGTTGTCGGTGGTGCTCTGTTGCTGTGTGGTTCGTTGTTCGTTGTTCGTGGTCTTGCCTGGTGGGGGTGGTGGTCGACTGGTGTGGCCGACGATGTGTTGTTCATTGAGTTTTGGTGGTGGCTTCTGTTCTGCTTCGGTGGCATAGTCAGCATTGATGGCTGCATAGTTGGTGGCTGAAGGGGCATTAGGGTTTGTTGGTGAAGAAGACGGTGGAGTTGTTACATCACTGGTGGTGGTTGTGCTAGTCGTCGGGAACCAGCACTGTCAACAGTCATTCGTTTGCGTCGTTGAGGCTACACAGCGAGCAACAAGGTTTCGACTGAAACCCTAGTAGTGGAGAAGACGATTCTTAGCGGATCGGTTTGGTTCAGTGGGTTTGGATTGTTCTTAAGCCCAATCCAGTTCGGTTCAGTCCAGCCCAGTTGAGATAGCTAGTCCAGTCCAGCAGAGCAGCAGGCCTGTTCTTTCCCGATTCAGAACCGGTTCTTAACTATCTGATTCGGTTCAGACCCGGTTCTCCTCAATCTGGTCCGGTTCAGGACCTGATCAGTTCCGATTTAACTTTGTTCAGTTCTTCTAGGCTGGTTCGCACCGGTTTAGTAGTACAACACCTGTTCCTGTCCGGTTTAGACTTTCAGTAGGTTTCCTTGGACCGGTTCAGTCAGTTTTAGACCGGTTCAGGCCGGTTCCACCTGTTTTGTATCTGGTTCAGTGGACTCCTTTCGTCCGATTCAGCGGTTTAGTGGACTTCTTTGGTCCGGTTCAACAGTTCAGTGGACTTCTTTGGTCCGATTCAACGGTCCAATAGAGTTCTCCAATCCGGTTCAGTGATCCAACAATCTTCTCTTCTTCGGTTCAGCAGTGCAGTAGGTGATTCTTGTCCGATTCAGTGATCTAGTGATTTTTTTTATTTGTTGCACTTATGGAGCCCAAACAAGACACTGGGTTGGTTATTATTACACGAGAAGAGTATGCTCAATTCCTGTCCTAGCAACAGGTTGTCCCATCTCCCTCCACTGTTACTTTTGCCCAGTCAGATAATGCTTCCACTTGTTTATTGTCCTCCACTCGCAGTCCCTGAATCATAGACTCTGGCGCTTCTGACCACATGACTGGCGTGTCTGATTTTTTTTTACTTAACAGTCTATTGCTTCCACGCATAGTGTTACTCTTACTAATGGTACTTGTTCTAAAGTTTTGGTCTGGGGACTACTCACTTGAGTCCTGATATGTCCCTATCTTCCGTGTTATTTGTTCCTCAGTTTCCTTTTAGTTTAATTTTCATTAGTAAGATTACTCGTTCTCCCAATTGTTCTGTAACCTTTTATCCCTCTTATTGTGTCTTTCAGAATCTCAAGACGAAGAGGAAGATTGGTACAAGGCATGAAGATGGTGGCTTATATTACCTTGATTTTAATTCACTTACTCAAGTTCTACAGACCTCATTGTCTCCTTTTCAATGGCATTGTCGTCTTGGACATTCCTCTCTCCAGAATCTGAAGCGTGAAGTTCCCAGTCTTAGTTGTGTGTTGTCTTTGTCTTGTGAAGCTTGTCAACTCAGTAAGCATCATCGTGCGTCATTTCAGTCTAGAGTCAATAATCGTGTGTCTAATCCATTTGAATTGGTACATTCTGATATATGAGGTCCAATAAAGAATATTTCATTTAATAAATATTCTTATTTTGTGTCATTTGTGGATGACTATTCTCGTGTGACTTGATTATTTTTTATGAAAGCTCGGTCTGAATTATTCTCTATATTTAAGACCTTTCGTAAGGAAATAAAAACTCAATATGGTTGTCGTATATGTATTTTACGTTCTGATAATTCTCGGGAATATGAATCTGATCCTTTTTTTAACTTATCTTAGTAAAGCTGACATTAAACATCAGACTTCTTGTGCTTACACATCTCCACAGAACAGTGTTGCTGAATGCAAGAACCGTCATTTGTTGGAAGTCACAGGTTCCCTGTTATTTCAAATGAATATTCCCCGATATTTTTGGAGTGATGTTGTTCTTACTGCTTGTCACCTTATTAATCGTATGTCATCCTCTGTGTTAAATGGACAAAGTCCATATTCTGTCCTCTTTCTTGGGAAGCCCTTATTTTTCCTAACTCCTAAGGTTTTTGGATGTGTCTGTTATGTTCATAATTTGGGTCTTGGGTTTAACAAACTTGACCCTCAAGCTACCAAATATGTATTTCTTGGTTATTCCCGCACGTAGAAAGGTATCGTTGCTATAGTCCTTCTCTGCGCCGATATTTTACTTGTGTCGATGTCACATTTGAGGAATCTGTTCCATATTTTCCAAGTACCTTCTCAGCCTTTGGATCTGGACTTTGGGTCATCTCCTGTACCACCATCTCTTTCCTCATCTTCAGATATTCCGCTGCCTACTGTGTTACCATCTACTTTACCTCTTCGTGTCTACTCTCGCCGTCCTCGCCCAACGACTAAGGTGTTTGTACAGTCTTCCTTGCCGCCTTCTATTCCTGATACATCAGGTAATTTAGACTCTTTACCTATTGCTCCTCAGGCAGCCATCCATATAGCTGTCAATCCAGTGTTTCACGAGAAAACCAAACATATTGAGGTTGATTGTCAATTTATTCGGGACAACATAGTAGCTGGAGAAATTACGACTCCATTTGTGAAATCTAAAGATCAGTTTGCAGATATGTTTACTAAAGTATTGAGTCGTACACGTCTTACAGCGATTTATTCCATGCTTGGATTATATGATATCTATAGTCCAGCTTGAAGGGGAGTGTTAAGAGTATTAGGGTAGTTTGTGTAAATTATTAATAGTGTTAGGATAGTATATGTAATTATTATTATTGTGAGCTAACTATAAATACAAGTAATGTATAAGTGCTACGTTAAGTTTTTAATCTGTCTCTGTTTCTATCTAATATTGTGTTAATTCTCTAAACTTAACAAAACTAAAACAGAGAAGTACTTATACAGAGATTTTCCAAAGCATTTTGTATGGTCACAACAACATAGAATTTGGACAGAAAGAAAACAAGATCGTGTCATTGAAAGAATTATAACTGCAAACCCTATTGAGGGCGAAAGATACTACCTACAATTACTCCTAAGTCATGTTAAAGCACCAACATCTTTTGGACAACTTAAAACAGTTGACGATGTAAAACAAAAAAAAAATCGTGAAACTACATTACTTTATGGCTTGTTAGAGGCGGACAATAGTTTTGAGCAATGTTTAGAAGAAGCAATGAATTATCAAATGTCTTATTCATTATGAAAATTATTTGCTACAATCTTGGTGTACTGCAATCCTATTAATCCTAAACAACTTTGGAAAAAATTTGAACAAGCTATGTCCAAAGACTACATCAAAAACACTGATTTAACAAGAGAACAAATACAAAAGAAAGTACTCGAAAACATAAGTTCTACTATTGAATCAATGGGAAAAATATTAAGCAATTCAATTTCCTACATAACATTAAATCTTCAAATGAACAAGTTAATATGACCAAAGAACCTGAGGATGAAATAAATGTTGTCGTGCGTGATTTTGATAGGCATGTTGTCTCAATGCTAAATCCACTGCAATACAGGGCTTATAAAACAGTAGTTACTAGAGTTTTGTCCAAAGGCAAGACATCTTTTTTTGTAGATGGACCTAGTGGAACGGGTAAAACATTTTTATATAGAGCAATTCTTGCAACAATTAGATTACATCACCTTATTACTCTTGCAACTACAACATCTGGCGTAGCAGTATCAATTTTACTAGGTGGAAGAACAGCACATTCTCGTTTCAAAATACCTATTGACCTTGAAAACAATAAATCTTGCAACGTGAACAACCAAAGTGGTCTTGCAAAACTTCTTAGAGCTACAAAATTAATAATATGGGATGAAGTAACAATGGCCAAATGACAAACAATTCAAGCATCAGATCAGATGCTAAAAGATATTACTTACTGCAACCTATTATTTGGCTGCAAAATTATAGTGTTCGTCGGTGAATTTAGACAAGTTTTACTTATTATACTAAAAGGTGGAAAGAATGAATGCATTAAAGCAAGCTTTGTCAAATCCAAAATATGGAATTCATTAGAAAAAATAAAACTAACAGAAAACATGCATGCAAAACATGATCCAGCCTTTAGTGAATTCTTAGTTCATGTGAGAAATGGAACTGAAAAAACCATCACCAATGAAAAAATACAAATACCTTCACATGTGATTGTTCAGCATGAAAATCATGACGATAAGCTTCAAAAATTCATTAACATAATCTTTCCAATAAAAATATTTGACAGAACCCCATTCAATGATAAATTCTACAATATTGACTCCTACAAATGACCACGTTGATGAAATTAATCACCTTCTCATTCACAAGCTTTTAGGAGCAACAAAAGAATATATATTAGTATTGACAAAACATTAAACCCATGTGAACAGGGCCAAAATGAAGACTTTCTAAATTTTCTCTCTCCAAACGGTTTGCCTCCTCATAAAATTATTTCTAAAACCTAATTGTCCTATCATGCTCCTTCGAAATATAAACCCTCCACAAGGATTATGCAATGGAAAAAGATTAATATGTAAAGATTTCAAACCACATGTTATCTGTGCAGAAATAGCTACTGGTGATCATAAAAGAGAAATTATATTCCAGTCCCGCATTCCTTTACAACCTTCTAATAAACAGAAATATCTTATTCAATTCTCTGGATGTCAATTTCCAGTTAGATTATATTTTTCCATGACAATAAACAAAACACAAGGACAAACACTAGAAAAAGTTGACATATATTTACGTCAATCAGTCTTCTCACATGGACAATTATGTTACTTTATCACGAGCAACAACTGCCACTGCTATGAAATAACTTCCCCTTATCTGTAAGCTCATCCCATAAAGATATACATACATATTAGATTTAATACATTACTTATAGTCATCTTCATTTCCTATTAAACAACGTTTATATTTATATATCTTATTTGTCTTTGTAAAAGATGCCTAGAAAAAACTTATTAGTTAAACACATCACCAGCTTCTCCAATCAGTGGACAGCCAAAGTACAAGTTATTGAAAAAACGTATCCACGAGCTGGACAAAGAAATACGAAATTCCAAAAATTTATACTTCTCACTCTGAGCTATGTCGACATTATTCATAATTTCTGTTACAAATAAATTATATACTTAATAAGAGTTCATATGAAACTCCTTTTAAAGCTAACATATGATTATCATGTTTTCTTTCAAGTTTGGAGTTTTTGGCTCTGTTTTCTGGTTCTTTTTTACTGATTGGTGTTACTTTTTGTCTTTATCAGATAGGCATAGTCTAGTTTCTTGGCTGGTAAATGTTGCAAACATTTGAGTGTTCTTGTCTTGGTTTAAGTATTGCTAAGATTAATTTTGTTTCTCTCCCTGAAGAGCGGTAAACCTAGATGACCTGTTGTTGATTTGTCTTAGTTATGAAAAAAGAAAAGAAAATAAACGATTATGAGCATCATAGACACTTTCATTATTTCTCTATACGGTGTTACGATTACATGTTTCTATTTCCTTTTCTTGGTGCTTTCTTGGAGTCCATTTCATGTGTTTATGTTACTAGGATATTTATTTTGTGGGCTTTCCAAAATTTTGTGCGCTTTTACATGTTATAGGTAAGAACATTTGAAGATGAACCCCTTTGGTCTTAGAAAGGAATTTTCATGGTAGGTTTTAGTGGAGGTTGATGTTGATGATATTGTCAGTCTGTGAGGTATCTTCACAAGGTTATTGAAAAGATCAATTTATTGCACATGTAAAGTGAGTTGCATTCGGCAAGGACGTGGTCTATGTCTCATGGTTTACTATTGAAAGTTGCATGCCATTTTTGTTAGTGGCATGCACAGTTTTAGTAACTGAGCTACGATTAGATTTTTGTTAGTAATTTTGGTCATTAATGTGTCGTTATGGGTTGTATTCGTCCTGCACTAACCAACTGTCGACAAATTGTGAAAGAATTTGGAATCTAAATCTAAATCATTTACTTCGTCTGTCTACTTGCATTACATTTAGGTGTTATATATCTTTTTGCATGTAGGTATATTCTCTAAGTTGAACATTTAGCTATATGTATTTGTGCTCTGATATACTTCTGTTTTTGGAGTACATTGACATTTTATGCAAAATCTTCAGCATTCAGGTTAGACGCTGAGTGTTCACATCTGTATCTATAACATAAGACACGATATCAATAGACTTTGATATTTCAAGTTGTATACCATTTTTAACTTTGTTACATCATGTCTTTGCTATTGGGATATTTCTGTTTTTGGAGCACATTTTTATTCAAAACCTTTAGCATTCAGATTGACTACTGAATGTTCTCATCTACATCTGTATTTGTAGCAAAGGACATCATCTACTTAAAGTTTCCCTACTTCAAGTTGTATACCATTTTTGGCATGCCAAAACCTTGTATGAAATAATAATTATGTAGAACTTGCAATATTCTAATGGTTTAGTTTCCTACACATTTTTGGTTACTTTGTCATCGTGGCTAGATACCAATTATTTAAGTCATTACTGTGTCATTATGCATATATTCTTTGTTCACTAATCAGATGACGAAAAATTGTGAAATGTTTAGATCCGGAAACTTTTACTTAAATCTTTGCTACCCTTAGATATGGCTTCCTAATTTCTATTTGCATGTGAATATCTTCTAGGTAACTACGTTGAGCATTTAGCCATACATGATGTTGCTATATGGTATAGTTCTTTCTTTTATACAGGATATTTAGCATCCATATTAAGCATTGTATTTTGGCATCAATTTTTGTTGCGTAGGGATGAGTGTAAAAATCATTTGTTGTTGTCACTCATTATATGTAATTCCTAGGACTCCATCTCAGTGGGAAAAACTTGTTTCTTGTCCTTTTTGAGAAACTGTTTTCGGTGTCTTCAGTGACTTTTCATAACAAGTACATTGCCTTTAATCTACTTATAGGTGGGTTTTCAATTTGTTTTGTTTAGAGCATGATTGAATATATGATGAAGATTAACTTAGCAACATGGTAGTTCAACCAATGCAGAAACTGTTGGACGTTTAAATTTGATTTGGTTTTACACAAGGGTCTGGGTATAATTAGTGTAGAATCTTCAAAGTCAGTTGCCTTGAGTTTCTTTTCAGATCTTTTATTAGCGTTTGTCATTGTTAGTACTTTTCCGTTGTCCGTGGCATTCCTAACCTGAACATGATACTCTGTTACTCTGTATATTACAGGATGTACAGAAAACAACTTTCAGGCCTATAATGTAAAACTACCAAAAAAAGGAGCTCAGATTAGAGAATTTTTTTGTTGTTGTTTCTTTGTCGATCTGCATATTACTAAACCAAGGCAACAAAAAAAAATACATTTTTTTGGTTAAGAAATATTATGGATTGATTCTGAGCCTTATTACTAGATTAGATTATGCATATGGAACCAACGTCATTCATAACCTATCTACTTAAATCAATTTCAGTACCCAATTTAGTTATCACATCTAAAATAAATTTCAAAACAAAAGGACTTGAAATAAGTATTTCTCATGATAAGATAACATATTTCAAAAGTGAAAGTAATATCCGAAAAAAATAAATATATATAATAATAAATAATATAACACAACTCAACAAAGTCTTAAATCTAATCAACCCAACATATTTTTTCATTGTGCTCTATCGAGGGTCATTGTCACACTCGAATTATCAACCCAATGCAAAACTGATCAATAATAATTACATACTTTTCTTATAATATATTGTAACTACTCATTATCCATGTCTGAATGCACTATATAAGAAACAAAAAATTCTTACACAATTGTCCAAATTCAAAAAAAATGGCTTAAAAATATTCATATATCAATTCTTTTTTTAAAATGACTCTCAATATATCGTCGACCATCCTCTATATTAATAGAACTATCGCAAAAATATATAAAAACTCTTAAAAACAACAACATATATACAAATGCCTCAAAAAAAAAAAAACCAACATAACCCATTGAAATTTACAATCTTTAAATAATAAATAAAATTTTTCTCATTTATAAGATTCATGAATTTATCACCTCTACCATCATTAAATCCAATAATATATTGTAATTATAAACTCAATCACCATATTTTTAATCCACCCTATCCCCGTGTAATAAATATCTCAAGCAAAAAAAAAAACTAACCGAACACAATTAAATTCACAATCTTTAAGCGATAAATAAAATATATCAAATCTTACTCATTTATAAAACTCACGAATTTATCACCACATTCAATCCCAAATGTTCAATTCTCCACATATAAATACACACAGAAACACACTCTCACACATTTATTTTTTGGCTATCAACAAACCTTCCTAACCAATAATTATTTTTATTAGAAATATAATAATTCAATTTTTTAAGATAAAATATTAATAAATTAAGATTTAATTAAAAAATAGAGTAAAAAATACAGAATTTCCCTGAGTTTTGACAATATTATACACACACCACCTGATATTTTATAAATAACATAGAGATCCCTGAAGTTTAAAATTTATTACACAAACACCCCTTCTGTCTCTCTTCCATCAATGTTTCGAATGAAAAGTGATGATTTCATCCTAAAAAAATTTATTATTTTCATAATTGCCTTTCTCCAACTTTAGTACCCAAAAAAATTTAAAATTTAATAAAATGAACTAAGATTTGACTTAATACCTAAAAAATTGATATAATTTAGAACCCCAAGAAATTGATTGAATGAATTTTAATATTAATTTGATAACAATAAAAATTAATTTGATATTAATTCAACAAAGTTGAATATAAATTGGACAAAATTAAATGTCAATTTTTGATAAAATTTTATAATTTGGTATTGATTAAACCAACATGAAATTGACTTTAAATTATAATTTTTTTTTGTTGCATATAAACTTACAATTGTATTTTAACCCATAAAATTTAAATATAGATTTTTTCATAGCATAGCGCCTTCCCTCTTACTATATCATTTGAAAAAAAAATGGTAAAGATTTGTCCACACATACTTAAATTAAATCAATTGTTCACCCCCCCACTTTTTTTAAGAGAATCGCTTACTTGCACTTGCTAAACTCAAAAATCTCTGATTCACATGAAAGTAAATTAAAAAGTTGATAAAAAAAATTAGTACCAAAATTATAACAAATAGAGCAAACATTAAAAAAACTACAAAAATAATCTATATAAAAACCATTGTCAATGAGAATTTTAGAGGAATTTACGTCCTGAATCAATTAAGATCTAATTTCATGCAAATATGTAAAACTCAAATAAAAAATTCATCAAATCATGAAAAATATGTGTTATTTTTTATTTACATTAAGTGTTATTTATAAATTAAGAAGTGGCAAAATACATGTCATTAGATATATAAAAACTTTGAATTAATTTCATGGAATAAATAATTGTATAACATGTAGTTTTATATGTTCTATGAAGAAAATAAGATAATAATATGAGAGAGAAAGAGAGAAACAGAGAGAGAAAGGAAGAGAGTATAAAGATAGATATAGAGAAAGATAGATAAGAGATAGAAGTCTTAGAAAAACTTAGTATGAGAACCGTCAGATCAATAATTGTCAAGCGATCTGAGCCGCGAAAAATTAAAGACAAATAAATCTAGCTACTTTATTATATAGATGATTTTTTAATACAAATAAATAAATATATACAGTACAACAAAGTTCTTCTCCAAACTATCCATTCTTAAAAGAAGAAACTTGCCAACATACATCTTGGATGATTTATCAAATCTGTAAAATGTATAAATGTAGGGTGAGCAAACAATATGCTCAATTGGCAAAACATATGAATAATGTTATTAAGACGTAAAAAACTGACATAATTTATTTATCTACTAATGTGGCAGTAATATTGTTCGATATAATTTTGGTGATTGTAACTGTAATTGTTGGACTTCTTTATTGAGACTCTATTACTTAACACATCATTAAGTCAGTAAATTAGGTTAATATTTAGCGTCCAAATAGCGTTACTCATAACAAATTCTAACATAAATAGGGTTTAAAAATATAAAAGTTTGTAGCTATCCAAAAAAAACTTTTGCTACATAATGTGACAATTGAGATCGAGATAAGTTGAGTGAATTGAGTTAAATAGAAGGTTCGGATGGACAAGGATCAATGCGTATCCGAAAGATTGGGGGTTGGGGGTTTGGTTTGCTCAATTTAATTGGAGTGCAAGTGTTAGAAGGGTAAATTGGTACGTTTTGGGTTGTCAATTAAATTTGTTTGATTTTTTAAAAAAATGGAAAATTTAAATTTTCAAAAAATTACAAAGATGCCCCTCCCACCAAGCACTTCACATGGTGTAAGGTGGAGGTGTGAGACCAAATCACGCATTGCATGCATATTAGCATAATTATGTAAAAATATTAAAGGGTTAATTAAAGTAAAACCTTCATAGCCATGGTGTGTGTGTGAGCATATATCGGGTATGTGAACCCCGTTAGTGATGTATTAGTGAGATTCATTTATAGAAATTGCATGTGATAAAATAGTAGTGGGTTGATTTCAAAATCACTTAAGAACTTGGGGGAGGCAAGCGTGATTATCAAATTAGAATGAGTCATCCTTACATGTGTTGAAATATGAAGTGGGTGAGTATATTATAATGCTAGGTGGATGTGTGTGTGTGTGTGTGTGTGTGTGTGTGTGTTTTCTAAGGTGTAGAGTGTGTGTGTAATTTAAGGTGTAGTAGTGTGTGTGTGTGTGTTCTTTCTTCTCTAAAACCTGAGTGAGGGAGAGCAAGAGAGAGAAAAAAAATGTGTGTGTCTTCATGAGCTGTGAGTCGTGAGCAAGGAGGGAGAGAGAAACCAAACTTTTGGTGGGTCTTTCTAGTTCAAATCGAGAGAGGGAGAGAGAAAGAAGAAAGAAGAAAAATGGAGGACTTGGGGGAAACCTCCATGCCAAACTGAGAGTGAGAGAGGGCAAGCAGAAGGTGGGGAAAAAAGAACAAAGCAAGAGAAATGTATAAGGGTGTTTGTGTGTTCATTTTAGTACGTGTGTGTGATTCATTTTAAGCGTGTGTGTGTAGGCTGTTTTATTTAGATTTCAAAAGAGACTTTGTGTGAGTCTAATTAAGTGTGTTAAGCATAATTAAAGAACTGTTGAGAAAGGGTTTCAAGTGAGTATTCAACCGGGTGTGAGAAAAGTGTGAAAAACAAACATTTGAGATGCTCGGGATGCTTTTAATGGAATAGGTTGAAACTGAGATTTGTGGGGTGAAAGAGGGTTTAAGGGTTCAATTAAGGGGATGTTTTGCATGATCAAATATGTGTGTGAGTTTAAGTGTGGTTGTTTTAAAAGAAAAGTGGGATAGAGGATGAAAATGGGTGTCGGTAATGCCGAAATTCTAATTTACAAACGTTATTATCACATGTATAAATTTTGAAATGTGTGAAAATGGACCCCTAGTCAATGTGTTTGACCTACTTAATCCTAATTATGATTAATGTGAGTGATTTGGATATTTTTGGAGAAAATGTGATCCCTAAATCTAATGTGTCAGTATGTGAGTGGACAGTGCGGTAACGGGGGTTACTGTGGCAATTTAGGTTGAATCATCTTGCATGCATTAGTGCATGATTAATTATTAAATGTGATAAATATATTGATATTGTAATTACAAATGTGTTTGGTGGAACAGGTAAGACAGTCGGTGTTAAGACAAATATAATAACATCGGAGGGATCCACCGATAGGTCCGAAGGCCTGTAAACCTTTACACTTGAGGTGGGTATATATCTTTATATATTTTGGAAATGCTATTATAAGATGATAGTAAATGATATAATTTAATAGCAATTCTTCAGGATTATGTGCTACGTGCTTATGTGATTGAATGATGTTTTGTACTGTGTATTGTGCATTGTGGAATGTGACGCACTGTTTGAGACAGGAGCGTCGAAGTCTGGTCACTAGGCGTGCAGTGGGGTGCTAGCACAGTGGTGTTCCCGGGAGGTTCAAGAGACATGGATCTATATAGGATTGACTACCTGATGAGGGGTAGTATGGATGTGTTATGGCTTGTAAATTCTTTGGAATTTTATTGATATTGTTGTTTGATACGTGTATCTACTTACTTCTGTGTATTATTATCATTTTCATTTCATATATAACATGTATACTCACTAAACACGTGATTTTGCTCACACACCTATAGTTTCTCTTTCTTTTTAGGTATTATAGAAAGAGTTGTAGATTAGTCCATTGTCCAGTTTGTTGAGTACTGTCTCGTGGAGTTGAGTTCAGTCCAGAGTAGTCCGACGAAGTTAGTGTGATATTACTTAGGTTGTATGTCTATTAATTATGTATTTAGTTTTAATGAGGTGAGTGATACAGGTTAAGCGTCTATATGATTATTTGTTGGGTTGTATATTATATTGAGTGAGATTATTCTAGTAGGTTAAAAGTGTATAATCGTAAACAAACTCAACAAGCATACTTTGTGATGTATGCTATGTGGGTGTGGGATTTTGTATATGTATATGGATTGGAAAAAAATGGTACACGTGTTATATATGATACATGTTATGAGACAAGTATTAACATCATGCTTAATGGCTAAAGTGATAGGCGGTGTTGTTGCACCTGTGGGAGTGTCTTATTAATCCATATTATATATGTAAATTGGTGTATCAAAAATCTAGTCGCGCCTCATCCTTGGGAGACCGAGATGGGGCGTGACATGGAGGTGGCACTTGGTGGTGAATTAGAGCCATGAAATCTCTTGATTGTTGGCTAGGTGTCCTTCTAGAGTGAGATAAACCCTTTGGAAGCTATGGAGAATGTTAAAAAAACCAATAGAAATACAAGAAATAGGAAAAGAGGAGGCTAGGGTTTCATTGATACTGCATAATTGAATTGAATACAAAAGAAGTGTTTTAACCTAAATACAAAGAGACTATATATAGGCTAAACAAATGAATAAAATAAAAGACTATTCTACCCTTAATAATTAAAATAACTCTATATTTCTTAACATCTCCCCTCAAACTCACGATGCGGCAGCTACAAGCATCGAGAGTTTGCCAACTAGAAAACGAAAACGAGAAATAGAATGCGACTTGGTAAAGAAATCTGCAATCTGCAATCTGCAAAGAAGAAGAAACAAAAAGCAAAGTAATGGTGACATGCTTGAGATGATGACGAGTAAGGTGACAGTCGATCTCAATGTGCTTAGTTCGTTCATGAAAAACCGAGTTATGAGCAATCTGAATAGAACTCTGGTTGTCACAATACATAGGAGTGGGATGAGAAATAGAAACTCACATATCTGCAAGTAACCAACGTAACCAAACAATCTCTTTGGTAGTAGATGTCATAGTACGATATTCTGCTTCGGTTGAAGATTGAGAAACAATAGATTGTTTTTTGCTCTTCCAAGAAATAAGAGAATCACCCAAAAAAATACAGAAACCAGTAACAGACTTGCGATCTGTCGGATCACTGCCATGATCAGCATTAGAGTATGCACGCAGCTCCAAGGAAGAGATGGATGGAAGTAAAAGGCTCTAAAAGACTGTACCCCGAAGAAACCTCAAAATACGAAGAACAGATGCCCAATGAACTGTAGTAGGAGAAGCAACAAATTGACTAACAACATGAACAACATATGTAATATCTAGACGAGTAATAGTGAGATATACCAAGCTCCCAACAATAGTACAGTATAAAGTAGGATCTGACAAAGGTAAACCATCAGAAGAAGAATACTTTGCGTTAACCTCAATGGAAGTATCTACAGTCTTGTTACCAGTAAGTCTAGCTCGCTCAAGAATATCTGCAATATATATTTCCACTGAGAAAGAAGATAGCCTCTGGGTGAGTGGGCTACCTCAATGCCCAAAAAATATCGTAGAGAACCCAAATCTTTCATTTCAAATTATCTAGCTAACTCTGTCTTCAAAACTGAAATATCATCAATATCATCACCAGTAATAATCATATCATCAACATATAAAGACAGAATGATACGACCTGCATCAGTGCACTTAACAAAAAGAGCAAAATCATGACTGCTAGAAGTAAAACCAAGGAAAGAGATCACAATAGAAAATTTCTCAAACCAAGCACGAGGTGCTTGTTTGAGACCATATAATGCTTTCTTAAGCTTGCAAACATACCCAGAATCATGTGAAACACCAGGAGGGGGTGCCATATAAACTTCTTCTTGAAGATCTCCATTCAAGAAGGCATTTTTAACATCAAGCTGAGAGATATGCCACTGACGAATTGAAGCAACTGCAATAAGAGTATGAATAGTAGTCATTTTTGCAACAGGAGCAAATGTCTCCTCATAATCCATACCATACCGTTGAGAGTACCCTTTTGTAACCAACCTAACCTTATATCGCTCAACAGATCCATCAGAATTAGTCTTGATTATCACCAATAATAATCATATCATCAACATATAAAGACAGAATGATACGACCTGCATCAGTGCACTTAACAAAAAGAGCAAAATCATGACTGCTAGAAGTAAAACCAAGAAAAGATATCACAACAGAAAATTTTTCAAACCAAGCACGAGGTGCTTGTTTTAGACCATATAATACTTTTTTGAGCTTGCAAACATACCCAGAATCATGTGAAACACCAGCAGGGGGCGCCATATAAACTTCTTCTTGAAGATCTTCATTCAAGAAGGCATTTTTAACATCAAGCTGAGAGATATGCCACTGACGAATTGAAGCAACTGCAATAAGAGTACGAATAGTAGTCATTTTTGCAACAGGAGCAAATGTCTCCTCATAATCCATACCATACTGTTGAGAGTACCCTTTTGCAACCAACCTAGCCTTGTATCGCTCAACAGATCTATCAAAATTAGTCTTGATCTTATACACCCAACGACAACCAACAACACTCTTACCAGGAGGCAGAGGTACCAAATTCCAAGTACCTGTCTTATGCAAAGTAAAAAGTTCCTCATCCATAGCTTGCTGCTAACGAGAATCAAGAATTGCCTCTTTATAGGAAGAAGGCTCAGAGAGACAATGAATAGAAGCTAAAAAGAAAGTAAAAGATGAAGAATAACAAGAATAAATAAAATCTGATAACTTTGTGGACTTACGAATGCGTATGGACTGACGTATAGGTGGATCCACAGCCTCAGACGGAGCTTGGTAGACCATAGGAGAAAAAAGAGCTTCAGGTGTGTTGGAGAGTAAAGTGTCAGTACCTGCAGAATGATCAGTAGTACTAGAAACCTGAGATGACAAACTATCAGAATCCTCAGAAAAAGGATCTATACGAATAAGATCAGATCTATTCAAGCTATGAGCAGTGGATGGAATAGAAAAGAAAGGTATATGTTCTAGAAAAATAGCATGACGAGACACATAAAGTTTTTGAGTTATTGGATCATAACAACGATACCCTTTTTTACTTTCAGCATAACCAAGAAAAACACAAATAGCAGATCGAAAGGACAGCTTGCTACGTTTTACATGAGGACGAAGAACGAAACAAGTATAACCAAAAACTCTAAAGAAAGAATAATCAGGGGCATACCCATACAACTTTTCAAAAGGAGAAACACCTGAAATATGAGAAGATGAAATTGTATTAATCAAACATACAGCAGTAAGAATAGCTTCACCCCAAACATACTAGGAACAGAAGCAGACAACAAGAGAGAATGAGCAATTTCAACAATGTGCCTATGTTTTCTTTCAGCAACACCGTTTTACTCAGGAGTATCTGTACATGAAGTTAGGTAAATAGTTCCATCTAAGTCAAGCAAGTCACAAAATTCATTCGAAGTGTATTCCCCACCCAAATCACACCTAAAACATTTGATAACAGCGGAATGTTGAGTTTTAACAAGAGCTCGAAATGTTGTATATATTCCAAAGAATTCAGAACGATGTTTCATTAAATATATTCAACAATAACGAGTATGATCATCAATAAAAGAAACATAATATCGAGACCCTCCTTTTGTGGCAACAGGAGAAGGTCCCCATACATTAGAGTGAATGAAATCAAATGGAGAAGAAGAAACAGAAATACTTCGATTAAAAGGTAAAGCTGAAAATTTTGTCATTTTACATCCACTACAATCAGAAATATTACAAGTTTGCAAATTTCCTAAGGCCCCTGTGGATGCCAAAAATCTCAAACGAGAAGACGAAACATGACCTAAACGAGAATACCATAAATTAAAACTAGAAGAAGAAGAACTCAAACGAAAAGAAGATAAATCAACATCAGCAGCAGCAGCAGCAATTGGCACTTTTAACTCATCCAAAATATATAGTCCCCCTTTCCTACGGCCTGTCCCAATCAGCTTCTGAGCCTTCAGATCCTGCACATAACAAGAAGAAGAAGAAAAGGTGACTAAATTACCAGAATCACATAACTGACCAACAGAAGCAAGATTTAATGTGAGTTTCAGAATATGATAAACATTAGGGAGAGACAAGTGAGGTGTGACAACAGAACCAACACCTGCTAAAGGCATAGGAGTTCCATCAGCAGTCATAACAGGAATAGAAGACGAATGAGACACAGAAACAAAAGATGAAGAATCTGGAGACATATGATGTGAAGCACCAGAATCCAAGACCCATACAGAATGTGACATACCTGAAGAACTCTGAGGCAACTGACCTACCGAAGAAGAAGCATACATAGCTTGTGGTTGTAAGGAGAGAAACTTCTAAAATTGCTCAGCCATAGTACTAAGATCGGTGAAAGGTCCTGATGAAACTGCTGCTGCAGTATTAGACTGTGGTGGTCTATAACCCTGAGGTGGTCTATGAGCATTAGATTGTGACTGGTTGCCCGACTTCCAAACTTTAGATTGCTGTTGTGATTGATTCTGCTGTCTCAACTTAGGACATTGAGCCTTCCATTGACCTTTCTGCTTACAGAAACTGCACCCATCGAAGGCAACCCTTGTGTAAGACTTATTCTAATTATTAGAGAATGACTTAGAAGGTACTGCTAACATAGAAGGATTCGAAGTAGAAAGAGTTCTCTTTTCAGAATAAGATTTAAAACGTATTTCTTCAACCAATAACTCATTAACAACTAAGTCAACAGAAGGAAGTGGAGAACGATGTAGAACTGAACCTCTAAGTCCTTCAAAATCACTGTGAAGTGCTATTAAAAATTGTATCAACCGTTGTTGCTCTCTACGATCAATATAGGCACCACATGCCTTTAATTCTACTGATTCTGTAAGAGCCAATTAATCCCAAAGATCTGACATAGCAGAATAAAACTCCTGAATACTCATATTCTTCTGCTGAAGAGCTCGTATGTCATTCTCCAATTGATACTGCTTTGCAAAATTTAATTGAGTGAATAACCTTTGCAGATGATCCCAAACCTCCTTTGATATCTCATACTTTGCCAACTATGTACCTATAGAATGCTCAACAGAATTGTTAATCCAAGTAATAATTTTTGCATTGTTTGTTTCCCAAGAATCTATCAACGTAGAATAATTTTCATCAGTATTCTTAGGTTTCACAGAAGTTCCACTAACATATCCCCACATATGTTTATCCTTAAGAAAATTTCTCATCACATAACTCCAATACGAATAATTCTTTCCATCCAACCTCACACTCACAGACTAAAGCGAATTATCTCTTTCAGTAGCTATAATCAAACAAACAAAGAAAACTAGATTGCAAAAGAAGGGAAAACGAAATACCAGATTGCCAAATCAGAATGAAATACCAGTTGGATCCACGAAAGCTGTGTTTGAGATTAAGCCTCGTCCCATGAAACTTAGCTCTGATACCATGTTAAACAAATCAAGAGAAATACAAGAAATAGGAAAAGAGGAGGCTAGGATTTCATTGATACTGCATAATTGAATTGAATACAAAAGAAATATTTTAACCTAAATACAAAGAGACTGTATATAGGCTAAACAAATGATTAAAATAAAAGACTATTCTACCCTTAATAATTAAAATAGTCCTATATTTCTTAACAGAGAAGACCAAAACGAGAGAGAGAGGGAAAGAGAGAGAAGAGCGTGAAAGAGGTTGAAAAAGGAAAAGAGCAAGAATTTTGGGTTTCGATTCAAAGGCTTATAATACACAAATTTTGTAACGATCGTGAACACAAAGGTTAGTGCGGAAGCGAAAATTTAGTGTGTGAGGGAGTGCAAGGACTGAGTCCTAATGTAGTGAGCTCTCTCAAGAATTGGTAGCTATCACTCATAGTGTCTTGAGGTGGCGGTACTTGATTTTTCCCTTGTCTCGAGGGGGGGGGGAGTCTCCCACATCTTATTCTTGCTTTCATCCAACACATGTAACTTGGCTATATATTCTGAACAAGTAGTCAAGTTCATCAGATATGTTGGTTCATACAATTAACCTCATAATCCTTATGAATCTCAAAAAATTTATGTGCTAGGACCATATTTGGCTAATCCAATTACCTACATCTCTCATATAAAACCTAATACATAAGGTCTAGTACTAAATTGTCATGCCTCAATTTTTATTAAAGCGTGATTTAGTAACAAGTAAATATTTATCCTAAAATCTCTTGTCAGTTTACGATAATAATTGAATGAAATAAAATATTTGATTTAATCAAAATATATTTTTTCAAAAAAATCGACAGAATTTCATTTGAAAATCAGGCTTCCAACCAGCTAGTAAGAGCATCCCTATGAGAGCATAACATAATTCAAACTAATTAAACATCCACAACATAACTCCATCAAAATATAAGCCAACTAAAGTCAGGGTGGCAATTAAAGGCCCACAAAATTCTCCCAAATCTAAATACATCTAATACAAATATATATATATATATATATATGTATCAAAACTTAATACCAAAAGTCATAACTTTATATTATAATACCCAAAATAATAGTCCTTTTATGAGATGATCAAGTGTACACCATAAGTATCTCAAGACAACCCTTTCAAACGCAATGTTTGTGCGCTACAATTTCTACATATGTTCTACAGGTAAATACAAAAGGATTACACAAGAGATTCTTCCTAGTCCAAACTCCCACAAGCATTCTATCACCTACGCCCCAAGATACATTCTAATATCTGAAAGTATTAGTAAGGGATGAGCAACCAATAGAGTTAATCCACAACCACTAAGGATGAAAATTTTAGTAAGGGAGGCAAAGTGTGGCTCCAATTTTGCAACCCAATCAATCCATTGTTGATCAAGGTTAATCCACAAGTGAAGAAGGTTGGTCCCCTGGTTCTAAGACTTCCATAAAAGTTGGGATTGGTTTAGTATTAGGGTTTCATCCTAATGAACAGTATGATGGTTTGAGAATCCTTCGCAGACATACGAGTTGAAGAAAGAACCAAGAGCAAAATTTTCACTAGGACTAGCGATGGGAATCAAGATCCTATGATCGATTGAGTCATGGGCTGCCTGTCTGATATCAAAAGGAAATCTTAGAGAGAAAGGGATTTCAAATGAAGACAAAGATGGAGGATTTTGTTTCTTTGGAACCATTCCAAATAGCAGAAGAAGAATCGTTGGAGGAAATTGAGGGCTCAAAGTTGAAAACAAATGGAGAAGAGTAAAGTGAACAGTTCAACTCCCAAAAAGCTCTTTAAGAATTAAAAAACATTCCAGATGGCAGTTACTGTTCATTTATTTGGGTTACTAATTAAACCCAATTAAATAAGAGGACATTGTTTAGACATGAAATATCAAATCTTATAAATATTAAATGTATTGACATCTAGCAATCTGGATGCACTAAGGAGATGCCACTTGATAGAATATGAAGAAAGGCGAGAGATGATCAGCCACAACCATATTTGAAAACAAGAAACAACTAACTGAAAGTTGCCAAATCAAATAACTGTCAATGGAGAAAAAAGCAGTCGAGGACAATGGATATAAAATGTACGTAGTGGAAAAGATGAATGATACATTCAAACCCCCACAAGACCCACGATCTAAGCATTTTTAGGAGTATTTTTACGTTAGTTTTAGGAGGCAATTGTTGCGGCATTCAAGGCTATTAATAAGTATTTTTTGTAACGGAAATCTCTTCAATTGAATTAATAAAAGGAATCATCTTTTATTAATTCCCTGCATTGTGTGTTTTTCCATTAAATTCATTCGAGGAAGTTTTGAAATAAGACATTTAAACCCCTCACAAACAATTGTCTAAGAACTATCTGTTGCTTAGGATCTTTCCATTCATGACAACAAATTTTTTGGAGCAACACCTAGACACCTAAGATGAACCCTTAGTTATTTTTAACTTAGGTTGATTATGATGAAAATAGAATTGGAAGCAATCCAACTATAACTCCTATGTGATTTTTAAAGAAAATATTTTCTAAACCATTTATGAATTTTTTTTTAAAAAAGTGAGTCATAATCGGACCTCTCTTTGAGCAACACCCTTTAGTGCTCAAGAGGACAAGTTTGTGCATAATTTTTTGCTTAAAACCCTGTAGGGACTGATCTATATTCACTAGTCTTCGCTAGAGTGGTCTCTTTATGACGTAGGGAAAGAAATGGAAAAAGGTCACGGAAGGCAATACAATGCTTGCTTTGTGAATCCACTTGAGCAGTCCTTCATGGTCGCTCAAGCGATGCTCATGGTAGCTTGAGTGGTGCCTGTCTTAGTCGAGATTGAGACGTGATTTTCATTCCAGCGACAATCGTCCTCCCACCAATCGAGCAGTCACTCGCAAATCTGAATTTTCTTATTTACTAAGACTATCCTTATTCACCTATTAATAGGGAGAGCCTTTCTTACATCTAGGTGAAGCCTTTGTGAGATTTCTAAGAGAAAAAAAAACATATTTCTACCTTGAGAGCTTCCACCGTAACTTAGATCCATAATACTCAAAAGGTTACCGCTAGAAATTCTACCGAACATCACAACTTTTTTTTTAATCAAAGCGATAGAAATTTTATTAAGAAGCTAAATCTGAGAGAAGAGATGGTATCAGAAAATCTGATGTCATTTCTTTCCAAACATCAATATTTTTACCTAATCTGGCCTTTCGAGCTAGTTAGTGAGCCACACAATTTCTTGATCGTCTAACAATGGACAAAGAATAAAAAAATAAACAGGCGAAGAAACCACTACATATATGCAATAATAGCGCCAATAGGAGAAAAAGCTTCAGAATTATCGCCAATCCTATTTATGACTGCAGAAGAATCCCCTTCCAACACAATCTCATCACACCCAATTTGTCAAGCATAGCTTCCCTTGCAGCCATAGACTCTGCAGTTTGTGCTTCTCCCAAATCAATTAACCTCTTAGACATCCTAACAACGAACGACCCATCTTTATCTCAAATAACCACCCCTACCCCAATAGCACCCTCTATGCCAAACACTGCCCTGTCAAAGTTAAAGGATCAAGATGTAGGAGGAACACAATGTTCTGGTGCACTTTCCTGGACAGCACACTGGCCAAAATTCAAGGCATGCTCATACTGTGAAATAATCTCCATTGCCATATGACAATACACTACAGGGTCATTTCGCCTCTGCTGGAATAAAACCTCCTTCCTATTATGTCAAATATACCAACACAACACCAAGAAAGTTGCACCAAGTTTTGGCTTAAGCTGCAAAATAATTTGCCAAAACCAATCAACAAAGTTCCAAGCAACTTGGTGTATTAAATGACAAAGAGGACTCACATTCCACACCTATCTCGCCCAAGGGCATTCTTTAATAATATGTATCATAGTTTCAAAACCCTCCCCACATACACAACATACCCCATTTGGTCTAATTTTTCTACGCCAAAAATTTTCATTAGTAGGAAGAGCATTTAAGATCATCTTCCATGTAAAAATCTTTACTTTATTAGGAACATTTTGATTCCATAAAGCACCCCAATTACCCCCAGAATTTGATGACGAACCAGCATTTGTACAACTCAAATGAAATAAATTCTGCTCATATGCTAAATGGTACGCACTCCGAACTGAAAATCGGCCATTAGCATTATAATGCCAAATTAACTTATCTTCCATTGGCAACACACCCAAAGGGATCCTTTTCATAACCTCTTCTTCATGCTCCAAGAAGACAACATCAATCACAGGGATTTTCCAACAATGTGTAATTGGATCAATAAGCTCACTAACCATAGCATCATCCTCCAAAATTATTTGGGCTGCCCACTTGGAAAGTAGATGGGGGTAGGAATCCATCTATCTTTCCATATATGAATTTTAGACCCATCACCAATCCTCCAGCGCGACCTAGCTTCAATGATCGTCCTTGATTCTAAAATGCTCCTCCATGTATATGAAGGTTTGTATCCAATCTTGGCATTCATAAATGTCGTCGATGGAACCTTGTGCAGAAGATTATGCGTCTCATGGTGAATTCTCCAAGCCTGTTTTGCTAGCATTGCCATATTAAAAGTCTGTAAATCTCTAAAACCCATCCCACCAATTTTCTTCCCTTTACACATGTCAGCCCATTTAACCCAATGAATCTTCCTCTGCCCCTCCTTTTGGCCCCACCAAAAATTAGAAGTCAAAGACTCCAACTCGCTGCAAAAATAATCTAGAAGCTTGAAGCATCCCATAGCATATGTAGGAATCGATTGAGCAACTACTTTTATTAACACTTCTTTATCGCCCCCTTGATAACAATTGTTCCTTCCACCCTTGTAACTTCTTCCAAACTCTTTCCCTGATACTAGCAAAAACTTCCCTCCTCAATTTACCCACTATAAAAGGCAGCCCAAGGTACTTCTCATGTTGTTGAACCCGAGGAACACCAAGAATAGCCTATATTTCTTCAACTCTAATCTCTGGAACATTCTTATTGCATACCAAAGCAGATTTTTCCATACTAATTTGTTGCCCCGAAACCGCTTCATAGATTTGCAGTAATTCCTTCATAGCATTTGCCTCCGAACAAGTAGCCTTAAAAAATAGCAAGTTGTCATCTGCAAAAAATATGAGAGATTTTGGGGCATCCTCTTCCAACAAAGATTCCTGATATTAATCCCTGAGTTTCCGCATCTTAAAGCAAAGCTAACATTCTTTCTGCACATATAAGAAAAAAGATCAGGGGATAAGAGGTCTCCTTGTCGGATACCCCTTCGAGGATGAAAATAACTCATTTGGTCATTATTCACAAGCACCGAGTATGAAACCGATTTAACACACTCCATAACCAATTGAACCCACACATTGCTAAACCCCAAAGCTCACATCATTCTCTCCAAAAAAAGTCATTCAACTCTATCATATGCTTTACTCATATCTAACTTCAAGGAAATGTGGCCCTCTTTTCCCCAAGATTTACACTTAAGAAAATGATGTAGTTCAAAAGCCACAAGAATATTATCAGTGATTAGTCTTGCTGGAACAAAAGCGCTTTGGTTTTCAAAAAGTATAAAAGGGAGTACAATTTTTAACCTATTCACTAGGACTTTAGAAATAATTTTGTAGAGGACATTACATAAACTTATGGGACGAAATTGAGACATCAACTCAGGACTTTGTACTTTAGGAATCAAAGCAATGTCGGTATAATTCAATTTTGTAGGGAACTCCCCCCCCCCCCCACTTTTAAAAAAGACAGTACACAGTTTAGGACATCCACTCCCACCACATGCCAATATTTTTGAAAGAAAAGAGCAGGCATACCAGTTGGGCCAGGCGATTTAGTAGGGTACATTTGAGACAGGGCTAATAATACCTCATCAAGTCGATAGCACTACATGAGTCTTGAGTTCATTTCATCAGATACTTTACTTGCCACCTTGCTTAGAACAATCTCCAAATCTCCCTCGTGTGGTCTGGCCGATGTAAACAAGTGTTTAAAGTATGCAACAGCCACATTCCCAATCTCTTCTTGTGAATCACACCATACACCTTGCTGGTTTTTAATACCCCCTATCCAATTTTTTTGCCTTCTTTGTGATGCCCAAGCATGAAAAAAAGTTGTATTTCCATCACCCTCTTACAGCCAGTTCACTCGCAATCTTTGCCTCCAATGTGTTTCTTCCAAATCCATTAAATTATCAAGCTCACACTGAAGAGATCATTGTTTTTGTTTACTAGTTTCAGAAATTGGTCCTTCTTGAATACGTGCCAATTGTTCTTTTAGAAACTCCACTTGTGCAGGAATATGCCCAACTTGTTCCTTTTTCCACTTAAGCAAACCCACCCTACAATTTTGAATATTCTTTATTAGGCCCTGCAAACCTATCCTTGATGCCTCAGAATTCCACACATTCTTTATAACAGCTTCACAATCACTGCTCTTAACCCAAGAAGCTTCAAACCTAAATTTTCGTCTTCAGCTAGTATACATCCTTGTTAGACTTTTTGCTTCAGTATCAAGAATAACTTTGTAGTGATATGACATCCTACTAAACTTATGGCAAACGCCAGTATTCGAGAACATATCATTCCACAACATATTTGCACATGCCCTATCCAACCTCTCCCAAACCGTACAAGGAGTCTCCCAGTTATAGCACCATGTAAATTTATACCCATCATATCCTAAGTCAACCAACCCACAATTATCCAAAGCATCTCGAAAGGCCCTCATATGCTAATTTGCTTTATCCCCCTGCCCTGCCTTTCTGTGTTGGTAAGAATTTCATTAAAGTCACCCATACAAATCCAAGGTAGTTCACTTTGTGCACAAAGCAACCTTAGCAAAGCCCAAGTTTTGAACTGCTTTGACACATCCGGCTCACCATAAATCCCTGTAAAACTCCACAAATTATTCCCATTATTTCCATTGACACAAGCATGAATATGTGACCGAGAGAAACTCTATAAGGACACACACACATCCTTCTGCTACAGCAAAGTCAAACCCTGAGATAAACCCTCTGCATCCACAGAAATCCCATTTATCCTCAATCTCCTTTTCACCCCGTTCCACTCCATCAATTCTACATTTTGTTTCCATCAAGAAAACAATATCAGGCTTTTCCTTCTTCATAAAGTCGTGAAGAAATTGAACTATCCGAGGCTGCCCGATGCCTCGGCAGTTCCAACTTAAGAGTTTCATAATGATCGGCAGGTCAAGAACCCAGAAGCTGTCGTTAAACAATTAGATAAAGAAACTCCATCTTCCAAAAATACCTGGACAGCATACCCCTTTTCTTCGAAACCAGCTGCAATTCCTCCTCCAATGTTGTAGAAGAGATTTTGCTGTCTTTTGCTGGCCACCATTCTTGACTGCAGACAGCTCTAATGTTGAGCCACTCTGCGCCCTTTCTCTCCTTTTCCTGCAATAAAATTCCCTTTCTTTTATCTTTTCCCCTCTCCAACAATTCTTTAGAGCAACTCCAAAGGGAGTAGTAAAAAATGGAGTGTCAAATGTCATTTTATCATTTTGAATAGTGTTTTGGCACCCCTAAAAATACAATCTGCTCCAATGGTAGGTGCCAAAATGGGATGCCATTTTAATATTTTAATATTTTCAATTCCAATTTCAATTTTAAATTGTATTTAAATTTTCATTTTAATTTCAAGTTGTATATTTAATACATAATATTTCATAAATAATAGCAATATAAAAAAATTAATGGTGTAATATAACAATACAAAAAAATTAATGGTATAATATGACAATACAAAAAAAATTAATGGTGTAATATATAATATGAAAAAAATTTGGGGCACAAAATATCATTTTTCCTTCTCCTTTCACATCCCAATCGTTTTTTGCAACCTCTATTTTCTCTCTCCATGGGGTATCAAATTTGCCACCCCAAGCCCATAGTTGCCATTTTGCCACCCCATATGCCACCCCCTTTGGAGTGGTTTTTTTTTATTTTAGAGTGACATTTTGGCGGTTATAGATATGTCACCCCATATGCCACCCATTGGAGTTGCTCTTACAAATCTGATATGAAGCTAGACTTATCCCACTTTTAATTTGCTTCTCCAATATTAGTGTAGGCTGGGCCATCAAAATTTGGCCATTGCATTTAGATTTGGCCCAAATCTCTGTTGGCCCGTAATAAACCCATTAAATAGGTAGCTTGGATATCTGATGACCCGGGCCCAAGACCATTTTGATTTCCCTTCAAAATTTGAGATGTATTAGCTAGCACAAACTGTTTGTTCTTGACCTGTCCCACCTTCTTCCATTACATTCTCACTCATATGTTCCTGACCATTATCCCCTAAATCCATGTGATTGTATTCTATCTCCTCCTGAATTTTCGTCCTATCACCCACCCCCCATTCGACGTTTCGACATCCAACACCGACGACTTACTTCCTTCTCCGGCCACATGGTTCCCCTTACTCTCAACAAAATCAACATCAACTGCAAGCTTCTGGTTCACATAGCTCTTTCTATACTTTTCCCCCACAACTCATAACCAACTCCCATATTGCAGCGGCCTTTGATTAATGGAAATTTGTGACTCCAACCTCACAGAACATTCCCTCTCCCAATGACAAAAACATCCACAGAAATAACAGATATTCGGCACGCGTTCATATTTGAAAAAGACTATGAAGCTTTGCCCATTCTCTCATTTTACAGTCATTCCCCTTTGAAAAGGTTTATTCACATCTAAAAGCACTCTAATTCTTAGATGTCTGCCCCAGCCAACTCCATCTTGATTTAAATTAGACTCTGATGATGCTTTTTCACCGTGGATGAGCATGGGATGTGTAATCGGTGATGAAGGTGATGGATCTGAGCTATATGGCTCACTTGATTAGTAGTAGAATATTCAGGGGAGTTTGGGAGAATGTAAACAGTAAGAAATATAGTGGTTCACCGGCTCTGGAGCTCGGCTAGTCCACTCTTCAATGGAGGCTCTTGTCCCTCCCCATGAAGGCCTCATATAATATTTATAGCGTGATCCCTATCTCTAAGGGATTCTCGGCGAGATCTTTTCCCCTCTCTCGTGGGATTCTCCTTTTAATTAGGAGGGGATCTTGGTTGATTTGAGATTTCATGCCTTGATCGTCGTTTCCTACTGCTTTGGGAACGCTTGCTATTAGCCAGTCGTTCACTCCATATTTCTTCTATCACCTTTCCCGGACCGAGCTCTGGGTCGGCTCCCTTGAGCTCAGGATTCCCTATCCGACCTCCCCTCCGGATTGACCTCTTGGTCTGAGCTCATACTTAGAATATTTTATTGGTATCATCAGTTGCCCCCCAGCCTTTGGCTCAAGTAAACTTGGCAAGGGCTGACCTGCCCTCTAACCGAGCTAGACCTGCTCGTGGTTGGTCTTGAAGTGCACGTGGGTTAGTGCCTTTTGGCAGCTTTTACTCATCATGCCTCCCTCGATTCTTGCGCATGTTCCAGCCCAAGTTTTCTCAAGCTTTAAATGCTCGAACGGCTATCAGAACCGCCATTTTCACTGTTCGACTTCTGTTCTAACCTTCGGCTTCCTCCTCCTTTCATTATCCGATTTTCTGGCCCGTGGTTTTCTACTCTCTTGCTCTCGATTCGCGTTTTTCAGGTTCGATTTGAAGCTTCATGTAACCCCTCTTCTTCGGATTTTCTGCTTTGGACCGTTGTTCGTTGTTTAGGTACGTTCTTTTACCCCTCATTTCTAGTTTTTTGCGTTCTGAATCCCTCAAATTCGAGGTGGTTATTGCATTTTTTGGCTTTTCGGTTCTTCTATTTCTGGAATAGGGATTTTTGTTTATAGCCCCTTCCTCATTTTGTGAATTGGGACTCTATTGTGCGAATTCTTGCCCTCGGAAGTCATTGTGCCAGCCTTGGGGTTGTTAGAGAGTGTCTGACACACCCTCCTCCTCTCTATCGTTCTTTCAAACTTCCCTACTCTTGCCCAAACATGTTCGTTTCTTCTGGAGCTACCCGCTCCTCTGTCTCCCTCCTATTGGATAGGTCTGTCGATGAGGATACCGACTTAGGGGACGTAGGTCTAGAAATTGATAACTTTCCTGGTGTTGAGGCTGTGGATTCTACGGTCGATACCGAGGAGCCTCCCTCCACGTCTTTCCCCCTGCCTCCTAAGCCTGACAAAGGCAAAAGCAAGGTAGGTGGGATCGGGGTTATTGAAAGTTCCTCGTACCTAGAGGCCGCCTACAAGCATGCCAGGCTCAAGGGCCCTAGTGAGGAGGTACCTGATTTGATGAGGGCCTATAAGGCTTGTTATGGTTTTCCTCCCGGAGTTGAGCCCTGGTGTCCAGGTAACTCCATTTTCTACGTCGAAGAGGTCAAGGATAGGGTCTGTTTTTTCCTCGCGTCCTTTGAGAACGGCCTTCGGTTCCCCCTGCATCCTTTCATTAAAAGTGTTTTGTAACGTTTCAATGTCTGTCCTTCCCAACTCTCTCCCAATTTCTATGGTGTGCTGGTCGGACTCCTCGTTTATTTCGCAAGACATAACCTTGGGGTTCCTACTCTTTCCCTGCTCACCGAACTCTTCAACGTCAAGCTGACCTCCTCTGAGGGCTTTTTATACATTTCCAAGCGTGCTGGTGCTAGGAAGATTATTTCTGACCTCCCTTCCTCCCATAAAAAATGGAAAAAACACTTCTTCTATATCGGGGGTACCAACTGGGAGTTCAATTATGCTGACAAAACAGACACTCTTGGTATCCCTAAGGGGTGGACTGAACCAGAAAACTTGGGTGAGTTTTTTGGTTAGAGTTGACCTGGTTTTAATTTGGGACCGACGAGCCGCTGACCTTGTTTGGTTTGTGTGTTCTTCCATTAGGTTCCAGGCTTGAGCTCAACCCTCAAGACCATAGGGTACTGGAGAAGCTGGGAAAGCTTAGACCTGAGAGGTTCGCTGACCTCATTGTTTCTCGACGTTTGGTCGAGTTAGGCCTAAGCCCCCCTCCAGCGACCTTGGCTATTCCGATCTCTATTGTGAGAGCTGAAGGTGTAGAAGGTGGTACCTTTCCCTTCCCCTCTCTTTTCTCTTCTCTATTTCCTTTGCTTTTAATTAGCTGACTTTATTTGGATTTTTCAGGGTCCTCCACCATGAACCTTGCCCCCAAGGATCTTCAGGCCAAGATTGAAAAGCTGTCGCAGAATGGGAGAGGCAGCAAGCGGAAGGCTCAGGTCGATACAGAGAGCGATCTCGCTTCTCGAGCTAAGAGGTCCCAAAAATTGGGGGAACCACCTTCCCCTTCAGGCGTCAGAGCTCCGGCTACCTCGTCTGATGCTCCTCCAACCGTATTGATCCCTCCCCGTCCAGAGCCTCAACCGAATTCTGCAAAAGGCCCCGCTTCTCCACTTTCCTTTGAGGTCGAGAAGACCTTGGGGATGGTCTCGCACCTCCAGCCCAGCTCTGCCAAATACAGCTCCTCCGGGAAGACTGTTAAGGAAGGGAACAGACCTGAGGTGGAGGAGGATAATGCCTCTTACTTTGACAACGTGGATCTCGCAGGAACAGTCGTTTCTTCCCTTTTTTCAGAGTCTGATGTCCGGAGGGCTGCTTCAATACCCCTTGAGGACTCTATTGCTTCAGCCCTTCAAGGGGTGGCTGCTGTGAGTGCTAGCACTTTCCTTCGATCTTGTCTCCCTTTTTTTTGTATCACATCCTCATGAATCTCTAAAAAAAATTTATATTTTCAGACGGCTCTTCATGTGAAAGGTCTACTGCATCGGATTCGTTTTCATGAACTCAGGTCTGGGGCTTTGAAAGCCTTTGAGCCTAAGCTCGCCGAGCTGACTCGTTAGAACGAGGACCTCCAACTGCAGATGCAGAGCCTCAAGGAGCAAGCGGTGAAGGACGCTTCGGACCTCAAGCATACTTTATCTGCTAAGGTTAGGGCCAAGGAGGGAGAAAAGAGAGCTGGGGAGGGAGAGAAGAGAGCTCGGGATGAGCTGCGGATGATTAAGGAGGAGTTGGAGCTCAGGACAGCGGCTTGGGCCAAGGCCAGCCAAGAGGCTTCTGATACCAAAAACTCCCTCAAGCTGATGGAGCGGGATTATTTGGTCCTCAACGAGGCAAATGGTAAACTCTGCGAGGAGCTCCAGGTGCAAAAAGACCTGGTCAGGCAGAAGGATGAGGAACTGGCGGAGCTGAGGGACGAAGCCACCACTCAATGGGCTTCTGGGTGGCTAGCTTTTAAGTGCCAAGCTTCCAAGACCTTCCCAGATCTGGACTTCAACTTCTCTATCCCAACTGAGGAGGAATTGGAAGAATCTGGATCTGATGTTGAGGAAGACTCCTCGGTTCTGCCTGCTGGAGATTCAAGCTTGGAGGCGCCCATTCAGCCAGCCATTCCCCAAGTGGCCCCCTTCTCTACTGACCTCGTGCAAGAAGCGCTTGCCCGAGAAGTCCAAACAGAAGAAGTGGAAGTTCCTGGGGCCAATGTTTCTGAGAAGCCAGTTCCTCCGGCCTCTGGTGCTTCTTCTGCCGAGCTGCCGGACTCTGTCCCTTCTGCTGAGGCTGGATCTACCATTCTACAGGATTTTCTGTCCACTCCTCCTCCCGAAGCTTAGAATTTTATAATTTTTGTTGAAACAATTTGTTTGCTGAAATATACTTTTGCTATCTCTGCTCTTTGGGAAGATCTTTTGATTTTGAAGTCTGCTTTCGTATATGCTTGATCCATTTTTGAAATCTGTTCTCGCATATGTTTGATATATTTCCCTTGTCCCCTTTTGCTTTGAGGGGTGCTGAGC
>CM042188.1:10264898-10278740 GCA_023539305.1 Ilex asprella | reverse complement strand
GGTTGTGGTGGCCTGACAGGGAGAGTCTCCAATGGTAAGTACGAGCTGAATTGATCCCAAGGGCAATACCCTTTCTCCCGAAAATCCTAACAGATGGGCGCTCACTGGTTCCAGTTTTTCCCTTCCTATGTCCATCTTGTCGAATGCAGATGCGAAGATGATGTCTGCCGAGCTCCCATTGTCTATCAAAACCCGATGTACTATCCTGTTAGCCACAATGGCTCTTACCACCAACGGATCATCATGGGGATGGTGACAGTCCTCCAAATCTGAGTCTAAAAAAGTTATGGTAGTGTCTAGCCGGGGTACCTTAGTTGTTGTGCATACCTCATGTATCTCATCACCTCAGATCCTGCGCAAATGTACTTTTCTGGCAGCACTGGACTCCCCTCCCCCAGCAAATCCTCCTGATATCATCCTGATTTCCCCCAGGGGTTGTTGGTGCTGTGCAAGAGCCTGCTGCTGAGGTGGGGGATGTGGAAGAGCTCGATTTGGGTACTCTTGGGCCACGAAGCGACGTAATTGCCCCCGCTGGATCAGAAACTCTATTTCCCTCTTTAGTTGAACGCAATCATCTGTGTGATGGCCGTGGTCTCTGTGAAATTCACAGTACTTGGTGGGATCCCTCTTCGTTGGATCTGCCTTCATCCGGGGTGGCCATCTGATGAACTTCTCGTTCTGTACCTCATGCAAAACTTGCGATATAGAGGCAGTAAGGGGAGTTGGCTGTCGAAGTGGGTACCTTGGTTGTAGTTCTGGCTATGGGGGCCCCAGGCGATCTCTCACATTGCCTCTCCTTTTTGGGGAACGGTCTTTATCCCTTCTCGGAGACCTCCCTCATTCCTTATCTTTCCTGGGACTTCTCTCCCTCTTCTTTTCTTCTTTTCCCTTCTCTCTTCGTGACGAGGAACTCCCAATCTTCGAAAGGAGTGCTTCCTCCCCATTTATATATTTCTCTGTTTTGGTCAACACCTCGGCCATACTCGCTTGAGGGTTCTTCGATATGGAGAACATCAGGTCTTTTGATTGCACCCCGAGCCCCGCAATGAAGGCGGTTATGGCAAACTTTTCATCAAGGACGTCCACTTTCAAAGATTCTGAGTTGAACCTCTGAACGTATGATCTAAGGTTCTCGTCTGATCCTTGCTTTACATTCAGGAGATGGTAGCTCGGCTTCCTGTAGATTCGAGCTCCTATAAAGTGGGACACGAAGGAGATTGAGAGTTCTTTAAAGGACGAAATGGAGGCTGGGGGGAGCCTGTTGAACCATGCTAGGGCTGATCCTTTAAGATTGATAGCAAAGGCCCTGCATCGCACGGGGTCCTGATATCCATGCCACTCCATTTGGTTTTTGTATGTGTTGAGGTGGTTCATAGGGTCTTTCGTCCCGTCGAAGGCCTCAATTAGAGGCAGCCTAAACTTCGGGGGAAGAGAAAAATGCAGCACCCCGGTGGTGAAAGGCAACTCTGTCTGCTGCACTAGGGCATCCATAGTGACGGGAGCCTTGCTTTTCACAGCCTCCTTCATGTGGCTGAGCTCCTGTTTGATGTCCTCGAAGCGTTGTTCTCAGTATTGTTCTCTTCTTTCCTGTTGGTAGGGGATGAAATCATCACTCCTTTCCCCTTCATCGTTTCGGCTCTGTGCTTCTTCGTTGTGACCATTCTCGAGTGGCGGTTGCGGGTCTCTTCCCATGGTTTGGCTATTTTCTCCTCCTTCAATGACCTCCCTGAGGGGGTCGAGGTGATACTGTTTCCTGCGAGGAAGGTTATTCGGGCCTGCTTGGGCCAGTCGTGTCTCCTGTGGGCGCTTTAGGAGCTTCAGCAGCTCCTCGTTTTGCTGTAAAAGACACTGGTTGACAAGGCGGAGGGCGTCCAACTCGTTATTCACCGGCGGTTCCCCTGTGAAGGAGTTGGTTTCTGGATTGTTTTCGGTTTGTGCATTGGTAGCTTCCTGTTGATCTGGCGAGCGCAGCGGATTGATTTGACCTTTGCTCATATTGCGGGTTGAGACCATCAATCACTGATTGATCAGCTTATTTATAAAATCAGAACAGTCATTCCCACAGACGGCGCCAAACTGATGATGCTTTTTCACCACGGATGAGCAGGGAGTGTGTAATCGGTGATGAAGGTGATAGATCTGAGCTATATGGCTCTCTTGATTAGTAGTAGAATATTCAGGAGAGTTTGGGGGAATGTAAACAGTAAAAAATATAGTGGTTCACCAGCTCTGGAGCACGGCTAGTCCACTCTTCAATGGAGGCTCTTGCCCCTCCCCATGAAGGCCTCATATAATATTTATAGTGTGATCCCTATCTCTAAGGGATTTTCGGCGAGATCTTTTCCCCTCTCTCGTGGAATTCTCCTTTTAATTAGGAGGGGATCTTGGTTGATTTGAGATTTCATGCCTTGATCGTCGTTTTCTACTGCTTTGGGAACGCTTGCTATTGGCTAGTCGTTCACTCCATATTTCTTCTATCACCTTTTTTCGGACCGAGCTCTGGGTCGGCTCCCTTGAGCTCAGGGTTCCCTATCCGACCTCCCCTCCGGATTGACCTCTTGGTCTGAGCTCATACTTAGAATATTTTATTGGTATCATCAGACTCCATAAAATGTCCAATATGATCGCCTAGAATTATACCCGTCCCAGAACTCATACTATTGAAAGACAAGTTATAGGCTTGAATCCAAAACATGCAAAAATTAATGCAAACTGATGATGCACAAAATCTTCTTCGTGCGAGATCAACAGTCACTAGAGTGATTAATGAGCCATCAATGACAATTAATGGCAAAACAGTAAATAAGAGTCAACACAGGAGATTTATAGTGGTTCGGTCTCGGATGACCTACGTCCACTCTTCGAACGGCGACGATGGTCTGGGGTGTTTTATTGATCAACGGTGGTACTCCGGAGAGTTTACAATGAGTCTAGAGAGAGAGCTTAGAGAGCTTGCTGAGTGCAACTAGCGTAGTGTGTGTCTCAAGAGTCATTGTGTCCTTTATACAATGAGGGCTTACATTTTATAGGCTCACCAATGCAGTGAGGCGGTGACATGAGGGAGAAGTCTCCCGTCAATTTGGTAAGTACAAACATGGTAGGAGTGAGCCTCTTTGATAAGTAAAGTTATGGTAGGAGTAGACTTCTTTGGAAGGTAGAATTAAGGTAGGAGATCTCCGTATCCCGAGTCTTCCTCCACGTGCTCCTATTTGCTCGGATGTCATTCTGGTGTGGAGTGTGCTTATGCTTAACCTTGGACTTGAGTCTTGAACTCGGTCTTACTTCCGGGTGGAATTGGACTTGTGTTGTGTTTGATGTTGCATTAAGGCATGAAGAGGAGAGAAGGTGAGGCCAATGGAGCCAAGGGGTGGGCGGCGCCCTAGGTGCCTTGGGCGGCGCCCTTGGTGCCTTGGGCTGCCTTGTCCCTTCCTTTGGTGTTCGGCCTTGAGTTGGTGCGGCTTGGTGCTCGTCTTGGTCTTGAGGTCGGACGTCGAGCTCGTATTTGAATTAGACTTGGATTCGTACTGGAGTCAAATGGCGAAGGAGAAGAGGTTGCAGGAGAGGACGAAGGAGAGGCCGAGCGCGGAGCTGGGCGCCCTAGGGGCCTGGGCGGCGCCCTTGGTGCCCTGGGGGCGCCCTGGGGGCTTCGGGCGGTGCCCCTCGCTGCCTCCTGCGGTCTTGGTCTTTCCTCCATTTTTCTTGACGATTGCCACTCGATTGGCCTAACTATATGGGTCTTTTGGGCTCTTCTATGGGCTTCTTCGACTCCATTCGAATTGGGCTTTAGCTTAATAAAATCCGGACTCATCACAAACTTTCGAAGCTCGTTGATTTCCCACATACTCTGTTAGCAAAAGGAGATGATTATCAAATGACCATAGCATACCATCGAGAATCCTTTTTTTATCCATCACATTAGCAAATTGGAACAAGAATAGATTCTCATCCAGATCTCAAAACTCCGTACCCACAGTATTCCAAACCAATTTCATTGTGCTTTGTAAAGCTGTCTTATTAAAAGGCCTGACAATACATAGCCTTCCCAATAAGCAGAAACTCTCTTTCTCCTTTAGCACATAATCAACTTGGTTAGCAATAACAATCTTTGATTTCTCTTCCTTTGAAAGCTTGAACCTCGACCACAAATCTTCCATTTTGTCTTCCATTACTCAACCCAAAAGACACCCAAACGAATTTTGAAAGATTTTTCAAGTTGATGGGTTGCAAGAATCTAACAAAAACAACTCGAGCCCTGCAATAATACCAACGAATTAGAAGAAAACATACCCCAAACTAAAAAATAACTAGACCCTAATAAGACCAACAGATAACAGCAAAGCTTCGGAGGAGAAAGTAGATAGAAGTAAAGAAGAAACTAGCTTAGGGATTAGGAAAGAAACTAGATATAAGAAAAGAAAACAAAAGGAAACAAACGATGAGACCAAAACAAACTTTCATTAGGAAACCTAAGAAAGAGAAAGCTCTATGTGGCAAAGAGAAAACCTCCACATCGTGAGAGAGAGGACGAACATTCTTAGGTCTTTTGTTACCTAACATCACAACTTAAAGAAGAATATTTTGTTGGTTTGATAAAACTCATTAGTGTGTGCATACCGAAGATCAGTTGCATGTCCATGATTACTCAAGGCCTAAATGAACCGTGCAGTGAGAATGTCTAAGTGAAGCTACACTAGATGCTGAAGGAGGATCTTTGGCGGAGAGACAACAAGGAAAATAGCATCTAACTATGGTATTGGTTGATGTATAAGACTTGAATACTTATGTGTTGACTCAAAGAGTAATAGATTAGGTTTTGTTGAACCGAGAAGGTTCCTCTTAGTTTTTCCTCATGAGAGTTTCCACATCCACAACTCCTTTGTGTTATTTATTATTTATTGTATGCACTTGTGATTGTTAGCACACACGAGCACTATATGTTTGTTAGAATGATTGTTTAAATATTCATTCATACATAGTTATGCAATTAGGATTGGGATTGATGTGGGATTAATTACAAGTGAATTGATTAAAAATTAATTTAATCAATCGTCATGTTGAAAGTGGATTATGGTGACTAAAGGCGTTCTCACATTAATTGTTAAATCTTTGTGGGAAGAGGTAACTATAGTGAGTTGGGTTTTAATTGGTAATCAATTGGACTACAATTGAAAAACCTATTCACCCCTCTCTAGGTAAAGTGTCTATAGCATCATGTATATAATTGTGAGGGAAGATCTACATTGGGTTCCCCCTTTCAAAATAACAATTATTTTATTAAGGTTGTTATAATCAATTAGTTTTTTTTTTTGACATTTTAAAGTTGCATAAATATGGTTTTATAGTAAGGGTAGATTATTTTGTTGGTTATTGGGTTTAACTCAATCCATAATGATCCAACCCATTTACGAAGCAATTTGAAAATGAATTGAATTCATATTACATCCTACCCGTTCAATAGAAAAATTTTAAAAATGCCTCAATTAAAAATGACTTTTTTAACTTACCAAAAAAAAAAGTTCATTAGATGTCAAATTATTTTGAGCCTCCATGATCCTCCCGATCAACATTCTCAAAAGCTAACCACTCGGCCTCATCAAGCTCCTTAGGTGAATATGTGCACCATTAAACACATGCAAGTAAAGTGATACAATCCTTAAGTGTGATTTAGTGGTTGAGTTAGACCTTTGATAATTTAGTAGTTCTAGATTTAATTCCTTCTTATACTCTCTAAAGGTCAGTTACCCTTATTCCTCAGGAATATAGTCTAACTTAGCTCAAGTTTGACAATCATTGAGCTCGAGGGAATAGTTGATATAAACTTGAACATTGTTTAATAAAAATAAAAAATAAAATTAAAGTGAACTACATCTTGACGAAGTAATAAAAAGCTAGACTGCATTACGAAACGATTGTGGTCGAAGCTTAATGTGATTAGTGCACTCAGATACTCTATCCAACTTAGAAGACATTTTAGACGATCTAGTCAATCACCTTGTTCAATGCGAGCAACACGGATTGTCAATAGCCCAATTAAGTGGATATGAATTGAATATTTTTATGACTAATTCAAATTTGAACCCTATTTCGTTACATTATACTATATGGATTCGGATATGAACATATCATTATTCAATCTAAATTATACATTTATATTTGTATAATTTTAAGATGAAATTAAGTTATTACTTGATGAAATCATATTAAAATTTAGATGTAATTTGTTAAAATATTACTTAATTTAGTTAATTGGATCAAATTTAATTATCGTATTGAGTATGTTAGTTTTTCACAGTGGATAAGTAGCACTGATATTATAAGTTGGAAGATAGAAATTCAAAAATAAGAAAAATAATCAAAACAAGACACAAAGATATAATATGTTTCGATACAGTGTACCCACCTTGGTACACTGTACCTACATCCAAGGACTCAAAACTTACATCGATGTATCATTCACTAAAAACTTGTCTTCTCACCACTGATTATATAATACTCAACCCTATTTATAAGGATAAGTTGGATACTGTTAAATTTTTATGTTTTATGTCAAGTCACTACTAAACCTATCTGTGGTTTATTAATACTCTTCCAATACGTTTTTCTATTCTATTCAAGATTCTTACATTGATTACTGAACAAACTCCTTTCATGATAATTAGAGAATTTGAATCAAACTCTAACAGTCTCCCTTAAATTAAACTCTTCGAATTTGGTTATGTCCAAGATCGAGCTTAGCACCCTTGATTCGATCTACCAATGTTTTCAAGCATCATGTGCAAATCTACTCTTCTAAGTTGCCATAATCCTTTGTCTTTCAAAAACTTGTGCTTTAGCTTGCATCATCTGTGCATCTCTGTCAACGTCTTACTTACTCTTGGGAGATCTCAATGGTCAATACTTCACCATTCAAAGGTAAAACCTAGTGACTCGTAACCCTCAAGACACCAAATCATTACTACTGGGTTTATGTTAGCCCAATAACTCTCAAATCATTGGAATACTGCGACTTCAACTCTAAGGGCCCAAAATTTTGAAAAACTATCTTCAACACAAGGGGTGTAGTAATTCTTAAAATTCAAACAATTTGAAAACAACTTATTATCTTGTTTGATTTCATATCAACTTTAATTTTTTTTGTAGATCTGTAAACCCCCACATCTCTAAACTATCAATAATCGTCCAATTAGCTTCGTTTTGCATTTAACTTCTCCATTTACATCCTAAATCAAATTATAAGAATAATAAGTATAAAAGGCTAAATAATAAAAGAGAAAAATATGACATTTTGAATTCTCATCAATGAGCTAGCTTAGAGGAATTGAAGAAAAATTTTGATGGATATACCAGTTCTACATCATGTTGTTATGGATGATTCTAGGAGACGGATGGTAATTTGGTTTTGGTTAATGAATGATGCTAGACATGGATCCTTATGTAAGTCATACTACCTATATTGGAGATGGGAATGAGATAGAATTTGTGACAAAAGACACCCAAACTCGAGTTAGACAAGTATAGAAGAACCAAACAGTCTGGCAGACTACCTTTCACCAATTTGATCATAACTCTTTGTTGGAAAGTCCAAATTGCGCACCGTTATTTTTGTTAGAACCCTAACTCGTATATATTTTCAACCATATAGGTCACACATACTAGAAATACCTGATTCAAATCAGTTTATTCTCCAAAATTGACTAAAAATCTGCACTATAGTGTTCCTTGGATAGTAAAGTGTTGTGCTTTCTTCTTAGACTTTGAAGGTGTAAACCCCCATATGTTTATATTAATATATTAATGTACTTGTTTAGTAATTCTTATATATGTAATGACTTAAGAATAAACTATATGTATATTAAAATCGTAAGAATAGCACCTATAGCGGTTGGGATGAATAAAATAATAAATTTAGTGTTTCGAGTCTAAATTTATTTTAGTTTTGAGATAAACCATAAAAATAAATTTTTTTAGGTTAAAATAACATTAAAAATGAATCCAGAACGTCGAAAAACTTTAGGATAGTCATATGGAGCAAATTAGAGATTCTTAGTGGTAAAACTGTAATTTTTGAGGCAACATAAACAAGTTATGAATAGTAACTTTGGGGCTGCTGTGTTTAAAACACAACTTTCAGCCCCTTTGTTTCCATTTTTTTTTCACATCTCTCACCCCAGACCTCTTAGCACCCTAGGAGAAGATAGAGGAAAGGAGGAAAAGAGGAAAGGGAGAAAGGAGGTCTCCAAAGCTTGGGTTTTGGTTTGGGACTCTGATTCAAGGTAAGGGTTTTCTCTCATTCTTTTTCATTTATGTTAGGGTTAATATACATGTATATTTTGGACTTCTAATTATATGTATTTGCTATGGGTTCTTTGTTTCTTGGTCCTATTGGAATTATTATCATGTTTTACACAAAGTTAGGATTGAATACCCATGAAATTTTTTGATCTTGCTTTAAAACCCTAGATTTTTAGAAATATGAATTTCTCCCTCTATATTCACTTAATCTTGGTTTTGAAAATTCTAGTGCTTTGTGTTGAGTATTAAAATAAAATTATTGATGATCTCTTATATTTTTTTTATTATTAAATTTGTTCTATTTGGAATATCACTCGTGAGAATTGTGGATTGTTGAAATTTGCGAGTAAATTGGAAATTTATGAAATTGTTGATATATGAGATAATTGTTGGTATTGTATCTCTTGTGTGGTTGTTTGGATGAACATAGGCTGCTTTTGACCGGGTATCACGGAGTGGGTAGACGCCATCGTACTCCGTGAGGGTATGAACTTTTTCTACCACTCGTAGTGGGGTTAGTGTCTTGCAAGGACTAAACTATTATTGTTCACGGGGTACCGTGGAAAAGGGTTAGTTTATTAATGCATGGGTTTGATACGTCACTGTCATAGTGTTGGCATACGCCCGTCCTAAAGATTGGATATCCTTGCGAGGATTTGTGTGTGTGTGTGTGTGTGTGTGGGTCGTGATATTTTTTATGGTGACCATGCGGGATCTTGCTTCATACCTGAGATACGAATACAGTTATGAGTTATTGTTCATTGTACCAAAAATAGTTTCTATAAGAATTTTGGGAAGTATGGGATTCCACAAGAACGTGTGAGAAACGGTTTATGGTGGAATGGATTATTAATGATATATTGTGTTCATTTATTTATTTTATTACTGTTGTTACTTAAATTTGAGATCTGTTTAAAATGTCACTATTTTATTTCAAATGTATATATGATATGTTGAAAAATGAGACCGATCGTTTTACATGTTTTTCTATACCTTGCTCGAGTTTAGGAGGATTTTCCTACAGAACTTCATGCTCACCCCTACACATAAATATTTTTCGGATTATGTACTAGAAGATGAGCTAGGTGTTGATGAACCGGCACCTTGGGAGACTCTCATGGACGGGCATGTGGATCCCGAGACGGACGCTTAGAGCGACATGATCTTTTGTTTTATTTTCCTAGGAAGGTTCTTTTGAGGCAATGGGAAGCCTAATATTCTTTTGTTATTCCTATGCAAGAATTCAATTTATCTTTTGGGATGTAAATGTCATAGTGGGCATATTCTTTTGGGACGATATTATATCTATTGTAAATGATGAATCCATTTCTTTTGGTTATGAAATTTACTTAGGCGCTCTCATGATTTTGAATGGTTACTTAGAAATGGACCTAGTGTGGTCAATGTAGTATAATTGCATAGGTTATTTTTTGGGTAGAGTTCCCCGTACAAAGGAGACTCTACCCGAATTTTGTTAAATTAAGGGCCCCCGATTTTTGGGGCGTTACAATTTTAAGGTCTCAACTTAATTCTTATTGGATACCTTATATCTCTCTTCTTCAGCGGTAAAAAACTCATTGACATTCTTAATTTCAAGCAAACCAATTATAATATGTTCGGAGATAGAACTTTCCATGACAATCATACTCAACCGATTAGATTTTTCTCACTTTGCATAATATTCTTTTACTTCAAGGGAGCTCTCACTGGTAGGTTTAGGAGGTTCAACCTCTTGCAAAGCTAAGTCTATATCAGTAATTCTCAGGGCAAATTCAATATCCTATTTTTATCTCTTGTAATTAGAACCAGTCAAGACCTCAATGTTGACATTATAATTATTCACAACAAAAGACATTGTTCAAGACAACAAGAATGTAAACAATTAACAAAATTTGGCAATAAAAAAACATACTTTGAACATAATAAGTCATATTTTACTAAGAGAGTTTACATCACTACAAACTCTCTTTTTGGTAGAGAATACAATATGTTGTCGGTTCTCTTTTTCATGAAATTAGTCAATGAGAATACTCAAGTTTCAAAAAATCTATCCCCTTTAGGCAGATAGATCCTCTAAACTATTGCACTTCTAACACAATATTTCATGACATCTTCAAATTATAACATGCAATAATCCTCTTTGGGTGGATAATTGTGTACTATAATTTAGAGACCATCCCGTAATAAAAGCATAAGAACAATATAAAAATTTCAATGAATGGACTATTTTGGTGGCAATCATTTATCTTATTCCATAAAATTTTTTAAATCGGGATATTATAACGCACTGCACATTATTAAATATTATATGATCAATAAACATATGATACTAACCGACATGTACCTCTATACATAACTCAACATCAATCGTTGCATTCACATCTCAATTATATTAAAAAAAAATTAAAGCTAAAGAATTGGGTGAGATAAAAACCATATATACCAGAATTTATTTTATTAGATTACAAACAACATCCAATAGAGTGTAAATAAGTGAAAATTGGAAGTGAGTCCCCCTAGATGTACTTGTTTGGAGATAAGTCTTGCAAGAAAACTTATAAGGAGCTAAGTCCACGTTTAAAATTATATGTAATGACTTAAGTTCACTTTTTTTTATCTCAAAAACACCCTTCCTTGAAAGGAAGTTAAATTAATTTTCTATTTTAAAAATTGTTATCCCTTAATTCTATGTCAATTAAATATGTCAATAAAATTTCCATCATAAATTTAAAATTTAAATTCAAAGCTCTATCTATCTATCTATCTATCTATCTATCTATATATATATATATATATATATAAGAGTGAAACTTGAATGAACTTTTGAGTGGTGATGAGCGTTGTTGTGGAGGTAATGGTAGTGATAACGTGATGGTTGGCGTTGCTCGGGAGATGACGATGATGCGATGGAGGTAGTACTATGATTAGGAAAGTGGTATATATATATATATATATACACACCTAACCTATATATTCAAATTCATGTTACTATTCTTTTTATTATGTTACTGTTCATGTTACTGCTTTTGTTGAGTATGTTACTGTTCATGTTACTATTGTTTTAAACATGTTACTATTTTTTGTTGAACATGTTATATTATTATTTTTTAAAAATATTAATATTGAATGTTTCAATTTTTTTATGTTTAAATGTTACTATTTTTTGTGTGTATGTGTCAAAATGATAATTTTTTTTTGTATTTGAATGTTACTATTTTTTATTTTTAATGTTACTATATATATATATATATACACCTAACCTATATATGGATATAGATAGATAGAAGAGAGGAAAAATTTTAAAGTTAGTCAAACTCTTAACCTATATAAGGATATAGATAGATATGAGAGAGAAAATACTTTAATGTTGGTCAAAATCCTAAGATTTAGGAGTTTTTTATTTTTAGTTTTATTTCACTTCTAAAGGGAAGGGATAGCATGGTAAAATTGACAAAAAACAGACTTCATAACAAATAAGTTTCCTTGACGAACTTAAGTCCAAACAAGTCCATGTAGGAAAACCGACCTCCAAATTTCCCTGTAAACAATCATAAATGTCTCAACAAAAACTTCGCAACTGTCAAACAAGCCCTTGTTTCTATGTTTGGCTTTGTTTGCATATGCACAAAAAGAATAAAGGAAAAAATCTGCCCATATTCGGTGAAGGCCCTTGTTATTGTATTAAGGTCATGTTTGATACAATTTAAAGATAGGATAATAAATAACTGTCAAACATTGAACAGACACGATCTAAATTTTCGGATTGAAAGGAAGCAAAAATCTGATCCAATGCGATCCAATGGATACCGAAAATTAATTTCGATTCAAAAATTTTCACCCATTAATTAAATGAATTTTATCCAAAAAAAATAGAGTTTGGTCACACCCACACCCAGGCAGGGTCGGGTTGTGGTTGGCGGCGCGCGTGTGTGGTTGAATCGAAAGCATATAGGTGCTCGTTCTGTTCATAAAATTGTGATACCCTTTGGAGCCCAATTCCATAAAGCAAACTTGGCCTATATATGCCCATGTAGAATTTTTTCCTCAACCAATGTGGGATTTGTCAAATACCACATTGTACAACATTTATTTTCACATTTTAAGAGGGTCACTTTGGAGCCTATTTTTTCATTCATTTATTACTTGATTTGAGCAACTGAATATACTACATTATTCTCCTCACAGAGTAGAATATGAACCCACGAAATTTTATTCAAAATAACAATCGGATCCCACTTTAATTTAGGCTCAAAATCGACCAAAAACTCACTTTTTACACTTAAACCTGTTTTGGTCTAACAGTTATAAGATGACTATTTTTTTTTCCTTGTTTTAGTTTTGTTTTTTTGTTGAGTCTGGATAATGGTTTGCATGCATCATAGAGTACTCTATACCGAATAAACAAGCAAAGCTAACAAAATGTAAATATAATAGGCTAACTCAACTCAATAAAACTTTGTTATTTTATCCAAAAAAACATTAAAAGTTTATTCCAATTTGTTAGCATCAATTACAAAATTCTATTCATTCATTGTATTCTATCAAGAGCTATATTTTTTGCTGAATAACAATAGATTGATTACCAAAAACCAATAAAACTAAATTCTAGTTATATAGGATTTTATTTTTTTTTTTTGGGTTGTTTGATAAAGAATGAGTCTTGTCCGTTGAGGGACTTGGATGCAAAGCCAAAACATGGATATCTGACTCTGAAGTATGCGAAGAAGGAGAGTTTGAAAATTTGTCAGGTGTGTTTGTCGCTTGGATGTCACTGCTTATGACTTAGGGATGTCACTCTTTACAAACCTCTCTTTGGTGGAGAGAGTTCTGATAGATCCCCTAGTTAGTTCCCGTGACATGTGCGTCAATTTCATTCTAGTCCAATCGATTCTGATCATTCATGTCATAGATAATGTTCCTGAGCTAAGGGTGAAGCAAGAGTTTTAATGGGTTGACTTTCGACCAAAAAAATAACGAAAACTAACAAATGTTACATTACAACACTTTTAATATATTAAGGGTACGATGTGAAAAAATTAATATTTGAGAGTATAAAGCTAAAATTTTGAAATCTTTTAGGGTGTAAAAGTATAAAAAGCCCGGGATATTATAATGACCTTCCTCCTCGTTTTTAACATTTTCACTCCACTCACCCTTCTTGTTTATGAAATTGCACTAAACCCCTTGGGTCGAGATAACTTATAACAAAATTATAGTTAGATCTATCAATGTAGATGATTAAAAAAAAATCAATCAAAAAAAATTCTGAAAACTTTATCAAAATTTAGTTTAATTTGTAGGATATTTTTTTGCAACATTTTTGGAGAAATTTAGGACAGATTGTTGTTGACAATTTTTGTAGAGTGAATAAAAGTAAATTTTGATGTTTTTAGATTTTATTTTATCGATATTAAAATTTAATTTTGGCAAGCCAAACATTTGCAAGAGCTTGGTGGAGCTTTAGGACACCGAAACAGTTTGCTGGGCACTGGTCTCTGGAAAGACCTTGCATTATAAACCTACTTGATGGGTCAAGTCTAAAGGTTCAAG
>CM042188.1:10252787-10264888 GCA_023539305.1 Ilex asprella | reverse complement strand
CAAGAGAGTATGCATAGTCATTCAAGAGCCTCATCCACATCGTCTTGAAAAGAGTTAACCACCACGTCATCTTTGACTGGATCTAATGGAGAGCACCGTAACTCCCCATTCGTTCAGAAGAAGTTGTCAGCCTCACCGGATTAGCCACTTAGTTACTAATAAGTCGCCTCAATCTGTTAGGAGGGCGATTATAAACTGTAAGCCCCACCAACACTTGGAGGGCAGATCACATTCAGTTAAGCACATCTCTCTTATCTCTCTCAGCTTGTAACTTTCTGTTCTCCCTATACACTTGAAGTAATAAAAAAATCCTGGCGACCCTAGTCATTCAAAGTGGACGTAGGTCACGTTGACCGAACCACTATAAATCATTGTCTCATCTCGCTTATTACCTCTCTCTACTTTAATTACTGCATTTATTACTATTCTATTGACAAGTGGTGTACAAACTCAATTTGTACATCATCATTTTGGCACCGTCTATGGGAAACGACAAAATTCTCACCTAAGTACATCTCTTGTTGTACATATGACGATCACCACTAGATCCATGAATTAGCCTGAAGATAATCCACAACGAGAGGAGGAGGATCCTCCACCAACTAATCTTGTTCCAAATGCACAGAAGATGCTTGAGACAATGCAACAGCTCATAGTCCAAAATCTGTAAATCCTGCAACTGATGCTCGCTGGACAAGGAGGAGCACAGCCTGGAGGACCTCAAGCTAGAGGAGCTCCACGCCCTGGGCGTCAAGTAGCTTCCCACTTGGGTGCCCCCTTGGGAGCCCACCATGAGGGACCTCCACCTCCTCCTCCAGCTCCCTATTCTCATGGTAGAGACCCTCATTTCTAAGAGGATGAGGGCAAAAATCAAAGTGTGGAGCATGGGAACCATTTCCACGACAATTCCAAAGGAGCTCCCAACCACTTGGACCAAAAAATCAAAGAAGTGCAGAATCTATTAGGCGACGTCTTCAACTCCATGAAGGCACAAAGACTCCAAACCGTCGATTACTTGGTAAGGCGAACCGACACACCCTTCATACTAGATGTGGTGAACTACCAACTTCCCCAAAAGTTCAAAATGTCATATGTAGAAACTTTCGACGGTACAAAGGACCCACTTGATAACCTCGAAACCTACAAGACCTAAATACAACTGCACAATGTCCCCGACGAAATTATGTGTAGGGCATTCCCAACTACCTTGAAGGGATCAGCGCAACAATGATACGTCAAACTCACCCCGCCCTCCATAGGCTCCTTCGCTGAACTGAGCAGATCCTTTGTGGCACAGTTCATTGGTGGACGCCGTTAACTGAAGCCTGTCATGCATCTGTTCAGCGTAAAACAGGATCGAGATGAGAGTCTGAGGAGTTACCTCACTCGTTTTAACGAGGAGGTCCTCCAAATCGAGGAGTCTAATGACAAAGTCACCATGACCGCCTTTCTGCGAGGCCTTCGCTCATCGAGTTTTCTCTTTTCAGTAATGAAACGACCACTAAAGAGCATGCCAAAACTATTGGCAAAAGCTAAAAAATATATTAATGCTGAAGAAATCAACAGGTTCAGGCGAGGTGAATCATTTTACGGATCGCCAAAAACTTGATCTATCTCTGTTCTGCTCTCAAGCAGGTAGCCAATGTCTCCAGCTTAGCGATTCTCTCGCGGGTCGCCAAAAGCTTGGTCTTTCTCTGATCTTCTCTCAAGTAGGCAGCCAATGTCTCCAGCCTAGCGCCTTTCTCACGGGTCGTCAAAAGTTTGGCCTTTCTCTGATCTGCTCTCAAGCATGCAGCCAATGCCTCTAGTTTAACGACTCTCTCGCGAGTCGCCAAAAACTTGGTCTATCTCTGCTCTGTTCTGCTCTCAAGTAGACAGTCTATATCTCCAGTTGAGCGGCTCTCTTGCGGATCACCAAAAATTTGGCATCTGCTCTACTCTCAAGCAGACAGACACCTCCAGTTTAGCGACTCTCTTACGGGTTGTCAAAAGCTCGATCTGAAGAGGTGTAGTTCTCTCATGAGCAATCCTCAAACCCTGTCTTTGCTCTCACGCAAGCAACTTACCTCTCCCTCCAGGTAACTATGTTAGATATTTTGATGTTAGAATAACATTATTTTTGTCATCTCTAGGCACGCTTTTGAAACTCAGGTCGTCTGCAACTCGCAGGACTGCATTAGATTAAATGTCAACAATCGGGCCTCATGTATTCTGCACCATCGCCTTATTGTCTCAGCTCCCGCGCTTAACACCTAGTGCAAACAAGGCATGCGTGCTCCCAACACTAACAATTTGGCACCTGCTCCAGCAGCGTCCAACACAATAGACGCCTCTCCAGCAGTGCCCAACACCATAAACGCCTCTCTAGCAGACACCTCCACTCCGGCGCCCCTCCCTTCAATCTCAACTGTCGCGGTCTCGACTCCCAGCACCTCCCTCACGACCGTTTATTCTTGCCCAACACTCAAGAGCGCCGAATCAACTCCACAGTTAGTCCTGCCAAACTGAGCCCCCATTAGCTCGCCACACAACGCCATGGCGCCTCCCCTGAGATTGCCCATGGTGCCTCAATAGAGGGCACCGGTAGTGCCTTGCCCAAGAATGCCCCATGCGCCCTGACCTCAGCGCCCATGGAGGCTTGCTCACCAATGCCATCAGCACATCTACTATGATGCTCGCCCATGGGATCTCGCCCATGCTCGTCCATAAGAGCTCACCCATAAAAGATGGCCCATGGTGCTCGCCCATAAGAGTTAGCCCATAAAGCTTGCCCATGGGAGCTCGCCCAATGTCAAGGACCTCAGTCCCTTGGAGCAGCATCTTCCTCGTGACTGTAACTTTTGATTCATTTCTCCCATAATATATCAAATCAAAACTCTTGACGAGTCATACATGACTCACCGCCTTTGTTTGTGATAGACATTGTTAAAAGCCCAAAAAAGGCTTAGAAACATATGTTTGGGCCTTTGAAGCTTTTTTCAGTTCGTTCAGCCGAAATTCAAATTCAACCGAATATCTTCCTCTCCAAGTACCATTGGACATAAGGCATTGTGAGACAAATTATGGGTCAAAGTCCAAGGGCTCAACCCACGTTGTAAGCCCAATTTAAATTAAGAGTCCAACTTAAGAGAGTTCCAGTAAGTCCAGCTCAAAGGAGTCTACGCCCGAGAAGTTACATCATCAAGAGAGTATGCAAGGTCATCCAAGAGTCTCATCCACGCCACATTGAAAAGATTTAACCACCACGTCACATTTGACCGGATCTAATGGAGAGCACCATAACTCCCCATCCATTGAGAAGAAGCTGTCAGCTCCACCAGATTAACCACTTAATTACTAATAAGTCGCCTCAATCTGTTAGGAGAGTGCCTATTAATTATAAACTCCGCTAACACTTGGGGGAAAAAAACACTCAATCAAACACATCTCTCTTATCTCTCTTAGTTTGTAACTCTCTGCTCTCCCTACACACTTGAAATAATAAAACTACCCCGACATCCTTAACCATTCAAAGTAGACGTAAATCACGTTAACCAAACCACTATAAATCATTATCTCATCTCGCTTATTACCTCTGTCTAGTTTAATTATTACATTTATTACTATTCTATTGATAAATAATGTACAAACTCAATTTGTGCATCATCACTACTGATTCCCCTCCCCGACACCCAACAATTACGAAAGATGGGACCAGTAAGAAGAGCAATACATTGTCGATAAACGATGACTAGGACGCATATACAAGGAAAACCAACAGCGAACACTAACAAAAAAAAATATCAAACGATGAATTTTACAGCTCAGAAATTTTTTGATAGTGCCAGAATAACATACAAACCATTTGCAAAATCTAAGTTTATTTGCCAAAATGGACAAATTCTATGTTTGACAAATCATAACATAACAAACATATTATAGCTTTGTATCACCTGCCAAAAAAGGAAGGTTTTGTTCGCACCAACATTTGAAAACAACCAGTTCTTTACTACATACACGTATCATGACAGATTTCTTCAAAATCCCAAAAGATTTTTAGATCAAGAAGAAAGCAGAGCACCTCTTCTTCACATGTATAGTTCTTAGAGAAACTTGCTCACTTTCCACAGTTGAATCCATGACAAACAGAGAGAACTATAATGAGGATCAATGCAATCAGAATCCCCAAGACAATCAGCTTGATTTTCATGTTTTGCAGCCACATTTTCCTCCGCATTTTAGTTCCCGTTGTCCTGAAGTCTTGAGCCTACTCCAAGCAAAACATGGAAGATGCACCATGTTTTTCAAACAATCATAATCATAAAAAAAAAATGGTGCTCATTTACTTTTCTGAGAAGATCTATCTTTCTTGTGTAGCACGGACAGATTATCAGTATTTTTTTATCTATATGACCGCCACCTCTTATCATTTTAATACAAGAAGCCACAAAATATGAGATAATCATGGCCATATAGCTAGCCTAGTTCTGGCAAAGGTTAAACAATTTGCATCTTCTAAAATCACTTGGAGCCATGGCTATCAAAATTCCAATCTGTATCTCAAAGATCTTACGATCCTACGAATTGAAACTGACAAATCAATCCGAGTCTCTTTTAGAATCCCAAATTGGTAGCATCTTAACGAATCGTGATCCGAATCTTATAGGATCGTAGAATCCTTATCCGTATTGCGATTGTACCGATTTAAGTTGTTGGATTTGTTTGTTAAGCACATTTAGTTATTAAGTTAACCCAATACATATTTATTGTTTTAATAATCAAAAACTCAATCCAAATTTGATTGTCTCATACAACTATCAGTCTACTAGTGAATTTTGGTGGAAGAAAAAAGTTGCATAAAGTTTTTTTTTGCTACAAAATGCTTTCTTCATTCATTTGTCTGTCATTGAAAATTAAGAACCGTTATCTTTGATCTCACGAGCGATTATTATCAAATAGTCTTCTATTTTCACTTGCTTTTATTTTTTTGTTTAGATATTGAATCGTTAAAGTTGTTTATTCGACAGTCTCCCAATTTTCTAGTCTCTCCTCTATAACCATCTCTTTCTAAAGGTTAAGATCAAAATACTTCAATTCTCCAACTCTTCCTCACAACATCCTACAAGATAAATAACTCGCCTTTGATTTTTAACCATCTTTAATGCTCAAACTATGTTTTTCTCAAATTTTAATTGTATCTCTAGGTTTTATGTTTTTTATAACACTTCGATGCATATAAACTAGGCTTGCATATAGTTTTTGATTCATTTCTTCCATTTTGTAGGATCTTACAATTTTTGATCTGATCCTACGATCCCAATTTTATTACTTTCCTCATCAATCCAATGTAAGATTCCGATTTTAAAAACCTTGTCTGGTAGCCCATTACACCTTGTCGTTGTCGAGGCTCAACTTCAATCACTTAACATTGGAATCAAATATCAATCCTCCACAAAATTTCATGGAAGTTTTACAATGGTACCAAATTCCACTTTCAATCAAATAGAATTTGATTGTTTAGCGGGAGAATGGTAAAAAATGCAAGAAAGAGAAACATTTTAAAATTTTAATGTGTTTGGTAAGCATGAAAAAAAAAATGATAGAAAAAATAATTTACTTTCATTCTTGAATTTTCTCACAAATAACCAACTTTTTTCTTGTAAAAAACACAAGAAAATGCAAGAAAGTTGTGATTTATAACTAATTTCAAATTTTATCCTTATTTTTCTTAAAATATTTTATTAATTATTAATTTTAAAAAAAAATGGTATGAATTTGATTAATCATATAATTTCACCCAAAAACATTTATGTTGGTGAATATCTTAGAATTAAGTTTCGAGCCACTTTTTTAAAAAAAAATTAACGTTCAATTGTAATTACAATTTTTTTTCTTTTTAGACCAATTTAATATAATTAAGGATAATTTAGATAATTAAAAAAAATTCTTATAACTTTACTTTCTTTCAAACAATAAAATAATTTTTTAAAAAAAAATTTCAGTAAATTTTTCATTCTAACCAAATACATGCATGAAAATATATTTTCTATCATTTTCTTTTCTTTCACTTCACTTTCTATCATTTTTTTATTCCTAACCAAATGGACCCATAGGAAAAAATCATATTTATCCCATTAAAGCAAAAGCTGAAAAGTAGTTTTTCGAGCAATATATGAGCCCACCCCACACAAACTTACATAGAGGGAGAATGACTGACCTGTTGATGAAGATTCTCAGTTTTATCCACCAGAAGCTCTATCTTCTCCCCACGATCTAGAACCTAGAGCATGAAACAAAATGAAAATCAACGTATGAGCATTCTTTTCAAGAATCATTCCTGTTTTCCCCCCTTTTTTTTTCCCCCATGTCCCTCTACACGGAAGGCACCTTTTTGGTTCCATGAAAATTGAAACATCCACGTGATGCTTTACAATGCAAGTGAAACAAAAGTCCCAGTTTATACAGAGCCCTCAGCATGTTCACCACAATCAAAGTGATGAAATCAGGAGACAGTTTCTAGAACAGTAGTATACATTGTCTAACAACACATAGAAAGGGTAAAGACTTAGCTGCAAGCTATCAAAAGGCATCGGACCACATTGAAATCACATGTGAGACATAATGAACAATCAATTTATGGGTTTAGCAGTTTCTGATCAAAAAAATAGTCAACCTCGTCAATTTTTTAAGTTTAATATAAAAGATAAGCTACCGTAATTACTTTTTGTAAGCAAAAATGCGATTTGTAATAAAAGCAAATAAACATATGTGACCATTATTTAGTTAAAATATTATATATGAATCTTAAAATGTAGATAACACACTTGTAGATGCATATATACTACTATACATGCAATAAAAGCTAGTACTTCAATTTTGATGAGACATCACCCAACACTAATATCTTTTACCTACTTTCATGTTGCAGTTTCCTCCATGCTCACAGCTTGCTTACTGTAACCCTGTGGGTTGCAGCTCAAAAAGGCTTACCCTGAATGGACTAGGATCTACAGGCAAGTTCTCATCTCACAGCACATCAAGACAAAAAGACAACAACTCCACTGTTTATGTGAGACTAAATAGAGCACAAAATTCACCTACAAATTCTTGAATGGTTAGAGCCTCTTCAATTGGCATTGGCACACTTTTTTTCTTCCAAAAACCAGGATTCGGAGAGAGAGTTATTAATTGGTTGAATTACAGTACTGATTGCTAAACAAAAACAGCTAGATCGATACAAGGTGCAACTGACCAACATCAAAGTATAAAGTATTCCAATATAGGAAACCAGGTTGGTTAATGATAACCATGTCTTACAGTATAGCATGATGGGCAACCAAATGAGAACACGTTCATAAATTGAGGTGGATGTAGAGAAGAACAAGCACCAAGACAAGTACAATAGAATCAGAAACCAATAGACATATTTTGTCAATTCAAGCAAGTACTCTCTGGTTAATAAAGGTCTGCATCTTGAATTACATCCATGCTTCCCTCAAAAATATAAAAGGAAAAAATTAGAGTAAAAACTGCACCAAGTACCACATCCCAAATATATGTATGCATGAAATGCAAACAAAATGCAGAAAGACCTATTTTATACCTTATACCAAGGGCATGACCCTAAAATCAAGAAATGGTGTGTTCATAACTCATAGCAAAAGACTACATATTGAACTGATACAAGATTCTAAGGACAATTAAGAAGTAAACAATATGAACTGAAACATATGTTGCAAATCCCAGTAAGATGATTCAATCATACATGCATCATCATTCCTCACTCCAGATATATGACCAAATCTGTCATCAGTACAATCCAATGCATTTGAAATATTTAATCAGAATGCCAAAAATAATGAAAAACATGGCAATTTAGGTCCAATCTCCATGCATTTTGATGTAGCTAAAATGATTGCATGGCATGTGGTTCTTCGAATTACATAGTATGCAAATCTAAGCAATAAACTCCTTACCTTCTCAATATTCTCCATCATAACACCTTTAACTTCTGAAACCTGGGCCTTCACCTTCGCAAGTTTGTTTATCTCCTCAGGATGATCAATGCAGTACTGCATATGCTCCTTTAACTTTGATCTGACAAGGAAAGTATATCAAGATCAGCTATTGCAACAACCGAAAAATTGCCCACCGTATTTTCTCATGGTAATAATTAAACCAAGTACCCAAATTCCTTGTTAAGGCTATTAGCAGGAGCTGTCGCAGCCTTTCCACCCCCATATTTTGACACAAAATCATCCTTGATACGCTCTAGAAAAGCCATGGGAACCTGCCTTCCAGCTGATTCATCAGCAACTACACAATATGCTGCATAATTACAGAACCAGTGATCCTATATTAACTTAGGTACAGGTAATTAGGAGTTTAAAAACTGTGCTAATAACCAAAGAGAATAACTATCACGAAAATCGTTCAGATTTTGTACAGAAAATTTGCATCTTGAATCAGAATTATTAATGGCATATTAAATTTATCAAAGGCTACTTGTGTGCAGTCCTTAACTTATCTGTCCCAAGCATATACGCACTCTATGAAGGTCACAAGGTGAATCTGTGCTCTTGCAAGAAAATAGTTATTCCTTCTATCTTATTGCACAACCTACTTATCTTTTAATTTAGATTCTTTAGTGCATTGTGCCCTCAGAATAAAAGAAAAGAAAAGAAAAGGAAGAGAGAGAGAGAGATGTGAAAGCCATTAAAGAAGTTTTTCCACCTTCTAGTGAACCCATTAGTCGGAAGTACCACATGTCTATCTTACATAGATGCTACTAAATGTCTAAAAATCTTCATATCAGGTCATGTGATGTTTTCATATCACAAATCCTGCAAGCATGTCTAACCAAGGAAGATACAGACAAGTTCCTACCTCCTTCGACTTTAGAAATTGTAACTTGCATATTTCAAATTAATGAGTCACCACGTTAGATACCTCTCCTTCACATATTTGATTCAAAAGAGTAATATTGACCAGACAACTTTTCTATACTTCACTAACCCACGTGTTATATGTAGCCGGAAATCAAATATGGCATTATGCAACCATGTTTCTCAATGCCGGCTCATAATTGCAGCCCATGATATCATTGTCAGAGCATTCAACTCAAAACTAGTTGGTAATGAGTGAAGTAGCCCCTCCAGTATATAAACCAACATTTGTTTGTTAGCCTCACATGGGACTCGAGTTCACACGTGTGGCTAACAAACAAATAAAAAAATCACACATACCGGGAATTTAAATGAGTAAGAGACTTGGTCCACTAACCACCCAAGACTCAACTCTAATAGCATATTAGAACATCCAACTCAAAATCAATTGGCAATGAGCAGAGCTCTCAAGTATATAAACCAACCACACATGGTCCTAATTATTCAATGGGTGATACAAGCTTTATTTACAATCATAACATGTACATCTATATGAAGCTATCACATTTGAGAAATCATCCAAATAAGCAATTTAAAATTTGCTTCCTCTAGATATACAAGTGGAGGTCCTTCCAATAAACAACTTCCTTCCAAATAGGTATATTTATATTTTTTGTTGTTTAGAGGAAGCACAAACTCCAATGAGATAAGGTTAACATGTATAGACACAAAATGTAATGCCTGCTTGAGCTAGGTATGCTTGCCCAATAAGTTAAACAAATATATGATGAGCTACACTTCCAACTTTATTTTATATTATATAAGATGTAAATCTCCTTTTCTATACCAATGCCAGCTCATCTATTTAAGTAGTTAACCAATCTCTGACGTCTATTTGACCTTTTCTTCATCTACTTTCTTGTCATAGTTATTATCATCATTTTGAGCAAAAAAAGTTAAATCCATTTTCATATAGGTTTCTTCATCATTTTCTACCCAACTTCTTCCTTCAAAATATCCTTTACGGGAAAGAATGCAAATCTAAATTCTAAAGCATCCTATAATTTTACTACCAGTATAAATTTGTGTGCTAACCAAACCAAAGATGTAGTACCCAAACTAACATTACAAAACAAAATGTAAAACTAAAGGCAACACTCTTAATTGTTTTGCAAAACTTTAATTAAGAAACAAAATATAAAATATGGTCTGACCTTGATTGTAAAAGTTCAAACAAATGTAAAATATCAAGTTAATGCAAGTCAACAAAGCCTTATCCCAACTATTCGAGATCAGCTACACAAGTCCTTTTTCGACATTATACTCTATCGACAATCATAGTTTATTGTAAACCAGTGTTTAATTTTAATCTATGGCATACTTAGTAGTTTACCCTTTGCACAGCGGGTCCCATGCCTAATACACAGCACTAAACACAATCGAGAATGATTGTTACGTTAATTCTCCAATTGCCTTCTATGTACCATCACTCGTCCTCAAGTTTATCCATGCTCAAAGCTTTAGGGACTTGAACTCTTACGATCATAGTTCACAGTTAGGGGTGTCAAACGTGTCGGGTTAAACGGTTACGTGTCGGGTTAAACGGGTGACGAGTGAAAAATATGTAAACCCGTACACGACACGTTTAATAAACGGGTAAAAAATTTAAACACGGACACGAATCGTTTAATAAACGATTAACACGACACAACTCGTTTAACACGTTTAATTTTATTAAAATTTTAACCCACACTAAAAAATTACTCTATTAAAATTTTAAACTCCATTAACTATTAACTATTCACAATATTTGTACTCTCTTAATTAAAAGATTTTCAATTAGCGGACACTTGTAAAAACAAATGAAAAAGTTGAATGATGAAAGGAATGAGTTTCAACTTTTTATAGGCAAGGGAGGAGGTCTCCTTCCTTTGAATTTACCGATGTGGGATTCAAGTCAAGAAGCTTGTGAGAGAAGTGTTTACTGTGCAAGCTTCTTGACTTGAATCCCACATCGGTAGATTCAAGGGAAAGAGACCTCCTCCCTTGCCTATAAAAAGTTGAAGTCCATTCCTTTCATCATTCAACTTTTTCACTTGTTTTTGCAAGTGTCCGCTAATTAAAAATCTTTTAATTAAGAGTATAAATATTGTGGATAGTTAATTTTATTATATTAAATTTATTTAAACGGGTAAACGAGTGATAAACGGGTTAGTATGTCTCACCCGAACACGACTCGTTTATTAAACGTGTTAAACAGGTTGACCCGTTTATCACTCGAACCAGTTAAGGTCTCACCCAAACCCGTTTAATCAGCGGTTAATCGTGTCGGATTAAATTTTGACAGGCCTATTCACAGTATTGGTCGATACCGATATAATTCGGTCAAGTTGTATCCCATTGAGCACTTTCCGATTCGATATCGTTTCACATTACTTATAAACCACAAGTATACATAGCTAAGTCATCCGAAACATATCTGAATCAACCTCAAGTCATCAAATTATCGTCACCGACTCGGCCAATACCATTCCGCGACGCTGCAATATAACCTAAATATTTAGCTATATTCAACTTCTTCTTTTAGATCATATTGGTCGATACCACCGTGACGTATACATCTTAGAGTCATCTGAGTCGGTGGTCAATATCGCAACCTTGAACCATGATTATAGTTGTCCACTAGGAAGTCATATTAACAACATGCGGTTGGTCTTCCTTCTATCATTTCAACTTGTGGACTACAAATGTGTACCTCCACTACTTGAAAGAATGTTTTCTCAAAATTTTATAAGTTTTTGCAACATATTTAGGGATGACATCTTAGAGATAGTGAGCGCTCATTACAAAATCCAAATAATTTACTCATATTTCTGATTCCTTGTCTTGCTATCACTGTGGCCTTTGCTTATTGCTAGTGCTTTACGTAGCACTTCTCTGACTTCAAGGGACAGCAAAAGGCAAGAAAGCTACATGCACATTTCATCTAGCATTCGATTGAAAGGGAGAAATGCCAAAACATGAAGTTGCAGAGTCCAGCAGTAAGTGAGAAACGCAACCCTCTTTTTCTGGCATCCATGTTATTCATTTTGGGGATGACACAGTTTGCAATGGCCATGTAAGGGAGCAGCCTTTTGGTGCAAGCAAACAAATTCTCTGAATGGTCAAACTTCAAACATGACAGAATTTCAGATTTTTTTTTATTTTTTTTTATTTTTTTTGAGGTGGGGAGGGGAG
>CM042188.1:10218982-10230041 GCA_023539305.1 Ilex asprella | reverse complement strand
ATATATAATTGTATGTAATTTTACTATTAATAAATAAGTTCAAAAGAATTTAGAAGTCCTTATAAAAGAGTCCAAAACAAATTGAAAGTCAAATATGTGTAAACAAAATAAATTAGATAAAAGTATATAAGTGGATATAATTGACTTTATTATAATAATTAGGGATAAAATAGCAAATCAAAAGTTTTTCATAGATGTTGACATTTATAAGTAGTATATATAGAGAGATAGATAGCTATAGATATAGATACAGATTAAATGATAAGATGATAAGAATATCATGCAATATTCGGATAATGTGAGAATTAATCAATAATAATTGTAAAAGTGAGGTTGCTCAATTATAATATAAACGTCAAGAATTCAAGATTACGTTTGACGTAACTTCTCAAAATAAAAGTTATTATAAAAAATGGACTTTAAAAATCGGACTTTCTAGAATGGACTTTTTAACGATACCAACCGTTTTGTGAAGATGTACTTCAAAAGTGCATTTAAATTAAAAAAAAACTTACTTAGATATGAAAGTGTGTTTGGTGATAATATTTTAAAAGTGCAAAATTACACTTAGCAATATTACTTTTAACCTTAATTTTAAAGTTAAATTCATCCACCATACTTTAGTTTAGTGTTTAAGTTGAAAACAAATTATGTCGGTCACAATTAATTCAAAACATTAGAATTTTAATTCTATGAACGAAATAGATAAATGAAAAACAAATGATATGTGTAATTAAATTTCACGCGGTAATAAAGCACACATGATGGTCTAGAACTTAGTTTCACCTTTTCTCGTTTACTACCACCACCCTCATAAGTGATGCCTCACAATCTCCATCAAACCATTTGTAATTTATTTGTTTTGATAGATATACATACATCTATAGCAACAGATTATTTTGCTGTGTGTTTGCTCCACCCGAAAGATCCATATGCGTCGTTATTTCAAGAATTAAGTAGGTAAATGAGAATTTATCAGATTTGAAAAAAAAAGGAAAAAAATTGAAGTGTCGAATTCAATCATTCATGTTCCTCGTTATTTGTCGGCAGCAATTCCCAATTCCAAAATCCAAAAGTGAAGCAAACCCACTGATGTTTGTATTAAAGGGTAGTACGTAAATTAATTGGCCTTTAAGGGTAGAACAAGAATTGTTTAATTAAAGGAAAGGACCCTTTTGGAAATTACTTGACTCAATAATTGATGGATATAATTCAAATAACGGAGCATAGTGTCCAGATCTCGGAGGTCTCTTATCAGTCTCGCGGAGGATATCCAAATACGTCGGTCATCACCTACATGATCCTTAATAAAAAAAAAAAATTGACACATGACATAATACACCTGACATCCCCATATGGCTTCAGGAGAGTTGACATACGTCAGTAACAAAAGTTCTTGCATGGGAATAGCTTTACAAACACACAAATCAGGAATGATTATCTCTAATCATTACCCTTTAAATTAAGTTCACAAAAACCATCACTATGAAACTCTTTTAAATGAAGGGTTAAGGTAGGTAACAATTGAAGAAGAATAGTCTCTCTCTCTCTCTCTCACTCCATAAATGCCTTATATTCTACAAGTGATTTTAGCGAACAACTTTTTGAACTAACTTAAGCCTCGAAAGTGGTTCGGATGGGACCACACCGATTCCTTATTCTTGAATTCTCTTGACAAGACCAAAGACATTCAGTTGCTGCATCCTAAACACCGGGCACCAAACTCACAACTCCATAACTACCCTTTGACGTACTAGTCTGATTTACTGATTGTTCCATCAATAATAATATTTTGAATGACTTCCCGAGAAGTGCAAAAAGGAGGGTTTTGAGAAGCTGGGTCAGTTGGCTTTTGCAAATAGGCATTTTGAGCAAGTGTTTTTCATCCAGAAGTCAAATAGGCAGTCTTACCAAAGAGCTCAAAATTTGAAATCAAGCTTTTGGCTTTGAGAAGTCCATCTGCGGTGTCCTCCAAACACACCCAAGTCGTTGAACTATCCCCTCGCATGCAAGATAAAGTTGCTTATATCCAATCTTTTCTAGACCTTGTAGTAACAGGACCCACACACTAGGTCATCATTTTTTATTTATTATTAGTTTAAATTTTTTAATCTTACTATTGTTACACCATACATGGTGTATAGAAATGTATTATCATCATTGGGTGAACGCTGAATCTATTTAGTAATTCAACGATGTCAATGCATTAAATCTTTAAATTTGGTCTACAAATTAAGTACATATACTACTATTTTGTTAAAAAATTTCCTTCTGCTATGACAAATTTCTAACTCTACCCCTTCGTGTTGGTGCTAGATTCAACTCCTCCCACTTCCTCCGTAATAGAGTGGCCAAAAAAAACACAAAAAAGGACAAATTGTATTTTTTTTACATTACTCCCTAAACTATCATGTTTTTTACATTACACATTCAACTATGTGATTCATTTTATATCGCTCAAATATTAACATCTGTTACAAATTAAACAAAAAGTTATTTTATTTTGTCTCTCGAACTATGTTATTTTTTATCTTATTTCGATACATAGACACTTTCCGTCCAAAAAGTTAGTGAATGCTTGCATTTGGGATAATATAAAATAACTAGTTATTCCTCATGCCTGAAGGCACTAAATAATAAAAAAAGTAGTCAATAATAAATATATTTGTATTCACACCCAAAATCAAATCACAAACATAAAAGAAAGATAAATAAATTTAAGCACCGATTGTAGTGGGGGTGAGAGGTGGTAGTGGTGGTGGGCGGCAGTAGTGATGGTGGAAGACGATGATGGTTATGGTAGGTAGCGACGACTATGGTGATGGTGGTATCCATGGATGGCAACGGTGATGGTGGTGGTGGGTTTTGGGTGACGATGATGGTAGTGACAGTCGTGGGTGATGGCGATGGTGGACGACAATGATGGTGGTTGGCAATGGAGGTGATGGGACAACAACGGTTGTGGTGGGCGGTGATGATGGTGGTGGTGGATGGCAACAATGAGTGCTTTTAGGCGACACTGATGAAAAACTAATAGAAAAGTCACATTACAACAATTTTGATACACTTAGAGTATAATATGAAATTTTTAATTTTTAAGGGGTACAAAATAAATAATTTAAAATCTTTTAGGACACAAAGTGCAATTCCCCTCCCCCTCCTTTATTTATTTATTTTTTTTTTTATCTTTGTCTTTTGCACTGATTAACTATAATTTTTATGCTAATCATCCAGCGTCCCTAAAAAAGGTGTAATCAACTTGAATGAGTAATTGTACAAAATATGCCCATAGAACTATGGTCATTGTACTCTTGTTTTTTTAGTGTGATTAAAATTTAGGTAGATAGGTATAATATAAGTGATGGATTGAAATATTATGTGCAGTTAAATTATTTATCACTGTTAAAATGTAAGTGGACGGTTATAATATAAATGATAGATTTAATATGGTTAAAATGTATGGTTAATTGCACTGGTGGTTCCCAAAGTATAGAGTTTGTCTCATTTTGGTCCATAATATTTCAATTATATCATTTTAGTCTCTGAAGTATTGAACATGTTTCTATGTAGTCCCTCAAGCAGATAACATCCAAATTGCTAACGATTTTTTATCATAAACGTAATACTTAAATATAGGAAAAAAATAGTAATTTGGGTAACTCTTGACAAAAATATGTGTAATATGAGTAGCTTTGAACCAAAATTTAGATAGCTCATAATTAAAATTGTATAATTTGGTGGCTCTTTGAGCAAAATCTGGATATAAATTTGGTTAAGAGTTATTCAATTTTTTTTTTTTTTGGCCCATTTAGGTATTACGTAACAAGTTTATAATAAAAAATCGTTAACAATTTATATGTTATCTATTTAAAGGACCACATAAAAATATATTCAATACTTCAAAGTTTAAAATGATACAATTAAAATATTATGGACTAAAATAAGACAAATCTCATACTTTGGGGACTTTCATTACAATTAACCCTAAAATGTAAGTATTGTTACAAGACTTACTTTGGTTAAAATGTAAATGGTAAAATAAGTAGACAAAAATAAGAGATTTGTTTTATTACAAATATAAAACTCAAATGCATCTCATATGATTTTTCAAATATAAAGTCCTTTAAGCTCGTTTCACCTATCTATATAATAAAATAGAACTATATAATCTTTTAATTTAACTTAAAAAACAAAAGTAGTTGAGATTCATTCAATCCAATGACTCAAAATTATCATTAAAAATTTATTTTTTTCCCCTAAACTTGAAAATCTCACTCAACACATATCTCTGTCCACTAATCAAGATCAAATTCTCCCCAAAAATTAAAAAGTCACTCACCCCATACCTTTTTAATGGTGGGACAAAATTGATTTTGAATTGTGTAATTATAGAAAAAAAACCAAAAATAAATTGTTATTTCATATATTTATACTAAAAGTGATGTTGGATCTTATTTGTGTTACACAATGCTATCAAACATGAGCTATTGCTAATAAAAGATAAGTCCTCCATGTTTTAGTTATTTAACCAATTCCTTATTAAACAAATTCTAGCTTGCATTTGGGATGATTTTTGAAATTCAAAATTTACTTCTTAAAAAAATTACTTTATGAGAAAAATAGTTTCATTTAAAAAAATATTTGGGATGTTCATAAAAACACTAAATACTTAAAAGAAAAGTAATTTATAAAGTGTTTGTTTGGTCAATAAAAAATACTTTGTTTTTGATACAATCACTACTATATTTTTAAATTCAGCAACACAATTCGTATGGATAACCATAATTGGTGAACTATTATAAATCAAGCATTTTTATTACTCTTTGTTTACAGTCACTATCGTAAAACTTACGTCCTTCGGCTTAGGCATCAAACACACACACATCAAGAATCCTCTTACTTCTAGTCTACATATCATCAATAGCAAAATAAAAATAGTAAAGCCACTTAAAGTGCTGCTTAATTTCCTTTATTATGCAATCACCTTGAAATTGGATGTTCCTTGCAAATGGGATTTAGTTCTCAGCAAAACAGAGTCTTTGCACTGCACATTCTTCAATCTCTCCCTTCACACGATCGTTGGATTCATCACAATTTCAGATTTTAACAATTCTTGTATTGGGTTCATTATGCTTCATCAACACATGACAGTTTTCCACAAAGTTTATTGGAATCACTTGTCATTCTTATATTTATTATCACCACCACCACCACCCATCACCCATCACCGCACAATACCACCACCATAACCCATGACCACTCAATTTCCAATATATTCTACTTTGGAGTGACCCACGATCACCGCTGCAGCCTACAGCCACTGCCGCCTATCACCACCACCACTCAATTTCTAATATATGCTTTGAAGATATATTTAAAATTGAGATATAAATAAGTGTTTTTTAATTGATAATCCAAACGTACTTGAACATTTAAGTGTTTATTTAATGAAAGTACTTTTTATAAAGTACTCTTGAAAAATATTTATTGAAGAAGCATTTTTTGAATTTTATAAATCATTCTAGAAACAACCCTCAATTAGTCTATGTAAATTATGTTTCCCCGTTATACTCTATCCAAGCTTACATGTGTTGTTAAATGAACAAGCTGTCAAATATCCTTGTCAAAATATTCCGAAACAATGGTATAAATACACTGGAACATTACGAAACACTTGAAATATTATGAAACGCTTTTAAGTATTAAAATTTTGATTTTGATTCGTTTCAGTCTCTTTGAAAAAAAAAACATTTCAACTGTTTTGAAATGAAATTTTGATCCTTAAATGTAACATACTCTTCGAATAGAAATTATCCAAACCATGCCAACTTACTTTTTAACATACATTGAGTCAAACAATTTGCATGAAATCATTTCAGATAATGCAACAAGGATCAACATTGATAGTTTGATTTTAACCTTACCAACCTATTGGAAGCAGATGTGAGACCAACAAACAACAGAGACATGTGACCACACTCATACGTTAAGAGTTTGATTTTTAATCCGATCCTTAGCTGAGGCCCATCACTACCTGCTGGTAGCCGGATAAACATGACACCCACATATGCTCTAAAAGCTTGTGTGTGTGAAAAATCACAACAAATGTACAGATTAAGAGAACACAAGCCACAAAATGAATACTATTTGCGGAAATAGTCTCTCCACGCTGGTAAAGTTGTGCACATCATAATAATTTTATGAAGTACAGTACAAAATACTGTAATTAACTTTCAAAGATCAAGAAAGAAATCAAAGGTGGAGGTTTCCAGTATCTCTTTCTTTTGTATAGGAATAACTGACACAAATAGATCTATGGTTTTCACATGATACCATCAGCAAATATATGAAGGTGAGAGTTGCAAACTTTCATCGCACACAAACCAAGCTACAGATAGCTAGTGAAGGCAACTCGTTACGCATTTACACTTTAGTGTATAAGAAGGGTAGAAGTACTAAAGATAGCTTTAACTGAAACAACATAATAGAATGCAGACACACGAAAAGTTGCAGCATCACTTCGGAGGGTGAATGTAGCCTATAAACTAAAATGTCTCCACAATTTCATTTCATCATTTCAGCTTTTCAGGTCTCTTGCTTTAATTGCTTATAAACTGAAACTTTAAGGTAGAATAAAATAACAAGCCAAAGTGGCATTAATATGTATGGAGAGTTGAGATGTGAAATTGAGACTGGTGTCTTACTAGAAATGCTGACAAACTAAAACTTCAAGGCAGATTAAAATAACAAGCCAAAGTGACATCAACAGGTATGCAGGTTGAGATGTGAAAACAAGAATTTGAACCAATCCTCTCTATATAGGCCAAAAACCAATCGATTTTCAAATATTAGCCAATCAAATAAGCATGATGTGACGTAAGGAAAAACAATTTAACACTCTTAGTTCCTGAAATTGCAGAAAAATTATAGACAGCAATTACACTCCAATAAGCAGAAGAAAGAAATAATTTTTCTCATCAACGTCTCAAGCTGACCAATTCGACATCAAATATTAGAGTCCCTAGTGTTGAGCCTTCACCATTGGCAAGACGCGTTGGATTGAAAATAGTAGTAAACAGCCTCTGCCTGTCAAAAAACTGCAAAAGCCAGAAAAAAATTTCAAGGAATATTTAAGAAACGTATTTAAGAACAACACAAGCAACTATCGACAAAATACAAAAATACCTTCGTAAAAAACTACTCATTTTAAGGGAATACTGAATATTCATAAAAAAATTTGAGTGCTAGAGAGTCAGATTCAACTACATCCTGTCCAACTGAATCACTACAATGACCACAATACCAGAAAATGGCAAAACAATCCTATAATCACAATTTAGCATGTCGTGGTTGATCTCCAACTCTGCAATAAGTGAATTTAATAATGAACCTAATTCAAATCATTCTGTATCACTGCACTCTCTCTCTTCTCTCTCACGCACACGCCCACACACACACACACACACATACATACAAAATAACCCCATGGGTGGCAAACATGTCCTGTAGGGAATATCCAATTTATTGCCTCCTTTCTTTCGTTTGCATCTTCTACAGTCCAATATGTTGGATTCTTGATTACCTATGAGTGCACACCCTATCAGCAATGACACAGTCAGAGCCAGTAGAAGATAAAAATCTTAGGAATCAATATATCAGCAAAACAACAATATAATAGCTCCTCTTAATTTGACACACAGCTTTCATGGGGAGTCCACAATGCTGTTGTACCAACTCACACAAGGCCAATATGTTGGCACATTGGAATGCAATCATTCTATATTTTCGATTTTGCAAGTCATAGAAAATTGGAGTTGAAATCCAACATTGTCAAACTTCTGCAAACAGATTCTGTTCAGGAAATCTTGCTCACTCTCTTCCCCATTATTGTTCTTTTGGGTTATACCCTTTTCTTTCTCTTCTGCAATTCTTCCCTAACACCTCTTGCTTTTTCCAACTCTGCTCTTCATCTTTTAGTGAAGCCATCAACGCACAACAAATATGGCTCTTAATGTATTTTAGATTTTTCATTGATGAAATAAATAGTTAATACATCTTACAACGAAATGAAAATTCAGATTCAGCTCAAGGGAATAGTATCTTCGCTATCTACAAATAGGCAGCATTGTGGTGCACTGGAGGAAAACCTCATCTCAACTTTTGGTCTGGCTACATGACTCCTATTATTGCCATTTGGCTTTATGTGAAACGGCAGTTTCAATTCAATGGTATGCAGTAATGTCCTAATTTGCAACCTCACCTCTTCATCTAAACCACAACACCCTTTCTCATCGATGCAACTATTTGTCTTCTTCACAACATCAACCTCTTGTTTGGTGTTTGCACATTGTGAAACCATTTTGATTGGGTCTTTATCACCTTAGCCCTAACTGACACCAAATCTGACAGTAGAAACTGGATAGGTTTTCTATTTGTATGTACATCTCAAAAACCACTCTTCCTGAACAGTATTTTCTTTATTCAAACCGGATAAATAAAAAATTAGAAGATCCAATCAAAAGAAGAAAAAACTGAGCACATACATTAGGTGGTATGGGTTCTTGGGACATGTTCTGATATCCTTGGGATGGTGGAATGATGACTCGTCGAATGCCACCTACTTTCATGGACTTCACCGCTGCTTCAATCCCTGATATGACCTGAAGTAGCATAGACATAATATCCAGATACCTTAGATTTCTTTATAGATAGATAGAATAATAAGGAAAGAACAATATTCTACTAAAACTAGAGCAAAGAAAAGATTCAATGGTGAATATGTGAAGAATGAAAATGATAACAAGGCAATAGGCAATGACCTCGGCGTCCTAGTAATTTCAATTCATGCCACACAAATCCTCTCATTAATCACACTTCACTACTGGTTAGTCTCACTAAACCTGACAGTGTGATGTAGGAGAAACTATGAAATGGGGCATGAGCATCTCACAATCTTCTTCACAATAACAACAACAGTGAAAACTCGGGGACACGGGGGATACATCAGATGCAAGGCTGTTTCAGGACCTATGGTCCTTCATAAAACAAAACAAAACTCGCATTCTTTTCCTTTCTTTTCACAATCAACATCTTTGGGAGAGTATAGCGAGTAGTGGACTTCATATGCAACTATACCAAACATATTTCCCCTATGCCACACCAACTCAACAAAGACTGGATCCAACTAAATATGGCTATTTACAAAAAATAATTTTTGCCATTCACCTCCACGGTTTAAGGTCGCGGTATCTGGTTATACAACCTAACGAAAATGTTAAACATGACGAGAGATTCAGGTCATACAGTGTCATCGTAGAACTGTATCGGCCAATTCGATGATGACAACTTGGCAACTCGGATACAACTCAATTGAGTCATACGAGACTTGGGATTTATATGTATCATGTAACGGTATCGTCTCGGATATGACTCTGCCGACTCATATCAGTCTTGGCCGATACTTTGAGCATGTGAATCACCTCAGCTTGACGTAATCATTTATTTAGGGTGAGGGTGATGGGCCACAAAAGAGGAAGTCAACCTCTCCGTTACGCCTTATCAATAACTTCCAACCTGAATCAAATCAATATTAGATCACAAGTCATTGCTGAAATTATCAAAAGACTTTACCAGCTAGACTAGCTGTCTCATTTGCCCTATCATTTATGGGGTCCTAGGCAATTGATTCTCAACACCTCATTCCATGTTTTTTAGATGCTTCAAATTCCCATGACAGGCATGATAGAAGGCCACAAGCAAGTATAAATCTTTTAATACCCCATCATTTACTATAATATCCATACTCTCTAGTCCAATGTTTTAGAGTTCTTATTTATATTATTACTGGTGTAGGGTAATATTGCAATTCCCATAATATCATTTTACTATAAATAAGAGAGTGTAAGGCAACATAGCCTACACAACTGATTATTCTTCAATCTCTTTCTCTTTCTTCCTCTCTTCTTATTTCCGTCATAAACCCTAATATCAATTTTATAATCCAACTTGGTATCAGAACAATTTATTTTAGTAAATAATTACAAGCACAACATAGTAAAAACAATCAAGAGGAATTCACGCTGACATCATCGCCAAAAAAGTGATCTCAACATTTTTCCAATGATTGCAACCACAGCCTAGCTCGAATTTGTGCCTTGATAATTATGGTAATTTTTTCAAAATTTGTTGAGGCCATTTGAAAAGTGTTTCCTATTTTTGAAAGATTTTCCAAAAATTAGAGAAATTTTCTCAAATCTATTGATTTTGGGCAATTTGTGGTGATTTGTTACTTAGATCCTGGGTGTGCAATTAGGCCTAAAAAGGAGTATCCCAAAGTGCCCAGCCCTATTTGGTTGTTTTATACATGTTTTTGTGCCTAGAAATGCCAACTGTGATTTTTTTTTACTGAATAGTGTGTTACTTGAATTTGAACGTGTTTTGGTTATGGTTCGACCTTTGTGTTGGGTGTTGAGGCCTTTTGGTCTACGATTCACTGTTGGGTTTGTTTGCGTCTTCGATACGACAATGTATTGCATATTTTTCGGTTAAAGAGTTTTGAGAACTCTATCTCACGATGAGATGAGAGGAATTTGTATTCAGTTTATATAAAAAGATTACAAAGTGAATGTGACCCAATTAAATGGGTAAGTACAAGATAAATAAAAAGTTAAGATAATGCCTATCAACTATGTACTAGAGTTTTTGAATTATTTGTGGCTATCATCAGACTTTGATCCATGAACGTTATCACTCCCCGACAAACTTGGACGAGGATAATGACAAAGGCCAAGTTTGTTTCTCAACTGGATGAACGAAGTTTTGGGTAAGGGCTTGGTGAAGATATCAACAAGTTGGGACGTGGATGGAACAAAGCGAGTTTCTAGAGATCCAAGAGCCACCCGTTCTCGAACAAAATGATAGTCTAACTCAATATGTTTAGATCAGCCATGAAAAACTGGGTTAATTGTCATGTGTAAAACACTAATGTTATCACTATGCAATATAGGAGTTGTGGATAGGGGAATATTGAGATCACGCAATAAAAAAGATAGCCAAGTGA
>CM042188.1:10200842-10218972 GCA_023539305.1 Ilex asprella | reverse complement strand
GGATAGGGGAATATTGAGATCACGCAATAAAAAAGATAGCCAAGTGAGTTCAGCCGTTGTGGAGGCCACAGCACGGTACTTCGCCTCAGCACTAGAGCGAACAACCGTGGACTGTTTCTTAGCATTCCAAGAAATACAATTGCCACCTAAAAATGTATAAAATCCAGTTGTCGGTCAACGACTGCTAGGGCAACCTGCCTAATCAGCATCTGAGAAAGTATATAGGTCTAGAGTGCTAGATGCCAAAATACGTAAGCCAAAGTGAGCAGTGCCATGAACATAATGTAGAATGCGCTTAACGAGTTGAAAGTGAACCATTGTAGGAACATGCATGAATTGACAGACGAAATTGACACTATAAGAAATATCTGGACAATTAAAAGTAAGGTACTGCAATACCCTAACAATAAGGCGATATGTAGTAGGATCAGGATATGGCTCATTACCCGAGGAAAACATGCGTCCTTTGGCATACATCGGAGTGGAAATGGGTTTACTGGCTCCCATAGATGCACGATCTAAAAGATCAAGAGCATAGCGGGTTTGAGAGAGAAACAAGCCTTTAGCAAACTGATGAACCTCACTACCAAGAAAATGATGAAGGAACCCTAAATCTTTGACAGAAAACTCGCGTGCCAAAGTGGAAATGAGCCAGTGGATCTGAGAAGGGTTATCACTAGTTCTTATCATATCGTCAACATAAAGAAGCAATACAAAAATACCATGACGTGAACAACAGATAAATAAACTGGGATCAGCTGTACTGCAATAAAATCCAATTGTGAGAAGAAACTCACTAAGTTAGTCAAACCAAGCGCGGAGAGCTTGTTTGAGACCATACAATGCTCGACTGAGTTGACAAACATGAGTGGGATAGGCCGAATCAACATAACCAGGATATTGGGCCATGTATACTGGTTTGGATAATGAACCATGAAGGAACGCATTTTTGACATCACGCTAACGAATTTCCCATCCTTTAACCACGACAATAGTCAAAATAAGGCGAATGCTTGTAGGTTTAATGACTGGAGAAAATGTCTCAGAAAAATCGATCCTATCAACTTGATTAAACCCCTTTGCCACGAGGCGAGCTTTTAGTCGGTCTAGGAAACCATCCGACTTGAGATTAGTCTTATAAACCCATTTACAATCGACAACATTCATGTCGAGACGGAAGGGAACTAAAACCCAAGTTTGGTTTGCAACTAACACAGCCAACTCCTCATCCATGGCAGCTACCCAACCAGGGTGTTGTTTGGCAGCCTTGACAGAACATGGTTCAGCGGGAATGTCACTATAAGGATGAGAAATATGAAGATTTAGGTATTTAGGATTTGGTTTGTGGATGCCCAGCTGAGAGCGTGTGATCATGGGATGTGGTGGAGGTAGTAGTAAGGCAGCAGAATGCATGTTAGATGCAGCAGGCAATGAACTGTGGTCAGGTGCTGCAGCTCGTGAACTTAGACAGTGGCAAAGTACACTGTGGGGATGCCGTGGAAGAGCATGGTGAAACCGGTGCATTTGTGGAACCTTAGCCATAAAGAGGAGCAGTGGGTTGTCCAGAGAGTACAGTGGCATTGAACCAAAAGAATCATCAGACTTTGATCCAGGTGGCATAGGGGGTGCAAAGGCAGATGAGGCTGGGATGGCGATGGCACCACTACTGGAAGGCGATTCCCAATCCGAAAATGTGTAAAGATCACCATCAAAAGACCCTGTGTCGTATAAGCGAGTGGGCTCCAAAAAATGTAGAACCTCTTCAGCAAATACAACATGGCGAGAGATATATACACGGCCTGTGGGTGGATAAAAGCATTTGTATCATTTATGCTTGATACTGTAGCCAAAAAATACACAAGGAAGGGATTTGGGTTGTAATTTGTTTGCTCGATAGTCTCCAAGATAGGGAAAACATTTGAATCCTAATACACGAAGTGTAGAATAATCCGGAGGCTTTCCATAGAGGCGAAGAAACGGAGAATCCATTCCAAGACGATTGATCAAAACAACAGCCGTAGAGAAACAATCAACCCAAAATCGTTGTGGTTGCAATGTTTTCATTCGGCTTTCCCATTTTTCTCAATTTGGGATAGGCCGATTGACGATGAATACCCTAATTTGCCAAGTATTGTTTGAAAGGAGTAGCAGCAAATTCACCACCCTCATCACTTTGAAACACTTGAATTTTAGCATCAAACTGACATGTGACATCCTTGTAAAACTGATCAAAACATGCAAGCAGATCAGACTTGTACCGCATAGGAAAAAAAAAATAAAATTGGTGAATTCATCAACAAAAATAACGTAGAATCGGAATTGTTCTCTAGAACTAACCGGAGCCGGTCCCCACAAATCACAATGAATTTTATGACATGGTGAATTTATTTCACGATCAACCAGTAAAAATGGTAAACGACGTGACTTGCCCATTTGGCAGCTAGTACATTCTGTAGAGGACTTATTTTTTGAGTCAAAATAAATAAATGCTCTAGAGTGCAAGTGGTCGATGACACGTTGATGTGGATGCCCTAGACGATGATGCCAACAAACATTATCAACTTGTCGAAACCGATGAGAGAAGAAGGCCGCTAGAGCTTCGTCCAAGGCATACAATCCACTGTGCTTACTCTCTTTCGCCACTATCTTGTTGGTCATCAAGTCCTTTATCACAAAACCATGCCCATCAAATATAAAAGTGGGAGAAAATTCAGTGGTAAGCTTGCTAATAGAAAACAAATCTTTTTTTATATCTGGGACCCAATAGCACATTATTCAATTTAAGAGATGAAGTACCAACACCAATTGTGGCTTGACCAATATGAGTGATTGCAAAGTATGACCATTTCCAACCATGACACCATCGGAGCCGCGATAAGGGAGCAAAGAATGGACATTACATGGATTGCTTGTGATGTGATCTGTGGCACCAGTGTTCGGAAACCAAGCAGAGTTCTGAGTATCTGCAAGTTTTATAGTCACAAAGTGGTTGTGGAATATTGTTTGCGGAGAAGGAATGGTTGAATCGGTTAAAGCACTTGAGTGTTGTATGATTTCGCTTGTTGCAAATCTGACAGATGGGGGTTTCGACCTTATTGGCATAAGCCGGCTGTTTATGAGAAGTAGAAGACTGCTTCGGGGCAGAATTCTAGCCTTGAGAAAAACCTCGCCCTTTGGAGTTAAATGTTGCTGGAGGTCCACCATGCCGTTTAAATTTGTTGGAATTGCCGGTGGGATTGTGGGATTGAGTGGAAGGACATTGCCCATAGAAAGCCATTTGAGGAGCTTGAGGAGCATCAAGATGATGACGATCGACACAACTTTCTAACATAGTAACAACCTCAGAATATGGAGGAACGGGAGGGCGAAGCATCATTGTTGAAAAATTTTCATATTCCTTGTCGACCCTATTGAGAAGCCACCAAGATTTCTTGTGATCGGAAACAGGCTTTCCTATGGCCGCAAGATCATCACAGACTGCTTTAAACCGTCGTCGATAGACTGCTAAGGTATCATTCCCGCGGGTCATGGAAGTGAGTCGCTGCTTGAGGGCAAGGCTGCGATCTGATGAAACTCGAGCAAAAGCATGGACTAAGGCATTCCAAACCTCAACTGGAGTGTTAAGGCCTAGAAAAATGATGAGCACATCTTCCGAAAGAGTGGCAGTCAGCCATCCCTTAACGAGACGATCAGACTTATGCCACTTGACAAATGCATGATTAGGTTCGAAATCAGATTCACCAATTGTGATAAACTGAGATGGTGCTTTGATGTCACAATTTATAAATCCTTGAAGATCATAAATCTCAAGGATGTTAAGCATTTGTGTTTTCCATAGAAGGAAGTTAGTCAAAGAGAGACGGAGCAACACAAAATTAGCGACATTTTGCGTCACTGGGTATACGTAGTCTGGAATTTCAGCTGCTAAAGACACGCTTTGGGAATTTTGGGTGGATGAAATAGGAAAGCTAGACGTAGTTGACATATCTTCAAAGAAGGAAAAAAATATGATAGACAAAGTCTGATGATGAAAAAAATAAAAAAAATGCAGCAGAACTCTCTTATCTCACCATTAAAGGCTCTGATACCATAAAGTGTTTTGAGAACTCTATCTCACGATGAGATGAAGAGTTTGTATTCAATTTATATAAAAAGATTACAAAGTGAATGTGACCCAATTAAATGGGTAAGTACAAGATAAATAAAAAGTAAAAGATAATGCCTATCAACTATCTACTAGAGTATTTGAATTATTTGTGGCTATCATCAGACTTTGATCCATGAACGTTATCAGATCTCTCGACTACTCTTGTTGGGTGTGTTGTTTTCTATGTAATTGTAGTGGTCAAAGTGGTCCCCCTGTGTTGCACAACTCTCTTAGGCTAGTTTAGGTGTTGTTTCTTGCCTTGTAGAATTCTCAGCAATTTTTTTTTTGGTGCCCCAGCACTTCGGCAGTGGTTATTTAGTACCCAGGCATTTCGGCTTTGTGTGGTTTGTGTTCTTGGACCCTCAATTGCGTGTGGGTGTGCTATTGTGTTGGTCTTTGATTTGGAGCCCTAGGCTGTGCTATTGTTGCCTACAAAGTGGCTTTTATGTGGTTTGTACTGTAGTACTATTTATGGTGGGCAGTGCTGTTTATGTTTGATCCAAATTGATTTGTGGTGCTGTTTTTTTTTTTTTGTTATTTGTGGTGAAATCTGAGCCTAATTTCTTCCTATTTAGGTGACAGGTCAATCGTGCTCTAGTAGCTTTTTGCTTGTCTTGCCCTGACTCTTTGACTTTTTGTTGGTTGGATTTGAAGTATTGTGTTGATTTATAAGTAATTTGTGGATTTCTCAATGGCACCTTTGAATGGTGGTAGTGATCTGCCCTATGATGTTAGTCGTAGAAGCCCATATACAGGACATAGTGAATAAGGTGGTCATTCTAGTCATGGTCATCGTTCTGAGTACAAGTGTACTTATTGTAGTGGTACTGGCCATATAGAGAACTATTGTTAGGTTAACTATGGGAGACTAGCATATGCTAATCAGGCTTCTAATGATACTTTAGGTTCTATAGTACATCACACTTCTACCAATGGTCCAATTGCATCTACTCATGACTCTCGTGATGACCTTTCTTCTTCGCTTAGTCAGATCATTCAACAGTTATCTTCACATTTGTTCGTCTCTACCACCGGTCTTGCTAATAGAGGTAACTCTGCATCTATATTTATTCAACTGTTTTTGTCATCTTAGATCATTGATTCAGGAGCTAGTGTTTATATGTCTGATATTTCTTCCCTATTCTCTAATTGTCATTCGTCTAACTCACGTATTATGTTAGTTGATGGTTCTTTTCAACCAAGTATATTGGACTGACGATCTTTGTCCCACTCAATCTATGGCATTAACCTCTGATTTGTTTGTTCCTAATTTTCCCTTTACCTTATTATCTGTGAGTTAATTAATTAAGTCCTTCTAGTGTTTAGTAACTTTTTCTCCATCTTCTTGTATTTTTTAGGACCTTAAGACGAAGAAGGTGATTGAAGTGTAATGGCCTTTAGTACTTAGATCCTGGTGGTTTTGTTCCTCCCTTGAGTGCTATGTTGTCTCCTCTTCAGTGGTGCTTCCAACTAGGTTATCCCTCCTTGCAAAAGTTGCGTCAAGTTATCCCTAGTTTGAGTTTTTCGAAGGTGTTAGAATATGAGGCTTATCAATTAAGCAAGTTTCACCGTAGTTACTTTCCCCTAGTTCTTCAAGTCGTCAGTCCATTTTGTTCTATATTGTTCATATAGACATTTGGGGTCTTACAAAAGTCAAAAGTACTTCTGATTTTCAGTATTTTGTGATCCTTGTTGATATTTTTTCTTGTATGACTTGATTATTTCTTATGAAAGACTAATCTGAGTTACGCAAATTCTTTACAACCTTTTATAATGAAATTCTGGCTCAGTTTGATGTTTGTATTAAAGTACTTCGGTTTGACAATGCTCTTGAATATATTCAATCATTTACAAAAATCTTTTGTGCTGATCGTGACATTATCCATCAAACAACCTATCCTTATACCTCTTAACAAAATAGTGTTACCGAACGTAAGGATTGTCATTTGTTGGATGTTGCCCGCACCTTAAAGTTTAACATGCATGCGCCAAATCTATATTGGGATGAAGTTGTTCTTACTTCAATTTATCTTATTAATCGCATGTCTTCTTCTATTTTTTAAAATAAATCTCCTTTCTAGTTGTTTTATCCTAATAAACCGTCATTTGATCTCCCTCCTCGTTCTTTAGTTGTGTTGAATTTACTCCTCTCCTTGGTTTAGGTAGGAATAAACTATCACCTTACTTAGTTAAGTATATCTTTTTGGGATATTCTCGTACCCACAAAGGTTATCACTCTATAAACTTGTTTCTCGTTGATACTATGTCAATTGTGATATTACCTTCTTTGAGTCATCTTCCTTCTTTTCTGTGTCAGACAATACGCTTTCTCCAAATTTAGTCTTTTCTAGTCAGGGGAGCTCTTGTTGCCTATTTTGCCAGACTGTGTCTATTCTTCCTCCCCCAATCCTACTCCTCTCTTGCAGGTTTATAATCATTCCAACGACAGACAAGTTGTTCCATATGCTCCAGGCCCATAGTCAATTAGCCATCACTTGATTCTACCAAGGTCCTACCCCTGAGTCATCGGCTAGTTCACTATCTTCTGATTTATCTATTGCATTGAGGAAAGGTACCCATAATTGTACAAAGTATTCCATTTCTAATTTTGTTTCTTTGCATTGGTTTTCACCATCCTTTCGTAGTTTTGCAACGACTCTGCCTTTCGTATTTTTTCCTAATTCTTTGACATAGGCATTGGCATCTCCGGGTAAAAAACTGGCTATGGATGAAGTAATGAAAGCCCTTAATGACAATCAAACATAGAACCTTACTACTCTTCCTTCTAGTCAACATGTCAGTTGTTGTTGGATCTACATAGTAAAATATTGTCTTGATGGCAGTTGAGCATTTGAAAGCCTGTCTGATTACCAAAGGCTACACCCAAACATATGGTGTAGATTACTGTGAGACTTTTCTCTTATTGTCTGTCTTAACTCTGTTAGAGTTCTTATTTTGGTTGCAGTGAGTTGTGATTGGCCTCTGTATCAAATGAACATTAAAAATACTTCTTACATGGAAACCTGTAGGAAGAGTTATATATAGTATAACCTCCAGGTTATGCTGTATCTGATAAGGAACATTTAGTGTGTCGTTCGAAGAAAACCCTATATGGTTTGAAATAATCACCACATGCTTGGTTTGATAAGTTCAGTACTATTATACTACAGTATGATTCTCAGCGTTCTATTTCAGATCATTCAGTTTTTATTCGTCGTTCTTTCGCAAGTGTTCTTCTTCTCATTATGTATGTTGATGACATTATCATTAGTGATGACGACTCAGATGATATTGCCTACTTTAAGATTAATTTGGGGAAGTAATTTCATACCAAAGACCTAAGTCTTCTTCGTTATTTTTTTGGGATTGAAGTTGCTCGGTCAAAGGAAAGTATCAATTTGTACCAACAGAATTATGTATTGGATTTATTGCTTGAAACTGGTACCCTTGGTGCACGTCTGGATACTCCCATGGACTCCACGGTTAAGTTAGATGTTGATAGTGGTGAAATTTTTCATGATGTTGAGCGTTATCAAAGGTTGTTGGTAAACTGATTTACTTTACAGTTACACGTCCAAATATTACCTATGTTGTTGGTGTGGTATACGTGCTCCTTGTAAGCCTCATTGAAAGGCTATTTGTCGTATTCTTTGGTTTCTGATAGGAGCATCGGGTAAAGGATTATTACATCGTCCTTTATCCTCATGATTGTTATTGGTTTTTCTGATGCTAATTGGGCAGGTAGTCGTACTTGATGATGGACAAATTGGCCTCGTGCAAGATAAACAGTCGAGTGTGAAAATAGGTGTAATTAATGAGCAATAAATAAGATAATCAATGACAAAACAGTAAATAATGAGTCAACATACAAATATATAATGGTTCGGTCCGGATGACCTACTCCACTCTCAGAAACAACAACGGTGGCTGGTGGCTCTTTATTAATGAATTGAATAACAAAGAAAAAAACTCCAGGAGAGGTGTGTTCCGGGAGAGGTATAATAGCTAGAGGAGAGAAGCTATGTGTGTAGAGAGGTTTTGGTGAGATACCAAGGTGTGTTGAAAGATATTGTTGTATCCCTCTATGTGGAGAGAGCATACAATTTATAGGTATGGTGATGCGGTGACGTGAATGAGAGGACACTACTTCTTCGAGGATGATAGTTACAAAAGATAAGTACAATTAAGGTAGGATTGATCTTCGTGAATGCGTATTCCGATAGTCTCTCTCCCACGTGCTCTTGTCTTTCCGGGCTTCTTGGATCTTGGAATGGGCCGAGTTGATGAACCGGACTTGGATTGCTTTTTGGCTGATTTGGGCCTGCTTGATTTACTGGGCCTGACCCAGTCAGATTCGGGCTTGTCGATATTGATAGATGATCTACTTCAAGTTATTGTACATTTATCGATAGTAATCGTATTACTTGGCGTAGCAAGAAACAATGGTTGCACGTTCGAGTGCAGAGGCTAAATATTGGGCCATGACTCATACTGTATGTGAGATGTAGTGAGTTTGTTTACTACTTCGTGATATGGGTATCAGTGTATTCTCTCCTATAGAGATGGATTGTGACAACCAAACAACTATTTTCAATACCAGAATTCGATATTCTATGAGAAGACTAAACGCATAGAAGTGAATTGCCATTTTATTTGAAATCTCATGATGTGTAAGGAGATTATCACACTATACATCAAGTCTAGTGATCAACTGAGTGATATCCTTACAAAACCATTGGCTCAATCTATCTTCAATAATCTTTATTCTAAGCTGGACATTTTTTATCTTTATACTCTAACTTGAGAGGGAGTGTTACCCTATTTCAAGTGAAGAAAAACTACAAAACACATAAGATTAAGTTTTAAATATTTATGTATATATTGAAATGTCAAATAATGGAAAAACTTAAGTCCAAATCTCATACTATTAGATGCTATGTTGATCTTCATGTATGTAAGCTGGGAATGACAGCTAATGGGAAATTAAGTTAGTGACGATCATAATAAGGCAAAGTGCAGGCGAAAAGGCCTTGTGAAATAGGTTATTGGACTCCCTTATAAGGAAGAGTGTTGGGGCAGTAAATTCTCATAGAAAATTTACAGGAAGGAGGGTTGGGGGAATAACTTAAGCAACATTTGTTAGGTTATAAGCCGCACCTAACTTGCAATTACCATTTTAGAGTAGATCAGAGAAGCAGTTATACGGTGTAGGACCAATGCTTTGAACTTGGGGACATATTTGGATAACCGGTTAATACAATAAGAATTTCACACCTGGTAGTTACATCATGAAAATTTTCCCCAGCCACAACCATAACATAAGCAGGCCAAGGAAAAACAATTATGTTGGACAACTGTTTAAATGCTTACTTTGCCTGACCCAAGAATAAAGACAAATGGCATTGGTGCACCAGTTTCATCTTTGTGGTCATATGTTGAGTCAAACCGCCATCCTTGTTTTGCTGCCAACCTTCCATAGTAGTGTATTGCAACCTTAACAGTCAATAGTTGATAAGATGATCAAAATCACGCTGAGCCATCTCAAGTAACTCTGTGAAAGGGTCAAACAAGTTCCATTTCTTGGTCCTACCAAAATTCGAGCACCTAAAACAAATGATATTAAAAATTGTCTGTTTGCATTAATAGAACTCATGAGTGCTGCACAACGTACGATTTTTTGCGTGGAAGATACGGGAATATGTATGTGCCAGTACGCAACCAATTTTGTTCAACCATAGTCGACAGAACTAACAGATCAGAGAACATTTATCAATTTATCTATCTATCTACCTGAATGAACAAATCCAAACCACTGGGAATTCTTTTTTTTTTTTTATGCTGGAAAAAACAAATAAGCAGCTAGTCATTGACAAGCAGAGCTATAATGAAATAACAATATTCATTGCTCCGTGGATCAAACACAACTTTGTTCACTGAGGTAAGCACAGTTCGAGGATGTGTCACTAGATATGAGCTCATGAAAAAGATTAATAAAAAAACAAGATTTGATACATCTACCAAAAGAAAAACATAAGAGAAAAGACCAAAAAAGAAATCCGCGTTATAACTATTTTGACACCTCTTCTCAGAATCCCTTCTTCTTCCTTCATCTTAACTCCGTAAAGAAACATGACTTTTAATAAAAACTAAAATTCCAATTCTAAGAATGCATACCTAAGTGAGGTTCAAGCTATCAGAGCACCCTATTTTAAATTCAAGTGCCATCAAGAGTTCATCCCTAGATCTATTATGCCTGGCGACAGCAATTGAGTGTATATGTGCACACACACAGAGAGAGAGAGAGAGAGATTCTATAGGTATGCTAATGATGTTTGCAGGAAATAAGAAAAGTTCTGTCATTGAAACCATTGTGCAAAAGAATCACAATGTTTCTGCCAACAATGAACTAAAATCGTAACAACAATCAGCTTTGGAAAAGCTCCTATCCTAACTCTGTTGAACTTGTTGATCAATATACCATTTTGGTCTTTTACTTGTTCCGTCCACTCATTACTAATGAGGGGTCTGAATACAATATTTCAAATGTGAGGAATTTATGTGATTAAGTAATAAACTTCAGGAGTTCAGGTGTAATTGTTTGAGAGGGGGGAGGGGGGGTTTGATCTGCGTTGTGTGTGGACAATATGTACAGGCGATAATGTTTTCGAGGGAAAATGACAGAAACAGAGAACCTGGTCGCCATCGACGGGGACTTCTCCGTCACCAATGCGAAGGTCCAACGCTTTGACTCCCCCCGAATTTTGGAGCTCAAAAAACTCAGAAATTGCGGCTTTTGACCAACAACTATGGTTCCGACAAAAAGCCAACACACCGAACGCTGTGGAGAAAGTAGAGAGAGACAGTAGAGCTCTTCTTGTTGTTGGTGATGACTTTGCCGAGGCCGACGAAGAAGTTGCAGATATCAGATTGAATGGAGTTTGTGGAAGAGAAAAAGGAGCGGTCAGATGATGGGGTTCATGGAGAGATGACATTGACGCGGCACACTGAATCACCATCATCATCTTCATTCCAGTTTTGGCCTTACCAGCCGCATACAATTTTATGTGTTACACCACTAGCCACATGTGGTGGCGGTTGAATAGAGCATGGACGCTTCAAATATAACCATAGTTGTGAGTTTTAGATGGGTTTACTATCAATCTAAAGGCTCTCAAATTAGATATAAGTTTAAATAGTAATTTTTTAATAATATATCACGCTGTTTGTAGTTTATAATATCTATGGAACTATTTTATATTTTTTAAATTAGGAAAAGAATATGGTATTACTATCGGCATTGTATTTTAAAAATTATAACTTGCAAATGCATAAATCGATCTGATCCAAAAATATTACGATCGACATAAAAATTATAATTTTTAAAAGTAATTATAACTTTCAAAAATCAAGTTATAACTTGTAAATGAAAAGTTACATCTATTTAGAGAAAATATTTAGAGGGGCCCAAAGGCTATGAAATAAAATAATATAGATCAGACAAAATAAATATTAAAATATCAATATTTAATCATTTAAATATTATTTTTCTTATATTTGAGGTGTAAAACTACTAATTTTGCATTCAAGCTTTAGTTATAAAAAAATTATTAATTGAAATTGAATTTGGAGACTAAAATATAATTAAATATGATATCAGTTAAAAATATAGAAAAATAATTAAAATAAACTAAATTATTTTTTAAAAAGAGATTGTCAGTAAGAATTTTGAATTGTAAATTACTCAAACTTAAGAAGTTTTTGTATTATTTTGTGTGTGTTTCTTGTGTATTTAAAAAAAAATAATTGAGCAAAAATTGGATCCGAATAAAAAAAATGTCTCGAATTTAAGTTAAGAAAAAAAATATAATTTATGAAAATTAGATGATAAATAATTAATTAGTCAATTGACTTTGATTGTAGTAAATTATTACGTGAGGAGATAATTTTTTTTTAGTATTTATATAAACATAAATACGATTGAAAAAATAAAAACAATATAAAAATAATCATTCGATCGTAACGTGTCATAATTTACTTAATATATGTCCATCCTATTTATAATTATGTATACTTTAATAAGTTTGAGTAGCATTTTTTGTTGGGGTCATGTCGACTTATTGATTTGAGGGGTTGAATAATTTAATAAATTTATCATCTAAATCTATTAAGACTAGACTCAAACTCATTAATATCGTATCAATTTTTTATTAGTTCATAGATTGTACCTAAAATTGTAAGACTATTTAAAATTGAGGGCCCTAAAATTATTTTAATTAAACCTTAAAAAAAATTAGGGGCCCAAATATTATTATTCATTTTGGGGCGCTTGTTGGGGACCTTAGTAGCCTATGCTTAAGGCCGGGCCCGTCTCCCAACTAGTTGCAACTTTACATTTTAAAGGTATAACATTGTCATTAAAAATAGTAACTTTTAGTCCGGTATTGAAATTTTTCTTCCGATACCATCAAATTTCCTTGAATTTATATTGACATAACCTCAAGGTAGCCCAATGGAGATAGAACGAATTGTAAAATAAGACGTCATGTATTCGAAACTTGACAATTTTTTAGTGGCCAAGTCCCGGCTTGGATGGCATGCGAAATTAAATTGACACTTTCAATCAAATTTGACACAATTAAAACGGTCATATGGTTATCCATAGTTGTAAAACTCGGGTAAATTTGAATTTTTTTCTGAAAAATGGCAAAATGGTCATTTTGCCACGATGATGTGGAGTTAAAATATGCTCTAGAGCTCGTATGACGCAACGGACTTCATCGTTGAATTCGTATTGTGAAATCTAGTCATCCAGACTAATTTTGTCGAATTCCGAGATAGTCGAATTTTTCACGTTTTACGAGACGATTGGGTGGCGAATGACCTCACAAAGTCCCCAAAAATAGAAATTATAAAATTTAATTATAATTGGATAAAATTTCAAATAAAATTAAATTGAACTTAAACTGGAATGAAATAAATCATTTCTGGGCGAAAACGGATCCGGACAAGTGGGGGACATGTGGCACGACTCGGGCCAAGTCTTGAAAATTATAAATAGAGACTAAAATTAGAAATTTTGCACAAAATATCAGCTGAACTCTGCTGGTTTTAACGTGTGAGAGAAAGAGGAGAGAAAGTGAGATTTCAAAGTTTTCTTTCTTTAATTCCTGGAGTTCCGTTGGTCGGATTCCATCGAGCCAAGAGTTAAAGTCGATCACGTCGACGAGGGCTACGCAGTCATACCAAGAACGAGTGATTTCACCGAAGATCCAAAGAGGAGATTTGAGAAAATCAAGATTTTTGGGCTTGAGGTTGGTGTTCTTGAAGTTCTACACTTCATCTTATGCTCCAAGAGGTAGGGTTCTTCCTACTTTGTTTTTTGTAAACCTCCACATGTTCATCTTAATATAGTAATATAATTGTTCAATAATACTAATATATGTAATGATGTATGCATGAAATACGTAGTTATAAGAGTAGAAATATGAATGTGGATGGAGGTAATAGGGTATGTTGTATAAGTTTGGAAGTATTCCGGAGTGAAATCACACTTTAGAGGAAATTTGAGGAGAAAGAATTTTGGACACTGCCTAGTATTTGGACCATAACTTTTTATCCTGATTTCCAATCTATCTGAAATTTTTACAGTAGATAGTAGACTTCTAGGTCTACAAAAGAGTATTTCACAAAAATTTTCCAAATCGACTTCTAAACAGTTCAAAAATTCACTTGAAATTTCAGCAAAAACTAGAATGACGTTCGAACGTCAAGTGGCGTTCGAACGTAAAACAATCAATTGCACTAGTGAGGTTCGAACACCAAATAACGTTCGAACGTGATTTATGGATCTCTGATGAAAATGTAAAAGTACTGGGAGCAACCAACGTTCGAAGTTTCAAGTGACGTTCGAACGTTAATCAATAATTTGCACTATAAACGTTCAAACGCTAAATGACATTCGAACGTGACTTAAAAGTCTGGATTCTAGATTCTCGATATGTGGATCATCTCTTCCACTATAAATACTTAAGACCGCCTCCTTTAGCCCCATTTCAACACTTCTAACCCTAGGAAGCCTTAGAGAAGAGGAAAGAAAGGGAAAAATACAATGTCAAAGGAGAGTTTCACATTGGATTTGGATCAAAGCTCAAGTTTTTTAAGAACACCAAGGTAGGGGTTTCTTCCTACTCTCTTACATTGAGACTTAGGGTATAAATATATATGTTTTCCATCCTCTTGATCATTATATGATAGATATATATGAATTCTTAGTTTCTTTATCATTGGAACATAGCCTTGAACCAAATATATGTTTAAGTTAAAGGAATATGTGTTCTTGAATTTTCAAAGCCCTAGTTTTTCTAAAATACATGTTCTATTGTGAAATTAATATGAATTCTTGATTTCTAAATTCATGTTCTTAATTAAATCATGTTTTCATCTTATACTTGTTCTTGTTCCAAGAAATCTTAAATTTTGGTAAAACCCTAGAATTTTGATATCGAAATTGTGAATATTTTCGTGAGATGATCTCTTGCATATTTTAAATTCTTTATTACTGTAGTATGTTGAGAATAGTATAATTGTGATACTTTAATTGTTAAATAAAATTATAATTGGTTAAGATTGTTGGTGAATTGAGAATATTTGGGTTTCCTCATTTGTATGGTTGTTGTGATGGACTTAAATTGTCATCGAGAGATGCCGTAGAGTGTTAGAGGTTAGTCTATCCCAGTGAGGGTGAGATGGTTTTCTAACACTTGTAGTGGATTATCATTTGGTAATGCGACCACTATCGTTCACTAGAGTTCGAACTAGGTGTGGTATACCTTTCCCGGTGAGGGATTCGTCACTGCCATTGAGATGGTAGACGCCTTTTCCCGAAGTGATTGTGATTTGTTGGTTGTGATGGGTGGACTACGTATAATCGTTGGGTAGATTCCTGAGAAGCAATCAACTTACATGGCAACGGGGATGAACCAATATACATGAGAATATGATTTATTGTTGAAGAATATATTTTATCGTTTTCGTTTAATTATTGTTATTGTTTAAACTTGAGATCTGTTTAAATGTCCCTATTTTATTTCAAAAATTGATATATGATATTTGCGAAAGGAGACCGACCTCTTTTATATGTTTCAAAAATCTTGTATGAGTTTGGGAGATATATTGATGCGGAGCTTAGTGCTCATCCCCTACTTAATAACCTTTTCAGATTATCCCCTCGAGGAAGAGTTGGGAGTCGAGGAGCCCGCACACTGGGAGACTCCGATAGACTGGAGCGTGGATCCCAAGATGGACGCCTAGAGAGACACTTTCTTTTGTTCTAGACTAGGATATGCATTTTCAACATTGTGGAGTCTAGTTTATTTTTGTCATTTTCGCTGCATTACATTAGTTGATTTTTGAAATGTAAAGACCAAGATGGGTCTATTCTTTTGTGAAGATGTTGTAAATTTTATGGATGATGAATGAAGTTATATTTATTTGATGAATTATATTAGTGCTCTCATGAGGTAAATAGTTTTAGCATGTAATACCGTCCAAGGGGGTATTTGAAAAATTACAGAATTTGGTATCAGAGCTGACTCTCGCCTAGTTCAAGGGTGGGCCCCTACCATGCTCGCGTGTGGGCAGGAGGTTACTGGTAAGTATGTCTGTGCTGCACCGGGACGTGCAGTCCTAAGGGGGTGGATTGTGAGGTTCTTAGTAAAAGGATGCACAGTCCTGGTATTCCACATCGGCTAGGGAGAGGGAGTTGCTGGACTTTATATGTAAGCCCCTAGTCCTTACTTGACAAGACGAGTTTTCCTAGGGATACTGGGAGGAACAAATCCGTGAGGGCCAGTGGGCCCAAAGTGGACAATATCTTGCCACGTGGGGGGGTGTTACAATTTTATTCCTACCCTATGATGTCCAAGGGACAAGGGTTGGGTGTATGTATATACTAACCTTTGTATATATATTTATGAAAATGAGAAATGAGTCTAGAAATGATTTATGTGGCATGCTATATGTTATATTTTGCCTTGAAGGTATTTGATGAAATGCCTTGGATAATTGAATATTGTTATTTTGATGTAATTAAAATAACATGTTTGAGTTTGTTGCGCTATGTGGACATATGCTTATTGATATATTAAGCATAATGGTGATTTATGGATATTATATACATATGATATAAATTTCCATGAAATATGTTGATTTGTGGTTTAAATTGTACATATGAAATTCATTACATATGGAACATGACATTAATATACAGTGGTTCATTACATTGAGTTTGCACGGAGACATCGCATCATGAGGGTGTGTGTGCATGGTGGTCGTCATCACCTCACTTGGTGGATGACGGATAGACTCGAAAGAGTGGAACAAAGATCCCATTGAGTCGCATGGTTGCATGAAAGGAAATTAGGCGGGGTAGCAAGAAGGGGCTAGAAAATCCTTCGGGTGCAAGGCCCGATAGTTGGGGTACGCACTTTCTTGGTTCGGTCAATAATATGTGTAGGTGTACGTAGAACCTTCGGTGAAAGTCCTTAAATTCCGTGTAGGTTGGGTGACCTTTGGTGTAAGTCCGTGAATATCCACCCCAACAAAGACCCTAGATTGATAATCGTCATTTGATGTGTAACATAGATGACAGATTTATACATATTGACACTTGCATGTGTTAAGGAGCCGTGAAGGGCTCGGTTGAGTTGCATGAGTGAGTCTCATCTCATTTCATGGCATGACATGATAAATTCCAATATTAAATGTATATTCTTGCTTAGAATGTTATGGATTGTTGAATGTTGCATGTGAACATTTCATATGCATCTAAGTGGGGAGTAGCTTCTGTAGGAGATACTATATTAAGCGTGACTGACCCTATACGGGAAAACTTTTGAGGTGTAGGATATACACCAGCGGTTGGCTCTCATATTGAGCCTCAAGGATGAAGAGGAACCAGCTTGTGGCCTTTGAACTATTTTGTAAAAAAATTGTGAAAAATTATGTTTTAGATATGTAAATTCATGTAAATGTTGTACTAAAATTTGTATGAACTACGTTTGATATTCAAATATAAGTCGTGTATGTTTTGGATGAATTTGGGAAGTCTTTCCCTCCAATGATGTAAATGAACCATAATGAAGTATAAATCATAGTCTATTGGACCTTGGTTGAATTCAATGTATAATTGAACCCGGATTACATTGTGGGTTATAATCTCGGCTAAGGGGATGTTATCAAGTGGTGTCGGGTTATGCGGCATTCACGGGTATTTTCGCGGGTTGATGCGTTATCAACGGTTAATAAAAAACCCCCCAGTTTTTGGGGTGTCACAATAGTACCACACTGAAAATTAAAAACTTCAATTTTCACTTTTTAAGTTATTTTGGCATAGGGCCGGTGTGTCAATGAATCGAATTCAAATTGAATTGTAGTCAATTCAAATCTGAATTTGATTAAAATTTTTTATCCAAATCTGGTCCGATTAGCCGATAAATTTTATTATATGAAAATTTACTAAGAATCAGATATTCTGTTGGAATTTGACTCAAACTCTCTAATTATCATGAATAAGGGTGTTCACCCTACCTTACGAGTAGTAATTATGGTGTTTCATCTTCCTACCCGATACTTTGTAGAATTATTTTTTTCTTGATCTACTCTACCCGATCAAACAAATTATTCTTATCCGAATTCCGTCTAATACAATTGGGTAGAAAGTCGGGTAGGAAATTGGGTGAATACATATTTAGTTATTAATTTTTAGATCACTGTAACAATTTAATTGAATAACCTGCACCAATTAATTAATACAATAAACCAATAACACTAAAGAAAAGATAATAAATTTGATAATACATAAACAATTACAATAAAACACAACAATAAAGTCATAAACATCAATATATCATATATAAGAAAGCCATAAACATCAATAAAATATTAGAGTTTCTAGATTTTTGAATTTTAATTTTTAGGGATTAA
>CM042188.1:10125610-10188432 GCA_023539305.1 Ilex asprella | reverse complement strand
GAGAGGTGGATTTTTCTCTCAATATTCATTTGTTCTTGATTTATAAAACTTTAGTGCTTTGTGTTGAGTAATAAATGATGTTGTTATGATCTCTTGTATTTTTCCTTAATTAGTTATTGAAATTGTTACATGATAAATTTGGGGATTTTTAAGATATGCTTGTAAAATGAGAAATTGTGGATTTTGATAATTCTTTGAAATGGTTTGTGAATGGAGAATATTCTTGGTTTCCTCATTTGTATGGTTGTTGTGATGGACTTGGATTGTCATTGAGAGATGCCGTAGAGTGTTAGAGGTTAGTCTATCTCAGTGGGGGTGAGATAGTTTCCTAACACTTGTAGTGGATTGTCATTTGGTAATGCGATCACTATCGTTCACTGGAGTTCGAACAAGGGATAGTATACTTTTCCTGGGGGGGACTCGTCACTGCCATTGGGATGGTAGACGCCCTTTCCTAAAGTGCTTGTGATTATGATTGTGATTGGTGAACTAGGTATAATCGTTGGGTAGATTCATGAGAAGCAATCAACATACATAGTACACGGATGAACCAGTAGACGTGAGATGATGGGTTGGATCGTCTTGGCCGGTGCATTGGTATGGGACAATGCATAAGAAGACGTCCTTCTAAATGGATTAAGGTTGAAAATGGTTTATTGTTGTGAAATTTACTTTATCCTTTCACTTGATTATTGTTACGGCTTAAACTTGAGATCTATTTAAAATGTCCTATTTTTCCTTTAAAATTGATATATGTTATTTACGAAATGAGACCGACCGATTTTTATTTGTTTTCTAAACCTTGTTCCAGTTTGGGAGGATTTTTTTACAGAGCTTCGTGCTCACCCCCTCCAGTTAAGCATTTTACAGATTATGGGTCAGAGGAGGAGCTCGGTGCTAATGAGCCGGGCCATGGAGAAGCTTCATTAGAGGGGTACTTGGATCCCGAGTGGGACATCTAGAGATGTAGTTTATTTTTGTGCTAGACTAAAAACAATTATGTACAATCATGTAAAGTCTAGTATTTTATTTATTCCGCTGCTAAGTTTAAATGTAAATCTTTTGAGGTAGTAGCCATGGTTTGGGCTTATTCTTTTGGATAATATTGTAAATCTTTATGGATGGTGAATGAAGTCTCATTTCTTTATGGATTCTATTAGTGCTCTCATGATGTAAATGGTTTTAAACTGTAATGTGGTCAATGCTTACTTATAAATGGATCCGGTGTGGTCAATATTTATTTATAAATGGACCCGGTGTGATCAATGTAGTATAATTACACAAGTTGTGTTTTGGGTAGAGCTCCATGTACAAAAGAGACTCTGTCTGAATTTTGTTAAATTAAGGACCCCCGATTTTGGGGCGTTACACATATTAACAGTAGTTTGGTGAGGCATGCGTATATTGCAAGTGTGCAAATTTTCACTTAGAACTTCCTTTTTATTTAAGCGATATTGTCATTCTTCTTTCATTCTATTTACGGACCTCTATGAGTAACGTAAATATAGATTTAGAGTATAGAAGAACTCATCCTTTAAAGCCCAATGATGACCCATACTTTCAAACAAGGTTCATAGAAATAATTCATGGTTGAAATTGGTAAGTATACAATGAGTGCGTTTACACACGATAAATTTATAATGAAATTGTTATGCGCTAGTGGTTTGCGATGGTTATCAGAGCCTAAACTATACCATCGACTTTAAATCTTTTCAGACATACAACGGAAGATGAAAATCTCACTTCCCACAATGTCCATGTAGGACCTAATGTCAAAGCTCTGATATCAAGCTGTGACGCTCCAAAATTCAGGGGTCCTTTTTTAATCCATCAATCACCCACTAACCTGTGAAAATACGACATGGTGTAGGGTTATACGATACTCATAGGTATTTTCGCAGGTTGATGAATGATCAACGGGTTGAGAAAAGACCCCCGAATTTTGGGATGTCACATGGTCTTTGTTTGGCCAGCTTATTGTACACGCAATGAGATAGGTTATTGTGTACCTCAATTCAATTTCTACAACCTAGAGTTATTCCCATCAAATGAACATTGAAAAAATGAATGTGTGAAAATAAATGGTGAATGGACTAAACACTGAACCCTATGGCCAATCTTATACACGCTGAACATTAGTGAGTGCTAAATTATGAGTTGACAACACATTGTGTGACTACTCCTTGTAAAACCCAAAAAAATTAATATATTAATTAAATGGGTAATACGATAATTAGGCCATTTAAGTAAAGTTAAAAATATGAAATTTTATATAACTCGGATGACGAAATGTAACTCGTCGTTGGACTCATCTCACGAAAATGAGTTGAGCTTACAAATTTTGTTAAATTTCAAAACAACCAGAATTTTTACGTATTACGAGGTGAAATAAGTGATCGGGTGATACGCAATTAAAATTCTAGTAACTTAACCTTTATTCGCAAGATCAACAATATAATTAAAATAGCCACTCAACTAACATTATTCAAACTTGACACTTGTCAATTTGTGATTGATTTTGGAAGATTTTCAACCAATCAAAGGGAGACACTTGACACATTACACACCTAATATATAAAGGGCCAAAAAGTGGAAGATAAGTCTTCCACTCCCCCATTTCTCCTTGCAAATTTCGTAGAGAGAGAGAGAGCTTGGAAGAACTATTCTACTTCCCCTCCTTTTACAAATATCTTTCAATCTAACTGTTGGATCTTCATTAACCAATAATTAAAGTCACTCTACACGACGAGGGTTACCTACCAACACCAAGATCGACTATTTTCCACTATTTTCGGGTCTAGGGTTTTTGGCTAGATCTTGTAGAAGACTTAGGTTGGATTTTCAAGGAACTTTTTCACCACAACTTGCTTCTAAAAGGCGTGGGTTCTCTTCTATCTAGTACTAAATTCCAATTTAGTAGGTGTATGTGATATGGATATAATCAACATGTATGTTAATTGTGAGATTAGCATATGACTAGTATAGCTAGTAGAGTTCACTTGTTGATTTGATGAACCTGTTGTGATCTTAATAATTGTATCATTGAGTACATTAACTTGTTTTTATGTGGATTATGATAAGCATTCTAGGTGTATAAATTCTATGCACTTTAAATGTTTGATGAAATGTCGTAGTGTGGACAAGTATGCTATGTGGGTTAATTGATGCATATCACATGTTTGATGAAATGCTAGAATGAGAAATATATGCTTTCTGGCTATATTTGAGATTGTAAGTCCATTTAAATTGCAATTAGGCATACATGGCATGTGCACAAGTTTAACACAACATCTTGATGCATTGGCATGGTAGTGTGTGTTTTGTGTAGGTGTAGATCAGTTACCACATAGGTGAATGGGTGGAGCTTGGGAATTGGACTAAGATTTGATTAAGTCTCCCGGGATTATGCATGATAATGTGTTGGAGCGTAGCAAAAAAAGACTATATTCTAACTCAGGTGCAAGACCCGATTTTATCAGTCACACTCTATCCAGTGGTGTAGTGACTCCATGAAAGTGTGTTAGTGTAGGCGGAATTGAAGGTGAGATGTCCTCAACATCTGTGTCAATTTGGTAGTCCGTTGGTGAAAGTCCATAAATTATCTACCCCATAAAGACAAGATATTAAATGAAAAGTCATTGGGTGAGCATAACTCAATGGTTTGGGTGTGGAGTGTCCAGTTCATGAGCATGGCATCACATGTGTTGTGGGAATCCGGAGGTGGGTTTGGGATGGTTTAGCATGCATGAAACATCACTTCATGTCATGACATCATTGTTAGCATTTATTTATCTCACATGTTACATATATGAATGCTTGAGATGTTTCAATGTGGACCACATCGTATGCACTATTGTGTTGAGAGACATTCTTCATAGAAGATACCCTATTGGGCATTAGCTCACTCTGTTGTGGGAAAATATTTCCAGGTACATCGCAAACTTTCGTGGATGACCTGCACCTAGGCCTAGCTTAATGATAGAGCTAGAGTCCAAGCTCCTATTTTGATGTCATATATACCTGTAGTCCCGATTGTAATTACTTAGGTAGCTTTGTATTTTTTTTAATTATACGATACATGTACATTCTTTTGTAAATGCATGTAATTTGGGGCATTTGTATCTATTCTTTTGACAAATGAATGATTTGTATATTTGGAGTTGTTGGTTGATGTTTGAAGGCATGCAAATTGCTTAAATGTTTACGTTGGACTTGAAAGATCATTGTAATTGTCTTAAGAAAGGTTGTGTTTTGGGTGGAACTCTCCGTACAAATGAGACTCCACTGAAATTTCTTTGGAATTGGTCCACTGGGAGCAAGGCCTTAAGTAATTTAATAAGGCTTAACAAGTAATAAGGACCTCTGGGAATTATGGCGTCACGACCCTTCTCCTAGATGTGACAGTGTTTGTGTCTATTCATTACTTTTGTGTATATAGAGCATTTTTTCACAATATAAATCCTACAGTGAAATGCTTGGAAGGTCATCATTCTGATCTTCAGGCTAAACGACCGATGGTTCATCCTTGAGCAATGATTGCCAACATCATGCTGCACAGTGCACACCACGATCTAAGGTCGTCATCATTCAGTTTACCAAAACTTGATAACTACATGGATCCCAGTGGTTTAATGTGGTATGGAAACTTGTGTAACTTTCATAATGAATTAATCAACGTTCATAACCATTTCACAGAAGTTGGTCAGGCGATGATTGGATCTGCAACATTTGTTCCACCTCTAACTATTACCTCTTACAGGGATCAAGGTGGTTGAAATATTATTTTAAATATTGTAAGCTTGGAGTATACTGTCATTGGCATGGATCACGAGTGGCACAAATATGTTTAGCTGAAATCTACGTGGAATGGTGCACATACAACTATGATGATATGAAATTGATCAAATGCAATGACATCCAGATCGATTCCACTCTATCAACAAGACAAAGATACTTTGACGATTCAACTGATGATGAGTATGAAAAATTTCTCCCGACTAGTCTGTGCGCACGTGATAAACTACTATGTTATCTAGATTATAGTCCTCATTAGAAAACATATATTGTTGTATTTGTCTTGCATTTTCGTATAAACATGATCATTTGTATTCATATTTCAGGTAAATAAATTAACTATTATGTCATTTTTTACTTTTGTAGATTTAGTTGATTGTGAAAAATTTTATCAAAAAATAAAAAATAAAAAAAAGGATTTGATAATAACCAAAAGGATATTTGTCATCCATAAAGAATTATTATTTTTTGTGTAATCTTTTAAAAAACACCAAAGGACATTTGGCAGTAAAATACAATTTTTTCAAAAAAACGGACTTGTCAAATTTGCTTTTATTGTAAAGTGAAATCAGTAAATCCATTTTTATGGTCAACATAAATTTATTATAACAGTCTCATTGTCTTGAAACCGTGGATGGAGACTTCGTGTTTAATGAAAAAGCAAATTCAATAATTACGCTTTCACTGAAAAAATGTATTTACTTCAATCCACTTTTTTATTAAAGCGGAGTCTACATCTACGCTTTCTTTTATTTTTGACACGTGAAAACGTATTTACTGAATCTATTTTTAAAAATTATTGTAGTTTAATTTAAATGTTATACTTTGGTAAAAATGTTTAAAAGGAAAGGTTGTTTGGTAATAAACCCCTCTGGGGGTGTTTAGCAAGTCATGGGTGGACTGGACTGGCTTGGATTTAAATTCCAAACCAGTCTAGTGAAACCCCAATGGGGCAGATATGGTAAGGGATAAAATCAAATTGTGTTATCCAATCCCATGTTTGGATAGTGCATAATGAGGTGATTGGAATATGAACAAATTTTACTTTTTTTATTAAACTACTAATACCTATGACATAATTTGACCATTTTACCCTTGAATCCTATCCAATCCTGTATTCTGTTTGGCTTGAGAATTGCTGGTTACCACTTTTTTTTATTATTTTTCTCTAGTTGTTGATCTTTTTTGGTTACTAATTTAATATTGTAAAACATTTAAGAATGTTTATGTGTGTTCCCAATTACTGGGTATTACATGTTGATTTTATAATATGGTCAGAAATTTTTTTCATCTGCTAAAAATATTAAATATTTAGGAAAAAAATGCCTTAATATAGGAAAAACTACGTCACAACTCAAATTGACATGAACAATAATATTAATTAACGGTTTTTATTTAAAAAAAATTTAATGAACAAAAAATTATTTCCAAAAAAAAACAAAAATACAAGAAAATGGGATGGGGAAAACCGTATTCAAACCTCCTTCAAAACATGTAAAAAATGTCAAAACTTGTGTTAAAAATGAAAAATATAAACAACACAAATGTAAAGATAACATGTGTTATCCTATATCATTAAAAAAATGAGCACATTTTTGTCATATTCAACTGGCGGAATTCCAAACTATTCTATACAATTTTTCACCCATTCACCATGGAATAAGCCTCTTTCACAAATTTACCGTCAACTACACTATATACCTCAATTAAACACAACCCATCCAAATTGACTCCTGAACATTGCCTCCATATTCCAACATATACCATTGTTAAAAGTATCTTCCAAACAACCGTTGCCTTAAAAAATTGCCAACCATTACACAAATCTAATACAACAAGGTTTATATTTCGAACATTACATGTCAATATTATTGGTTCCCTTTAATGTAACCGTACAAAAAACATAGTTCATGCAATAAATTGTTAGGTGAAGGCATACCCACACATTTTTGGTACACCCTACACTACCACTAGCTTTACATTGTAATTACCAAAATGGCTTGTGGCATGTAACAAAAAATTCTACAAACACCATTACATAAATATAAACATATTAAATGGGAAACCATTTTACCTTTGTATATTGTCTACGCATTCAATCATCGATGACTATAACATCGACGTGCCTTGGAGAATTAACTGACGGTGATGAACCCACACTGTCCAATGCATGAGTGCTTGAAGAAGCATCATCTCGTTTGAAAATAACACCAAAATATTGAAAGTTTGGGCATGGTTGAAGGCAATACTGTTTAGTGAAATCATCGTCCAACATGCATAAATGTGAATAATAACATTACTTTAATGTATAACAAACATGAATGAATGCTTAAAAAATATGTACGTACAAACTTTGATAAAACCCAAAATCACTTACTTGCAAGAACTTATTTGCACCAATTATGGCAGAGTTGTGCAGCACACATTTTTTAAAAGGGTCCCATTCAAACAACCCACTATCCACCATCCTAGAAATTGTAAGGTATTGTTGCTCCCAATAGAATATAATCCGTATGAGGTTCGTAAAGGACAAACTAAATTTTGGCATTTGGCGTTTCAAGACGGCCAACATACCGTCAACCATTTTTGTGTTGTACTTTCCAAACGGTGGAAGTTTACCTCTATTTTTGTAATCGTTAAGTGTGTCAATCAAACCATCTGTTTCATCCTCAGTAATTTGTGGTATCTTCATTACACACTACCCAAAAAAAAAACAAGCTTTCATTAGAATAGTATGACTTTGATTTATACTTCATACAAGATGTATGAAAATTATTACCATTAGGGACATTAGTACCAATCAAAAAACAGGGAATAATATGAATATTTGCAAGTAGTATCATATTGAAGTTACATAATAACCATACATAGGTAGCACAAAAAAAAGGGAGGAGATTTGATCATAATGTCCTCAGTCTCCATCATCATACAAAAGTCATTAATTTCATAACATAAAGTCAACCAACTCTACCCATAAACGAGTACACAATATGGGTGACTAATAACCCTAAGATGAACATTACAATAGTTAGCATGCACCAAATAATATCACGCTTGTAGCTGCTTTCTCCAAGTGCAATAACTTGTTGTTCATTATTGCCAATGGGATGATTTTCATTGCGATTTTCCATATGTGCAACTGCATGGACCTCCTGCATCTCGTGCAAGTTCTCCTATATTCATCGCATTGTACATGGTCAACGCATTTACTGCATCATTGTACAAATCATACGATTTGTACAGTCCTCCTGGATACTTATTCATATTTGCATGACACTCTACCCAAGACTGATAAATTCCAACCTGTCTTCCAATAAAAACAACGTACTAACGTTGCTTCCTGTTCATATCTAATTAAACAACAATACGATTTAAGTTACATAACTACTATTAACCTCTACTACGTTTGATTTAAAAACAAATGATTAGTAAAGTACAGAATAAGTGGCAATAAGTATATTGGCCGTTGAAACCCATATGGTGTCTGATGAAATACCTTCCAAGCAACAATGCATGATAAAAGTACATAACAATACTAACTGTTTTGCCCATATAAGTACTATCAAATGGTACACAAAATAGTAAGTTAACTCAATTAGTTTTTGGGGCCTTAGTGCAAAACATGCTTAAATGTTTGTACCACATGACACCAACGTTACTTCATATGTAGGTCCCATCTTACATAGCCCGATCCTTTCCTATTTTACATAACAAAAACATAAGTAAATACTACTTTGTCGCACAATGAGAAACTATCATTGATAAAGATCAATGTTGGGTTGTGTTTCACAATAAACCACCAACCCATGTCGGTCGCTCAAAATCGGGTAAGCTAAAGAAGATGTCCACATTTACGGGGTCCGAACATATAACTTTTAGTGCTGCATGACGATCACCCATGGAAATTCCATTTATCTTTTCAAGCTCAGCATTTACTTTTCTACGAGCATCTGCGACATCATGCATATAGCCAACTCGGTGTGCTATCAAATCCAATTGCTTACGACTCTCATTGACATATTCACCAAACACCCGTGAAATGTCGCCCAAACTCTTAGCTATTGATTCTAAAGCATTACCCCTCACCATCTCTTTCCTCTTCTTACTTGTGGATGGTGTACCAACACTGAGCTTATTAGAAAACAAATTATCACAAACAGGTGTTGCACTATGTGAAACAGGTATGTCACCACCTACCTGTTCTTCCCCAGCCATGTTATCTGTCTCACGCATTGAGGTCTCGACCTCCGCATTTCCTACCATCTCTTCTAAATTCACTGCAAATTCACCTGTTGCCCGATCCTTACCGAATATGATCCCCCAATCATTGAAATAAGGTCATGCCACCTGATGAACACATAATATTGCACATTTCATGGCCTCATTACATTCATTTTAACACAACTTTTGCATTTAATTACTTAGTGTTAGCCTATTTTATGAATAATGTTGAATTCTCGATGTTGCATGTTTTGATAGCTTAAATGTTGGAGTTTAGGACCTTGCAACTATGTTGGATGTGTGGTAATGACATGGACACAATACATGAAGAATTGGAGGCTTAAAAGTGAAAAAATCAAGGAGGTATTAGTGTTTTGAAACAAAGGCACCAGTTGCCACGTCACTAGGAAGTACTGCCTCGGTTTTCCTTCATTTTGGGCATGATCTACTCAGAATTTAGAAAAGTTAAAAACATGAAAGTTGTAGATCTGGATGTCTTCTGTATCATGTCAAAATTTCAGCTCAATCCAAATTTTATATCAAGAGTTATGCTGATTCTACCAAAACTGGTCCAGAGCATGGGAGAGGTATGGGCTGCCACATCACTGGGCAGTACTGCCTCGGTTTTCCTTCATTTTGACCATGCTCTACACAGAATTTGGAAAAGTTCAAATCATAAAAGTTGTAGATCTGGATGTCTTCTGTATCATGTCAAAATTTCAGCTCTATCCAACGGTTATATCAAGAGTTATGCCAATTATACCAAAGCTGGTCCAGAGCATGGGAGAGGTATGGGCTGCAATGTGGGGGTTGGCTTCTAGCATGTCAAGACCCATCCTTTCAACCTCCCATTGATGGGAGGCCTGCACACACATGCTAGGGACCATCATGCACGAAAATAAATGATACACACTCTATATATACACCATTATTCAGCATTTTGAAGAGTGGCTACCTAAGCTAGGAATAGTTTTAGTGAGGAAGAAGATGAATAGTAGCAATGCTTATGTTTTTGCATTTTCCTTTCCATTTCAATTGTTGTAAGTTTTAAACTTCTTGTAATCTTTAATTCTTGCACTTTAATCTTAGCTATTTCAAGTTTATTGCAAGTTTAATTACATGTTATTCATTTCACCATTGTTGTTTTAAGCTTTCTTCATTTCTTAGCTTAAAATGTGTTTTGAATATTTTTCTTCATAGACTTAGTTTTTGTAAAACCCGAGCATTCGCGCGTACAAAAAGAAAAAAAAAACATATATATATGGAATTATTTTATGTAGTTAATGTTTTATTATGTATGGAAAAAAAAATTATTATATATATAAAAAAAAAAAACGAAATCGAGTTATTTACAGAAATGCTATTGCATGGCATTTCTTCCCAAGCTGCTGCCTGGCAGCACAAGGATGCACCTCATCCTTCTCCAACCTTCCAGAGGGCTTGAGGAGCTGTATTAAGACCTCAGCAAGTCTCTGGATAAGGAGAACCGCTAAGAGAAGAGAGAGGAGGAAGAGAGAAGTTAGAGAGAGAAGAGAGAAATTTGGAATTTTTGATTTGTGGAAGAAGAAGTTTCGAACGATCAGAGGTATGTTACTAGCCTAATATGGATGCTAGGAACTCATATATGTATTTAGATTTTGATTTGGTTGAGTATTGATGCATGAATTTATATTTTAAAGTTTAATGGATTTTTGGATTTTGAAACGGGTTTGAGATTTGAGCATGATTTGGGTTAATGGTTGGGTATGGCTGAGTTGAGGAGGTCTTGAGGAGTTGATTGGTGGTGGATTTGTGGGTTGCCGTGGTCCGTGGTGGTGTAATGGTGGTGTGAGGGTTTGAAGAAGTGAAAATGGGATTTTGATAAAAACTTGTTTAAACTTTGAAAAGGGGCATGGGTCTAGCTAATTTGGGGTCAAGGAATCCATTTATGACCTCAGAATTGGATTTGGAGGTCGTTTGAGGGGTGAAACGAGCAGTTGCAGGTCTGGACATAAATTAAAAACCTTATTTTTTGTCAACTTTGACCTCTTTATTTTATGGGTTTAAGCTTAATTCGAAGCTCAAAAATTATGGAGTTTGTTAGAGTGATGTGTGGTGAGTGTTTAGGTTCAAAAATTAGGTGAAAAGGTGTACTGAGTAGGGAGAAACAAGGGTGAGAAGTAAGGAGGTTAGGCTGCTAGAAGGAAATTAGGGTTTTTGGTCAAGGTGCTTAAGGAAGAAGATGAAGACACCAGTGCACCCCGTCGGCGCGTGAGGGCGCGTCCAGAATCCGATTGACCTCTGGTTGGTCTCAAAAGTTCTCTAACATCCATGCGGAGGTCTCGGTAAAATTTCAAGTCGATCCGATGGCCGGATCTATATGAGGAGTAAAATGACTGTTTTGACCTCCGGGGTCAATTTGACCCAGTTTTAGGATGATTTTTGGAAAATAAATTTTATATTCATCTTTAGGTAGGTTAATTGAGTATGTTTATTAAATTTCATCGAAAAATAACACTGTTTAATTTTTGGCTATTTCAGATCAAAATACCGAGCGGGTAGGGTTTCTCAATTCCGGAACAGGCGATGCTTTCCAAACTTGTTTCTAAATTATTCCATATGTTATTTATGATGTTTTAGCATGTTTTAAAATATATGATTGGGTGTTTTGAATATTGATGGAAATTCAGACCCGGATCAGGGTTTTTGAGTACGGTTTGCACTATTGTTTTAGAAATGATCGTATTACTTGAATTATTCACATTGACTGAAACTCCGGGATCCTTTTAAATGAAAATATAAGTGCACACGGGTCGAGCGGCAAAAGGGTTTACATTCCAGTTTGAGGCCGTAGAGGGTACTCATTGAGTTTGTAAATGCCTTGGTGGCCCGGTTGGTCTTCGGACTTGGGTACTGAATTGGATCGTATTGACTTGGGAGTGTATCTTCCTTGGGGTGAAAGTCCCCTAAATTATTGGATCGTATTGACCCTGAGTGGTCTATTAGGATGAATTGCCCACCAGTGTAGCACTATATTTGAAATTCTGAACTCTATATTACAGTTTTATTTAATTGTTATAGTTTCACATGAAATGACGTTTTTGCTGATATATATGTATCAAATGCTTGTTTGGATTTCTGCTCAATCATGTTAACCTATGTTATTTTTAAACTCGTTTTGCTTGGAAATTGAGTCACTCTACTGAGCTGTTGATGCTCACCCTACATTACTTTCCCTTTTTCAGATACGACGAAGCTGAGAGAGGTGTACATAATAACCTACTAAGGTTTCTGTATATATATTAGGAAAATGTATCCAAAGTTTGTAGTAGATTAAATAAAAACCTAATGTGTAATGTATACTTAATTAAATATTAGTTTGTAATAGTCTGGAATATGTTAGTGTAAAAGTATTACATATGTTTTTATAATAGGCTATGGTTTGTATATTGTAGGTTATTATGCTATGTTACGTGACGATTTGGTATGATAATGTTCCGTGGATTAAAGTAACACCTGTCACATGTCGTGTCGATTCGGGGTGTGACAGTTTTCTTGCTTTAAGTTAAGTTCTATGCTTCATGTCTTCATTATGTCCATTTAAATTATGCTTGTCTTTCCTTTGTGCATGAGTAGCTAGGATTTTAGTTGGTTAATCCAAGGGAGATTTCTCTTGGGGATTTCATTTCAACTCTTTTTCTTTCCTCCCTTTAGGGTCAAATGGTTCGGTTTGACGGGGTTGAGAGTGGATGAGTTGGTGAGCCTTTGATATTCCGTAGGCCTAGTCACGGTTTATGCTTAGCTACTCACCAATCTCGTCCATAGCTTCCCCCGAATCAATCGTTCATTCATGCTCGATCGGAGGAAGGCTTTAAGTTGATTTGGTATTCCCATTGGAATGAACCCTTTGGATTAGCCAACACTTGTTTTCTTGCATTTTCATTAAGCACAAAACTCATCAAAACCAACTACAAGATTTTACATTTTCTCTTTTGTTCACCAAATCACCTTCACACACTTGAACTTTCCTTCCCTGAGAAGACGACCTTGGAATACTTTCCAAGTAAAACACCGACATTCAAAAAACTCCTTGCGATTGGGGAGCACTTTTGTGCCATCACATTTCATTTTTCACCATTTACATTCTGTTGTTTCCTATCTCTTGTATCATCCCGAGGGAGAGTGATACTCCCTTCACACATAAGCCATACACATTTGAGGGTGGTGTTGAGAGGTAGGGAACGACACTATTTTTACACAATCACCACCTCGCGTATCCCCTTTGCATTTGTATCCTTCTACAAAAATAAACGTATTTAAGTAAAGTTAAAAAAATATTTAAGCTATGTTCCTTAAGTAGTAAAAAGAGTATATTTTATATACAGCTACAATGTACATTCATATAATCTTGCCATATGTCATCACCATCCACCAAAATCCTATTCTCTATACTATTGAATCCAAACCCCGAAGTTGCCATCATTGTAAAAAGTGAGTTATAATTTTTCTTCCACATCTTCAGCTTAGATTCAATATGAGGCGATGCACACAACTCACACCCTGGAATTGAAGCTTTCAAACTACTCTCAAGTTGTTGGAGATAGCTTGGCCTAAAAGTGCCGTTCTGACACTTCCACCCATTAACACATAAATCCTTAAGGGCTACAATAAGTTGATTTTCCTCTGCAATTGTCCACGTCCTGCGTGGAACCCTCTCACTTTGGGTACTTGCACATGTCTCAGACATTTTCTATAATAATTGTCAATATGGAATAATATGAAAATGCAAGTAGAGTACTAATTATTTTGGGCCACATATATGTTATCAAAGTTAACTTCAAATAAAAGATGGAGCAATTATTTTGTAATGGCAATACACTTTAAACACATAATAAAAGTACATAAAACATAACAATGAGGTTCTCCTTCATTGGACAAACTTAAACATTTTATATTGCAAGTTTAAAAACCACTAGTATGCTCAAACTAGTGGTTGCCCTCGATTACTTAACCACTCATTGTACATATTCAAAGCCATTTGATTGCAAAACAAAGACCATTCGGTAGATGTCTCAACACTGTCTATGACATCATATGCCGCTTCAATATCAACAGGCATATCTTCGGGCAAGTCCTCCTCATAGGGGTCAACACTCATTTCATTTTTAATTAAGTTATGCAACAAACAACATGCAACTATTGTGCGAGTATGAGTGCGCACAGGGTAGTAGCAAGGTGCCCAAAGAATTGCCCATTGATTCTTTAGCATTGCAAAGCATCGTTCAATGCATGTCCTTGTTGTAGAGTGTCTGAGGTTAAACAATTCTTCTACATTTCATGGTGCGGCTGCACCAGCACCAAACTCTTGAATATGATAACGTTGACCCCTGAATGGTGCTAAAAAACCCTCCCCATTTGTATAACCGACATCAACTAGATAGTACGTTCTTGTGTGGTATAACAAGTTTTACATTACAACTACCAAACAACCAACAATAAACTATATATAGAAGCTTTCATATTTCTGCAAAATAATGTGAAATATGACTTACCCCGTGTAACCTTCAAGCCATTAGGCCTAGTAACAACATCACGCAAAATCCTAGAATCGGTTGCTGACCCTTCCCAACCAGGTAGCACGTAAATGAATTTTATGTCTTGAGAACAAACACCTAACACGTTTGTCGCTATTCCACCTCTACGTGTTCTATATCTAGCTTGGTAGACTAGAGGGACTCGTGCAGGAACATAAGTCCCATCTACTGCACCCACACAATTCTACAAACGAAAACAAAAAAAATATTATTCCAGTATTGTGTCCAATATATCTTTAGTAACGATATTGAAAAATATGTAAAATATACAATACTAAGTATTTTATCACACAACACTTACCTTAAACCACTTCCACTTAGAGTCATTATTGTTGTCTACAACTGGTTCTGGTGACTTTAGCAAAATTCGACGCAGCCACAACACGACAGTTAGAACCTTATTGAAATGACAACTAATGATTTCTCTCGATCGAAGAAAATTGAACTTAACTGGCCTATTTTTGTCATCATGAGCTAAGATATTTAGAAACATAGCTATCATCTCCTCAATACTGACATTCCTAGTTGAAGTTAGTCCACTAACATTACGAACCATATTACATAATACAACAAATGTGCGTCTGTCCATTCTCATTTGACTAATACAAGTTGTGTCACTCTCGCCAATGAGACGGTGTAAGTGTTCATTTTTTAAACGACTCTTATGTAGTAGTCGTGGGACCTCACTTTTGGTAGAATTTTTTTCCATTTCCCATATCATCACCATTAGGGACACCATAAGATTTAAAAAAATTACCATCTCTCGAATATTCCTATTCAAAATGGTGAGTAAAATACTTAGTTCATCGCTATGGCTGTCCATGTTTACCTAATTCACAAAAACAAAGTAAATCAATACAAAATAGGCACATACACCGATCTAGTGTGAACGAAAATGTTGTAAATCAAGTACCGATACACACTACATTGTATAATGGAACAATGAGATAAAAAAAACTAATTACCATATCAAAGCAAATAGCCATCTCACGGAAAACATGGGGGTTTGGTAAAAAAAATCACATTCCTCCATAACATAAATCAAATACCTTCTACCAAACAAATAAATTGAAAAGTATGTAATAAAAATTATGCAAATGGGCTTTTTTACGCCATAGTTGACGGACAAATAGGAAAGTACCTTAGTGATGGAGTGGACGTCGATTAGACAATTACAAATACCTACACAAAATTTCAACATATTTGTGATTAAAGCCTTCAAACAACATGCAGTAACACATAACTCAAATGTAAAGAACAGTGGTATATGTATATTTCATGTTATGGAAGAAGGAGGATAAGTTATGGAAGTGGTATATGTATTTTAACTTATGGAAGTGGTATATGTAAATTTACAAGAGGGAAAAAATGCATGATTGTTACATAATAAAGAAATGAAAACAATCCTAATCATGCTAATCCTAAATTGGGAAAATTAGCTAATCAATGCAATGTAAATGTGGACTGCAATAATTATAGCAGTTGAGAGGTTTAATAAGCTGAATTGGTAGAGATGCCAAGTTGAGAGGTGAAGAGGTAGAGCAGTAAGACTGCACAGTTTCTGAGCAGGAGGTAGATGCATGACTGGGCTGAGGGCTCCATCTGGGCACATGATTGGTAATAACAATAAATATTTAATAGACCACAAAACACCAGTAGACACAAATTCCCCCACACAAAAGTAGCAGAAAACCCACACATTCCCCCACACCTTTATTCCACCAAAAGATCAAAATCCAACATACAATATTCAAGAATCAATGCAGGGAAGAATTCAAGAACCAACAGGATCATGATCTTAGTTGAACATGAGTACTTAGACCAATATATGTGATAATGTGCTTGTGTTTCTCAGTGAAATAAGTTGCAGGGTACATAATTTCTTCCTTTCCCAACATTTATTCTGTTTTAATTTTTTTTTTCTTAGTAAGAATTTCCTCTGTTTTGTGTTATAAAAGGTTCCTGTTGATATGCTTTAATATTTTTTCAGAGACATGACACAACAAATATTTCTAATCTTTGATCTCCAGTGCCCTACTTTTTAGACTATGGACTTCATGCAAAACAGATCACAAGGAAAGTAACGTCTTTTGCCAGTTTATCACTGAAATGTTCAAGTCATACATAAGGTTGCTAGCAGAGTAAATCCGAGTGTAATTCACACTAAATTCCATGGAGAAAAGTCATCAATGAAAGTTTGAATTCCCTACAGATGTAAGTAGAGAACTCGTAAAACAGCATATTCTTGAATCAAAATAAATTCATACCTTTAACGGAGGCAAAAAGGCTAAAGAATTATATGAATTGTATCAGTTCTAATAAAATCAACAAAACAATGGCATAAAATTAGAAGTCTAACAAATATCTGAGTTTAAGCAGATAAAACTCAAACCAAAACAAGAGACACGGAATCGCTTATATGAGAGGGGAAGAGAAAAAAAGGCATTCACGATTTCACCAAAAAAGACACTGAATCACCGATAAATTTAGCATTTATTCAGAACAAAACTGAAAGTGAAACGTATCTCTATAAAAATCCAAAACAAAGCAAGGAGGAAGTTAAGGTTGAATCCAGAAATCAATCATTCACAATGAGGAACTTACAGGATCGAAGAAGAACAAAAAGACCACACGCCAAGAAGAAAAACAAAGGAAAATGAAAACAAAAAACGGTAGAGTTTCAACGACGCCGTCAACAAACTCATAAACAGAAAAGGACGAAAATAAAAAATATCAGAAATACAGATAATTAACTCACCAGTTGACAATGCAGCTTGTAGAGACAACCACAACAATGCAGGTGGTGACAATTTAGATAAGATACACAAAGTCAAGATTTGCGTAATTAGTTTTTGTTTGTAGCTGATTTCATTTCACTTTTCAATCCCAACAACCCTCAACCCAGCAAACGAAAAAACCCCCAACAACCCTCAACCCAGCAACCTTGCAGACGTCATCCATGGAGGAATAGAAGAAGAGAAAGATATAGAGCACTTGCTCTGGAACGAGGCCTTCTCCGCAGTTCAAACGAAAAATAAATTAGGCGATTTTAATTTTTCTCCTTCCAAGCATCTACTGCTTCATGCAAAGAGCACCTTAAAGTATGTAACTAATGCATAAACAAATACAAAGACAATAGATATATAGAGAAGATGGAGACAAGAGAAAAAGAGAGAGAGACTTGTTGTTACCTTCGGCTGAAGAAGGGGACAGGAGGCGCAGAAATCGTCAAAGTGGAATGACCAGGTTAAAGAGGAAAAAAAGGGTAAAAATCCTACCTAACTTTACTGTTTAATGGCAATTTGGTCATACGGGCCGAGGAATTAGAGCCCAACGAATATCCAATCCACAATGACAAACCCAAACCTGTGGGGCCCCGATTTATTTTATCCAATCATTATGTCCACCTTTATCCTTCCAAACAAACACCCCTCCCTGGTTTGCCTTTCGAGACTGCACTCACTGCTTCAAAACCCATGGCAGCTTTAAGCTCCTTCTCTCTATTACGGTAAAACTCTCTCTCTCTCTCTCCATTATATCTCCCCTGAATTAAATTGGTTTGTTCTTTAAACAGTGGTCCAGTAACTATAGGAGCTTTGGCGACTCTCAAAGCCTCAAAAGGAGCGAATTCCATACGCCAAACCCCTCGCCTATTTAATTTTCGCAGGTTCATTTACGTATATACTGCAACGCACTTGAGCTAGGAGTGCATTGTACTCTGTTGTATGAACATTGTACATTTACTGTTATTTTCTTTTTGAAATTAGATATGTATTTTACCAATACAGTGTTAAGATATAGTATAATCCTAGGTTTACAATACTAGTGCCTTGTGCAGAAATGGGTATGCTTGGGTTTTGCCAAATTATATTCAGAGGAAAAGGAAAAAAGCATGTGCTGTCAATGGTGCCAGAACTTGCAATTCAATTCCAGACATTGGTGTTTTTATTTTATTACATTTTTTGAGAAAAAACTGAAGATAAAAAATAGAAACATAGACTTCAGTTAGAAAGGGTGGTATAAAGATTATATATTCCTGTGTGAATTGTTTTACTTGTCTTTGTAATTTTTGTGGCCTTTATTAGTATTCTGAGATGAACATCTCAAACTTAATGCGTGCAGAATGTGGTTTGAATACTTGAATGTTTATCAGCAGTAAAATATTTGAATATAAAATGTTGAGCAAACCTGAGACAACTTCTAAGAAGAACTCTTAGAAATTAGAATACTGAGGAGTGACAATTAAGAAACCATGATGTCTAATAACCTAGGATGCCTACAAATGACAAATCCAAATACCGGTGTTTAGTAATCTGAGAATAAAGTACTCCTGAAATTTATCATTCTCCTGTAATCGACAGTGGGAGAGTCCCTTGAATTTGTATTAAAGGTTTTCAATGAACTGATAAGATTCAGATCAATTGCCACAACTCCTAAATTTAGACAAGTAGACACATATCTGAATATTATCCTTTACAAGCCCCATCAGGCAAGTGGAAACCACTGTAAGCATGTCCTGAAGAAGATTAAAGCATTGAGACGAGAAAACTTTGTTCCTATATCCACCAACTGTGGAGACAGAGAGAACCAAGAGCTTTTCATGAAAGATTTTTCCTAGTTAAATGTGTTAGGTTCGTGCCTGGAGCAAAGATTTATAATCTATCAGTTTCAAAGAATGGATCCCATTGGAGCACATCCTTTATTCAACAAATCAACAGATGATTCAGTGTCTGAATTTCCAAAAAAAATTGCCTACATTATCCTTTACTGGCAGGATGACAATGAGATTTGACCATAAACTAAAAACAAGATAAATGTTGTGTTCGTTGAACACATATTAAGCTTGAACATAACTTTCTAAGCGATGTCTAGAGGCACCTTTCCGAACATACCAGCCATTAAGGAAAAAGAGTTTATGTGCAAAGAGCATTGTTTACAATAGACTTTTGAGATGTGTGATTGATAACATGGGAGAGTACAATAGGAGAGGTTATTGTTTATGTGGAAAAATAGAAATGGATAATACAAATGTGTTTAGAAGGTTTGTCATTTCAGCCTAGATTTACATGTACACCTCAATAATTATTGAAATCATCCACACTAAAGTCGCTATAAGGACCAGAGGAAGGTCAAACAATTGATGAAGTTCCATGTTTTTAAATGGCACTAACTTTTTCTAAAGTTAGACCTCCCATTTTCTAGGATGGGCCTTCTGCTTATGAGGATGCATAGGGAACAGCTTCAATGTTCTGCTTTTGAGGGGTGGAGAGTTCTGATGGAAATCTTGACTAAGGATGATGATCATTGAACAGCTGAAGGGCTTGTGATGAGAATTTATGGTATTTATGGAAGGAACGTGATAACAACCAGCTTAATGGTAACATTTATCTTTTTATGGACAAAATTCAACTATATATAATTTCAGTCTTTGAGATTTTGAATGATATAGGGAAGGAGCAGCTAGTAAATTGGAGGGACTATTCTCCGACCAGTATTGTATATGGGTCCCTCCTGCTAGTGTTGAGACAAGTTTCAACACAAATTGGACCATAAATTACTAAAGTAATTATAGATGGGTAGGCATTGTAGGTAGAAATCACTGTGGCAAGCTACTTAAATCAGTAGCCAATAGATTTATAGAATCTTAGATCCAACTTTGATGGAAGCTTTGACCAATGGTGATGGAGTGATGCTGGTGACTGCTGAGCAATTGTGAATCATTCTGGAAATAGCATGGCTTATTAAATAGCCAGAGAAACCCTAAGGTAAGGGACTGATGGTTGAGGTTGCCATTAGCATTGAAGTACTAAGCCAGAAATCAGCACGATGTTTGATAGTTAGAGGGCAACTCTAGGCAAGGATCACCATTTTGGGTTTCAGTGTGTTGCTTTGATCAGGTGAGAAATGGAAATTTGTAAGAAGCACAACGCAATCACTGTAGAATTTGGAAATTGATTTGGATGTTAGCCGTTTATACACTTATGGACATTGATAGTTGAACATGCATGAAATCCATGTTTCAAACTTCACTATTATAGAATTCAAAGTATATGTGCACAACGTTCTTATAACATTAAAGAATTCATAAATTTTAAATTCTAATTTTGTGTGATTCTCGAGGTCGGTGAGATCCCAACCGTGTAAGATCTACAAAATTTTGAAGTTAAAAATTTATAACACTACTTAGTAAAAAAATTGCACAAAGGGGTCTTTGGGTTTTTCTATTGCGAGGTGGCTTATTTAATAACCAAAGGTTTGTAAAAGTAAGATTTAAAAGTGTATAAATGGAAACCAAAATTTAAGCCAATGAGAAAAGCAATAAAAAATGGTTTGCATAGTTGTGTGAAGGAAATATTCATTTTTCAGTCGGCTATCTATGTTGTTGAAACTTAGCGTGTTCTAATACATTACTTTATCATGTATCGCTTGTGAGATTGAAATTTAAACAAAAATGTGACTTTTTGTTGCATTGACAAACTATGTTTGTGTAGAAGCTTAGGGCGTTTATACTTCTAAAGCATGACCTCCAAATTTTGTGATTAGCAAAAGAATCTTGTTATATTTTTGTTCACATTGGACTAGCCAAATTTGTCTAGGGTAATGTAGTGACATTACCCAGTATGCGGTCTGTTATGCTTTATAGTATTGAGGGTTGGGTAACTAAGAAGCAACAATTACCACAAAATTGAGGACGGTGGCAATGAGAATGTGAAAATGTATGTTTGGTAAAACTAGGAAGGATAGAATTAAAAATGAATATATTTGTGAAAAAATAGATGTAATAAATATAGAAGATAAATTAAGGGAGAATTGTTTAGGTGGTTTGGACATATTTATAGACATCCTATTATAACACCAGCGAAAAAGAGTGATGTGATAGCTATTGACTGTAAGCGTAGGGGTAGAGGAAGACAAAATTAACTTTAAATGAAATAGGAAAGAAAGAAATGATAAGTGAGGGTTTAATAGAAAATATGGCTATTAATAAATCACAATGGAGAAACATAATTCATATATCTAACCCCAAAGATATTGAGACAATATTTTGTTGAGTTGTTGAGAGTAGTGTAGTGGATGACTCATGGTGGGATAAGATCAACTGCAACCTACTCTTTGTAGGGCATATTTTTCATGCAACTCCTGACAATATGAATGAGGAGATTCAACGTGGTGCCTTGCCTTGCCAATATGTTGGCTTAATATTTTTTTTTGTAAAATCTGTTCAGACAATTTTTTGGTTAGAACTTGAGGATTATTCCCAATATCATTTGACAGAATTAAGTTTGAAGGAACAATTAAGACACAATCAACTTAGGTGATCTAAACATGTTCAAAAAGATCTATAGCTGCACTAGTGAGAAAAAGTGATATGATACATAATAATGGTAATGCTAGGGGTACAAGTAGACCAAAATTAATGTTGGCTAAGGTTGCAAAGAAGGATATGATAGTTTGTTGTGTAACAGAAGATATAACCATAGTGTTAAGATTGCATTTGTATTTATATTTGTTTAGCATTAGGGGTATTCTAGTCTTTCTATTGTAATAGAGTTTTATATATAATGTCTTTTGTGTCTAGTTTTTTATATAATGGAATACTAGAGAAACAGACTTCTTTTCGCTCATACTCTTTTACTTATATCTTTTCTTCTTTGTTAATTTGCTATAAGTTTTCACATAGATGAGGACAATGACGGAGCAAGATTATGACTCTAAATAGTTGGGACAAGGCTTTACTAGTTTGAGATGGGTATGCAGGATTAATTACTGTTGAGAACTAGGGTATCTATAATTCTCCAAGGACATTTGCTAAAGAAATAGAAGTATAATTTTTGTGGTAAAATAGGGGGAAGCAAAGAAAACAATTGGGAAGAAGAAGAAGAAAAAAAAAAGAGAAAGATATGTGTGAGGGATTTGAATGCCAGAAGTAGGGTTCTTGTTCCAAAGCCATAATTTGAGACTAAGGCATTAGTGTAGTAGTGGAAAGAAAACAGTGCTGGAAATGTGTCACAAATCTGCACAATTTTCATCTTAAAACAAAGAGAACAATAGGGAAAGTTAACTATTAGAAGGAGATGCTTGTTGCTACTTTATTTGTAAGTGAACTTGTTCTACATCTCCTCAATAAAGGCAAACGGAAAAAGAGATAAATTGAAATGCCCCAAATTGATGAAACAAATTTCAAAGTTTTGTTTCTAATCAAAAACTTCTTGAGCTGTTGAAATTTATAGCCACCCAATTATGTTATATTCAGTATCGAATGTCAGCGGTGTTATCGAGAATAGAAATCACATCTCTCAAGGTATGGGATACTCCATGTTGTTGGGTTCACATTTCCATTTGGGGTTTGATCTCTTCATTTGCACGATCTAGCTTTGTGGAAAATTATAAATGAAAATTGTTGAAAAATCTAATTCTGGGATATTTTTTGTTAATAAGTCCAGACAATGAATTTTTAAATCATTAAATCCAGCTCAACTCATTTTTTTGTCCGTCCAAACTAATCTTTCTCCTTTTTTTATATTACAATATTACCCCTACTCTGTAAACTTCATAAACTTCCACATACCAAACAATCGATTCAGTAAGATCATCCAAAATTCCATATACCAAACAATCAATTCAGAAAGTGGAAAACATAGACACATACAAATGTGTTTATATATAACAAAACACATATTCACAGAAAGATAGCGGTCGAGAGTGTTTTTAGTTTACTATTTTTAGTTCACAGTCTTGAGTTCACAAAACCGAACTAGTAAAATTATCCAAAATTCGCGGGGAAATCTCACTTCGCACCTTGAAAGATTTAAGATTTCTCATTTTGTATCCTCAAATATTAGATTTCCCACATTACATCCTAAATGTATTAAAAGTGTTTCAATGTGGATCTTCTATTAACTTTTGTTGCTTATTCCATCAAAAATCATCCTATTGACGTTAACAGAATAAGTAATAAAAGCTAACGGAAGGACCATATTCCAACACTTTTAATGCATTTAGGGTGCAATGTGAGAAATCTAATATTTGAAGGTGCAAAATGAGAATTCTTAAATCTTTTAGGGTGGAAAGTGCAATTCGCTCAAAATTCGCAAATCTAAATAAATATCTTTTGCACGTGGGGGCGAAAGCTAGAGAAGAGAGAAATAAATTTAAGAATGAGAAAATTGAATTTAAGTAATGTCCTTAATTAAGGGAATTTTTGTCAAGTTATGATTTTATGGACTTTTGACCTTAAATGTGTGCAGACTGGACCTAAAGCTCAAAAAACCCCCAAATGTGAACTTTTGGCCTGTTTTCCCAAATTATAACTACGATAATGATGATCATGCTTCCTGACTGGCACTTGTGACTATTTGATAAATGAATTTAACATTTGAGTCTGAATAAACCAATAGCTAATGCAGTTTTCTTAACTTGGTGTTACAAATAAAATATAATCCAATTTAGAATATTTTGGATTACAGATTCAAAGGAAGGGGTTGAAGATATGAGAATGTTCTAACTCTATATCTGTTTGATTAACTTTGCAAATTGCTGTTATTCTTACCTACTCCTATTACAATTCTTAGTATTATATCAAGTTTTCAGTTAGAACCGCTATTATTTTCTATTCCACTCATGATGTAGTGTGGAAAACTTGATCATGTTATTCCTCTCATCAATGCTATCAAAGTTTAATGAAAACTTTTGTTAGGGTATCATCTGTTGTTGTTAGAGTTGGCCTTTTTTGCAATTCTCAAGTGTCCACTGTTACTGTGAAGGGTGTAGGGTCTTGTGGCTCTTCTTGTCTTGTTAATCTTTCTTGTAGCAGCATAGGTATCTTAGCTTTTATTGCCAGTGTCAATAAGTGCACTATTTCCATGATTGTAAGGTGTGCACCAAAATGTTGTGTTTATGGAATATAGGTAAGTTTTTGATCCATAAATTCATTTGCTCTTGATAAAATTGTCTCTCTGGATGTGAAGGTAAGACTGCGTGCATTTAATCCTCACCAGACTTCATAATGGCAGAATCCCCATGTATTGAGCTTCCATCAGACTGGAAATTTCTATTAGTAGTTAAGCCAGCCATGAATCTCCATTGAACATGATTTTTGGGAGCTTGGGTAGCTAGGGAAAAGAACAACCCCAACTGTTGGATTACATCAGATTATCAACAAAACATCTTTGAGAACTGTATTTGGATCTTGCTGTCGTTTAAGTGTGTATTAAAGTAATTGATTAATACTGATTCAAGGTCCCTCAAATGAAGTTTTATGCCTCGCATACATGCTTCCCTTTCTTCTTGTCTTTCGAAAGAACCATCTTCTTTGATACAAAATTTTCCCTTCCTTTTCTTTTTTTTTTTGAAGTGAAAATTTTTAAGTACTTTCGTAAGGATTATATGATAAAAAAGTATAAGATAAGATGGTACTTTTAGGAATAAGATGACAGCTATATTATGGCTCAAGATGCAGATGAAATGATTGGCAGTGCACTACTGACATTAACATGGACACTCGCTAGTCAGCAGATGGAACTTACATATTTTTACGAAAGATATTGCTTGTCCTGTACCATAGCTGGAATTTTTCAATTTGATGCTAACAAACTTGTTATGTAATTATTCATTGATTTTGATACAGTTAGAAATGAACTAAAATGAGAGTCAGGTGGGCATCCATAACCAATTATTCCTCCAGCAAATCTTGTAGATGGCTGATTTATTGGCAGCTTACCATGTAGATAGCAATGGCGAAATTATACTAGCATGTAATCACGTTTCATATCATGGCTTTCAAATCTTAATCTTAATCTTTTATTGTTGAATAATAGTTTACCTTAATAGCCCAATGTGTTGTATAGAATAGTTTTGATATTCTTGCATGTGTGCTGTTAGAGTTCTCTCTCTTTTCAAATTCATTGAGTGTGTCACATCATGTCAATTATATTTTCAGTTGTTTCATGTTTCATCTTCTGCTTATTTGTGTTAAAGAACTTTATTTTGTATCACTCCCCTAGAAAGAAATAAAGTGCAAGGATGTGCATAAATTTATTTTATCTTTTATATTCTTTCCAGGCGCATGTCTAGTATTAGTGCTTCCAATGATGAAGAGGCTTCTGCCAAAGCAGCGGCAGCCAGTGCTGACAGTGAAGCTCCTACCATGTATCATTCTTCTATTCTGCTGATGATGATACTGTTACCTTTTTTGGACATTCATGATATTATTATTTGTCTGTGTTATTTCGTGTTATTCAACTCGAAAACGTTAAAGGCAGCATTATTGCATTCCAAGTCTTCAGTTCAGAAAAATTTCAACAAAGTTGAGAGTATATCTATAAATAATTAGAATGACTGGAAAAACCTAAGGTAATCGTTGTCAAATTTTAAATTTTGAGATGGTTTAATGCACAACAATACATTCTTTTACAAAAAGACAAGCTCAGCTTTCTCCTCACTGTTGGTTGTGATAAATTGAGATATGGAATGGCACAACGGAATATTCTTCCCTCTGTGCCTTTTTGCTTCCTGGTTTAACACACCGATATAAAACGTTTTTGTATTTAGAATGTTGTGCTTGTGTATTTGTATGATTATATTGTGTATCTTTGTCTGTTTTCATGTGTGTGTGTGAATTAAGCGCAGAGAGAGAGAGATACTTGTGTTTTGAGACAGTAACTGCATTGCCATTGAGGGGAGAACAATTTGGAAGGATAAAACAGGAGTTATATTCCGGCAAGAAAATTTTGAGATGATTCGAACTGAAAGTTTTGATCAAGCTAAGAAGAAAATACATGGAAGAAGGAAAGAGACAAGAAGTTTGCTACTCTAATATTCCATCATAATAAAAAACTAGATACAAGAGACACAATATAGTAAATCCTACTACAAGAGAAAGACTATAATACCCCTAATGAGAAATAAACATAAATATAAATACAATCTTAATATCTCTCTCAAACTCAAGATGTGACAGTAAGAAGTATCAAGAATTTGTCAAAAAAAAAAAATGAAAACACAACGTATTGTGCAACTTTGTGAAAAAGTCGGCCAATTGCATAGTAGAAGAAGCAAATGGTAAGTAAATAGTTCCAAACTGAAGATGGTGGTACACAAAATGACAATCAATCTCGATATGTTTGGACCTTTTATGGAAAACAGAATTATGTGCAATCCGAATAACACTCTTGTTTGTCACAATGTATTGAAGTACAAGCAGAAAAAGAAACTCCTAGATTGACAGTAACTATCTTAGCTATAATATCTCTGACCTAGTAGGAACCATAGCACGATATTTAGCTTCAACAGTCGAAGGAGCAACAAGGGTTTGTTTCTTGCTTCTCTAGGAAATGAAGGAGTCACCCAGAAAGATACATAAACCAGTTGTGGATTTACAGTCCATGGCATATGCCCAGGATCAGAAAAGACACGAAACTCCAAAGAAGAAGTGGAAGAGAACAACAAACATTGAGCTTTGATTAAACTAAGAAGCAAAGACAGAGAAGAAGGAAAGATAAAAGAAGTCTGCCACTCTAATATTCCATCATAATAAAAACTAGATAAAAGAAACAATATATAGAAAATCCTATTAAAAGAGAACTAGAATACCCCAACACGAACATCTCTCTTAAGGATTAAATACTTAAGTTTTCTTGGTTTTATTAGCTTAAACTTTTAGAGTAGTTGGTTGTTAACCTAGTATCAAAGCAAGAGATGTCTTATGATTATAATACATGCATGTGTTTGGTATTTGGTGCAATCATGATAGGGAGTTAAGACTACATATGAGGGGCCGTGTCGAGTATATAAAATACATTTATTATGCTCTCTCTAGAGCTTAAGCTTCTAAGGAGTTGGTTATTAAACCTTTTCAATCGATCTTAGGTAAAGACATGCATTTTATGATGTTGTAACTGTTAATATTCTATCTATTATATATTCTTTACTCAGTAAGTAGTTTAGTTTTTTCTTTGTTTATTGGTTTTTATACTCTCTCATGTACGTATTCGTCATTATGACTAAATATTAGCTTACAGCCACAGATTTCTTTTCTTTCTCCTTTGCATGTCTTTTCCTTCTCTGTAAGTTTGATCGAAGTTTACAGTAATATACTTTTATTTCTCAAAGTTTTGCAAGTTAATTTGAAGTTAAGTTCAACAGTGTATAGACCTAGAGTAAGGTGTTGACTGGGCAAAAGCATAAGTTGTTCAGCGGCACACTGTGGCCTGGTCAATGTGTCAACTAAGAAGCACAATTACATTATTCGGGGACGTGTCCTGATGAGAAGAGCTAGAACTTCAATGGGGTTATATGAAGTAAGAGGTATTAGTGAAGTGGAATAAGCTTAGTCTAGTGGATCTTTGACTTGACTTCTGATTAACCTCGACTTTTGTTGTGCTTGGTAACCTCTAGTTGGATCAGGAAAAGAAGAAATAAATACATATTCAGTATGACTCATGTTATTATGTTGTTTTGTTTGAGACTTCAAACCTTCCAGGTTGCTTGTTATCTACAATTTTTTCTCTGAAAGTCAATGATGTTCTAATTATTTATGCTTTGCTTCCACATCAGATTTGACAAGATAATTGCGAAGGAGATCCCTTCCACCATAGTATATGAGGATGAAAAGGTCTTGGCGTTTCGAGATAGCGATCCACAAGCTCCTGTTCATGTGTTAGTCATTCCAAAGTTGAGGGATGGACTAACATCACTTAGCAAGGTTTTCTTACTGTTTTCTTCTCTTGTCTGTCTGTTGAGCCAATAATCTTCTATTGAATGCTATATTCTCTTCATTTAGGACAAAGAGATATTTGCTGTGTGGAATAAAGGACTCCATAATTTACTTAATTTATATTTTGAGCTGCTATTTTTAGGCCATTTGAGACTAATTGTAATGTTGGGGTTACTAGCTTTAATTTAACTTATAGTTGCCCTCATATGTTGGATTTTGTAAATAGATCTTATATCCTACATCGAATAAATATGTCCCACCCAAGATTAGTTTTTATGTGTGAGCTGTCATTCCACTCATTATCAATTGGTCTTGAGTTGGATGTTGTACCATGGTATTAGACCTGGGCCTTAGGTGGTTAGTGGGCTAAGTTTCTTACCCATTTGAGTATCCCAGTATCCATAGCTATTTGTTTGCTTGTTAGCCCAGGTGCGAAACCAGGTTCCGCATGAGAGTGTGTGTAAGGGATCTTGTATCCCATATCAAATGATTAGTACCACCCAAGGTCAGTTTATAGGGGTCAGTCATTCGTTCCCAGTTGGATTTGAGTAGGATGCTCTAACAGGTTGACTAGTCCAGATTTAGATATTTTTATCAGCTATTGAACTTCTCCATCTTAAGAAACCTGAAGATTGCACTTTACTTAGCTTCACTTTACCAAGTTGCAAGGTGACCAATGTGGTTAATGCTATAACTTGAGGGAACACTAGTTTTGGATAAGTTCTGTCCGTCATTATTTTTTAGATGCTTTATTTCACTATAATCTTTACCAAGCTTGCAAGGTGATGAATGTGGTTAGTGCTATAGTTGGGTGACTGCTAGTTTTGGATAAGCTCTGTCTGCCATTATTTTTTAGATGCTTTATGTCACTGTAATGCCAATGATTTTTGTATACGCCCTTGTCCTTTGACTTTGATCATTGCATTTCAAGCTCATCATGTTTTCAAATCTATTGCGACACTGAACTTGCTAAGACTTTGTTTGCATGTAGGACAGAAGACACTCTAATGCACTTCAATATACCTTTTATTTATCTGAACCATTAATGAAGTTCAACAGTTGAGTTTCAGCGAAATAGATCATTTTAAGTTGTTGCATGAACCTTTTTACCTGACTAGTAGCAGTCTATAGCCAGAATTGCAACTATTTAGAACCATGGGTTCAGAACTGTATTTAGAATTTGCGTTCAAGAATGTAAGCTACATATTCTGTTGTTAGGTTTTGGAATATCTTCTACCTCATACCACAGATGCATATATACTCTTGGAAGTTACTGAGAAAAAATTACTTACCAGGAAATAAAAAGAACGGAAAGAGAAAAGAAAAACAAGTAATATCCAAAAAGAGTAGCTATTACCATTTTTTGTAATATTTCAGGGCTTGGTTTGTGTGTCTAGGCCCATGAATATTAATAAGCCCAAGTGAGAGACTTATATGTTATATGTAAATACTAGAGTTTTGTTTTTTTATGGCATCCATTATATTCTTCTTGAGATTAAGAATACACAGAGCAGGCTAACTCATGGAGAGAAAAAGTAAGGGTCAGGGTTTTGAGCTAGTTCATCTTCTGCCTAGGTGTTCTAATTCAAGTTTGTGGTTTTCTTCAATGGATTGGGCATTAATCAACTTGTTTGGAGGATTGTCCTTGTGGTGAGAGGATTGAAAAGTCTCTTTAAGGTCATATTGTATGTTCTCCATTAAAGCTGTATTAATCTCCAAATTTAGTATCATCATGAGATAAGAAATAATTGTAACTTGCTTATTATAGTGGATTGATTCGGAGTTTACCCAGTGGGTTTTTCCTTCTTCATTGGAAGATTTACGTCAAGTGTTATATGCTTGTGATTTTTTGTGTTTCAACCGAGTTTTAGAGAACCATTCGAATGTGTAGTTTCTTCATCTGAACGGTGCTACTCTATTGTGCAGTGTTCGACAACCACAGCCACTCAACTAGCGATCGAATGCTGATTCTGAATTTTATTTTTCCGTTGACTTGCCCATTGTTGCTGCATGATTCCCAATGGATACACTAAGCGGAAGCGATCAAGAAGTAGTAATTATATTCGATGAAGTCTGAAATCGAACCACGTGGATTAAAAAGGAATTTAGGAACAAGATAAAGGAAGAACAGATTTGGTTTTGATAAAAATTGATAAACAATTGTACATAAATTTGAAGAAAAATGCTATGGGAAGAATGACCAATTAGTTTTGGGATCTGGATCTGTTCTATTTATCGGATTATTCAGTTGATTTCCAAATCAATATAGCCAACTGAAAAATATAATTAATTTGATTTAATATGAAAATAAGAATTGAAAAACTAATTTCATAAAACTTGCAAGGAATTATAAGTATTGAACATATCAAAAACTCAATCTTGTTAATAGACAATCAAATAATGGTATATAGTTATGATGCTTTGCTAAAACATTCAATCAATTTTGAAAAAGCTAAGTTTTAACATTAAATTCAAGAAAAGAATTGCATAGTATAAATATATGAAGAACAATTATAAATCCATATCCTATGCTAAAGAGTACAATGGAATCAATCTACTCATTGGCCATGAGTAGATCTTAGGAAGAAAAAAAAAAGATCTAAAGGATGGGATCTAGGATGATATCTCTCAAAAGAAAGAACTTATATTTATATTAGGGAGGCTAGGTCTAGCCTTGGTACAAGTCCTTGCCCAAAAAGGAGTCTTTTTAGGTCAAATCTCGCACATCACGTTCGTGAGGCGCGTCACGGCAATTGAAACTCACTTGAATAAAATAAATCTGTGTCTAGATGGTATCAGTCGCATCTGGATGGTACTATCTTTCTCGAATGAAAAATCCTCTTGTGACTAGATGGTTGTACTAGCATCCGAACGGTTTGAATTATCTGAAAAATAATGCTCTATATCGTCAGTTCTTTGGACGTTGTCAATCATGCATCCAAACAGTGACACTTTTTTAGAAAATCATCCATCCATCTTGTCTTAACTTCGAAGAATATTACACCTACGTCCGGACAGTTGTACTTGCGTCCGGACAGCCTCAATCTTCTACAAATCATCTCCTTCAGTCAAATCATCATCATTTCAATCCCGATCCATGCTCTATGGCCCACTCTTCTTAATTGCTTGATAACCACCATAATTCATCCTTTTTACCTACAAAACAAGACAGACAACTAGAACAGAGTCATAATAAAAAATCATAATAATTTACCCCTTTGATTATGAATATTGTGTAATTAACTCATCATTAAATATAACAAATTAACATTTTTTTATGATTAATCAATTGCTTCAATTCACAAAGGGTTGGTTTGTGCTAAAAGTGAAAGAAATGATATCAAAGCTCAGTTATCCGATTGTCTTGTGGTTTTGTGTAAATAGAGATGGAAAAAAGTCTGACACCATTATTAAACCCCCCAACCTAATTGATTGATTTGGAAAAGAAAGATGGAGGATTTTTTCTTTTGTACGAACACATTGAGGGTATTGCACATAAGCTGAAAAGGTAGATGATAATGCTTGGCATAAGTTAAGTAGGAAGACTATTGGACAATGATTGATGTAAGTGTTCCTCATTATCTTATTCTTCAAAGTGAGAGTATAGAGGAGGCAATCACAAAGATAGAAAGTAAGGGTTCAGGTTTTTAGCTTATTCATCTTCTACCTAGGTGTCCCCATTTGGGTGTTGCGGTTTTCTTCAACAGGTTGGTTCTTCTTGGACTTGCCGTTTGCAGGTGTGCTTGTGGTGAGAAAAGCTATGTAGTCAACCTTGGACTTGCTCCATACCTTCAGAACTCCGATAGATAACTTATATTACACACTGATGCCTTTTGGTTTAAAGAATACTGATGCTACTTATCAACGTGCTATGATTGCGATTTTTCATGATATGATGCATGAGGAATTGGAGGATTACGTTAAGGACATAGTAGTGAAATCCAAGAAAAGGAAAGATCGGGTGGAAGTGCGAGTCTAATCTTTAGAAATCATAGATCTTCCAGAGAAGACTAAAGTGAATGAGTTCACTTGATTCACATCTGATCCTCCATTCTTTCTCATAGACTAATGCAGAAAAGAAGTCACTTAAGGAAACATCTGGTGAATTCACGACAGTCCAGTGCCAATGGACGTACCGAAGCCAATCCTTTATCCAGTTCCTAATAAGAAACCTAGGAATTTGTTGATTATTGAAGATTATTGTTTCAACCAAGTTTAAGAGGACCGTTTGAACAGTAATCTTCAATAATCAACAAATTACAAGGTTCCTTACCTAAAGATTAGATTCAAATCTTGAAATCAATACAACTTCAATGGAGTAAGCCCAAGGTTACCTCAAAAAGACTTTGAAGCTTTTCTCACACGCTTTCTTTGTTTGAATGGTGCTACTCCAGTATGTTGCATTTGATATCCATTAGATGCTTGAATTGGATGCTGTGTCAGTTTTGCACAACATTAGTATTGAATATCATCTTCTGCGCTGAATACCCATTTTTTTTCAAAACTTGGTGACATTTGTGAAATAACTGTTATTTCTTTGATTGATTTCTTTGGAGTATATGATGTTCCTGCATATAGTTCAACAATTAGAGCTATTCGTACATCTTGCAAATCGTTCCAGTACTGTTTTGAAATCCCACAATGGCCCGAGTTTTCTTGTCTTTAGCCTCAATTTTCACTTTTTTGCCTACTTCCAAACCTGACTTATTTCATCTTTACCATTTGGTTTGCACTTTTTCCTTTTCTGTTGCCTGAAATTTTACAACCCATGATATTCCATCTGCAGATTCCTACCATTTTTGAGAGAGCAAGAATATCAGATTGACTAAAGAAGTAATCTCAAAAAGGAGTGCATCTTTCTTGTCCCACTTTTTATGCATGCTTAGGGATTTCTGTGCTATTAGAGCATCCCTGGTCCACTCCTTCAACATATTATTTACTTAAATACCTAATCCGTGGTTGATAGTACTGTACGCTACATGTATTGTACAATATGTTTCGATACATGAAGAAAACAATAATATCACCTAACTATATTGGTTTTGCACCGTACGATATGTAATTGTCTGATACACTCAACTGCTTAAAAAAAAAATTTGGCTTTCTAATAGTGAAACAATGTTGTTTCAGAATTAATTTTTTTAAAGCCTAGACAATGAAACGACGTCGTTCCACAGTACATCATTTCACTGTCTAATGAAGCCCTTGCCCTACTATGTTCGGTTGATCGCAGAGACACTTCACAGCCCATACATCTTCTCTTGTTTTGGACCTTACAGTCTATTTATATGTGTGGAATTTATGTTAAAATGAATTTTTTTTATGATATTCATATTATTTTAGACATTATATTTTTTATATATTTGTTGGTATATATTTTTATTAGTATACCTTTTAAAATTGAGCTTATCATCCGGTACACAAGACATTACGATACATGATACACTATTCTTGAAAAATAATACATCTTGTAATACGTGCTTTGACAACCTTGACCTAATCTATTACCTGAGAATCTGAGGCCATTCCAGGTGCCATATGGTTACCACTGTAGCCTTCTAATACTTCTATTCTAAAATTGTGTGACATTTGATTTAGTTAATTTTGTTTTAGCTAAAGCCTATGCCTTCTTCCCCTTGGAGCATACTTATGATAAAAGAGTCTACCGTATCAATGAATACGGTGAAGTTGACTACTTGAGCTCTGAAACTGAGGCATAGTGGTCAAAGGAATAGCATTAGCCATTTCTACTGATGTGTCCAATCCAAATAGAACAATCTCAAATATTTCGAGGCTTTTGCCAAGTAGATTAAACAAAACTTGAAATATATGTTTTTAACTGTACTCATATCCTAAATGATTTTACAAAACATTGTGCGACATTCCTTTTGGGGAATACTGAATGGCTATGTAAGCTCTCTTGACCAACTGCAATAAAACAGTGATAAACTTCACTTTTAGTTGCCATGATAATTGGATCTTGTATTGAATTAGGTTTTCAATATTTGATTGTATCTTGAAATATATGTTTTTAACTGTACTCATCTCCTAAATGATTTTACAAAACAATGTGCGACATTCCTTTTGGGGAATACTGCATGACTATGTAAGCTTTCTTGACCAACTGCAATAAAACATTGATAAACTTCACTTTTAGTTGCCATGATAATTGGATCTTGTATTGAATTGGGTTTTCAATATTTGATTGTATCTTATCACCTGTTAGGCTGAATCCAGGCATATAGAGATATTGGGTAATCTTCTCTATGCAGCCAAATTAGTGGCAGAGAAAGAAGGTGTCCTTGATGGATTTCGTGTTGTTATCAACAATGGTCCGACTGCAGGTAAGTTACGATCACATTATCTTCAATTTCTCTCATTCTCCCTGTCTCTGTCTCTGTTTCTGTTTCTCTCTCTCTCTCTCTCTCTCGTGCATGCAGACACTCAAACACACAGCGCCCTGTTTGATTATCTAGGATTGGGGGAGAATTCTTATTATACATCAATTCAACCAGTCAAAGTTTCAATTTTTTGCTGTATTTGTGGCTATCATAGACTTCGATGGACTGAACAATACATAACTGTATTTTCTCTCTCTCTCTCTCTAGGTCAATCTGTGTACCATCTCCACTTGCATGTTCTTGGTGGGAGGGAGATGACATGGCCGCCTGGTTAAAGATCAGGTACATACGCAGGACATTTTTTTCTTTTCTCTTTTCCCTTTTTCATGTTTCTCCATTCCAACCAGTCCATTTTTATCTCAGGATCTTTTGTTCCAATGATTGAACTACCGTTGCTACCATAGAAAGATCGATGAATTTTCTGGGCATTTACTTGCTAATGAGGACTGTTTTGTTCAAATATAAACTCTAGTTTATAATGTTGGCTGATTTGTACTCATCTAAAAGATTTGTTTCGTAGAAGCATGCTAAACCAAATGTATTAAAACCGCATCCATCAAAGATATAGTTTTCATAGGAGTGAGATTCTCCGATATATTTTTTATTCATTTTCCTTCTTGGTAGATCACCCACCAAGTTAATATTGAGGGACTCACATATATACAATGGGTCCCAGTCGGATTCATGTACTAGTTTACTGTGCCAGGCTTTCTGCAGTTGTGTTTGCTGACATAAGATGCTTGCAGCAGCAAACTGTTTCCTTAAACTGCCCAGGGACAAAAAGGCACACATTTTGCTCTTATTTATCCAGTAATAGATCCGATGACTGAAATGGAGATTCTTTGCTAAGGTATGGTGACCTTTAGGATATACTGTGCCCTTGAAGTTTCTATCAGCCTTCACAAAATTCAACTCAAGAAAGCCTTATACCAATGATTTGGGGTTGGCTACAATTCGGAGAGTGATTTACCAAAATAATATTCTTTTAATTCATATATACCAAAATATGGCACTTTTGAATTTATTTATCAAATTGTAACACTTTTTAAAAGCAAACTCAATAAACCCGATTTTGATAAAAAATGGATTTAACAACCCCGTCTCTTTTATTAACAAAAAAAATGGTAACAGATTAAAAGCGTGTTTTCTAAACACACTTTTTTTCACACAAACCAACTTTTGCTATTTAATTGGACTCAATCCCATCTACCTCTCCTCCTCTATGGGTCTGACCGAAGCCATGAACTCCTCAATAATTTATTGCATTCTCACTGACTTGTAGAAAGCAGAGCTTCTGCTGGTGGTGGTGGTGGCTATACCACAAGAGGAGTCACCGTAGCTTCTTGGAAAGTAATAGGTCTTTGTGGGTTTTTCTTTTGAACTATTTCTTTAAGTGCTTGATAGACTTGAAAAGCCATGTATCTGGGCAAATTTCAATTCTTTCATTCTTGTTTGTCAATGACCCGGTAAGATTCCAAAAGATCAAAACTGTCTAATTGTAATTGTGATGATCGGAGCTCGTAGTCGAGGACCTTCTTGTAGTTATAGTTAGCTAGAAATTTTGGATTCAAATCCTTGTTTTTACAGTTAGCTTTCCACGAACACATTGGAATTCTGGAGACAGATTGGTGCTTATATTTTCCATGAACACATATGATGGGAGGTGGGTTTGAGCTTGACAGCTTAGGAAGAGTGAAAAATGTGGGTTTAATGGGTCTTAAGAGGGGAATTGTTCATGGAAAATATAATGATGGAAGGTTTGTGAAAAAACTCCAGTTGAAACAAGTGAAAAGTGCGGTTACTAACCACTCGTTTTACATGTTATGTTCATTATGCTGGACTACATTTTTTATTTAAAAGTGAGATTATTGATCCCATTTTTTAACAAAAGTGGGATTGTTGACTCTGCTTTTTAATAAAAGCAAAATTATCGACTCTGTTTTTAAAAAATATCGTAATTTGGTATATAAGTTTAAAAGTGTTGTATTTTTGTATCTTTGTTTAAAAAATATGGTAATTTGGTAAATAACTCACAATTCGGAAGTTATCATATTTTTTTGTACTATCTAATTAGAAGTTAATTTCAGTATTGTATTTTAGTATATATGTTTTAAAAGAGTTGTATTTTGGTAAATAATTTTGAGTCTTTTCACACAGCTAGATGCCTAGGTCTAGACTAAGCTACGAAGGTTAAAGAAGACAAAGAAAACTCTCCGTAGATAAGTGAGGCAGAATATCTTCTCTCAAAAAGAGAGGGAGTTGATTACATTACTAAAAAAAAAATTAATATTATACTTTTATGTATCGCATATATGATTGTTTTTATTATATTTGTGAGTGTTTTTATCACTGTTGTGGTACCAAAAAATTAGTAAAAATAGTTATTACAATAGTGATTAAAATATTCACAAATAAAATAAAAATATTCACAAATGAAATAAAAATATCCACAAATGTGGTAAAACACCAACAAAAGTGCTAATTTGTTTTTATATAAAAGAAAAATGGTAAAAATAGTTATCACAAATGTGATCAAAATATTCATAACAGTTGTAAAAACACCTACAATGATCCACAAAAGTTATAAAAACACCCTTTAAGGTAGTAAATTTTAAAGGTATTGTATCGACCTTTTTTGGCGGTACAATCCAAAAGTCAAATCCAAAAAAGGGAGATTAGAGATGACAAACAAAGTTTTTTGAGTTTAAAAAATATAGCAGCAAAGAAAACAAAAAAACTAAGGACAGATTTGATATATTTTTTGGCTTTTAGATTGAAAGATGTAAGCAAAGATGAATTGTATTTTGCAAACTCAAAGATAAAAAATTTTACATTAAATATTTAATGTATTAAAAGTATTGTAATGTAGTCCTTCTGTTAAATTTGTTATTTTTTCTTCTTATATAACGACATTTAATTGAAGGTTTACATTGTAACATTTTTTATACATTAGAGATGCAATGTAGGAAAATTAATTTTTGAGGGTGTTAAATGTAAAAATTCTTAAATCTTTTAAGCATAGTACAAATTTCCCTTCTTTTTAATCAAAAAACACAAATAATATTGAAAATTTTAGAAGACTATATCATAAATGTTTACCGTCCTCATCTTCCTCTTTCGCCACCGATGAGGATAGTGTCCAACTCATTTTGTAGTATAATAGGTATTGCCTTAACGATCGACTTCTTATCCCTTCTTTTATTTATGGAGTTTTTCGCTGCAAATTTTGTAGTTAATACGATTTATCCGAGAACCGTTTTTTTCTCTCTCACTCTCACAATAGGTTCAACTACACTATTGGTGTCTTGCTTGTCAGAAGGCCACACAGACATAGAGTAGTGTCATTTGTACCTAAAAAATTAATTAAATTTACCGACATAATGATATATTAAGTGATAAAGTCTCAATGAAGAAGTTTAACAGTTACAGTCATAATAATTCTATTTGATCACTTTATTAGCACATCATTAAGTCAGCAAAGAGTAACGTTATTGAGACTTAAAAAAATAATTTAATTTATTGATATAATGATGTTGTAGTGATGGTCCAATAGAATATTATCACTTATCACATCATTACGTCAAGCAAATTAAATTAATTTTTTAGACTACAATAGCATTTCTCTTTTGTCAAACCCCAATTTGCGTTCAGAACTAGCTATAAGACCATGTTTGTTAACCTTTATTTTAGGCAATTTATAGAGTTTAGCTTTATAAATAGGTCAAGTAAACTGAACAAACGATCTGTTTTTAAAAAGTTGATCAGGAGGTGACTTTTTAATGAACTGCATTTAAGAAACAATTTTATTTTTTTAGAAAACAAAAAATTTAGGTTGCTGGAAATGAATTTTTATATGAACTGTTTTTAAGGAAAAATGTTTTTTATTTTTTTTTGCTGTTAACAGAGTTCGATTTAGAGATCTCACTAAACGGAGGATGGTGTCCATGTGTTTTTTAGATATTTTTGAAAACAATTTTCTTAGGTTTGCATTTTTTGTCACTTGTTTTCAAAACAGAGTAGCAACAAAAAATTCACCAAATGGGTTTTTTTGTTTTCAAAAACTGAAAAAAAAAAAAAAACACCGCGTTTGGTAACGCACTCTTGGCGTTGACAAAATGATGCAGACACAGCAGCTGATGATAATAGAATTGTTATCCCACAAATCCGTATACACATACACGGATCCCCCCCCCCCCCGGGGAGCCCCAAAAGAGAAAAAAAACCTGTAGAACACCAAGAAGAGGGGTCCTCAGAGTACTCTTTAAAGACACAAGCCAACTGAATTTAATTCCTTGCATCTTTTATACTATGATGTACAATCCAAGTACAATTACAATCATACTTCCAACTTCTATGACTATCAATGTATCAAATATACGAGTACACTAGTAAAAAAATTAACTACTGGACAACAAAAAGCATTAAAAAAATATCCTTATTACATGATGAACTGTAATTGTTACCCCATCTATACTGGGAATAATGAACAAAATGGTAGATGGCAGGATACAAGCCATGTTTCTAGCCATAATAAACTGTTGATGCCACCCGATCACACGACCGATGCCAACAAATGAAAGGTTCTCTTGACAAACTATAAAGGATAGCTTTATGATTTTTCTGATGGGAGTCGAACCAAATGTTGAATGTTCCACTATTACAGACATCAAAAAGAAGGCAGAATTATAAAGTGGTGTGGATTCCTGACTGGTTCGAACAGAGACAAGAACAGTCTGGTTCAGTCAAGTCTCTCTTCACAAGTCGTTTGTCACGATTCATAATCAATTTAATATGGGGAAGTTTCAAAGATACTTGGCGCCAGATTTCATGCACAGTTCCGTTAGGATCCTCATACTCGAAGTACCGTTTCACCTGAATCACAATAAAAAACCAAATTGAGCTGTGAAACAAGAGACAAGATAGAAAGATACTGACAATAATCTGGTATAAAGCTGTTTCCATATATAGTGCAGAATTGGTAAATATATTCAGGATCAAAGTTTTCAAAACGTGTATATGAAGTATATCGTTTTTCAAAAATAATGTAAGAACAGAGAAAAATGATCTTGTGTGTATCATCTTTTCAAGGTATACGAGTTTTTCCATAGACTCATAACACAAAATACGTATCGTAAAATATATATCGTAAGATACTAACAATTATGCTCAAACAAATATATTACATTGTAGCTATTTGAAAAGGTAGATATAATTCAACTGAACAAAGCCTTATTCCAACTATATAGAGTCGGCTACAAGAATCTTGTTTGTTTATTATGCTCTAGGGTTACATTTGTTATTAACCCCCAATACATCAGTTTTTTTCACAATACAGTCCAAATTTAATGTTGATCTCCCCCTATCTCTAGTGTTACCATCAATAGATAAGTACCACATCACTCTTTTTTGCATGGCTACTAGGTCTTGCACAAATATGCCTAAACCACTTAAGTCGAGTGTTAATTTATCTCTCATTGATGCTATTCTTACAATTTCATCACTGATAACAATATATTGAGAGAGAGAGAGAGAGATGTAATTGAATAGGAAGAGAAAAACCAAACATCAATTGATTACAGAGTGTTACATAGTAACACATACAGAATAGGGTAATGATCCTATTGCCCCTAACTCACTGACACTACCCCCAAACTGGACTAAAGATATCAGATAGTCCTAACTTGGAACAAAGAATACCAATTTTATCTCTACCAAGTGACTTGGTAAAAATATTTGTCATGTAATCTACAGACCGTACAAAACATGTAGTAATCTCCTTAGACTGAAGCTTCTCACGAACAAAGTGACAATCAATCTCAATATGTTTTGTTCGTACGTAAAAAACTGAATTCGAAACAATATGAATTGTAGCTTGACTATCACAAAATAATTGCATTGGAAAGGTTACTGGAATATCAATCTCATGCAATAAATTCTCTAGCCATATCAATTCACACGTAGTCTAAGCCATTTACCCTATATTCTGCCTCGACACTAGATTGGGCCACAATACTCAGTTTCTTACTTTTTCAAGTCACCAAATTCCCTCCTATGAATGTACAATATTCTGTCATAGATCTTATATCTGATGGGGAACGAACCCAATTCACATAAGTAAATCCAACTACTTGTAAATTTCTATAAGCTCTATATAATAATCCTTGACTAAGAGCCTTTTTCAAATATCTCAAAATTCTAATCATGGCATCTGAATGAGGTACTCTTAGAGATTCTATAAACTGACTTACAACACTAACCACAAAAGAAATATATGGCTTTGTAATAGTCAAATAATTCAACTTCTCCACTAGTCGTCTATATCTATCCAGATGTCTAAATAACTCCCCATGTTCTTTGGTCAATCTTGTATTAGATTCCATGGGAGTATCAACTGGTTTTGTTCCTGTAAGTTCTGTTTTAGCAATCCAATACATACTTGCGCTGAAACAAACTAATACCACTCTTGGATCTAGCTAACTCAATTCCAAGAAAGTACCTCAACTTCCCCACATCTTTAATATGAAACTTCTCCCGCAAGAATGCTTTTAGAGCAATAATACCTTCACTATCACTCCTCGTGATAACAATATCGTCCACATAGACAACTAAACGATCATGCCAAACTCAGAATTCTTACTAAACACTGAGTGGTCTTCTTGGCATCGCTCAAGTCCAAAGTCTAACACTACTTCACTAAATTTGCCAAACTAAGCTCGAGGTGATTGTTTTAGGCCATAAATTGCCTTCTTTAATCGACATACTTGACCACTAAATCCCAAGTGGTTGCTCCATATAACCTTCCTCAGTCAATTCACCATGCAAAATAAAAATAAAAATTTGACATCTAATTGAGACAGTGATCATTGAAAATTAGCTACTATAGAGATAATAACCTGAACAAATCAAATCTTTGCAACTGCTGAAAAAGTTTTAGCATAATCCACACCATACATCTAAGTAAAACCCTTGCCAACTAGTCTAGCTTTTAATCTCTCAATGGAACCATTAGGCAAGTACTTGATAACATATACACATTGACAACCAACTAATTTCTTCTCAGGAGGAAGGTCGACAAGTATCCAAGTCTGGTTCTGATGCAGAGAAGTGAACTCCTCTTTCATAGCCTAATGCCACCCAGGATGAGCACAAGCTTCATGAACAATATAATGAACAGAAATACACAAAAAAAATTAAGTAAAACAACGAAAGGTGGAAGACAAGCTATCATAAGAAAGAAATTATTTAATAGGATGAGCAGTAGAACTCGTGAGAAGGGTACAAGAGCGCTCATCTTTTCAAAGTGCAACAAGAAGATCGATATCCACAGATGGCAGGAGATCAAGACCTTTAGACAACTGAGAGAGTTGCAGAGACATCAGAACAACAGTCTTTTTGCGACGAGAGTACACCTATGTGTTGTAGGAGGTTTTGCTGGATGAGAAAAAGTGGGCGAAGACAAAATAGAAAAAGGCAATGAAAGGAGACATTGATCGAGCGCAACATCATTTGAACCTTCAGAAAAGAAAGGAACAGACTCAAAGAATGTAACATTAGCACAAACAATCTAACAACTAAGGGTTGTATTATAGCACTTACACCTTTTTGTGTGAGTGAATTACCCAAGAAAACTCACTTGATAGATTTAGAATCAAGTTTGTCTATGCCTGGACGTAACTGATGAACATAGGCTAAACTAATTAGGAAACAAGCAGTAAGTACAACATCACCCTAAAAAACTTTAAGGACGTTCATATGAAATAAAAGGCATGAACAACTTCAAAGAGATGGCGATTTTTTTGTTCGGCTACCCTATTTTGTTGTGGGGTGCCACTTAATGAAGTGCGATGGAGCAAGCCATGAGCAATGAAAAAAATACGAAATGGGTGAGAAATATTTTTTTTTTACATCAGATTGTAAAGTGCACATAGACACTCCAATTGAGTCTTGATTTCCATAAGAAAGGCAATGAAAATAGAAAATAATTCATAACAATCTTTCATTAAGAATAACCAGGTCATCCTGGAAAAATCATCTATAAATGTAACAAAATGTTTAAACCCTAAATAAGAAAAAAGACGACTAGGACCCCTAATATCATAATGAACAACTTCAAATAAGCCAGAGACATGATTACAATTTCTGGGAGTAAATGTGCTTCGAACATGTTTACCTAACTAACATGACTCACAATCTAAAAACGACAACTGATGTAACTAGGGAACTAACTATTGAAGATTTCGCAAATATGGATGACTAATTCGTACTAATGTCTTCATGACCTCCACCAATCATCTTCCTCATCTGGAGGTCCTGAAACACATAAAAAAAGGATAAAACATGACTGAATAATTTAAAGATTTAGTGAGTTGACTCACAGATAACAAATTGAATAAAAATTTAACAACATGTAAAACTGAGGATAAAGACAATGATGAATAAGGATTCACAGTGCCAACACCAGAGACCGAGGATGAAGATCCATCAATTAAGGTAACATGTTGAGTAGAACTATGATGAAAACTTGAGAATGCGTTCTCATTACTAGTAATATGGTCAGAAGCCCCAAAATCAATGACACATGGAGACGAAGTAGATGAATGGGATAGCAAACATGCTTTACTTGACTGGGCCAAAGTGGTTGTGGAAGTAGAAATAGATGTAGAAACCGCAGACTAGGAAACAAGTCGATTATACTCCTCCTTAGACATAGATACAATCTCTGATGTGAATGAAGATTCACTAATACTAGACTGTCCTAAACTCAACTCATCTGATGAAGACACAACATGAGTGTAAGATGAGGGTTTGCCATGGAGATCCCAACAATAATCCACAATATGACCTTTAAGTCCACAATGAGTACATAATTTTATGGATCCATGACCTCTACCACGACAACTATCCACAAGCCGATGACCAACTCCGCAAGTATAGAAACACCACTATCACTGTAGGAAGCCCGTTGAATGCAATAAAAAAATTTTGGCATGGAAGGAAATTCCTTACTAGCCAAAATCTAAGCATGAACGGTTTCTAGTTCTAATTTTAAACCAAAAAGGAAGCAAGCAACCATTAACTCCTCACACTACTTTTTTTGGACTTTCAGATCAATAGAAAGGGGCTGATAAGCATTAAGATTATTCATAATAGTTTGAAGAGTAGAACAATACTTTGCAATAATCTTATCACCCTACTCCAAACTGAACAAATCTTGAAACACCTGATAAATTTTGGTAATATTATCCTATCCTAAAAATAATTGACTAACCGCAAGTCATACCTCCTTAGTAATTTCAAGATAATGAAGTGAATACTAATCTGAGGTTCCATACTATTCCATAATAAAGTCATCACTTGTGCATTCTCCACCTCCCACTGCTTAAGCTTGGCATAAGATTCACTAGGCTTATCCTCTATAAGATATTTAACTTTATTTTTCACACTACAAAAGACTTCAACAGAACGAAACCATGTGACTTAGTTACTGCCATTCAGCTTAATAGAGGTAATAGATAAACCACTAAAATCCTGACTCACCACAGACCCAACAACAATAGGATTAAACTTAATTTCTTCATATATCTAGGATCCAGTAGAAGAAAATCACTGTGACCAGCAAACTTAGAGAATCAGAAGAAACCACGATAGTAGAAGAAAGCAGACTTACTGTGACTTATCTGGCAACAACAAAGCAGAGGACTCCTGAACAAAGGCTGAACCGACCCGAGATGGACCTAAAGAGGTCTAATACGCTTAACCGAATTTAGATGGTCTGAACCAGCCTACAATAGGTCTGAACCGGCCTGGAATAGGTCTGAACTGGCTTGATATATGTCAGAATTGGCCAGAGATGAACTGAACCAGACCCATTTAAGTTGAACCGGACCGAACAAGATCTGGTCGCCTGACTGCAACGGACTTGGGTTGTAACTGGAATTGGGCTTTAATTGGATATTTGGGTTAAATAACATCAAAACCCAACCCGATTGAACTCGGGTCTTGTCTTCAACCACTGTTGCTGCCAAAAGGGAACCTACCGATGCCTGTCAGCAACGAAACGACAACCACCACCCAGCCTTTGTCAACCAAAAAATTCGATCAACTAACAACAATTGTGGTTTGAACTCAACAACAATCATCTCCAATAACCTCTTCGACTCGATTACAACGTGTGGCACCTGCGATGTTCAATTGAATCAATCGCCAACAACAACAACTCAACGGTGTCGACAAACAATGACTCCACCTCGACAAAGAATCAACAACTCAAAGGTGGCCGGCAAACAAAAAATCCACCCCGACAACTAATAGGAACTCAACAGCTGTGATTTCCTTCTGGATGGCTACGCACAATGCGTGGCTCTAATAGCATGATAAGTATATTGAGAGAGAGAAATGTAGTTGAATACGAAGAGAAAAACCTATTTCAATTGATTACTAAGAGTTATATAGTTACATATATGGAATAGGGTAATTACCCTATTCCCCCTAACTCACTAATAATCACCAATATACTCATTTCTAACTTTTAACTTTTGTAGTTTTACTATGCATCTATCTTGACATACGAATTTCAACCATGCCGACTCTGAAATGTTGTTTCTTAGTTACCCAATATTCAATACCATAAAACATTGTTATTTCAATGTTTGTGCTACAACAATCTTCTAAATGATAAAAACAAAAGGAAACTAGAACAATAGGAAAATAAGAACTCTAACTATCACACAGAGTCTCGACAATGTATATTCTAACTATTGATCCCCACATGCCAAAATAAAAAGATAGGCATGACCCCAAAAAATTGGTAACCATAGTCCAAAAAGATGCTAAAAAACAATTCCAATCCCATAAGCCTTACACCAATGCATATCTATCTTCAAATAACACATTACAAGAATTGCACAATTTCTCTTATCTCCCCCAAAACCCCTATAATCCACAACAAGCAAATCTGAAAAGGACCAAGAAGAAATCTAACTCAATCCTACCAAATTAAGTAATTTGTTCCATAAGGACAAGGAAATAGAAAAGTGCAAAAATAAGTGATCAACACTTTTATTATCACATCGTACATAACACACTGCTCAAAGAAAGACATGCTTGAGGACTTCTCCTTTGCTGCATACCATTAGTTTGATCTTGCAAAAAAATAGTCCGTACACAAACCCGTATCTTAATAGGCTTTTCAGTCCCCCAAATCATCAATACAAAGCATAGATGTGAAAGAAGCACCATGAGAACAATAAATGCAATAAAGATGAGGGAACGAGCAAGAAAATGACAAATATCCTACCCCACATCCTCTTAAAACCTGATTCTCACCCCATTTTTCTACGTGTTTTAATGTATTGAGAAAACCTAGGAATCCTTTGAAAACTAAATTTCCACAACCAAAGGTAACTTCCCCTCTCAACCCCACTTGCATCCCATCTATTAGCTTATAATTCATGTTTGCTTTTAGTAACCATACGCCCCAGTGAGTTTTGTTCCAAAGAAGATCTCCATAACCATTTCCCAAGTAGGGCCACATTTCTTGCCAACAAATTTTTCACCAGGAGATTCCCTTTATCTTTAGATCTAAAAACCACCTCCCAACAAGTCGAACAACCCTTTTCTCCTTGCCCTAAATACTTTAGAGGTCATTCACCCACAAAACGTCCCAGTATTGTAGCCAATCTAGCAATTGTCACTATGAGAATTTATTCCAATAATTTGGCCTTGATCTATATTAACATTGCAGGTTGATCATCTTTTCCATCTGGAATTCCATGTCTTGTTAGGTTTTTGTTACTAGTTTAAGTTCAATTGTTCAAATCAATGTCTATGCAGGCTTCCCTTCTTGGTTGTCATGTCCTATTCAATCCGTTGTTCTTCTATCTAAGGCAAAGGCAAGTCCCTTATACTTTATACATTTGATTTGAGTTGGCTTGGCTTGGCTGGTACATCAAGCATATCTGGTGTGGTACACATTTCTGTCAATATCAATCAATTAATAGAATTCATTCCCACAGTCTGAGGAAAACAACCAAACATATCAATAACTTCCTTCAAATTCAAAAATTTCTCATCTCCCCCACAAAAGGAATCGGATATCAACACTAAATTGTAAATGCCAAAATCCAAATAGAAACTCTCTCCCTCCCCATTACAAAACCATCCATGGGATCATATCTTTGTGCTCAAATCACTAATCAACTCAATCCATCCGCCATCAAAGTGAGAAGGAAAGATTATAAAGGATCACCTTGTATAAGTCTTCTCTATACTTTAACCATTCCCTAGACTTAACATTAAGAATTACATAAAAATTCAAAGACCGGAAACCACCTCTAATCTAATTCCTCCACCTAACCCCAAATCCTTTCCTTTTCAATAAAAAAATTCCAGAAATTCCAACCCACTTGGTTATAACCCTTTTCAAAATCAATTTCACAAACAAGACCCTTCTTCCCACTAGATCTATTCTCCTCAACCACCCTTTTGCCACCAAAGGTACGTATAAGATTTGCCTTCATTGCCAAAAGCCCCTTGACACACTGGCATAGTATCCCTAAGAATCATCCTCACTCTCAAAGATAATACCTTTGCCATGATCTTACAAAGCAAGGCACCAAGCTAATAAGCCTAAATCCCTCATATTCAAAGATTTCTCTTTTTTTCTAGAACAAGACAAATGAAGTCAGCATTGGTAAATGCTTTACTTAACCATACCCCAGCAGCGAGAATTTCCGAGGACTCATGGTAACTAAGCACAATATAACACAGAATAACGTATAAGCATAAGCTATAGGAAGGATGACAGCAACGGTTGAAAAGGTCAACCAATAGACCAAGCGCCAAAGTGAGGGACAACATGTCCTTATACATTCAAAATTAGCCCTTTAACTTCACCTTTCTCAAAACGTCTATCCAACCAAAATGCTTTCCTATCTTTAAATTTAAACCTTAAGGACTCCAATCTAAATCTTCCAAATCTATGCTTTAAGACTCTCCTAAGAAGAATGCAAATTAGCAAATAAAAACCAATGATCTCACTCTCTCAATATTTTTGTTCCATCACAACATTTTTAAGTTCCATTTTGTTGATTATTTTCCTTTTTTCCTCTTAACATTTGCCAACTTTATGAGATATTTATGACTTATTTTGTCCTTTTATCCACTTTACTTCTGTTTTTTGCCTCGAACTAATTTCTCAGTTAAAAACAATCTCGAAAATCATTTATAAGATCCCACTTTTTCTCAAATTATCATCTAGCCCTTGAACTTCCTCCAACTTATCAATTTCCTAAATCTTTTCAATTTCGAACTTTGTGGAATCTTTAAATCTCCAAAACCTTCTTTATTCCACAACTTTAACATTTGTTTTAGGAATTCCAAATATGTCAGTGTTAAAGCCGCCCCACCTTTGAAACGTCCCCTCCACCCTTCGGTCTCTAAAGGGACCTATAAAAGCATGGTGCTCCAACCATATGTTTTCAAACATAAAAGACACAGACCTCATTTAACAAGAGAGGTCTCAATTGCCATGGGACAATACTATGAAACCACACTAGGTAAAGCTTCAAGCCTAACACCAACACTCCTCCACTCATCCGGAAAAACAAGTCTATCCAACCTATTACGCACTAAATTTTCTCTAAAATTTGACCATGTATAAAAACCATTAGCCATGGGAGGATCTTTTTACCCCACCACCCAAGAAAAGCATCAAAGTCTCTGATACATTTAATCCCTCTCCCCCATTCAACTTCTTATTAGGGTACCTAATCACATTAAAACCTCATCCAATACACCAATGAGGACTGCACAAGCCAACAACTCCACCAATTCTGTCCATAAAAAAGTCTTTAACCTAGTACAACAAGGCACATACAGACCACTTAACCACCATTTTTATTTTAACGGTGATTATAAATTTTTCCTTAATCAATTCCTCCACAAAAATATTTTCACTATTACAGCACCTAAAATTTAGTATCTACAGTTTTTTTTAATAGGAAAAAAGAATTATGTCAATAATAAAAATGGATGCAGTACAATATATATACTACTATAGAATGTCAACTATTCTTCATCATAACTTTTGATTTCTCATTTTACCCTTTTATAATGCAATTAGGTCATTTTAATCACTCGATGCACCCTTTCATATCTGTCTCACAACAGTCCATTGAGTTGCTAGTCGTTAAAGGGTAATGTTCCCCTTCATCTCTCTTTGTCTCTCCCCACCTAAGATCAATCTCTGTTTTTCATGTTTTTCTTTTCTAATTTTCACCTTTCTTCTACGTATACATTACACACATTAACTATTTTTTGTTTTTTTGGTCTCAAGATGGAGGAGACCTACCATGGATTGGAACATGCATGAGGACAGTAAGATCCTTTTGTGTATTGATTTATTTCCCTATATAGAAATAAGAGGGAGTATTAGGCCACAATTTTGGAATTATTTATTTCCCAGATTAAAATTATCTCATCTCCAGACCATCTTAAAATTTGTTTTTCTGATATAAAGGCAGCCATCTGGATTTTAAATTTTATTCAAAGGTAAAACTCTTTACAGTCAACACTTTTATTTCTTTATTTTTTTAGTTGAGCATTCATATGTCTGGCTGGAGAATTGGTGTATCTAGAAAATTCATTATCTAGAAGTCAAGGCCATTGATTGCCTGATTAACTACTCGATTCTTTATACGGGTTGCCTTTCAAGGCTAGAGTTCTTATTAATGAGATTCGATGAGCTTTACATGCAATAAGTGAATTGAGTCATTTTACATCATAGAACACTCATTGAAACTCAAGAGATTGCTTAGGACATCCAAAAGCCAAATAGCCTTTTTTAACCACGCGATTGTTGACCTATAAAACTTATGCTAATTTTCCTTTCACTGATGTTCAATTTGTTGCCGTTTTAATCAACACTTCTGATATACAATCAACACTTTTGAATTGACTCATTGGTAGGGCTAAACCTACTCTTCAGCGCCCGGAGCATGCGGTGGAACCTTAACTTCGTCCCCGACGTAGGACCAATGGATCTCCCCACAGATAGCTATATGGTGCTGATACTCCCTAACAAATCTGTGTAGATAGACTCTCCCCAACAAATATGTGTACCAGCCTATCTGTATTTTCATTTTTGACATATCTTAAGTTTATCAAATCTTTAAACTAAGTATTCATCACAACAATAATTATGTACTCGATTAAAAAACATTTAGAAGATCCACACAATAGAATTTGATAATAATTTCATTTCATTTGCTTTGATTCATAAGTGCTTTTTGTTATTATATTTATCTAATAATTTCAACATTCCAAAAATAAAATCATAAATATAACTCAAAACGGTACAAGTGCAACACACATGTGTATGAACTAGTGAGATAAAAGTTGGACAAGTTGTCCAACTATAGTGCAACATAATAACGAAGCACTATCAAAACCAGGAAAAAGACATACAGTATGATTATTCAACATCAAGACCACAAACAACCTTTCCACTCATTAAAATTCCAAAGGGAGGGATATTTGCAAATTCTTTCATTACCAATGCCCAAAAAGATGCTAAGAAATATACAGTATTCCATAATCCTTCAAGCACCTCACATTTATCTCAAAAATTCTTGATTTACTATCTCTATAGTTTCCCCACTTCTTTGGCATGTATGTTTCTTATGATGGTTTGAGTGAACTAAATGTAAATAAGTCTGTCAAAAAATTTTAACTTGCAGATGAGCTCTATTGACAGAAAAAGAATTTTGTCATAAGGTGGGTAATGCAATAAAAAATCAAGGCATTCTTTCTAGCTAGATGAAAACAACAATTTAGCAGTCGGGACTTTTCGAGAATTAAAAAAAATAATGTAACAATTTGGGAGAAGACCAAACAAACCATCCCAAACAACATCAAGGATAGTAATAAACTCCTCAAGACTATTAAGTGTGAAGGCCCCATCCTTAGCAAGAGATAAATGTACATGATAAAAAAAACTTAGAGATGGGCATGATACAGTTTGCTATAATCCTCAAAGGTGAAAGCCAAAGGACTTGAGGATGCAGAGGTTAAACAAGTATTGAAGAAGATGATGACAACTACATCAAGAGGTAAGTTAAGGAACATCTATCGTAGATAACAAACAAGGAAAAATGTGCAAGAGAAAACTAATGTGCATCATATAAGATTGGGGTCCCCAAGAAGTGCAGGTGTTCGGGAGGGATGAATTGAACATGAAAAATCCAAATGAATATGGTATTTGAAATTGAATCCTAATCCCTGGTAAAAAAAACCTATTACCTGTGTTAAAGGTACTACATCACCAAGTCAGGAAAAACTTTATTGACAAACTGCAAACCACAGGATCAGCATCCAGAAGATTCCTTATGGGGAGATGGTACGAGGAGTTACAAGATAGCACAAGTACTTGAATGAAACAGCCATATTGATGTAGGACAGTTGTGACCTAAAAAAACCAGCACTGTTTCGAAGCTTTGAACAGCACCACAGCAAAATAAAAAAGTGTTTTAGGTTTTAAAAGTATTGGGCTTTAAGTTTTGTTGAAGGAAAATGTTGGATTTATTGGTTATAGTTATGTGGGATCAAAATAAAGTGTAAATAGATTTGTTTGGACGTATTTAGATGCAGAAAATTTAATAAAGAAAAAGAAAACTAGGAATCGCTCCTAGGGTTCCTTAGGCATCACATCTAGGGTTTAGAATAACATCACATGATCGTCAAAGCTGAATATAGCCACTGAAAATTTCTGGTAAATACGCTCTCCCTCAATTAAATTAAACCATAGACTCCAAATTATAGCTTAGAAAACTAAGATAGACTAGAACTAGTACTCTAAACACTAGATCCTTAAAGAACAATAACCTAGTTTGACCTAAAAGACAATCCATGGGTCATATCCGTTCCAGCAAATCTCTTCAAAATTAGAAAAATATCCCGGACTCTAAAAATTATAAAAATGACACAAAATACTAATGCCAGCAAGCTAGGAAACACGAATTCAGATACGATACGATACGGATACAAAAAAATTCAAAAAAATACGATACAAGTACAGTCGAAATATGTCCATAAATATATATATTTTTATATTTTTAATCTTAAGTAATGACTTGGTGTCTATAATTTTTAGGAATTCTTTAACAATAATAAACAGAATTAACAAAAAAAAAAGCTATTTGTCGTCTTACTATGGTACATCTACAAAGTGAATGTGATTAATTAAAGGAATAAGAACCAACATTTAACTATATTGTTTGCTTAAAAGTATTTGTTGCTAATACTATAGAGTAATCAACTCATTTAAACTCTTTGGACATGTGATAATGGATACTCCTTTGAAAACATCCAAGTGTCTTCCCAAGTCATATGATTTTTTTTTATGTATTGCGTTGTATGTGAAATCAAAAGGAAAGGGTAAAGATTAAAACTAAAAATTACATATACTTCTCCGCATAGCGGAGTATCCGCGAAGTATCCATATATTTTATTTATTATTAGATACATTTGGTGTGTATCTGATAAATATCTTCAATATGGATACGTCGACCTTAACAAAGTATCCGTATTTCATAGCCAGCAAGCCAAATACTAAGTAAGTAAAAATAAGACTCGATTATGTTTATGCAAGGTTGCGGTGAGTCTTTGTATGGATAGCCCAAAATTCCATAATTTGACACGTCTTTAAATTTGTCTTTCCTAGAACATGTTACCATTTGCATAAGTCTACTCGATTAGAAAAAACTCAACCTTGAGTTTTGAAGCATTGAATTATAAAAGTCCACAAGCTTTAAACTTGCATATGTACTCTCTCCGGGAAGTCTTATGATGACGCGTCATTTTCTTCTTGAATCGAGGGAATAAAGAAGGGATTAGGAGATTGATCTATTCGATTCTTTCATTGAATTTCTTCATAATGAGTCAGTTCAAGTACAGAAAGCATTTCCATGAATTAACGTTCTAAGTAGTGCGCCCTTCAATTGTAGTCATCACTTCTCTTGCTCATTCAAACTTGTAGTAGTAGTAGTTTTTGATTCCATCTTTTGTTCATGTAGATATTTTCTCTTGTTGTAGCCTTAACCTTCTCTTGAACCCTGTTGAATATTGTAGCATTGGTGGCCCTTTGCACTCGCTGATTCTCGGAGGATGAGAACAAACCAAGCTCTTGAAACACTAATGTTGCCAATAGAAAGTCATCAATGTGAAGAATGTCTTTAAGCAACTTAGTTGGAACTATTTTGGAGCACTTAGATAATACCTTAGTCATCACTAAATGCAAATTTGATTGAGTACCAATTGTTTCTTCCATCTTCTTGGGCTCTACAACGTAAATGTTATCCATATATTCACTTTTTACCTCAGCCTTCGCACAGGTGAGTAGCGAAGTTGTCTGGGATTGTGTATGTTCTTCTACTTGATCTTTTCCATCCTGGATTATTAGATTACTACTTGTTTTAGAATACTTTGGATGAACCTTACGTGGTCACAAATTGGAATGCAAATAACTTTCAACTTTAGCCATATGAGAAGAAGAAATTCTTGTTCAATTTCCTTGATTATTGAATTTTAATTACATCTCCGTATCAAATGCCACTTGGAATACATGTTCCACCTATATAATGGTTGCCGATGCAATTCTCACCTTATATTAGCCCTTAAATCATCCTTCAATCAGGCAACTGTTTGATTGGGATCTTCTACATTCGACATTGAAGCATTAGAACTTAGATATACTTCATTACTGATATGCTACCAAATTAGTAAGTTGTTGGCAAAAAATTTCATAATAATTTGAAGGCATAGACGTCTCTAGCACCTTAGCCTTCATCTCTTTCCATGTTTTGATTGACGGTAATCCCAATCTTATTAAATCTCCTTCAACTCAAACCACCAAATTTGTGCCATCACCACAAGTTTCATCTTCCCAAATCTTATCTCTGATTCTCTGCCATGTTATGCCTAATAAAATACTCTTGAATAGAAGTAAACCAACTGCTGAATATTGTAGAATCATCATTCCTTCAAAATATCCGATCTTCATCATCGTATGCTAATACTATCCCGCAAAACATAGGACCTTCAGCTCTGATACCAAAAATTGACGTAGGATAGTAATGGTCCAAAAAAACCAGCATTGTATAGAGACTGTGAATAGTTCTGTGCACGTAAAGAAATGAGTTTCAGGTTTCAAAAGTACTGGGCTTCAAGTCTTATTGAAGGAAAAGGTTGGATTTGTTGAATAGAGTTACATGGGATTGAAAGAAAACCTAAATAGATTTGTTCAGAAGTATTTCCATGCACAAAATTTAGGAAGGAAGAAGAAAAATAGAAATCACTCCCAAAGTTCCATAAGCATCACATCCAGGGTTTTGAATTGCATCACACAATGCTCACAACATATAGTTATTGCTGAAAATTTCTAATAAATATTTTCTCCATCTATTAAATTGAACCAATAAATCTCTATATATAGACCACCAAATATTTCCTAATCCTAAAAAGATTAGAACTACAAAAACTCCTAATTATATAGATTAGGAAACCAAGATAAACTATAATTGGGACTTCAAACGCTAAAACCTTAAGCCCCAATATCATTGTTTTACCCAAAAGATAGACCCATGAGTCCCATTCTAGCAAATCTAGATACTACAAAAATAACATATAAAATACTAATACCTACACACCAACCCAAAGTAACAAAAAATAAGACTTAATTATGTTTATGCAAGGTTCCATGCGAGTTTTGGTTTTGATAGCAAGTCAATTCCCTAGTTTGTCATGTCTTTAAATGTCTTTTCTTCAACATCTCAAACCGCATCAAATGTCCTTATAATAAGAACCAAGTACTAGTACTCCTGATTGTCTAACTAAACATACCCATGGTTTTAACAGTAATATCTTTCTAATTTGGAACTTATTGCTGGCATTACTGAGTATTCCAGAATACAAGCCCACCATTCCGCTAAGATGTGGGCTATGTATTGTTTAATTCTGAAAGGAAACAATATCAATTATACTGAGCAAAAGAAGTTCATGAGAGGACAATGACTCCTCTAAGAGACGAAAAACAAAAAGAAATACAAACTGAAAATCAAAGTAAATGAAAACAATCCAAAGATAATCAAGAATAACAACGAACATTAATTCAAAATCCTTCGACATTGAGCCCAAAGAGAAGCCAAGAAAGACATTTTACCCCATAAGTTTTCCCATGTAGACTCTCTATCATTGAAGATCCTCCCATTCCTTTCCAACCATACCACCCAAAACAAAGTCAATACTTCACAATTACATAGAACCTTGACTTTATTAATATAACCAAAACCCTCAAGTTCATAAATAAATAACAGGCCCCAACTTCTTGGAATCACCAAAGGAATTCGAAGTATCGCGAAAAGTTTATTCCAAATATTTAGAGAGAAAGAAGAAATGTAAGAACATCTGCAAACGGCGGATGAAAAAGACTTAAGTCTTTCTTTAGGTGGTAATCCATTATCTATGTCTTTTTGGGATCCGGTCTTTCAAAAGGTTAGGAACAGGTCGAATGGAGTGTTGCCAAGTAATCCTATTTACTTTATGTCTCTTTTTAAGATGTATTATGGGATAATAAATAAAAATGAGGGGATGATGAGAGAATTTTTGTGTGAAGTCAGTGAGGGTAGAGAGGATCATTTGGTTTGTTGGGAGGTAGTGACTAGGCCAAAATCAAAAGGAGGTCTTTCAATATAAACTTGATGGATAAAAATGTGGTTTTGTTCAGAAAATGGCTTTGGAAATTTTCCTTGTAGCATAATTCACTATGGCATTCGATTTTTAAAAGCAAGTATGGCTTGCAAGCTAATGGGTGAGATGCTAATAGGATTGACAGGAGAAACTACTGAAACATTGGAATTACCTTGCATCTCTCGAAAGGTTAACTTCACGTTGGGCAATGGGATGGCAGTTTGATTTTGAGAGGATATAGCACAAATAGAAGATAAATTAAGGAAGAATCGACTCAGGTGGCTTAGACATATATGTGTGTGTATATATATATATGGCCTCCTATTGTCCTAATGAGAAAGATTAATATGATAGCTTATGGTCTAACAGAAACATGGTCATTAATATAACACAATGGCGAAACATGAGTCATGCAAACAACTCCAAAAATATTGGGATAAGGCTTTGTTGAGATAAGTATTTGATTTGGGGAGTTGTAGATTTCCAAGGTCAGTTCCTCGGACATTTCGACTTTCTTGTTGTCATGGCCATAGTATTGCTTCTCTGATAAGGTCTCATTCCAATCCGATATATGAGAATTTTGAGTTTTGTAGAAACTTAAATGATAAGGAGTCATCAGAATTGGAGTCATTTCTTTCCTTACACACTCACCTTAAATCATGATGTGGTGGATAAAAGATGTTGGGTCTTTGACTCATCGAGGTATGTAAGACCTACTTTGATTCTTTGACTGATGATCCCCCAATTCTTTTTTCCTACCCATCATTGAAGATTTGGAAAGTTAAGATGTCATTGAAAGTGCAAGTTTACCTAAGAGCAATTGCTTACCAGATTAATACTTATGATAGGCTACAAAAGAGGAGACCTTATATTTGTTTTTGCTCATAATGGTGCGTTATGTGTAGAGGAAATAGTGAAAGTGTAGATCATTTATTCTTTCATTATCCTATTACATTATTGTTGTGGAACAAATTATTTGAGTTGGTTGGGCTTTGTTGGGTGGCTCCGAGATCTATTTCATCGATATTTTGTTTGGATATTAAAGGATTGGGCAGATGTGAGAAAGGTGTGACACTATGATATTATGTTTTATTTGCCATTGTTTGGATAGTATGGATGAAAAGAAAAGAACGAATATTTAAAGATAAAATGGAAGTGATGGAAGGACTATGGGACCTGGTTTACTTCTTAGCTTCTTTTGGGGCCTCCGTGACAACGGAGTTTGAGTACGTCTCACTTTTTTTAATTATTTCGAATTCGACAGCTTCTTGCTGATGTTAACAATTTGTTTCGAATAGTGCTTTGATGTGTATTGTTTTGTTTCTTGGATTTTTGTTGGTTTGTCTTTGGAAAGGACTTCTTGTCCAACTTCGCTCAGATGTTGTAATATTTATCTATGATTATTAATAAAATGTTGTTTCCTATTAAAAAAAAGGTTTTTATAGGAACGGTAAACAAAGGTTATTTGTTTACGAATGCAACAAATCCGCATCAAAATCAAACAGGCAAGTGGTTTAGGGTTTTTAATAGAATGATATCAATGATTGTTCATACACAAAATCTTTTCATAAATAGTTGTGTTAAATACATTCTTAAATTCAGAACTTTGAGTTCTTGATCTTTGAATGTACTCTTAGATTTTTCTTTCCAAATACACCAAGTAATTTTTCGAATATATATTTAGTGTGTGTGTGCTCAAGCATGTAAAATGTCTGATAGATAAATAGGAAAAGTTCTCCATTTAACAAGAGAAGGGGGAATAATAGTTAATCTGTATGTACCTTTTCTAGCTGCAGCTGGAATTCCAAAATCCTCTCTTTGCTTACTCCCCTGAGCAATTTGATCAAGTATCCTGGTTTTATAGCTGAGTTGGAATCTACAAAAATTGCAATCTTTTTGTAGTCTATGACATCTTCGAAAGGCAATTCGATATAGTCACTGACTATAACTGGAATACACAAGCTCACAACAGCATCAAAAAGTCGACAAGCTGAAGGAGTATCACCAGCTGGATGTAAACAGAACTTTGAGGTGTGCATCCCCTGTGAAGCCATACGGCGACTCTCTCTGGACTGTGCACCATGCTTTATAATGACATCTTCTTCTTTCTCAAGTACTTTAAAAAGCATATCACGAATTTTTCCTCCCTAAAATCCGAGTAAAATCAGCAACTTAATGCTTCAACAAACAGCCCACATGTCACAGACAGAAGACAGACAGAGAGCGTGCAATATGACAACCATTCAGCAACACGAGTTTCACAGACATTAAAGCACAGAAAGACAACATAAAAATCAGGCAATAATTTTAACTCATCTTGCAAAAACAGGGCACAGATGCGTACTTCAACAGACAAAAAAGAGATACATTCATACTATCTATCAAATTATAACAATTAGGTTATTGTTTTGATTAACAATCAGAAAAAAATTAATACATGCCAATGGGAATCATGGCAACCTCTAATTAAAGAAACGATTAGGAAATAAGATCCAATAGAGTAGGAATCACTTTGATTCCATCATGCATATTGGGATCAGGTCATAGTTAAAATTTTAAAAAAAAAAAGGTATATTTTTCCTTTCTTTTAGAATTTAGATCTAATCTATTATTCAGGCTCATATTAGCATGCCTGTCTCTCATTATATTGCCCGTATCTACAAGTTCCATCAAAAGAAATAAATGTCCGCAACAAGGCATCGTACAAATCAATATCCTGGCAAACCGCAAGCCATTTCTCAAGCACTTGTATGTGTAGTCATGAACTCATACATCCATAATTTCATAGAAACCGATAGGTAACACCAGTCAGTCAAGAAAATCTATTGAAGAGATTGTGTTCCATGTTAAAGAAATCAAATTATTCCACTTTATGAAAGGAAAACTAATGTAAGCTTAAGACAATAGCCAAAGGTCTAAAATTATGTATTTAATTCTATGGGACAATTATGGCTGGATTTGGTTGATCCAATTTGAGAATCAAGAGCTCATATCGAAATGCCAATTCAATAACAAAAGAAAATATTGCTCTTTGCTCACACTGAGAATATGCTCTCGCAAGAATAAGCTCAATTGTCCCTAAAATGCCCGGTGTTTAGTATTCTATAAAATTTGTTATTTTTATTTTAATTATGAGCGCAGTTGGGGCAAGTTTACAGTTCATAAAAAACTATAGAATTTTACAAGAAAACAAACCACACTACAGAAAGAAAAAGAGTAAGGCTGAAAGCAGAAGATTATCAATTGAAGACAAAATAAACAAAGTTAAAATGGCAATGATTTCATAATGCACATCGATATAAACATGAACTATAAGTTTACAATATAAAAAAGCGGCACAATGAATGCTAAAGGTTCCAAAAAAGACATCAATAGACAATGTGTCCGCATTTAACCCTAATAGCCATGTTTGACTTTACAATGATGATTAAATTTAGGTCCTACAGAACGTATCCACATGCCAATTGTAAGGATGAGTTTAACTGTCAATAAAATGCATAATATACAAATATTAGTCTGCAGACTTTGATTCTGCAATAATTATTTGACTTAAAGCCAAGAAATGGTTTACGCCAAAATTTAAAATTAAGGATAACCCTTGCGGACAAAACCACAAATAGCCAAAAATTACCTCCTTTCGATACCGGTTTCCCATAAAGAACAATAATGACTTCCGATTTTCGACACCTACACCACCATGAAACGTATTAATCCGATGTGAATACGGCAAGATCACATCCTTCACCAACGATGCCTGATCACGACCCAACCTTCCAAAATCTGAAACCAGAAACACGCCATTTTTCACCCGATCAACAACCTTGTACAACGCATTCGGATCCTGACATATAAATACATGATCCCACCCATTATTCCTCTTCCAATACACCTGCTCCCCCAACCACTCAATCAAATTTTCCTGCATCACCACCAAATAGTATGTGTCAATAAGAACATATTAAATGTCAGAAATATAGAAGTATCAATAAATCTCGTGGTAATGGCATATCAAGTTGAAACTTAATCACCAAATATGTCAAAAACTATGCTAAGCTAAGAATACTGAGAGCATAAACTATGAACATATCAAGAGGTATATCAACTAAAATGGCGTATTGAGGGCTTAAGAACACAAATGTAATAGCACTGGCCAATACATTTCTTGACAGAAATATATCCAGCTCTCACAGCACAAATGTGTCAAATCAGAGACGGCACTAATATACAAAATCATATACAGATAAAAGTTATATTTTCATCCCAAAAATGTGTACATATAGAAGAAAATTATTAAAATGGAAATGCAGGGAAGCTAAAAGTAAGAATCTAACAGCAGGTTACACAAAACATAAGTGCATCATCTCAATTCAGTCAAGTCCAATCAATCATCTTTGCTTATATTCATTGATCACACCAGATGACAGTGAACAAAGACAAGCCATCAATGGTATGTACTAGATTTCAGGACGGACAATTGAACTGAACTTCATCAATTTGAAATTGACTGGATCCAAATAATAACACAACAGTCAATAAAGCTGTATCAATAAATATCACTAAAGTTGACGTACTCAGGAGCTCGAAATTCATATTGATATATCAATACAAACAGATAGATTGCAATCCCAAAATACTCAAATATCAGTATTAGACCTGCATCTCGTCATCACTATACTGTGGTCCCTCAACAACCACATTGGTGGGCCGAATCGGGTTGACCACCAAGCTCAAGGATGAAAAGAATGGCACGTAAAACAAATCAGCCTCTTCGGGGTCCAAAACCCGAGTCACTGGCGAGTCAGCACCCCTGTCCGGCCGAGTCAAATCGGCGAACAAGTACCACTCAGCCGAGTGCTGATTCCCTGGGTACTTCAACAAAGCGTCGTCGTTTACCCGACCCTTTTCCCCTCCACGAGCCATCGCATAGCTCTCTATAACACCATACGTAAACATTCTCGGCAGATCATACATGTAAATCTTCACAGGCCGAGATAGAAATGTCCCAGGAGAATCCAATTTCCACCCAGAATTCCCAATCTTTTCTTGCGAGCCAAACAGTGCGTGACTATGTTGTTCATCATTTGAAGGATAAACAACAACAGTGAAGAACGCATACAAGCCGAGGAGTAAGATAACAGTGGCTATGGCTGATTTGAGGAATGAATTTTTAGCCATTTTGGAATTTAGAGGTAGGGTTTTGGCATTTGAAGGGGGGGAGGGAGACCTGGAAGGTCTAGTTTTGGGTCTTTGGTTCATTGGGTCAATGGTGGTTTCTGCTGAGCATGGTTTGTAACATATACGCAAAAGAGGAAACACAGGAGGAATGGAAGAGATAGAGTGAGTGACGTTGCTTCCATGGTTGGGTTTGTTTGGGGAATTTGGAATGAGTTTAAATAAATTAGGGTCAAAGCTTAAAACAATGCTTTTTTATGTGTACCTAATTGTCTATATGATGACACATTGGGCCTACGATCGTATATGATGACACATTGGGCCTACGATGGTTAATAAGTTGCGTCATGCCGAGTTTGCGTGTGTGTAAATAGTGTCACGTCACGCTGAAAGTGGTTAAGTTTGAGAGTGTAGTAGACTTTTAAGGTAAGTCTCATGAACCGCCGGTAAGACAAAAAAACAGCCAACTCATTTGGTTTAGATATTTATTAGAGATCGCAGAAACACGCATCTATAAGTGATCCGTATGTACAATTTCACTTTATTAGGAATGTTTGGAATTTAATGAAATAATGATGTTTAGAGAGAGAGAGAAATGAAATTAATATCATGAGATTTTGCTGAAAATATTGTCATTTTTTAGGGGAACAAGAATCGAAAGGTGATGTAGTACTACAACCATATGATACCAACAAGAGTTTATAGTTTTGCTTTTCATGGAAACTAATCAAATGAAAATGTCCTCAAAGTCATTCTATACTCCTAGTTCATAGCAATTGATTGACTGTATAAAATGATGATGATGGATTTAAGTATGACTTCCCTCCCTCTACGCCCATTTCCAAGCCCAAAACCCCTATTTGGGCTTATTGAAGACGACCCAAAACCCTTATTTATTAGACCCTAGCTGGACTACAATCCAACTCAATGCAAGCCCAGAATAATTCAGCTCATAATAGATGTCAGCTCGGCATAATCAAGCTCAGAACTAATATTCGTTAAGGAGTTGGGAGCTCGGCACTAGGTAGTTCATAGATGGTCGTGCCACGACACGTGGACAAGAGACAAGGGGACAATCCTAACGAATGAATATTCACTAACAGTGGAGATGGCTCACGTATTCCATTCAAGGCATAGTGGGCACAGGAAAATGTCAAGGATGACAGGATCAGCTATAAGACAAACAAGGAGGAGACCACAGAATCAACTAGAAAATGAACAACCGTAAAACCTAATGATATGATGTATAAATAGCAAACGATACCACTATGTAAAAATATGAAAAGGAATCACCTAGTAATAACTTAGGGAAATACTCTACAAAAAGGCTTCAAGCCCAACTCCCTATAATAACAATCTTTTCCCCCAAGCAATACAACCCCCCAAAGAGCAAGAGTCTTTCTTACAATGGATGTAGTCTTAGTCCTTCAATTGCGGTAAACCACTCATATTTGTCTTTGTATCACCTCCAAAACTAAGCACATTTTCTATCACATAAACACATATTCATCCCCTCTGGCCCACATCCCCATCGGCTTATTGTTTTGTAACTAGGTAAGTAGATTTTGAGCACCATTAGCTTGGCGCTGTTTGTGGGGACCAATTTTCATCGTTTCTCACTAAGTTTCCTCCATACACTCTTTGGTTTGATGGTCTTCACTCAAAATATGAGCAAGTCTCATGCAAACTGCAGACCCTACAAAACCAGTCAAGAAACCTCCTACCCCTGATGGTAAAACGTTGAAAATGACCCTCCAGCGACGAACCCAGCTCCTTTCAATGAGCTGGAGACATACTGCCAGACAACTATGCAACTAATGAAGCAAAACCAAGATCTTGTAGCGTGGATTCAAACGCATCATCTACCTTAGGCCCTGTTTGTGCCTCATGTGCTGCCGCTAGAACCAGCTCAAAACGACGTTCCTCCTCAAGATCGCCAAATTCCGCTGCCTAATGGGGTCACAGACCTCCACAGAAAACAACCATCGAAGACAACCAGAAGAACGAATAGACGACGAGGCCTAAAGCTGGGCCAGAGCTCCTCCGCAGCATGACTCTACGGACCAATTATAGGAATGAAGGTTTCGAGAAATTCAACAGGAGTTGGGAAATGTCAATGAAGTGGTGAAAAGGAAAACCCTTGTCACCATGGACGTCCTGGTCCAACAAACTGAGTCTTCATTTGCTATAGAAATTCGACATTTT
>CM042188.1:10081579-10094059 GCA_023539305.1 Ilex asprella | reverse complement strand
CTAGCTCCTGCGAGTAGCACAAAGTAGCTGTAAGAAACTCACATCCTGAAGACCTGATAATACTTCAGAGAGACATCAACTTGGTTGGGCAAGGATTAGTGGATGCATGGAGATATTGGCTATAGATATTTATATTTGTTTAATGCTACACTACACAATCCCCATTGCAGATTGATTTTGATTCTCTCGTGGAGATTGCTAGTTGATGAATGATCTTGCGAAGCATTCAAGTGTTATCATTGATGGGTTGCTGAGCTCAAATTTGTGGTAGTTATGATTGTAGAGAATCTATGGTCAAACTGGTACTAGTTGGGGAATCAGAAGAGAACGGGATATGAGACTCCTATTGCATCTTTTTCAGGGTTAGTGAAAATACTTAGTGGTGTCCAGATTGAGACTTTGATTAGAAGAGAGGGTGTTTCACACTTTCTAAACCTTACAATCTCTTCTTTGTCACTAGACTTGACGGTTAGAAAATAATGGCAGGTCCTCTATTTTGAGAAAGAAAATGACTAAGAACAATTGTAATTGAGATCGGAATGCTTTATTCATGATCTTTTAAGAGGCAAGTATCTAATCCTAGTGGGATTAAGGATGAAGCTCACCAGTTGCTCGATTAATCCATTATCAAGATGAACCACCACCATAACTTTCATTTTGTTTAGCAAAATAAGAATTAGCAATTGAATGATTAGTTTTTCGAGTGGTTGTCTGGTTGTTGGAACTTGATCAGCAGCTGTCAGCTTATATTATTTTCGCCAATGGTTGTAAATTTTTGGTTTAGGCTGTTTCCTTTAATTTGCTTTCACAAATTAAATTTTGGGGGTCCAACGGATAGCTTTTGTGGAATATAGAAAAAAGGCTATTGAAAGACTGGTTCCTCAGTTTCCTTTCCCTCAACAAGTGGTCAAATTTTGAAATCAAAAGTTCGTCGGGTTGTGATCTGTTGTTGTAATACCCATTGACTTGTTTTTAATACTTAGCAAGGCAATTTATTTGACAGATGAGGGTGCTAATGTAAAATTTTTGGATACAATGGAAGACAAAACATCCTACCAAAGACCTTTACGTCAGAATAAAGAAGGAAGTACATAAAAATTTTCTTGCCATGACAATTTTACATTTAACACAACACTTTAAACAAATCTCCCAATTCACTTCTGCCCTCGAGCAAACTAGCCTTTTTGTTTTCATTAACAACACAATAATTTTATTAATAATTGGACCTAAGTACAAAGACGATGAGTAATCCACCAATAAACATAGAAGAAAAGGCACTAAAATACATAAGTACATGTTACAACTGCTTTCCAACCTATCCTCATATGACAAAAGGAAGTCCTACAAATTTAGGAGATACTGAAACACAAAGGGACACCAAAAACAAATTTATTCCCGTAAACCATCCTCATTTCCATGTTCCCTTAAAAAATTATTGCATTTCTCTTTAATCATATAACCAAAATATTGCCAAAACAACACATTTCCAAAGAGAGTAATATTTCTTGTTTTTTTGCAAAAAACTTAAATTCAATCATAAACATCGCATCGTCAGGAATCGAGATACCAAATACATCTCATACGCACACATAAAAAAGGTCTCCATTATGGTAACATAGTCAGACAATGAAGGAAGAGATGATCTAGAGTCTCCTCACTCCTGCACACACTGCACCACTACAGAAGAAGGTAATGAAGAGACCTCCTCCTCTAGAGCAAATCATTGGTATTGAGTTTATAAGCAATAGTCCATGATAATACGTGGAACTTTATTCAAAATCATCTTATAAGTACCAAATTGTGGTATACTAGGATGATCAATCAATGAATCAAAGAAATGTTTACAAGAAAACTCCCTAGAAGATCAAATTATCCAACACCTTTTATTTGGAACTGACTATCTTAGAGAAACCTATCTAAATGATAATTCCTTAACCTCTCAATGCTTAAGGTTTCCAATGAAGTTGAAGTTTTGATTAACAGGAGAAGAAGAGGAAGAAACCATAGAGACGATTGGAACAATGTGAGGGTGGGACAAAATGATACATTCAAAGAAATTGAATAGGAAAAGAGCTATCACCCTATCCACCCATCTTCCCACAAGCGAATATTTTCCCCATTTCCAACAATGATATTTGTATACTGAAAAGATCTAAAAAAACTCGATTTACCATATGAGAATCTCTACCATTATCCGTAAATGAGTACTTATTTATGATAATACATGCCACAAGTAATTGCGTTTAATAGGGAATCTTCATAACAGCTTCTCGTCAAGACAATGTTTCTAGCAATAATGTTCCCTGAAGTTAGTCTTTTTGTCTTGAGCGAGATACAATTTTCCATTTCACCAAGTGATCATTTTTCCCTTCCTCACTCCCCTCATCAGGAACTCTCTCATCAACCTTCATAATGTACTTGCCACTTGGTGGAATCTTATTAAGAGACATGTAATGTAAGTATGCAACAAACAGGGATAATGTCCAACGCCGACTGCAAAATATGATCTCCACCTTTATATATCAAAACTTTTTTTCCATCCATCTAGTCTCGTATTAATTCTTCAAATCTCTGAGTATTAAAAACTCACACCTAGGATTTTCCCTAAGGGGGGACCTAGATACTTCAAAGGCCACCTATCAAGAGAACAACCCAATGCACCAACTAGATTATCAATTTTGTTCAATGAGCCCTTACTATCAACTGTGAAACTTTTATGCATGTTGATTTTCCATCCTAATGCCAATTCAATAATTAGCAAAAATGGAATAAAAGTTGAGGACTTTTTGCTTAATCCCAAAAACTAAGAATTGACTTATGGATACTAGAAATGAGACATTGAAACCTATCCGAACCTTCAATTAAATCATCTTCATTATCTCTTTCTACCGATCTACGCAAACCATCGGCTATCAGTGTCAATAAAAAGGTAGATAAAGGATCACCTTTTTTTAAGTCCTCTAAATCGTCGGTTTTCCACTAACTGTAAAGAAAAAAATTTAGTTGAGGATAAGCATCCCAATACTCATCTTCTCCATTTATTCCCTACACATTCTTTCTCTAGAGTTGAAAAAGTCGCAATCCATATGATCGCAAGCTTTCTCAAAATCATCATTTTCTTCTTATTTAATTTATATTCCTGCACCACCTCATTAGTCACTAAAACTACCTCCCAAATTTAATGCACCTTTGAAAATCACTTTGAGACAAAGAAATAGTATTAGTCTTCACTTCTCTTGATCTTTTGGACAATATCTTTGCAAAACTTTATACAACTGACTAACCAAACTAATCAACCTCAAATCACCCATCTTCAACGAATTATCCTTCTTAGAAATAAGACAAATGAGCATAGATATTAGAACCGGATTAGACATCGATCCGACCGAGTCAATGGGTCACTAGTTCAACCGTTGGATCAATTGATCGAACCAATCTTATAGTAAAGAATAAAAATAATTACTATTAAGAATTTTTTCTAAAAAAGTTGGAAAAATTATAAAAATAACATATTTTATGTAATAGTAGATCAAATAAAAACAAAAAAAATATTCATAGTTTATTAATTTTCTTAAACAATTTATAACATCTAATAAAAAATCCATAATCATGAATTGAAAAGCAGTGCCAGTGACAATATGGAAGAAACACATGTACATAAGAGGTAGGTATAAAAAAAACTAAGAGAAGAAGGCATAAGAAAACAAAAACCATCCCACATCGAAAAGCTTAAGAAAGACACAATGGTTGTGCACCATAAGATGGAAAGCTATGGCCCCTCTGGAATCCTATCAAGTAGAAGCCTTTAAATGAGGCTGGTCCAGCTGAGCAAAGGAATCTTCTAAGCTTGGGCTGGGCTATACCCTTCTAGTGCAAAAACAAATATATATTGTTATGTAAGAATTACACCTGAAATAACGGTTTGGTATCCTTTATAACCAGCCAAAGTTTTGAACCGCCCAAGTCTATAAACCCGTTCAATTATCTGGTTTTCAAAAAGTCGGTTGATTTTGTGGTTTTTTTCCAGTTCATCTGCATAGGCGATCTAATTAGTGGACCAATCGGTTTACCTGGTTCACCCGGCGGCCCGATCGGTTCTAATAACATTGTAAATGAGAGAAGCATTAGTACACAACTTAAAAATTCCCTTGTCAAAAAATTTAGCAAACACTCACACTAACTGGATTTTTTCATACCCCAATAGTCTTGGGTATTGATATAGGAAAACCATCTGGCCCCTAAAGATTTACCGCAATTACCCTTGAGAGCCACTCTAAGTACCTCTTCTTCAAGGGATCTCTCAAACCAATTAGATTTACATGGATCAATTAGCTCCAATTTGGGCTCTCTATCCCAAGTCTATAAATGCTGTGTAAATAATACAAGCTAGAGAAATGACAGTCTCATCAATGATTTGATTCTTCTCCTCTACAAACCTACCACTTTTTATCTTGAGTCTTTTAATGAATTTTTTTTTTTGAAGTACAGTATCATCAAAGATCTTCGAAGTATTGGCCCCATTTTTACCTTCCACATCTTCTGTCCATCAGATGCTAAGAAAACCATTTAGTCAACCTTAGTCTACAAGCATTGTTGCAGCAACAGTGACAAGTGCATAGGCTAGGTCACATCATTTTGAGATCAAGATCGTCCATGATTTTAAACACTTCAATTCTAGTCCTATCATTGGCCAATTGAATCAAAAGTTCACATGATTACATATTTGGTGTAATATCCAGGCTTAGGATGAATATGATAAGGAGCATTGTGGGAATTAGTTCTCATTAACATGAAAATGCAGGATTCACAGAGCCTTTAGGATGTTTTTTTGGTGAGTGACCTTTTAATTATTTGGGGTTTTTTTAAGAAGATAATCCAACGTCCTTGAGTTTTTGGGATATAGTAGTGGAGAAAATAGGGAAGAGACTAGTTGGATGGAGAGCGCTTCTCATTTTAAATGGGTGAGAGTCGTGAGACTTACTTTAGTTGAGTTTGTATTCGCTAGCATTCTTTTTCGTTGTACGTCTCTTTTTAAAATGCCATGTAAGGTGGCCTAGAGTTGAAAAGACAAAGAGTATTTTTTTTTTGAAATATCGTGGGCAAGGGAAAGAGATCATTTGATGAGTTAGGTTTTGGTTTTTTGATTTAGAGATATGGGTAGTCTTGGTTTGGGGAACTTATATGATAGAAATATGGACCTTGTCAGGAAGCTATCATGAAGATCCGACAAAACAAAATTCATCATGGTATTCTATTATCAAAAGCACCAATGATAGCCTAACGAGTGGGATTCTCCTATAGTTGAAAAGGGAACGTTTTGATGCTCATGGACATGGTTCAAGGTTACGGTATCGGCCATCTCCTCGAAGGGCTCTGAGATACATTGGTTTTGGCGTTGCGGCACGGTATCTAGCGATATGACCTAAAAGAAAATGTTGAACATGAAAAAAAATTCAGATCATATCATAGTGTTGTGGAACCGTATCGGCCAATTCAGTGATGATATTACGGCGATTCGGGATTGATTCGGATACAACTCGGAAGACTCGATCGAGTTGTGTGAGACTCGGGGTTTACACGTATCGTGTAACGGTATCATCTACAAAGGTGTCGAGACGGATACGACTCGGCCGATTTGTATCGGTATCAGCTGATACTTTGAACCATGCTCATGGAAGTTCATTTCTCATACTGGAAGAGAGATTGTTTTTCAAGAGGATGTTTAGCTTTGATGACTCTTCTTTTTGACTAATGTTTCCTCGCATGTAGCGCTTAGTTTATGCTCGTAATTTCTCTATTGCTCATGTAAGAGTGTCTTTTTCTTATTTAATCTCATGGAATTTCAATTTTTCTAGGAATCTAAATGAGAGTGAAACTCATGATTTGTGCTCCTTACTTTTTTTGCTTAATGAGGTCTCTTTAAATCTTATGTCATCTGATAGACGACGAAGGATTTTTTACTCATAAGAAATATTGTATAAATCTTTCTTTGGTTCTTTAATTGATAATCGTTTCACCATTGAGGTTCAATTATGATGGATAATTGCTCATGAAATTATTAATTCTAATAGTTTGACTCAGAAAAGGAGACCATATGCTTTTTTGTTGCCAAGGTGGCATGTTGTTTGTGGAAGGAAGGGAGAGGGCATTGATCATCTTTTCTTTAATTGTCTGGTAGCATGGGGTTGTGGTCTTCTGATTTGCAGAAGTGAATCGGATGATTTCCTGGCATTGTATGTCTTTGTTGGAGGAAGATTTCAGGTGTTTCGTAGATGAGACTCCCACTGTTTGGGTTTAAAATATGTGGCTGCATTCTTTTAAAAATTGTTTTGATAAGTAGTGAGGTGAGAGATGTGCACAAGGGTGGGAAGGTTTTGAGATCATGCAAAAACTCAAAAGCCGGTTAAGGGAAAAGTAGAAGTTTGGAATAAGGAGGTATTTGGAGATGCTAGTGGGTGGTGGGCTCAGAATGGAGAATGGGAGATGAATGACCTCAAGAATGAATTAGAGGAAGTGGTCTACCTTGTTTGTTTGACTATAATACCCTGCACTGTTCCTTCTAAGTTTGCATCATTTGCATCTGAAATATAGCAAACTTATACATTAAGACCATCATTCCATTGCAGAGCTTGATGATGGCTCGGTGTGAGCATGCATACATGTCTGTGCATCTATGTTCCTCATGTGTAAGTAGGTGTCATCCACTAAAGCTTCATTGTCTCAAGAAGAGTTAAACTTGATGCCTCTGAACTCCTTTTTCATGTGGGGATTTGGATTCTTCTGTGTTTTGTATCGTTCAAACTGTTTTTTTATTTCTTATTGTAACTAGTGTCAAGTGGGTGGAAATCTTTATCATCCGATTTATACTTGATATATGGAAAGTTTTAATTTGGCATAGGTGTCTGCAAGTCTTCTGTAGCCTGCTCTTCTATGAGTTACCCGAATGAATTGTCAATTATGGGGTAGTGAGACATTTTTCATGTTTGTCCATTAAAAGTTGGGTTCAAGGAGGATGATCAAAATCTGGCACTGATCATAATCTGAAACCTTTGGAAAGCTATACTGTTTCGTGTGGAAATGATTGAACTTCCGTTGTTTTATGGGATTGTGTTGCAAATTTCTCTGGTGGTATCTCATTTTTTACTTCTTTCAGCTAGATGAGGTGATTGAAGCTGAAAAGAAAGCAGCAAGGGACTTGCTTCGTGAAAAGAAGAAAGATAGGGCGTTGCTAGCATTGAAGAAAAAGAAGGTTCAAGAAGACTTATTGAAGCAAGTTGATGCGTGGCTTATTAATGTTGAGCAGCAAGTAAGTAGTTCTGTTATGATGGAACTCATTTTTTTCTTGCATTTAGTTTCCTATTTTTTTTCCTCTATGCAATTCTGTCATGTTTTCCGTTTAGCACAATCATATTAATGATGAAGTTCTATAGAAGGCATGGCTACATCATGTATAGTTGCTTTAGTTGGCAGATATTGAATTGTCAAGCAAGCAGAAGGCAGTCTTTGAGAGTTTGAAGGCTGGTAATAATGCTATCAAATCAATACAAAGCGAGATCAATTTGGAGGATGTCCAAAAATTAATGGATGATACTGCTGAAGCAAAAGCTTATCAAGATGTGAGTTTGACTCTTATTTATATGTCTCCAATTCTCTTTCATATTCATGGCTGAACTTCAGTCTTCTTGCTTGGTTTGTAGTATTGTGACATTTTATAATGATTTATATCCGGTGAAAGTCGGAAAGAAAAATGCTTTGGTACGCATGTTGAGGAAATCTTATCTGAGATTGTGGGATCAGAGTGGATTTTTAATAAAAAAAATGAATCTGCATGGGTTTCTTTTTTGTATTTCATGTATTTATTTTTGTTTTTTCCTGTATTATTTATTTCTACGTCTCTTTGGGGGTTGTTGTTGGGGTGGGTAGGGGGGGTATTGAATGACGGTTTACGATAAGATAATCTCTCCTTTTGTAAATATTTTATTCTTTCCTTTTTCCTTGCTTTTGTCCTGATCGTACTACTCTAGTTTAATTTGAAATTAATCTGAGATTGATGTCAGTTTTTTCAGTCGCTTTCTTGCTCTAACTTGTTCCCTATTTGTGTATTTGCACTATGGTTTGCAGGAAATTAATGCAATCTTGGGGGAAAAACTATCAGCAGAAGACGAAGAGGAAATCTTGGCAGAATTTGAGACTCTTGAAACTCAGGTAAGAGTTTTTGCTATTCAAACAATGGGCTCTCTTTCATCGATCCTTTTTTGTTGGCGAAAAATACTTTCTGCCTTGTTAATCATTTAAACTGTTTGCCTCTAGTATCTTCCCTCTTGTTTTTATTCAATTGTTGTAATCAATATACCCGATCTTAAGCTGCGTTGACTTGGAGAAATCAGAATCTTTAATTAATGCTAGACTTACAGTCCACTTTGCTTGCTGCTAAATCCACTGGCTACATCCTTTATCTGAGATTATGACAAGGTTGTGTTTCTGCATCTTTAGTTCGTTTTGAAAAAAAATACTATTGGATCTGACTGATTCAGCAGTAATCTAAACATAACCTGGATGGCTGGTATATGTTTACTTATGTAATTGATCTAGAACGATAGAAAATTTATTTTTAAAAAATGAGAAATGAATGGAGTTAATGATGAACGTAATTTCTCTCTACTTAGGTTCCACTTAGCACCCTATGTATAATTCATCTGTCAAATGTTTTTTCTTGTGGCAGTTATCTAGAAATAAAAAATCAGAATCTATTTTTCGTTGTTTAAAACATGTAGAAGTATGATTTCCTTTTGTATCAAGCTATTAGTGAGTAGGAGTTATTGACCACCTGTGGAATATGTGAGATCATTTGATAACTCCTGTGGAATATGTGGGATCATTTGCCCCACCCAAAACAATTTTTTGGGTGCTAATACACTTGTGTCATTATTTGTTGTGTCTGAAAAGTTAATGTTCTTCAGAATGGTCCTTCAGTGTTCTCTTGTCCTCCAATATTTGTATTTTGCCTTCTACTGCACCTGGGGGGAGCATCTTTCTTGTGCTTGGTATTTTATTATTGGCACTTTCAGCATCAACCCCAAAAGAAGATGGTTAGATAAGCCAATTTAAAGGACACCTTTACACTTATGACCATGAATCCTAATCCAAATATTCGGAATTGGAACCTTTACCTTCCCTGAAGCAGTGTTTTTGGATTTCTTTGCATTTGGAGCCAATTTCTCTTACATTTAGTGGTTTTGTGAAGTTGGTAACAGACAAGGTATGAACAATCCCCAGTTGTATATCTTTTATGTAAGGTCGTAGAATCGAATGCCAGCATTCTTTGCTTATCAGGGTTTGCTATTTTGGGATTGTTTTGTCAAACCTCCTCGCTTGCTTACACCTTATTTTTCAAGGCAAGAGGGGACAAATAGAATCATTTGTTTTTTTACTGATGGGATGGCTTTTTTTGCACCCCCTGGGGAGGGAGTAGGTAAATTAGGAGCAGGCCCCCTACTATTTTTTAATTTCCTCATGTATCCTTGGGAGTACCAATTTTGGCAGTTTGCTAATTCAGTGGGTACTGAACTGCAATTTGCTGGTGCAAACGATATAAAGACGAGAAATTTTCTGTTTAGTGGTGATTGCTTCTAATTTCATCTTTCGATTTGAGTTTGCAGCTTTATTGCACTGAAGCTTTTAGCTTCACAACGCTAATTGCTCGGTATTAGATGAACAGCATATTAATCTTTTGCAGCAATTCTTTTTGGCTTCCAATGTAATGTGTTTTTTTTTAATAATGTTTCAGGTTTACTTTTGAACGAGTGTTTCTCTAATCTCTCTGTTTTATCCAAAGAACTATCAATAACATTTAAAAAAACTCATTTTGTTTGTGCAGATGACCCTTCAAGATCTGCCAAAGGTTCCTGCTACTGTCCCATCTCCTAAGGAAAAGGAAGAAATGTTGGACCTTCCTGATGTGCCAACAAGATCACCGGCTGCTCCTGAGGTGGTTGCAGATGATGCTCAAGTCACTTCAACTGCCAAGAAAGGTCAGTCTCTCTCTCTCTCTCTCTCTCCAAATCACTTGCTTATCTTTTTTTTTTCTTTCTCAATTACAGTTATGGAGGAGCCGTTACCTGCTTGATGCGGAAAGCTTCTGGCACTAGTTATATGACTTAATCACTGGGGCCATTGGAATATGATATTGACACTGCCATAGCTGTCCACGATTCCAAAAAAAGGAAAAAACCACTCCCGGTGCAGCCTCCATTGCACTTGTAATTTTTCATTGTTTGACTTCATTATATTTTTGTTTGGTTGGATTCTGTGATAATGTGCATCGTGGACTGACTTTTGTGATCTGTAACATTTGCTTCTACCTGTATAGAATTGGTATTATTGCTTCGTGTGTTACTTACCACCCCATCATTTTATTTTTCAAAATGACTCCTCTTTTGGCGGACACTACGATTACATCGACAGTGCACATATGTTTGCAGGTTTGATTTTCAAGTAGGAACCACCATGACTACTCTTTTGTCTGGGTCGTAAACTTAGCACCCGATTGTTAATATATTCTTTAGCTCTAAGTACTTATGAGCCTTTGTTCTGGTGGTGTGTTGGTTTATTTTGTGTTTGACGAACACGGTCTCGGGAGATGTGGATGATGCATGTGAGTCAATGAAAGCCTAAATCTCTTCTATCCTCAACAACCTTCCCCTATAGCGAGAAATTTTACCTACATTATCTTGTTTGTGTTCTGAAATAATTCAATCCCTGCTTATAATTTTGCAATGATTTGGCAATTACTCAGTATCATTCCATCCATTGTATTACCAGACCCGACTACTGTGAAACCTGCTGGTGTGATGCTGCGACACGAAAGAAACTCGTTTACTGATTCAAATATCCACACCCATATGCAGGTTTGCTTTTTATGGTTCTTAAATCTCACCTTTCTGCTCAGCCGAGAAAGACTTTGCTGCCCAACTGGTGAGAAAACTTGCGCTTTCTCTAAATTTGGACCCACCCAAGAATTGAAATTTTGTTTCGGTACATGATTTAGGTCAATTTGAAAAGAGGAATGTTTTGGAAATATTTTAAAAACCGAATGGTTGACCTACCAAACGTTGTCATTTATACATTTTATTGTAGTTGTCATGTCATGTAGAACTCACAGACACGTCAACTTTAACTTCAAATCACATTCAGTGAGAGAAGGGAAAAATAAGTCCATCCACAAGAGCTTACTTCATATGTAATTAACTTTTTTTGGCATGTGTTTTTGTGGGTATTTTCTGTTTGGTTTGTGGTAAGTGCTTGGTATATTAATCTTAGAGAGTTTCCATTGGTTCTTTAAGTGTATGAGAAAAAAAAAAACTATGCAATGCTCACTACCAAACAACATAGAAAATGGATTGTTCTCTTTCTCTCTCTGACACTTGGTTTTGTTTAATATTGTAGATTTACTTCTCAATATATTATTATAAATCAATTTTATACGTCTTAAAAAATTCAAACACCCACATGAAGCTTTTGCAAATAATTAGCCGCAGTATCCTCTTAGAATCATTTGCTTTAGACGAAAATCACAATTAAGCTTATACACGTAAAACCGTTAACTCGTACAAATTGTGATAATAAACCAATAAGTTTTAGTTTTAACAGATAATTCTAACCGAATACAATTCACTACAATTCTTATTTTACATCTTACATGTAGAGAAGAAATTAGACTGCTAATTCTAGCCATATCGTAAAGGGTAATGCTACATGAACATAATTTAGATATCTTATTTAATAACCTAATTTAGATCTCCAAATTAAAATAGGAAGCTCCTCACGTATCAATGCATAATAGCGGTCTAGATTTTATGTAGATTCAACGATTTATATTTTAACATTATAACCATAATAAATTTGTCTATTTATATTTAGTCTTTTAATCATGGTAAACATTCTAACTAGGGTAAATATTTTAACCATACTTATCATTTAACCACAAAACTTCCTCACTTATCAAAACCTATTTAGGTTTAACATTTTAACCACAATAATCTTTTAATGACAATAAATATTTTAACTATATTTTCCATCTCCCCACAATTAAAACATTTCAACTAAATATTTTAACCACAATAAATATTTTAATCACGATAAAAAAAAACGTATTTTACACCGGGTATCCTAGTATTTCACGTTAAGTATTTGATTGGACTGGCATATTCCAAAAAAAATTTGACTTATTCTAAATGCAAGCCATTTGTATTAGAGCTAGAGCTTTTCAAATTTGATGAGAGCAGGTGACCTAATCTTGACAAGATTAGCTGTTCTACATTCTCAGCTGCAACAATGTTTGTTTCCATTGTGATGGATGCATTCTCAAAAGCTTTCACGTTAAGGTTGGCTTTCTTGACAGTGAATCTCCATCTGTATCATTCCCAGCGACCTTACTCGTGATGTTAATTTGGCTTTTGTGATTAATGCTTTGTTTGGTTG
>CM042188.1:10065329-10081479 GCA_023539305.1 Ilex asprella | reverse complement strand
ATATATATAAATACATATTTTATCATTGTATTTTTATATAAATTAATGTATACATAATATATGTATATATTAAAGGATATATAGATAAATAAGATACATCTTAACACAAATAATTAACTTTTCATCTATTTTCCTTTCGATTTTGGCTGGATTGATTTTGATGAGTTAGAAGAAAAGTTAATCAATCAATTTTCATCCTTCCTTATCAAACATAATATTTTACTTTCCATTCTTCCAGGACCAAACAAAACATAAAACATTCTTGTAGCACATTGGACCTCTTCACTTGATGTTTGGGGTTGCTTTGCTGTAAACCATTGTCGAGTATCTAACATAAATGGAGTAAACTTTTCCAGAGTATGGTAATGAGGTAAGCAACACAATCCACTGGACTGTCTAACTCCTTTCATTGCCAATGACAACAATCTAAAAAATTAGCATTCGTTATGAAGCAGAGACACTGGCCTGCGTTATGAAAGCAACACAGTACAAACAGGTTGAAATGGCGATTTCCAAAAAAATACTACACAAACATGACTAGGATATTTTTTTTATTATTATTAAATTTAGCAAAAGTTTATATGATTAATCTTAACGATTATATATTTTTGTATAGTAGAAATTAGTAATATATCAAATTTCAGAACACTGTTAATCACTTGTTAAACAGGTGTTTAAGAAGTATCGAACCACGTGATTTTTCAATCAATGGCTAAGAACAATTCTAACTATGACTCAAATTTTTATTCAAACTTAAATTAATATTTGAGTAAAAAGCTTGATTTGATACAAAGAGCTCCAATGAACAAACCCAAATTTAAAGAAGGAGAAACCCAAATTTAAATGAGAGTAAAGATGACTATTGGATCTTTAAAAGAGATTGAAATCTCGCCATTAAATATTTGAGTAAAAAAAAAAAATCTCTTTTGATTTGGTATAAGTTTGAGTCAAAGGTTAGAGCGAATTTTTTGAATTTTTTTACTTAAATTTAAATTTGAATCTAAATTTGAGTAAGAGTTGAAGATGCTATAACAAGTGTGACACACCCCATAGAAAGATTGTCGGACACGTGGAAAAAATTATCCAAATTAGGATAATTTTTAATTATGGATATTGTTTGAATATTTAGGAATGACAATATTGTAATAAGTGTATCCCTTAAGGGGTATATGAGTATTTTACTTATATTTTTATATCCATTTGGATAATTCTTCGGTTGATAGGAATCAACATCTGTGTGTGAGAGGGTCTTTGGATCTTGAGAGCTGTTGAGGAGTTGTTGATGGGTGGGTGTTGAGTTGCTATGTGTCGCCGAATGAGTGTTGTTAGTGTGTTGTTGCTGCCCACTGATTTCAATTTGTAGATTGATTGTTGATTAATCATCAAAATTATTATTCATTATATTTAATAATTAGTTAATTATATATTATTTGAGATTAAATGTATTAAATTTCTTGATGAGGAATGCTATTAAGACCTAATTTGCTGACTTAATTAACTATGATATTTGAATTGACTACGAGATTCATCAAATATTGAAACTTGGTGTTGATCCAATAGTTCTATTGCAACCATATCAGTATGTCAGCAAATTAAGTCAAATTTTTAAGTCTAAATAGTATTACTCTTTCTTGATTTTCTAGTTTGATAATTGTTATAGTTTGAGTTATTTTGTATATAATTTGATTGATTTAAAGTAATAATGGACAAGATTAGTGAAACAAATACTAAATGAAGAGTCATATTATTTGATAATTTTGAGAAGCAATTTAAGCTTGTGGGAGTCTAAATTAGTATGAAACTCATTGAGAGTTGGATTAAAAAAGGATTTTAGAAGATAAAATTTTGACACGTCTTCAATATTTTGGTCATAACTTTTGATTTTGATGTCTAATTGACCTGATTTTTACGGCATTTGAAAAAAGACTTCAAGAGATACAAAAAAAGTATTGCATGGAAAATTTGTGAATTAACCTCTAACTATGTCAAAATTGAGCTCATAATTTGGGCATATATGTTACCCGTGCTGGGACGCGCTCTCAAGATTTAATGCATGAGCTTTGACTTAAAAGTACTTTTTTTTTATAAGGACATATTCCAATGACAACCCTAGCCTTCTTAGTATAAATATATATGTTATTTCTTTTGAGAGAAAATAATTTTAGATCCCATCTTCTACATTATTTTTTGATCTACCCACGACCAGTGAAGAGTTCCCTTTGTACTCTTTAACCTAGGGTATGAATTTGTGATTGTTTATTCGGACATTGCATTTATGCAATTCTTTTCTTAAATTCACTGTTATTTTTGTTTTCAATATTGATTGAATGTTTTAACAAAATTTTATACACTGTATAATTGTTTGATTGTTTAGTAACAATATTGAGTTCTTACTATATTCAATGCTTATAATTCGGTGCAAGTTTTATAAAACTAATTTGTCAATTCTTATTTTCATATCAAAATTATATTTTTCAGTTGACTACATTGATTTGGAAAAAAATTGAGTTATTTTGAATTGCATAAATCTAATTATTTGATAAACATGAACATATCCAGATCCCAGAGCTAAAGGGTCATTCTTCCAATTGATATTTACCTTTGCTTTATTTACAATTGTTTACCAACCAATTTAACTTTTACCTTAACCAAATTTGTTACTCCTTTACCCAATTGTGGTTTTACCTCAAACTTACTGAGAATCATAACTTCTTGGCTACCTGTACTTGGGTGTGCTCGTTGAGAATCAAACAAGTTTGTGATGCCGCTATCAGGATCAGAAAAGAACAATTTGAGAAGAAGAGGGAAAAATCTGCCTTCACCAACAAACTACTTGGAGAGTTCTTTTCTGGTAACTTCGTTCACGTCATTGTATTTTTTATTTTAGATTAGATTTAATTTTATAGTTTTTATTTATTTTTCAAGTATTGCATGTCTAGTAGTGAATCTTCTAATCCAAACCAAGTCGAGTATTCATTCAAAGAGTTAATCACAGTTAGGGGTGATAATCGAGCCAAGCTCGACGAGCATCTCCATGCTCAGGTTCGACTTGACAATTTAGGAAGATGTTCAAGCTCGGCTTGAGCTTGAACATCAAGCTTTTTTTTTTAGCTCGAGCCTGGCTTGACTAAAAAATGAAAAGTTCAAGCTCGGCTTGATTAAGCTCATTTTCTGTTAATAAGCTCGAATCCGAGCTCAAGCTCGTATAAAGTTTGACCTAAGAAATCGAATTCAGGCTTGCGAACATGCTTGAATTTTAACAAAATTCAACACCACTTAACATAACATAACAAATTCATAATCAACTTCTCCATGGACATAACCCAACACACAACATGCACATGCACATCACCAACTAGAAAAATTGTCCATAAAACAACCAAATTAAACAATCAGCCACATGATGAAACTGATCACAAAAATCAAATAATCAAACAGAATAACACAAGCAATCCAATACAGGGACTCAAAGACTGAGAGACAAACAATGATGAACGCAACACATAAATTCTAACCATAAAGCCTCTGTTTTGGACCAACCATAAAGTCTATAGGGAGTCGAATATATGCAAAATCGAAGATACATAACTCTGTTTTGCACCAACCCTTGAAACACTAATCACATAAATTCTTATAAATGCAACAATAAATCATAAAATTCTCCAAATGGAAATATATAGTACGCACCAAAATCATAAATAGATATATATAGATTGAAATAGAGTAACCTGACAACATTCAGATGAAGGATTTTACAAACAAATGATAGTATCCTTTACAAACGAAATACCATAATGTGCAAATTACAATTGAAAATTGCATAAACCACCAACTGATTCATTACGAGGATAAATCAGGCAAATTCATCCACCACAAGCATGAGAAAATAAGGTACTAAGAGATCCCACTACCAATTAATTAAACCAAAAATGTAACAATATGAACTAATAGCTTTTTAAGAAAAGGGAGGACTAACAGAATGATATGTAAATCAACAATATTTTCGCTAATAGAGGGAACTCACAAAGTAATTGTTCAGAGTAACTGGAGAAGATCGCAAAGTCAGTATTCTGGTGGCCCGAAAGATCGAGTTAAAGGCTTCACGAAAGATCGAGTAACAGACGAAGTTGAGGGCTTCAGAGTAACTGGAGTAACAGGCGAAAGATCGAGTTGAGGGCTTCACGAAAGATCGAGTAGCAGACGAAGTTGAGGGCTTCAGAGTAGCTGGAGTAGCAGATGAAAGATTGAGTTGAGGGCTTCACGAAAGATCGAGTAACAGATGAAGTTGAGGGCTTTAGAGTAGCTGGACTAGCAGGCGAAAGATCGAGATGAGGCCCTTCACCGATAGTGGCAGACGAAAGGAAAGATGGAGATCATGGAGTTGAGTGGAGACGACGCCTCTTCAGACGAAAGCGACGAAAGATGGAGTTGGGTTTGGGTGTATTTGGGATTTAGGGTTAGACAGGATAATATATTATTTGTCCTCACCGTTAGATCTGTTTAGAATGAACGACTATAATTGGACTACTAAAAATAATAGTAAAACTAGGTAAAAATTATCAAGCTCAATCAAGCCATTCAAGCTGCTTGAGCTCGAGCTTGGCTCGTTTATAAACAAGCCTAAAATAATGTTCATACTTGACTTGTTTACTATATTCGAACGAGCTCGAATGAGCCCAAAGTGAGCCGAACGTGAGCCGAACTCTAGTAGCTCAGTTTGATTAACAGCCCTAATCACAGTAGGTCCATCCTGTCCTTCTTCTAATATGTTAGTTACTTTCCCAACCTTTGATCTAAGCCACACTTATAGTGAGGTGGGTGACCAAGAGGCCAAGATTAATCAACATGGTAGAACCTTGAGGGATTACTTACATCCCACCTAAAGTAGTTTCCCATCATGTTGTGTACTTTGCACCAATGCCCAAAAATTTACTGTCAAATCGGGCACTATTCAGTTACTACTCCAGTTTTATAGGCTTGAGTCTAAAAACTCATATATGCACATTAAGGATTTTGAGGACGTGTGTGGTATAGCCCGACTCAACATTTTTTCATTCTCATTGAAAGATAAAGCTAAGTTGTGGCTTAATTTTTTAAAGCCCTTTTCCATTCCCAATTGGCAAGCTCTCCAAAAAGAATTTTTCAAGAAAATTTTCTCTCTTCATCATACAAATGCTTTGAAAATGTCAAATTATGAATTTTTCTATTAAAGAGGGAGAAACTTTTTTATGAATATTGGGAGAGATTTAAGGATCTTCTCTAAGCTTACCCCCACCATGTTTTTGAATAATAGAGGCTAGTTGGGTTTTTATATGATGTTCTTTCCACTTCTTTGCTTCAGTTTGTTAAGATGATGTCACAAGGAGAGTTTATGGGTAAAAGTCTCGATGAGGCCTTTGATTGCTTCGATACATTAGCAGAGAGTGTTCAGAAGTGGGAATCAATGTTATTGGCCCAAGTAGAGTCTAGAGCCACCGCTTCCTAGGGGAAATTTTTGTCCTAAAATAGGAGGATAATCTAAGGGCCAAGATGGCCACCTTGTTTCGTTATTTAGAGGCATTGGAGATGAGAAGAATCAACGAGGTCATTATTGTTCCTCCCACATAGAAGTTGTGTGGGATATGTGCTTTACCAGGGCATCCCATGGGGGAGTGCCTTACTATATTATCCTTTAAGGAGCTCATGTTGGAGAAATCCAAAATGACCATCAGATTGAATAAGTTGTATTCCAATCCTTATTTTGACACATATAATCCAAGGTATAAAAATCACTCGAATTTTAGCTAGAGGAATAACCAACAACAGGCACCAATCAATCCCTCACCACCTCAATACTCACCATACCAGCCATCACCAATGGGGAGTCTAGAGGACACTTTCAATCAATTTATGCAGAGACATATGAACTTCAATGCCCAAACAACCCAGGATATTAATGAATTGAAAGCTCAAATCACTCAATCTATCAAGTGTCACCTTACGAAATTGGCCCAATCTTTGACTATCAATGAGAAGGATAATTTTTCTGCCCAAGTAAAGCCACCAAATAGTCAATTCCAAATAGATGTCTTTTCTACTTCTAAAGCACCATAAGAGTATGTACAATCCATCACCATCCTTAGGATTGGTAAGGTTATAGACAAGACCATAGATCCCCAAGAGTTTAATTCCACATTCAAGGCTACACCAGTTTTCCATGATGAGAGTGCACCTGAGGGGAAAGAGGATCTACCATGTCCAATACTAACTCCTTTTCCACAAAGGTTGAAAAAGCCCCAAAAGATAAATCACCATGCTGAAATTTTGAATTGTCTAAACAAGTTAAGCTCAATATTTTCCTATTAGATGTTATAAAACAGGTACCCTTTTATCCCAAGTTTCTAAAGAATTTGTGTATTGACAGGTGAAATATTATTGTGCAAAAGAAGGTGTTTCTTACATAGTAGGCCAATGCCATTATTTAATAGAAGACTCCACCAAAATACAAAGATCTAGGCTGTCCGACTATTTCATGCATTATAGGGACCTTCAACATTGAGCAAATTTTACTTGATCTTTAAGTCAGTGTCACCCTAGTTCCATATTCTTAGTTTACAAACAATTAGGTTTGGATGAGCTTAAACTCATAGGTATTACATTGTAGTTGGTAGACCGATCAATTAAAATCCCTAGAGGAATGGTCGAGGATTTCTTTGTCCAAGTGCACAAATTTTACTTTCCTGTTGATTTCATGTTTACTTGACATATATTTGTTATACTAGGGTAACCCGTGCCTAAATGCACAATGCAAAATGAACGGTTTTGAGAAGGATCTTAGTGACAATTGGATTAGTCTATTTGAGGTCGTCAGATGAACTTATTGAAGTCTGCCTTGTTTTTATATTATAGATATTAGTAGTTAAATTTTATGTTATATTTGTATTTGTATTTTTATTTGTTGTATGATTTTTCTTTTTGTTGAGAATTTAATTTTTTAGGTTTTAAAGTTATTACGGCGGCACCAAGTATTCCTAATCCTTTAATCTTGGTTTACTATTTATACATTGGGGACAATATTAAATTTAGGTTTTGGGGGGGGGGGGAGGAGGGGTTGTGGGTGTTTAATTTTTGTTTGAAGTTTTATTTATTTATTTAATAGGTAAAATTTATTTTTTTAAAATATTAATTGTCTTAAATCATGTTCTTATGACTTGACTAATATTGAGTTAGGGAATACTTAATTTAAATTTGAATTTGTTTATATTAAGCCTATTATAGAATTTTATACTACGTTTTACTATCACAAGTTGTATAAGCAAGTAAATTTAAATTGAGTGCACGTATGCCTATGTTATTGTTAGAGTTTAAAAAATAATAGGTTTGTATTGAAGGCTTGATACATGTAGTAGATATGATTTATATGTCTCTTGTGAGTTTTTAAGCTAATTTTTCTTGGAGTGATATTGACATTAACTTAAACAGGGATAATTTCATTCAGCAAATTCTATTAAATAATCTCATTATTTTTATTTTGACCAATACTAATATTGTGAATAAGAATTATATTTCTGAATTGTTTTCAATTGAAGTGTGTTTGCCAATAACACTTGAGACGTCATTATAGACCATTGTTGATTTAATTTAAGCCTTAGCTTTATTCTTTTTTTTTTAATTATCACTAGAAGTCATGGTTGAGCTTCTTTATATGAATTTGTATTCTTAAGTCCAACATAATAACCAAGCTAAAAATATAATGATGGCTTATGAAAAAGGGGAAAAAAGTGGATACAAAAGTGAAGTTCTCATGCTTATGCTATCAAAAGAACATACATATGCAGAATGTTGAGTTTGAAGAAAAAAAAAGTTGTTGCTGAAAAATAAAAAAATGTGTTTATGAAAAAAAGAAGAGAGGATGAGTATGAGATTGTGCTATTAAAGTGTGTTTCTTAATGATGAAAAAAGAAAAGAAGGAAAAACAATTGAAAAATATAATTGGGAAAAGTAATGTTCTCTCGAGAAATTCCTAAATATCCCTTGTTTTAGAACTCTATTCCCAAGGTACCATTACAACTATAGAAACTATTTATTTGATCTCAAGAGTGTGTTGGTTGATAAATGACTTATGTGAATAAGGAGAAGACTGGTGATTATTTTGCAGTCTATGTTATTGATTTCCTTTCATGAGATTATATCAAACTCTTTCATTGAAATAGTGGTCATTTGATATGAAAGCTTATGAGTAATCTATTGTTTTGTTTTTTCATTAATTCTACTCACATACAATATTATAAAGTGTGAACAATCACTGTAATTAGAATAAATTCTTTGCTGAGTGTATACATTGGTATCAAAGCTAGCCATTAATGGTTAAATGGGTGAAGTATTGTTGAGTAAATTTATAATCTTGCATCGTTATTTTACACCACACTCGAGTTTAAATGGGAATTCAATATGTGAATACTATTATATTGCATTTAGTCATATGACGTGACTTTGTTTGACTTATTTGTGTTACAATTGGATATTTTCTTAGTTTAATGGTTTATTTTAGTTATATGTATGATTTAGATAATTAATAAATTAAATAAAGTTTCTAGGTATTTTTTCTGGAAACTTTCACGAGACTATAATTCGTCCACTACGGATAACCTAGGAGTTTAAAGGTGTATTACATATGCTAAATTCTATCGTGAAGTTTTTTTTTTTTGGAATTTATATATTACTAGAGACTAGAAATATTTAGGTTGAGGGGGCGTGATTAACCATAAAAAATGTTATTTTATTATATTTAATAATTAGTTAATTAAAATTATTTGAGATTAAATATATTAAATTTCTTAATTTTCCAACTTAATACTTGTTTCGGTCATTTGATTTATTTTGCAGATAATTTGATTGATTTAAAGTAATAATATACAAGACAAATGAAACAAACACTAGAGGAAGGGTCACAGTGGAGAAACACTTTCATAAGGATTAAAAGGTCAAGATTAAAAGATGAAGATTTGAAGATAATATATTAATTTAAGTCTTGTGGGAGTCCAAATTAGTAGGACACTCATTTATAATTAGATTAAGAAAGGATTTTAAAAGATAAAGTTTTGACATGTCTTTATAATTTTGGTCATAATTTTTGACTCCGATGTCTGATTGGCCTATTGTTTATAGCATTGGAAAGATGATTTTTTTTTCCGGTCAAACCATCCGGCATCCGAAAGTCACTTTGGACTCCAACTAATCCAGATTGGAGACGGGTAGAACCACAATGGCGAAAAAACTCTCTTTACCGAACGCAGCTGCAGAAAGAAGATTTCAAGAACTACAAAAGTGTATTTCATAAATTTTCGTGAATAGACCTCTAATCGTGTCAACATCGAGCTTGAAATTTGGGTAGATACGGTACCCAATTCGGGACACACCTTCAAGATTTGATGCATGTGTTTTGACCTAAATGTACTGGTTTTTTTGGCAAGGACTTGTTCAAAGGCCAACCTGTAAACCCCCGCATGTAATAGAACTTGTACCAACTATAATTGATGTACAAATGTATGTTGTATATATTTGGATTGGCTTTGGAAGGGTTTAGGATTAATCATAAAACTAAATATTTTTAGATCCAACTAAGGTTTCCATTGAATCTATAAGGTCGAAAAAAATTGGGAGAGGTAATATGTGGTGTATTAAAAGTTAGGAAATATTCCAGAATGAAAACACACTTAGAGAGAATTTGGGTAAAAAAGGATCTTGGACACTGCTCAGTATTTTGGTCATAACTTTTTATACTAATGTCCATTTGATCTGAAATTTGGACAATAGATAGTAGACATTTAGGGCTACAAAAGTGTATTTCATGAATTTTTTTTTAATTCGACCTCTAAATGGGTCACAAATGCACTGGAAGCTGAAGAAAAAAAAATATGTCAGTCAAACCGTATCGGTACGCGTACAGGTACGCCGAACTCCAATAGCTAAACTGTACCAATACGTGTACCGGTATGATTTGTTTGAGGCTTGTTGAACAGTTAAAAAGATGGGATTTTTGTGTTTTATACCCCTATAAGCCTCACGAGTCCCATTCTTCCATTTCATTCTCACCCTACACCTCTTAGAACCCTAGGAGAAGATAAAGAGAGAAAGAAAAGGAAGGAAGAAAGTTTTCAAAGTTTGGGTTCTTGCTTGAAATTCTTGATTCAAGGTAGAGGATTTTTTCTCATTCTCTTACATTGAGGCTAGGGTTTATGTCTATATGTATTCTTTTGACTCTAGATCAAATATATGTGCTATAAAACTATATTTTCTTGGTATTCTTGCAAAGATTAACATGTTTTAAACAAAGCTTATGGTGGAATAGCTCTCAAATCATTTTTTTTCTTGCTTTCAACCCTTAGTTTTCAAGAGAAGTAGGTTTTTCTCTTGATTCTTCCTATGATTTCGATTTCAAAACCCTAGTGCTTTATGTTGAGTAATGAAATGATATTATTGGTGATCTCTTGCATTTTCTTAGTTGATTATTGAAAATATCACATGCTTAATTTGGGAATTTTTGAGATATGCTTGTAAATTGAGAAAATGAGTTTGATATTATATCTCTTATGAGTGTGGGATGACCATGAGTGACCTTTGACGAGATATCGTAGAGTGGGTAGATGTTTTGCTTGCTTCGTGTGAGTTGACATTTTTCTTACCACTCGTAGTGGAGTTAGTGTTTTGGTAAGACTAACCTACTATCGCTCACGGGGTACCGTAGAAAAGGGTTAGTATACTAATGCCTGAGTTGGATACGTCACTGTCATTGGTATGACATACGCCTTTCCTAAAGGATGGATATCTTGGATAAGATTTGTGTGGGTGTGTGTGGGGTAGATATTACTCAATGTGTTGATTCATGGGGTTTGTCTCGCATCATGTTTGAGATACATATACAGATGATTGTGGAATGTTAAAGTTATGGATTATTGAATTGTTGTGGAAAATGGTTTCCTACAAGAACTTGTGGAAGTATGGGATTCCATAGGGTCTTGTGGGAAAATTGTTTATATTTTGGGAAAATGGATATTTATTTGAAACTTGATTTTTACTGTTCATTTAAATTACTGTTGCTTCTCAAACTTGAGATCCATTCTAAAATGTCCATGTTTTACTTCAAATATTATGTATGTTATTTGTGAAATGAGACCGATCATTTTATATGCTTTTATAAACTTTATTCGAGTTTGAGAGGAATGTTGCTACAGAGCTTAATGCTCACCCCTTACAAATAATATTTTCAGATTATTGCCTAAAGGAGGAGCTTGGAGTTGATGAGCTAGTGCAATGGGAAGTTCCCATAGAAGAGAACGTAGATCCCGAAGGGGACGACGCTTAGTGTTCTATCTTCTATCTTCTTAGATCCCGAAATTTCTTTTGAGGCAATGTAAAGTTTAACATCATTTTTTTGATTTCGCTGCAAGTATAATCTAATTCTTTTGGGATGTAAATGCTATAGTTTGGTATATTCTTTTGGGATAATGATGTAAATTCTATGGATGATTTTATGAAGTCTTATTTATTGATGGATGTATTTAGTGCACTCCTGATGTGAATGGTGATTAGCTAGTAATACTTCCAAGGTGCATTTTGAGACGTTACACAACCTTAGCTTCCTAGTATAATTATAGACTATTTCTATTAAGATAGAATAATTCTAGATCTCATCTTCTACATTTTTTTTATAATTATTTTTAGATCTACCTATGACCATTGAGTAGTTCTCTTTGTACTCTTTAGCCTAGAGTATGGATTTGTGATTTCTTATTCAGATATTTTTGTTTATACAATTCTTTTTTTTTTTGAATTTAATATTAAATATTGATTTTTTCAAGATTAATTGAATATTTTAGCAAAGTTTTATACTCTATATAATTGTTTGTTAACAATATTGAGTTATTGGTATATTCAATGCTCAAGAGAGGTCCGATATGCAAGAATTTATTAACGATTCGTATATGAAATTTAGAACACTTAAATTATAAGGTTTAGAACATACTTGTGTGAGCCATGATATTCGATTTCCTGGTTTCTTTGGCGAAAGGATGAGGTCTTCCTCTCCTTCTTTAAAGTAATAGACAACTCTCAATGGAACAAGACAAAAAATTAGGTTATAAAATGGAGAGAGGAAGACCTTTGCTATTTATAACGAATTTAATGGGCTCTCCTATTACAGACCACAAGTAGATTAATGCATACATTTAATCTCTTCAACCATATCAATTAAAGAGATGAACATAAGCCCACAAAATAGATCACTTAACAATATTGGACTCATCTTATCAGACCATAAATTCAGCCCGCTTTTCACAAACTCAAAATTAACTATCAATTAATGGAAGTCCAATACATAAAATTTTTCAATATTCTTCCACTTGGGTAACATTAATTGTAGTTATTTAAAAATAAAATAAAATTATTTTTTTTTTAAAAAAATTGACTATCGGGGCTAATCAAACAAAAAATTCAATATGGCCACAAAACAAATACGATTCTGAGACAATATCTCAAACAAAATCTAATGCAATAAAACAATTATTTTTGAAGCATGACGGTATTTACATCCTTTATTGATATAGGACCAATCCATGATTATAAAAAATAATAATCCTATTTACATGGATCAAGATGTAGTAGTGTAGCAAGAAAATAATATCTCAATATTTGATCTGATAAATATACTATTTTCATTGTCAATCCCCAAATGATTTCTCTTTAACAACATGCTTCAATAGTAAGCTAGAGAAATTCATCAACTTCAACAATAAGCTCGTATGTATCCAACTTAAAATCTCAATATTTTTTCAAATAGTGCAATCAGAAACATATTTCATTGACAAAACAATCATACTTGAGACATATATAAAGTCTTACGATTTTATATAAAATAACATGTCATAAATGTGCATAATTTTTTTGTTTATAAAATTGACATGATAACTATGATTGGACGTACGTAAACTCCATTCTTTACAATTCGTTTGTAAAGAATTTAATCACCATCGTTGTGTTTGGTTTTAAGCATTAGGAATGATCGGATTAGATAAACTCATCAATCCCTTACCCATCCAATCGGGAAAAAAAATATAAATCTAAAATCTATTCCCGTTATTCTTTGTTTGATTCAAGTATTAAAAATTTGTAGGCCACACTTATTCCATTCAACACTTTGTTTGGATAAAGTATTGAATGTTAGTATAACTATTAAAATTACCAGGAACCCAACTTAATTCAATCCATACACATGTTTGATAGTTATATCCGAATTTACTAGGAATAAAGATATATTTTATACAAATACTCCCCAACTAGAGTATTTTAACCCACCGAAATATAATTTAATTGCATCATTTTGATCCCTGAAATATTGAGTATATTTTTATGTGGTCCTTTAAGCAGATAAAGTCTAGATTGCTAATGATTTTGATTACAAACTTGTCACACGATATCTAAATATGAGAAAAAAATAATAATTTGGTTAACACTAGACTAAAATTTTACCCAAATTTTGGTCAAAAAGCTATCCAATTACACAATTTTAATCATGAGGTATCTAAATTTTGGTCAAGAGCTACCTAAATTTTGGTCAAGAGCTAATCAAATATTTTTTTTGTCCATATTTAGGTATTACATGACAAGTTTATGATAAAAAGCTATTAACAATTTGGATGTTGTCTGTTTGAAGGACCACATTGAAACATATTTAATACTTCAGAAATCAAAATGATACAATTGAAATATTATAGATCAAAATAAGACAAACTCTATATTTTGGGGGATCTCAAGTGTAATCAATCCTAACAATTAAGTAGAATAAATTTTATATAAGGGTTTGTTTGGTTAGCAAAAGAATGGCGGAAAAAGGGAGAAAGAGAAAAAAAAAAGAAAAAATTATGGCGTTTATTTAGCAAGAAATGAAGGTTTCTCGGGAAAAATAATTTTTTCGCATGATTAAATTTTTTCATATTTGATTATTTTTCATTTTCTACAAAATTTGAAAGATTTTTTTTTTTTACAGTGAAACTTGTTTATTTGTTGTATTTTTTACCACTTTGCTTCTATTTTAGCACACCACAACTCTTCTCAGCACTATGAGTAATTCAGACAATTAAATAAAATTTCTTATAACTTTCTTTCTTTTCGAACAACAGAATGAAAATTTTTTAAAATTTTTTTACAAAATTTTGATCCTCATCAAATCACATACAAGAAATTTTTTTTTTCATTTTCTATTACTTTCACTTTCTTTTATTTTTTTTTCTAATCAAACGGACCTGAATGATACGTTTGCATCCAAATACCTCCAAATATATTAACATAAGAGAAAAAGCATATTATTTTATTTTCCAAAAAATGGTGTTATAGGCTAAAGAGATGAGAATATAGAAGGAATCTAGCATGACAACATGAAGTTTCTTTTTTCTTTTTTATATTACACAATTCGATCACCACCAACAGTAAATGATTATTCTATTTTTTTTTTCTTTCTTTCTGTCACGTCTTCTACCTAAACAAAGAGAAAAAAAATGCTCTGTGGAGACACAAAGAATCAGCAGTCAGGTTAGGGTTCCTTTGCGGACAGTATTCTCAGATTCCTGAATAGGAGTCAGATCAAATTCCTGCAGATGGTGGTATGGAAGCTTCACTTCCCGGTTTTCATTTGTATGCGTTTTTTTTAATCATACTGTTAGTTTATAGATTTGTGGGAATTTCGAATAAATGTGAAGGGACCGAGTGAATTAATGATAAGTCGGCTCTTGGGTTGACTTTTGATTTGGGTAGAAGAGCCAAAAAATTAGAATTTTTTGGGCCAAAGACTTTTGCATTTATTCTTTGGCTATTTGGTTTTCTTCTTTGTTAGATTGGAGTTTTAGGTTGGATATTTTAGATCCATTTGCTGTTGGGTATTTCTTGGTTTCAGTTGAAGAAACAAGAGCTGAATTATCTTTTTTATATACATAGTGGTCTCTTTTTATGAGATTTGGTTTTTCTTAGAATTTGGTTCAAAAGCAGGAGGTGAAAGATTGTTGTTTGATGTTTTCCTGTTTTTGCTTTGATTCTTGGGAAAAGGTGATGGTAAATCTTGAAATTTTTTGATCAGATTGTTGGTGGAATTTCTTGTTGAAGCATTAGAGTGGTGGGGTTGTAGTGGGTATTTGGAACAGCAGTTATCAGTAATGGAGCAACACACAGTTCTTGGTAATGGGTCTTCTGCTAATTTGGCTAAAGAAGGGAAAATAGAAGATGAAGAAGAAGAGTTTCGTAGCTGTTGTGAAGATGAGGAGGAATTGATAGAGAGAGAAGAATTGGCTAAGGAAGGTCCAAAAGATGAGCTGGACGAATTTTCTGCAAATATATTCTTTAAGGGTGTATCCATAGCTGAACCTGGGCTCTCTGGAATTGGGGTGATTATGGAAAGATCCACTATTTCTCCTGTTATTCAAGTGCAGAAAAAGCTTGATTTCTATGTGGAGGAATGTGTGGCTGATTATTTTGCTTTGATGGATGGCCTGTTAGAGGCTCAGCAGAATAATGTTAGGCGAGTATTCGCTTTTACCAACTCTGAGATCTTATATGATCAGGTAAGAAATCCCACATTCCAAGAGAAATGGTACTTATTTATACATTTTTATCTGCATTGAGTTTTAATGGCTACAATTTGTTGTGCTGATGGAGCTTTGGTTTCACAAGATAAGAGTTGCTCACTATTTCTGAATGATAAAGTCTTTTGTACTCTGCATTGTTTTGTTTGTAGTGCCTTAAAATAATGTTCTGATTATCTGCTCGTTTGTTTGTTGGTCTTTCTTGATCTACTGGAGTTTTTCGGCAGGATATCTTTTGTTATTTCATCTTTTGATATCAAAGGATAAATATTTGTGAGGTCACATTACGAGAAAAGAAAATTTGAACATCTGACTGCTTTATGTTGTACTTATGTCAGCTCAATATGATTGAAATACCAATCTTATTGAGTTCCATCTATATAATAAGATAGATCACAACTTGAATTTTATCCCCTACACATTTTCCCCCCCAAAACATCGCATCACTCATTTCTATTACATGTCCAATTATTTTAATATTTGATTAATTTATAGTTGAATATAATTTTTATTTCAAATATTATACATACACGATAGTATAC
>CM042188.1:10016331-10030958 GCA_023539305.1 Ilex asprella | reverse complement strand
AACTCGGCTTGGTGCTCGTCTTGGTCTTGAGGTCGGACGTCGAGCTCGTATTTGAATTAGACTTGGATTCGCACCGGAGTCAAATGGCGAAGGAGGAGAGGTCGCAGGAGCGGACGAAGGAGAGGCCGAGCACGGAGCCGGGCGCCCTAGGGGCCTGGGCGGCGCCCTTGGTGCCTTGGGCGGCTCCCCAGGTGCTTCGGGCGACGCTCCTCGCTGCCTCGTGCGGTCTTGGCCCTTCCTCCGTTTTTCTTGTCTTTTGCCACTTGGTTGGCCCAACTACATGGGTCTTTTGGTATCTTCTATGGGCTTCTCCGACTCCGTTCGGATTGGGCCTTAGCTTAGTTAAATCCAGACTCATCAAGTGTGACCGTTATATTCAATATTTACTCGTGATTGAGATCACCTTGTTCTATTACCGATTTGACTTAATTATGTTTTGTGGAAATTTAAGCACTTTAACATATACAATGGGCATTACAAAAATCATGTTCAAAACGCTAGTTTAAAAGTCTCATCAACTTAACTCTATCTAATTTGGAAATTTGTTAATACAATTTTAGGCTCTAAATCTATCTAATATTACAGTTAGTAAGTTGAACTATCATAAAAATATAATAATAGTTAAAATTGATCTAATTTGAATATATTTTTATTCAATTATACAAAATTTATCCCAATTTTTTTTTCTTACTCATAAACATCGTCTTTTATGTATGGTCTTCAATGTTAAACAACTCAACCATTACACTTTTTAGTGCCAGACAATTCACTAATCCGCAATTGCCTCTTTTATTTTCTCTTTTGTCCATTATAATTTTAAACTGCATAATTTTTTTTAAAAAAATATTATTTAAATATAAGAAATTCTCAATCAAAGCGCAATATTTTTGTATTGCATAGTGTGTCTAGACATTTGAGTACTACTAATAATGTATATTACCACAATATTTTAGGTTAGTTAAATATATTAGTATTTTAGTTAGTTAAATATATTATGGTTATTTTCTTAATGTCTATATTAGGTTTGATAATTTTGCACACCGACTTGTGAAATTGAAATGGAATTGGTCCTAATAGAGATTTAGTCTTAACAGGTTCGCATGATAAATTAGGAAACCCACTAGACAGATAAAGTAAATAGGTAGCCACAAATTCAACAAGAACCCGACTAAATTTAATTTTTTTTGACATGATGTAAACATAATTTGTACAAAATATTACCACAATATATGAGTCAAAGTACATGATATAATTAATGTAGTTTGAAAATACAACATCACACAAATATCATCCATTAACATCCTAGTTTACAATGACAATTTTTTTTTTATCAAAATAAAAAATCTACATGAGCAATTGAAAGAGTCCAAAAAATATACTATTAGACTAAGATAGGTTCATAATCTCACATGGTCAAAAAGAAACTTTACTATCCCCCCAACCTCTCTCACTCCTAAATCCAACAAACCCAATGGACAAGGAATCCCTCACCAACGCCAAAAAAAAAAAGCAAAAGCTATCCATCCGTACACAACTGCCTTGACCCCCATGTTCCCCCGCACCATTGCTCTCGAACCCCACACCACATCCACGCTCTTGACCTCACCAGTCACCACCTCTCTCTCTTCCTCTCACCTTCCGGGAAGTAGCTTATCAAATGGGATCAATAACAGTTTCTTTTCGGACAGAAACGAAATACACACAGCACCACTACAATATCGTCACTTAAAAATGATAGTGTCATAAGACCTTAGAGCAACTCTAAGGGGAGTAGCCAAAAATAGGGTGCCAAATACCATTTTACAACCTTGAATAGTGTTTTGGCACCCCTAAAAACACAATCTGCTCCAATGGTAGGTGCAAAAATGGGGTGCCATTTCAATATTTTAATATTTTCAATTTCAATTTCAATTTTAAGTTGTATTTGAATTTCAATTTTAATTTCAAGTTGTATATTTAATACATAATATTTCATAAATAATAGCAATATAAAAAAATTAATGGTGTAATATAACAATACAAAAAAATTAATGGTATAATATGACAATACAAAAAAAATTAATGATGTAATATGTAATATGAAAAAAAATTTGGGGCACAAAGTATCATTTTTCCTTCCCCTTTCCCATCCCAACCGTTTTTTACAACCTCTAATTTCTCTGTCCATGGGGTGCCAAATTTGCCACCCCAAGCCCATAGTTGCCATTTTGCCACCCCCTTTGGAGTGATTTTTTTTGATTTTGGGGTGGTATTTTGGCGGTTATAGATATGCCACCTCATATGCCACCCCCCATTGGAGTTGCTCTTATACACAAGCACCTAACATCAAGGCTATCCGATGTGAGATAGTCTCAACCCCCTAGGCCTGTCTAAGTTGAAAAATTGGACTCACACAAGCAGCGTTGAGACTAGTACACACACACAGTTCTTGACATACTATTGTTTTTTTTTTTTTTGAAAAAAAGGAAAAACGCACACACATACATGACCACTACAATACTGTCACTTAAAAATGACAGTATCATGTGATCTTATACATACACACTCAACACCAAGACTATAGGACCAATAACATTTTGAATCTACTTTTTTTTTTTTTAAAAATATTTATTTAAAAAACAAAAATTACAATATTATATCTTTAATAACATAAAAATATATCAATATGCTCTATTTTAATTAAACGAAATATAAAATATAATTTCAAGATACAAAAGTGTTGTTCACCTACTAGACATAAAAAACCTTCCCGCTTGTACCGAAAAAAAATAAAAAACCTTCCCGTTACTTTAGCTTTCCTAACACTTCCTTACAACGGGCAACACCCCGGATTCTTCCCCCCTCAAACCGATCTCTTCCTTGCTTCTGTTGCATTGTCTTCTTTACCCTTCATCCCAAACGTTTGACCTAATCACTGTTCGATTCTTAGCCTTAAAGGCTGTTTATTTCCGTCATTTAACACCACCCACTCTCTATATAAAAACAAAGCATCAAAATCCAAAACCAGTCCGGAAGTCGTCAGTCTTGTTGTGAAGGGGGGGTAAGTGTGGTGTGGCTTCTTTGCTGATTCAATGGAGAGAGAGAACTACAACCGTGGCCGTGGTGGTGCTCGCGGCCGTGGTGATCGTGGTGGTGGCGGCGGCGGCGGCAGAGGTGGGAATTACCCACATCCACAGTACCAGCAGCAGGATCAGTATCAAGGTGGAGGTGATCGTGGTAGTGGTGGTCGCAATCGTGGTGGTGGTCGTAATCGTGGCGGCGGCGGTGGTAGGGTTGGGAATTATCCAGATCAACAGTATCAGCAGGAGGGACAGTATCGTGGTGGTGGTGGTGGTGGTGGAAGAGGAAGAGGTTGGGGTAGGGGTCAAACCCAGACTGGTGGGGAACAGTGGGGTATTAGGCCAAGTCACACAGATCTGGGTGGTGGAGCTTACAGGACACCAGCCCCACCACAAGGGAGTGTTCACGGTGTGGGGCCCACGAGGGAGGAGTCAACTGAAGCGTATGGCAGAGGTGGGTATGGTGGAGCAGCAGGTAGAGGAAGAGGAGTCTGGAGTGTGAGGCCTTCGACTCCCACTTCTGTGCCTGGTCAATCTCAATCTCAGTCTCAAGATCGGTCTGTCTCTGATAGGGTTCCTGAACAAACTCTACCCGGTAGATCTCTTACCTTTAATCTTAGTTTACAATTTATATCAGTGTGTATTTAAGCGCTTCTGTTTGATTTGCTCTGTTTATTCTGATAAGCTAGTGTGATTGGTTGGGAGGTATAAATATTGGGTATCATGGTGTTATGGTATGATACAGATACAAGATTGTTGTAAAAAGGGGCTGTGTTAACTGACTGAGTTAATTCATCTTTACGAGATGATTGATTTTCTGTTCAGTTTTTTATATTAGTTTTGTTGATCTGTGTGACTTGGTGAAGTTATTATTGAAGATATTGTGTGTTGTCTGTGTTTTTGAAATTACAGTATGTTTCCATGTGTATTTTGATGATATTTGTGCAAGGATGATGTGATCTATGAAGTTTAAAGTTTATTTATCACAATTTTAATGGTTCTATGTAGATGTATTTACTTGGTTGGAGTACAGGGAGAGGGAATTTGTTTTCTCTGGCATGAAATTTAGTACCTGTTAAAAAATAAAGAGGAAAAGTGTCAGTGACGATCCGCCCATTGCAATTGTTTTTGGGGGTAGTCATAACAGTTTTTGGAATATTGGGGGAGGTATTGGTTATGCTGGAAATCATTGCAGTACATGGAAAGTAAAAAAGATTTCGAGTGTGAGTGTCGCTATTAAATTTGTAGTCCATATCCAAATAAACTTTGACTGGGTAAATTCTGTACATGTGCATGGAGTGCTTTTTTGTTTTTGTGATTGTGATTGTGATTGATGGCTTGTTGGGCTGTTATGATTAAGCAGCTTTGGTCATCAAGATTCCTTCTTTCGTTGGTACACTACGTTGCTTGTTTTATGTTAAAATCCATTCCACACGTGGGAAGTTTTAACAGTCCAAGTTAAAGTTTAAGTTAAATTGGTTGCCGAGTAGATTTAGTTACCATTATATATTTAGAGTTGGACCAAGGAAAAGGGGGAATCTTAGATGTTTTTGTGGTAGGGGTTGATTGGGCTGAATTTTGCACGTGTTAGAGCCGGATTGAAGATAGTTTTTTTTTTTTTTTTGAGTACATTTTAGTGTTGTATTTGATGAGTTAACTAGGAATATAAAAAGCACGGATACAAATATGGATACGGGACACGGATACGATACGACACTGACACGTCGACATGTAATTTTTCAAAAAAACAGAATACGGACATGTTGGCAATACGTTAAATTATATATATATATACACACACACATATATATAAAATCATGTGAGAAATTAAAAATATTATCATAATAATCTTTTAATTCATTATTTCCCTAATTCTATAAATTTACATCATGATATCACTATATAAAAAATACAAGATAAGATACACCGATACACATTCAACATTAACATTAATGATCCAACAATCAATGATTACTACAACTATTATTTTAAATAATATTCCACTTCATAATATTAATTTTCATCAATTTTCAATAGTCCTAATTTTGTAGTCCCAATTTTGTTTACATTACTTTCATATTTAAAAGTTAAATTCATTTGTATATAATTTCATATTTGTATTCCAAATTATGTTACATTTATGTCTTATGTTTAATGTAAGAACAATGCTATTTTGCACAAATTGTTGTCCAAATTTTGTATCCCAAGTCACAGGTGGTTGGATTAGTGGGATTCATTAACTCTACCAAAATTCAATACATGAGATTTTGACACATCACTTGGGATACAAGATTTGTGCTAATAAATTTCTGCAACACATCTTTATTCTTAATGTAATGATTAATAACTTTTTTTACATTATGAAAAAAATTAAAAAAAAATTATGATTGTGACTCATATTTCTTTAAAATTATAAAAATAGCTCTTAATTATAAAATTTTATGAAAAGTTCTTAAAAATTTAAAAATAAATCTCAAAACGTGTCCCTCCCCCCAACGTGTCTCGAGCGTATCAGTCGCATGTTCCCAACGTGTCCTGAGTTTGTCGGCTGTGCGTCCCCAACGTGTCCTGAAAAAAAAATTAACAATAAAAAAATCGAACACTCATTTTAATGTGTCCAACATGTGTTCAAGCGTGTCCGTGACACTAACACTCTGTCCAAAATAAAGTGTTCGTGCTTTCTAGCTAGGAACATTTCACTTTTTTTTTAATTAAGGAGCTTGGATTGTTAATAATTCTCTCTCTCTCTCTCTCTCTTTTTGTACTCTTGGTTGCTTAGACAATATGTTGCCATGAAAAATTCATATCATACTTCTTTGATTTGAGTGGTCTTAATTTAAATTAATATGAATGGTTATTAAGGAGTCGTTTGGTAACGTTTTTGTTTTTGTGTTTTCAAAAAAATAAAAAATAGAGAAAAATTTTATTTTATTTTGTGGTAAATACTAAAAACAGAAAATATATTTGGGAGTCATTTGTGTTTATTAAATTATGAAAATAAAAACTAAAAACATGTTTGGTAACCACTTTACAAAAAACAAGAAATATCCTTAACTAACACTCACACAATAAGTAATTTGTTCATTACCCATTTCTATCTACTACAAATTTCCAATATATCCCAAACATGAACTTCAACATTCACTAACATATAAATTCACTAATTATTCGGACAATTCTATATAACATATAACCGTTCTATATAACGTATAACCATTCATTCACTAACAATTCTATATAACATATAAATTTTAACCTAACAATATATTCAACACACACTCACACTCAGCACATAGAACATACACTCACACACACTAACACGAAAATAGAACACACACACATACATAACAGACGCTTGCACACATACTCAACAGACACACTGACAGAGAACACACATAATGGAATTTTTTTTTAGGGGAAAATGTAAAAAAGAGGGGGATGGGTCTATGATGGATTTGCACACATAACGCACACTCAAACACACAAAACACATTCACACGCACTCACACACAACACATTCACACGCACTCACACACAAATACACTAAAATCCACAGATCTGACCTATTCAATGCCTATATAAGCATATATATACAAATCTATGTATATAGATTATTTACACTTACCTTCATAGCGAGAGAGAGAGAGAGAGATTGATGGAGATTCTAAAGAAGCGAAGGACAACTTCTTTCTATCAGGAGAGAGATCGATCGATCGAGGTTCTGGGTTCAAAGCATCGAGGAGCAAAGCTTCATCGTCTTCTTCGGGTGCGTTTGTTCTTTGGCTTCTTTGTGAGGAGTGTGAGACGATGGTGTGTGAGACGAGTGAGAAAAAGACAAAAAATGCTCACTATTTATACCTCCATAAAAAATAACCCTCTTTTGTTGTGAACAGGGATCGAAGTGGAGACCTCATTACAAAATTTTAAGGCAGCCACTACGTGTTTCTGTTTTGGGTTGCTTTTAGCTTGTTTTCAAGAAAACTTAGATGAAACAAAAAAAAAAGAAACAAATACCAAATACGTTTTTGTTGGTTTTTTTGATAAAAACTAAAATAAAAACAAAAAATTCAAACAAACGCACCCTAAATTTTTCTTTGCATGAATTTTGTTCATCATTATAACGTATCTATTTAGGACTATAGACATGTGAGAAGGTTTGTTTCTTTTTCTTTTCTGCTATTTTTTTGAATTATTGGTCCGTGGATTCAAAGGATTTGATTGCATTTTAAGATTTTTGACTAGTTAAAAAATTAATCTACTTGTGTTGCAACATCGACAACTATACCTATATGTGATAGAAATGATTCTGAGGGTGTGGAAGGATATAGTGGGAAAAGTAATAGCTTTATAGATGAGTGGTCTCTTTGAATTGGTTGCATGTTCGGAATTGAAATATACTATTGTAGCCGTTGTTGTGGTTATAATATGGGTACTTGGGGGAGCATTTTGATGTTTATGAACATTTCAGTTGTCATTAGTAACTGTGATTACAACAAAATCAAAAGGCCTGATGAATTTTTTCAAACTTTGGTTGGTTTCAACCTCTTCTAGTAACATGCCTTAACTAAAATTTATGTGTGTAATTGTAGCGTTGATTGTGGGTTTTTGTTCTTCTCAGATTGCCTTTGCTCCATATGCTCTTTTTGTTTGATAGAACTCATGGATTTAGTGTTTGATTAGATCAAGTTGCACTAATCCCAATTACTAAATATCTCATCAATTGGATTATAGAAATCATTTATTGATAGAAACTCAAAGATTTGGCTAATTGTTTGTATGTTTTTTTTTGTCTTATATGGATCCTGTTATTCCAGATATCGAGTCATTAGAAATTTCAGAACAGAAGTCTCGATTGAGTTTTGTGGAAAGTACAGAGAACAGATTTCAGCCCATAAAACGGCCTGACAAAGGGGGCACGCTTGCTGTCAGGTCGGTGAGGCTATTTGCCAACCATTTTCCAGTCAGATTCAATCCAGAGAGCACCATAATGCACTATGATGTTGATATTAAACCAGATATGTCTCTCAGCAGCCGCTCTTCAAGAAAACCAATTCCGAAATCTGATCTGCGTTTGATCAGAGACAAGCTATTCTCTGATGACCCCAGCCGATTTCCTTTGCAAATGACTGCGTATGATGGTGAGAAGAACATCTTCAGTGCAGTGGTACTGCCCACTGGGCATTTCAAGGTGGAGTTGTCTGATGGTGATGACAAGAAGAGTCGCTCGTATATATTTACTATTAAATTAGTAAATGAGCTCAAGTTTTGCAAGCTAAAAGATTACTTAAGTGGAAATCTCCTTCAAATCCCTCGTGATATATTACAAGGGATGGATTTGGTAATGAAGGAGAATCCCTCTAGGCATAGGATTCCTGTTGGTCGGAGCTTTTATTCTAGAGAATTCAGGGTGGAAGATGACCTTTACTATGGCCTGGCAGCTTTTAGAGGCTTTCAACAGAGTCTGAAGGCCACCTCCCAGGGTCTAGCCCTGTGCTTAGACTATTCTGTGTTGGCATTTCGCAAGCGACTGCCAGTCATAGACTTCCTCAAGGAGCATGTTGAAGGTTTTCAAGAAGTAAATGATGTAAAAAAGTTAATAAGAGAAGTGACAAGTGCCTTAAAAGGATTGAAAGTTACTGTAACTCACCGTGTGACCAAGCAGAAGTACACTATTGCAGGCTTGACCAATAAAAATGCACGAGACACTACATTCATTCTTGAAGATCCAGAGGGCAAGCATCCACCTAGGAAAATTGGCATTGTCGAATATTTCAGGGAGAAATATAACAAGGAAGTTATCTATAAGGATATACCCTGTTTAAATCTAGGAAAAAGTAATAAGATAAATTATGTACCTATGGAATTCTGTGTTTTGGTTGAGGGGCAGAGATACCCGAAGGAGCAGCTGGATAAAGAGACTGGCCTGTTCTTGAAGAATATATCGCTGGCTCCGCCGAAGGAAAGAAAGAACAATATCTGTGAGATGGTTCGAGCTGGGGATGGACCTTGTGGGTATGATTTGTAATTAATATCTCTATTTATTCGTATAATATATTGTGCAGTGTATAAACTGTTGTTTCTCTATAAACATTTTTGCATAATTTTACTCTAAGACCTCTATCTTTTTGTTGCATGTTAAAAGGCGTTTTGGTGTTTCTTGAGCCTCTACTTTCTTGTTACATAATTTAACTTAAAGCTGCATTTTTATTTTTTGGTGGCATGATTTAGATTGTAATATTTTCAATGTTCTTTCTTAAAATGAATGATTCTCATAGTTCGCATGAAAAGTCTTCTTGGTTGGGAAAACCTTGTGGTTGGTTGTTTCTAGTTATGGATGCCACCAGGAGTGAGTTAAACCTGGATGCTCAAACATTTTTTGTGGTGCATTTGACTTGGAATTATAATCTTCAAGTCAAGCCATTTTGGGAAAAAAAACTCCATTTTTGAAATATTTCTCGGTAGCCCACAACACAAAGCCCTCAACTACTTCATGAGGATCAAATACTACTTTGTCTTATGCAATTTCTTGGTGGTTTAGATTGCTGATACTCCACTATTTTCATGACATGGCATTATGTAAAATGTTTGAGAAATTGGTGTTAATATTTTCTATTTGTCTAATGAACCTGAACCCCCAGAACGGAGATTCTTTTTTATTTTTAGGACTGTCACTAGAATAGCATTATTAAGGACCTTCTCGTAATAGTATGCTTGATTCAATAATTGATTCAGTTCCCAATCTCTCTTGTTATAGCTTATCATGACCATTAGTATACATGGGAACCTGAGTTTATTGCATTACAACCACCATCTTGGAAGTACTTGAACTTTGTTTTCCATTTGATGAAATTTACTGTGTGAATTGTGTGGCTGCAAATACCGTCTTCATACTGAATCTTTGGTTTGGTTACGTATGTTGCTTCTATTGATATGGGATATGTAAATTGCTTTATTGGGTCTGTGCAGAGAGGTCGCTCGAAATTTTGATATTGCAGTTGAGAACAACATGACAAGGGTGTTAAGTCGTGTCATCCAGCCACCTGATTTGAAGCTAGGTACTCCCACTGGCAAGTTGAATATGGTAAAAGTTGACAGGGAGAAGTGTCATTGGAATCTTCTTGGGAAATCTATGGTTGAAGGCATACCAGTCGAGCGATGGGCCTTAGTAGATTTCAGTTCATATGACCGTTATAAACTGAATGTTGGGAATTTCATTTACAATCTGAGAAATAGATTCAGAAATCTAGGGATCCGCATGGAGGAGCCTGTTGCATGTCGTTTTACCAGCATGCGTGAATTCTCTAGTGTCAATGGGCTTCAAGAACTTCTTGAAGGTGTAGTTAAGGAGGCTAGTGGGAAATGTAAGGGCCGATTGCAAATTGTTGTTTGTGTGATGACTGCTAAGCATCCCGGCTACAAGCATCTTAAATGGGTTTCTGAGACCCAGGTTGGAATAGTTACTCAATGTTGCTTGGCAAGTGAAGCAAACAAAGGTAAGGACCAGTATCTTGCAAACCTTGCTCTCAAGATTAATGCCAAGCTCGGGGGTAGCAATGTAGAACTTATTGAACGGCTCCCTCGATTTGAGGGTGAAGAACCTGTTATGTTTGTTGGGGCTGATGTCAACCACCCTGGTGCAATGAATTCAACATGCCCATCAATAGCCGCAGTGGTTGCGACAATGAATTGGCCTGCTGCCAATCGCTACGCCGCTCGGGTTTGCCCCCAAAACCACCGGAAGGAGAAGATTCTTAATTTTGGGACCATGTGTTTGGAACTAGTCAACACTTATGCTCAGCTTAACCAAATGAAGCCAAAGAAAATTGTGGTTTTCCGTGATGGTGTAAGTGAAGGCCAGTTTGATATGGTTCTCAATGAAGAGTTACTTGATCTGAAGAGGGCCGTATATGAGGAACATTACCGCCCAACTATTACTCTTGTTGTTGCCCAGAAGCGACACCAGACCCGCCTGTTTCTTGAGAATGAGAGTGATGGAGGTCAATCTAGAAATGTGCCTCCAGGTACAGTTGTGGATACAACAATTGTTCATCCCTTCGAGTTTGATTTTTATCTTTGCAGCCATTATGGAAGCCTTGGGACAAGCAAGCCTACGCACTACTATGTCCTCTGGGATGAGCACAACTTTACATCTGATCAGTTACAGAGGCTGATATATAACTTGTGCTTCACCTATGCTCGATGCACCAAGCCTGTCTCGCTTGTGCCTCCAGTGTACTATGCTGACCTTGTTGCGTACAGGGGACGTATGTTTCAAGAGGTGGTGATGGAGTTCCCGTCTCCTCCTTCAGTATCATCTTCATCCTCTCATGCATCATCGTCTTCTTCGTCTGCTGCTTCACTTAACGAGAGGTTCTACAAACTGCACCCGGACCTCCAGAATGTCATGTTTTTTGTTTGAGCAGCCAACATGGCTGTCTAGATCTCCTTCCCTATACCCATTAGCGAAGGAGATTATACCATTCACTGTTGGAAATGCCCAAACGCAAATCAAATCTCCTTTCCTAAGCACTAGTTAAGGAGTTTGTGCGTGAATCTAATGGGGTTTCATGTGAACACTTTGTGCATGGATCTAATTGGGGTTCATGTCTTTGTGCTGCCTGTTCCCATGGTTCTTGGAGCCATGTAGAACGAGAGGCTTGGTACAACCACTGTTAACTAGGCTATGAGTACTGTGTTTTCTGGATCTTTGTGTGTGTTTGAGGTCTTCTTTATCTACCATGTGGGTTAAGCAGTTGTAGGAGCAGGATGTACTGGGTTTGATGTGTTTGTCTGAATGTATTGCTCAAGCTATGGATTATAAACAAGGGACCCGGTCACCCGGTCCTTGGGTTGTTTCCCAGAATAAAATTTATGTTTGTATTTTTTTTTGTTTTTGGAAATCATGTTTTCTTTTTAAAAAAGGTATTCATATGAAAATGCTCTGTTATGCTGTTTTTTTTTTGGTAAAGCTCTGTTATGCTTGATTCCGTACGTTGTGTTGGATTAGTTCCATTTGCTGTATTGAATGAGTTTAACTAGTCACTAACAAACGTGGATCAGTTGGTGAGTGACTGTTCTAGCTTAACAAAAATCTTGATTTCGAGTCTTAAGAATGAAGCTGTGTTCGGTAGGAAGAGTTTTGTAACTCTTGTGGTCTTATCTAGTTCGAATCCGAATTAGTCAGAGTCCAAAGTGATTTACTAATATTGAATGGTTTGATTAAAAAAAAAAAAGACAAACGTAGATAGTACTAGAGTGTGACGTTGAGTTTGAGGCAAATTATAAACAGAAACATCTTAGGTTCGTCTCTAATTAGTGTTTTTCGGATTTAACTGATAACTATAGTTATCGGATAATAACATGTATTCGGAATTTACTGTACCAAGGTGGGCCTAGTGTGACTTGCCCAAGCAAGGTTCTATGACTTCAAAACTAATGGAAAACAACCAATTTAAAAGAAGTGGGAAAGGGTAACAAGTTTAGAACCTTAGCCTTAGTTTTAAAATCTAGATCATGGTCAGGCCCTTGGCTTCAGAATTCAGAGATTTGGATGATTTTCCAAGTTGTCACAATGCTTCTAGTTTGGGTTAGGTAAACGGATGTACAAAGAAGCCATATCAGAAAAAGAACTTAAAATTTATTGGGGTACACTTCACTTGTTATTGTCACATGATCATGATGTGTATAACTCACTAAAAAAAAAAATCTTGGTTGGAATTTGAAGGTGAATTGTGGAGCCCGAGTGCCATGATATCTAGTTGTGTGGGACTGTTTCTACTCCATAAATATCCATTTCTACCCTATTAAAATTTTTATTATTAAATTACTATATCCAGCCCTTTTATACCCACCATATTTTAACTAAATCCACCTCATGTTATATACACCATTTTAATAACAAGTTCACCTTCCATCTTCTCATAATTAAGATTTCATTCACCATCTCCTCTCATATACCTTACACAAAAGAACTTTTTCAATTCACTGTGTCAAATATCGAGTCAGTTATAGTTAGCTCGAGTCAAGCTCATCTGCTGAATTTAGTTTTGTGCTCACACTTGACTCACTAGAAGTATAAGAGTATGAAAATCAAACTTGATCCAAAAAATAAATTTCATTTCTTAGAATAAAAATGCAAAAAAAAAAAAAAAACCATTAAAAGTTATTAATCAATTCTAAAATAATCAATGTCTCAATAAAAATATACCAAAACTCTGTAATCAGACTTCAAATCATCGTATGTACTTGCGTGTGCAACTGAAAAATAATGTTACGTGAACTAAATTTGTATATCTCCACATAGCATTACTTACTGCCCACATGCACAAAACAAAACACGAACCCCCAAAGAATGAAGAACACGGCAAATATACTGCACCCACACTCCTCTCCCCCAGCCCCAACACCCCTTCCCCAAACAAGATAATGTACAAGGCACCACTAGGAAAAATAGTAGGAGAAAATTTTACACATGGCTCTGTTAATATTTTGTGTATTAATATGTATATTATTTTTAATTATCTTGATTTAATTTTTTATTTATTTTTTAAGAAGCAAAAATATTGATCAAGTTCTTATATTCAAGTTTTGTCAATAAATATTTCTCAATAATAATGTAGTTAATCAATTCAATATTTCTTGGGATATAATTGACCGTAACAAGATTTTTTCAATTTAAATTTTAAAAAGCTACTTTCTGCTAAATCAGCTGACTAACTGTTATTGGTACTATTAACAAAATGCATACATTTAGAAAATAATCTAATTTTTTTATGTAGTTTAGTTTCAATTTGATTATTGGTTTCAATTTTTAAAACTTTTAATTCTAAAATTAAATCTAAGTCATCAATCAATATTCTCCTCAATCGGCGAGAGTATATATAATCTATTCTACTGGTAAGAGCATGATTGAGGGCTTTATACTGTAGTCTCTAACTCTTTAATTGGTCATTAGCTCTACCCCACAACCCCTTCATATTCCGTATCTTGTTGCTTCTTTACGTGCTTTTCTCGATCGAGCATTCCTGTGCTTAGCAAAGAGGCAGTAGCATTTAGGGTGGTAAGAATCAATATTCTTTTCTGGATAAGTTGAGGAAGGCTTGTAGCAAAACGCTTTCATGCAGGATAGTACAACACTAAGAAATGTTGCTTCGATTTCTTTTCTTTTAGTTCTCCTTCTTGCAGGTGAGGACAATAAGCAAATTATCTTTATTAGAATGTTTTTGCAATTTTTTTTTATTTAAAGATTTTAATTTTTCTAAACTAAATAAAAACCAATTTTTTTTCAATGTTTTAAATTGTTAAAATACATTTAATTGAAGAAAGAGTTTGACCAACAACATATATAAAGTAATCGAGAGAGAGTCGTGAACAGAAGATTTTTTTGTTGGAAAAATCAAATTTAATATTTATACTAGAGTTCTTCTTTTAAGGATTTTATTGGGCTTAATCAATTGAAGAGTATTTTTGGGTTTAACAAGGCTAGGTATTGATTTGGGCCCTAAAAATTTGGGTCTTATATAAAACTCAAAAAAAAAAAAAAAGGTTTTTTAGGTATAGGTATAATTT
>CM042188.1:9988049-10002457 GCA_023539305.1 Ilex asprella | reverse complement strand
ATCTATAAATTTTTTGGAAGAGAGTATATTTCTGATTATAGGTGTGTTTTTAAGTTTTTATTTGAAAGATTTTCTAGATCTAAATATGTATTTGAGTGAAGGATAGAAGATGAGAGAAGTTGGTTGAATTGGGACTGAAATTTGTGGGCTAAAATTTGAGTTTTATACCCAAATCAAATTTTCGGGCTGTAATGGGTTAAAGCGGGCGTTACGGTGGCGATACGGGGGCGTTACGGAGGCGTTACAGAACAGTAACGGGTGTTACGGCTGTGAAATTCATTTTTTTCGTTATATCGGAATCGGACCATGCCGTTATTGTTACGTAACGGCCGTTACGCGCCGTAACGGCCGATTTTCAAAACCATGGTATCACCGTATCATGTTCTGCAACTTCCTTTGTTGTATAAAAGGAAGTTCCATATCGTTGTGGAAGGCATTTTCTTAGCATAATAAGCATATTTGTCGTGTAGGTACTGCATTGTTTTCAGGACACAACATTTCACATCTAGATGGTAGAAGTGGGAGAAAACTTACTATGCATGCAAACCATATCACTGAACATTTTTATAAGCATTTTGACGAGGAAGAGTAATTACTATGTGCAAAAACCATGGTTGAGAAGGAGAACCAGAAGATCATGCCAACTTGATGTGAAGGAGGACCCCTAAAATCTTCGTTTATTCGATGTTCAAGAACCCAAACCACAAAACCAATGAAAGCAAACGAGCAAAAGCTTATCACCCAAAGATCCCATGTCAAAGGCTTCAAGAAAACCCATGCGTTATTTCTCATTCTGTCTTTTATTGGTACAATCATTAACACGCCAGATTGGGTGTAGGGTAGAGTAAAGTCCACATACAGTGACCTGTTTGCTGTAATTGTTGTATCTGCTACCACAGCATCATAGTTCTGTTTATTACTTGAACAAACAAAAGTCTTGCAGTTAGAAAGAAATTACCTAAACTCCTTTATTTTCTTTTTTGTGTGTTGTTTTTTTTTTTGGGGGGGGTGATTAACAAAATTCTTATTAGTAAATTGTTTGATTCCAAAACCATGACCATATGTGAAGGAATAGTTGTGTATGGAACAAATTCATGATCATAAATATGAAAAAGTTAACATTTTCAATATTAAAAATCAAAGATCATATATCTATTTCAAACAAATCTTATTATTTTCCAACAACTACTGAAAGTAACATTTTGTAGATACATTCCAAATACACTCATCTTCTTCAGATCATTAAATGCTGCTAATATTAATACTGATAAACTAAGATGAAAAAATGATACTAATAAGCATACCACAAAAAAAGAAAGAGAGAGAGAGAGAGAATTACCTTAAGATACACCAGAAACACCCAGTCGTCATAACTATAATGAATAATCTCGCATGGAATGTACTCGTAAGGAACAGCATATGGCAATCGTGTCATTGCAGCGTCGAAGACATCTATGCTGTATCCTGTGACCACTGTCATGTTAGTGCCAGAATCATGTCTTACATTTACAAATTCCATAAAAGATCTTTTAACTGGAACTCCTATTCTCAGCTTGTTTCCATTTGTTGGAATCACCCAACCCTTGGGAACATCTGTAGTATCACCTGGCCAAAAGATGGCTCCAAGTCTGTTCTGGGAAGTGAAATATGTATTTGTCTTTGTTAAATTTATATCATAAAGAAGTCCATTTTCCACAGTCCAAAATCCAATCCCTCTCCATCCATTACCTATCACATTAACCATCTGATAAGCAGATGACTGTAGCTGCCCATCAACTAAAAGGAAATCTCCACTAAGACCTCTAAATGTAGTATTCGAAATAACTCTCAGAAGATCTGGACCAATTTCAGAGACCCCAAATGTTTCAAGGTCTGTTGAATTTTCTGAAAAGTTTGCCTTCAAAAAGCCAGGATTTGCAGCCCCTACATTCTCAACTGCCATGGCCAGAGCTGTGGCTGCATCATGTGCCCATAGTCCAAAAACATTCAGTCCAGCATTAAGAACAGTGGGATTGTCTTGTTGGAACTTCCTTCTCCATCGAATGGTAAAATTTTCAAGTTCTTTTGTCCTCGGAACATACGATTTCACCCCTATTACCCCTTGCATAGACTCAACACCAGATGGATCCATTGAACTCAACTCATTGGTTAAGGCAGTGGTTATGATCCAAACATAGCCATCACTCATCATTCCGAGATCTTTTGCTTTGGTAAAGAGCCTAGCACCAAGATATGGTAACATGTGCACAATGAAAACTCTGGTTTGCATTTGGATCAGCTTGCGTAGTTCTGCAACAATTTGATCATCTGTGGCGAGCGGTGGGATAGTGCTCCAGTAGGGTATACTAGTCTCAACCTCTTGCAAGGCCTTGGTCAAATACAGTATTATCCCTTGTCCAAACTCATCCTCTACGAAGATGGGCACTGCTCTTTTCCATCCAAATGCTTGAACAATCGCACTTACGGCTTTGACTTGAAAAGCGTCATTTTGGGTAGCACCAATGAAGTATGGGCTCCAAGTGGACGAAAGAGAAGCGCTTGTTGCAGAAAATGAAATAATAGGGACTTGAGCTTGGTCTCCGAGATCAATTACAAAGTCTGCCTGCATGGAACTCAATGGTCCTAAAATGGCTTGGGCTTTAACATTTTTAAGTAGGTCTAGAGCTGTATCTCAAAACATAATGATCAGATTCAGTTAACTTTAGAATGTAGAGCATTAGACTAAGCTAAAGCATATCAAATATTTAGTTTATCAAAGAAATGGCCAGCAGGTAACACTAAGTTTATTTGAAATAACTAGAAGTGCGACCAAGGTGTTGATTTGCTAGCTACATATCAACATGATATTTGGGTTATGGCCAATATAATTGCACACATAGTAAGCTCATGAAATCCAACATTGGGTCCCAAAAATACTTAACCTATACAAAGTTTAGAGTTACCAAGAAGGCCCTAATTTTTCAGTAAAATATAGGCCAAAAACTTTTGATAAGGTCAACAACCCCCAATTTGGTTAGATTCTTCCATGTTAGTACATAAGCTTCTATATTTTCTATTTTATCCTTCTATACTAGCTATCTCTCGAAATGCTCAAAAAGTACTTATGCAACAACAATCTTAGGCCTTTCTACAGTTTCTTAACCGAATAAGAATTTAATTTATGTATTCAGACTTCAGAATGTTAAGCCATTCTTATTAATTCAAATTACCAAATTATTAACTTAAACTACCCATTTGATCAAGTCAATGGAATCTGAGTGAACAAGGAAAAGTTTGATAATTTAGTACAAATAAAGTGAAGAAAATTCAAGAATTTGATAATTGTGATTTTAGCTTTAATCTATTGAAAAAGTAACCGAAATAATATCTATTTATGTATAAAAATAAAACCCATACATCTAATCTCAAAAAATGCTACAAAAAATGAACCAATACATCTAAGTTGTATTTAGTGTTTCTTCATACTATGCAACGCAAGCAATTGAATTATAGAAGTTTAGCAGTGACTAAGAAAAATATTTCCAGATCCTCTTTAAGAATAGTTGACATTTAAAGAAATTTGGACTTGATAGCATTATGTTCATAATTAGCTAATAATTGTAATTATATCAAATAATTTTGATAACATTCAAAGAAAGACACCTTCTTTAATTGGGTTAAAGATTAAGTATCCAAACAACTATCTACCAAAAAATTTCCTTACTGATAGAGAAAAAGAATGACAGAGACCCAAACTCACCCAAACTCTATCTACCGGAGATATTCCATGGGGAAATTCGAATAATATTCTACTCCTCTTGTGTATCTCTCTCATGTTACAAAATTATGACAACCCTGTACTGTATAATACAACTATTCAAATGGGTTTCCCCATGGCTGTATCTTCTGATGGTGGATGTGGTCCTACACACCACTATTCAGATTGGTTTCCCCATGGCTCACCTTCTAGTTCTACTTCCGATAACACCCACAAACGTCTATGTCAAGTTTGCAATCATATCGGCCATACCGTACTCCGATGTCCTAACCGATTCAATGAGGCATTCCAATACACGCTCCACAGTCTTCTTCTCATGCTTACCATGCTTCCTCGGATTTTTGGTATCTGACTCTGGTGCAACTCATTATCTCACAGCGGATATGTCTAATCTTAAAATTTCCTCCGACTACGATGCAGTGCCACTGTCCAAATCAATACCGGTACAGGTTTGGAAATTAGCCACACCGGCTCCTTCTCCTTTCCAAATCACAATTCTTCCATGTAACCCTTGTCAAACACAACCTTCTCTCTGTGCACCAGTTCTCCAAAGACAATAATTGTTGGTTTGAGTTTCATCCGTCTTAGTTTTGTGACAAGGACATTCACACAGGAAGGTTCTACTCAATGGCCCAAACTCTGATGGTCTCTACCATCTCAAGTTTCCTTCAGTTTTCAATAAAGTCGCCCTTCTTCATGATGCAATTGAACGGTGGCACCAATGACTCGGTCATCTGACCCTTCAGACTGTTCAATCCATCTTGCAGATCTTTTCATATCAATAAGATCACTCCAATATGTGATGCCTGTCAAAAAGGAAAAAGTCCCTTTCCTTCTCCTTCAACTCCGACAAAGGCTCCACTTGAAATAATTGGGAGATGTTTGGGGTGCCACCCTTATTTCTTCTTTTAATGGCAAATGTTATTTGTACACTTTATGGACGCTTATAGTAAATATATATAAAGTGATGTTTTGCCATGCTTTGTTGAAGGAAAATGCTATATTTATCAATTTTTCTTACAAATTTTTTTATCTCAAATGATGTGACACAATTTTTGTAATTGAACATGAGACCCACTCATCTGACGGTGAAAAATTGTGTCATATCATCTGGTTAGAAAATTTGGTAAGCATAACATTACCTTTTGTTAAACTTAAGTTGTTGGTTGAAAATCTTTCTTCCACATGGATAAAATACTTGCACAGTGATTAGGGTAGTGAATACTGCTCAGTTTCGTCTTATCTCACTAACTGTGGAATTGGACATCGGGTATCATGTCACCATACCCATCAACAAAATGCAATCGTGTTGAATGTAAGCGCTGCCATATTTTTGACATTGGACTTGCCCTCTTAGCTCATTTCTTGCTTCCTTTCACATTTTGGGATTTTTCATTTGAGACAACAACATGTCTCATCAATTGCATTCCTTCTTGAGTTCTTATAATCTTGCACCGCTGGAAAAATTATTTCAAAGGAAGCAGGATTACAATTTTTTGAAGGTCTTCGGATGTGCCTGCTATCCATGCCTCCGATCTTATCGTCACCACAAGCTTGAATTTCGATCAACCCGTTGTCTTATTGGCTATAACCACTGTCATTGTGGCTATCAATGTCTTGACCCCGCAACTCGAAAAATCTATATTTCTCGTAATGTGGTCTTTGATGAGAATTTGTTCCCTTTTGCAGCAACTGAATCTTGACACTGACACAACTTGTTCAAACGTTGTTTCTCTTCCTCCTCTTCCACTGATACAGCCTACAAGATCCCCCGCTCCTATGCACTGTTTAGGAACACCTACACCACCAACACGCCCTATCTTCCACAATCGAATAAAGCACATTGAAAATTGCTTTCCATTTTGTTCTCCATAATGCGGCCAAGGAAAATCTTAAAGTCAATTTTTTATCCACCCAATATCAAGTAGTGGACATCTTAACTAAGTCCCTATTTACGCCTCGCTTCCAGCTTCTTCGAGATAAGCTTAGTCTCCTTTACGACAACATTTTCTTGCAGGATGTTTTAGAGACGCAAACTCTATCTACTGGACATACTACATCGCCTAGTGATAGAGTCCAATAACTTTGTACTCATCTATTGTATCTTTCTCATGTTATAAAATAATCATAACCCTCGCACCATGTCTTACCCACTCTGATAAGAAGTGGAGATCAAGGAGAGTATCAAAACAGAATCCCAAGTATCAGGATGGAGGATAGGAAGTGGGAAGGCTAGGATTGCTACATGAATAAGTCAAAGTAGTTTGTTAAGATTTGTGTGCTTGATTTTTTAGTTTCTGTTACTATGTTAATTTAGCCATTGCATCAGACACTTAGAGTGTGGCTGTGCATTAGGCTTTGTTAGTGGAGTAGCAGGTCCTATAATTTAGGCATTGCAGTTGCAGTGCAGCTTTGTTAGTGGGTAACAGTTCCTCTAATGTAGGCATTGCAGTTGCAGGATTGCTAGGCTTGGCTTGTATATAAGTCATACATCAGAATAAAGGTGGTAGGAAGCAATTTTTTATCCAAACTTACTTGTGGTTTGTTCTTACCCTGAGAGAATTTTGTATTATCTGTAATTGCTAAACACGCTTTGACTGGGACCTCTTATCAGTGGTATTAGATCAGGTTGAGCAATGGCTACCAACAAGGAACGTATTGAGGCTTTGGAGGCTGGATTGGGAGACGTGCAGGATGGTGTGCAACGACTGGAGGTGGGCTTGACTGATCGCATGCATCATTTAGAGGAGACAATCAATCGCCTATTAGAGGTCATGCTATCCAACAAAGAGTCTTCTAGCCACCACCACGTTGATCGCGAGGGTTTTTCGCACACCAACAGAGACGATAGTGAAAGAGGCCAACAATTTTTTTCATCCAAGACGAGCAAGCTGGAGTTTCTGAGGTTCACCGGCGATGACCCAACTGAATGGTTCAATTGAGTGGCAGTGGTTTTGCCGGACGTACAAGGAGGAGGGACGCACGTTCGTGCACTGCCATCTCTTCCACCCACTAATCGCACGACTGCAGCTACACCAGTTAGAAGATTATCCTGGGACGAAATGCAGAAGCGGAGAGCACAAGGGCTGTGCTTCAATTGTAATGAAAGATTCACGGCTGGTCATCGTTGTGAAAGGTTACATCTGCTCGTATTGGAGGGTCCAATTGGAGTAGGCAACGTTATAGATGAGGAGGTTACAGAGGAAGTACCAACTAAGGAGGATCAAGAAAATCAAATTGAGCCAGAGATTATGCTACACGCGTTGACGGGATGGTCAGCATCAAAGACCATGCGCGTAGCAGCAAAGGTGGGATCGCATGATGTTGTGGTTTTGATCGATAGTGGGTCAACCCACAATTTCATTAGTGCACGTGTGGCCAGCTTACTTCGGTTGCCCGTGATACCCACCAAGACATTTACAGTTCGCGTTGCAAATGGTGAAAAGCTCCATTGTCAGGGAAGATTTGAGAAGGTACAAGTGCTTTTACAAGGCATTCCCTTTTCATTGACCCTTTATTCTCTCCCATTAACAGGACTTGATTTGGTGTTGGGGATTCAATGGTTGGAGATACTCAGATCCATAGTTTGCAATTGAAAACAATTGACCATGGATTTCCAGTGGGCAAATCAGGCTCGACACTTGCAAGGAGAGACGAGTCAACCAGTGCAAACTGCCTCTTTTAAAGAAATTTCCAAGGAGTTTCATCAAGGGCATTCACTATTTGTAATTTATCTGCAGTCAATGGTGGAGGAAGGAGACGATGATATGCATACCAGCATGCGACAAATGGTCAAGACCTTTGAAGATGTGTTCCTGGAGCCCACGCAACTACCACCGGTGAGAGAGGTCGATTACTGGATTCCATTAAAGGAAGGAACCAAACCTGTCAATGTGCGACCATATAGGTACGCATATTTTTAGAAAGCCAAGATTGAGAAACAAGTTCAAGAAATGTTAAGCTTAGGGCTCATTCGACCCAGTACCAACCCTTTCTCCTCTCCAGTGTTGCTAGTGAAGAAAAAGGACGGGAATTGGCGATTCTGCACCAACTATCGAGCCTTTAATGCTATAACCATCAAAGACCGTTTTCCCATCCCCACTGTCGATGACATGTTGGACGAACTACATGGAGCTTCGTATTTTACCAAGCTTGATTTGAGGGCTGGATACCACCAGGTACGGGTTCATCCCTCTGATGTTGCTAAAACTGTCTTTCGTACTCACAACGGGCATTATGAATACTTGGTTATGCCTTTTAGCTTATGCAATGCCCCTTCTACATTTCAAGCGACTATGAACTCAATATTTCGGCCATACTTGCGAAAGTTCATATTTGTTTTCTTTGACGATATCCTAATATATAGTCCAACTTGGGAGTTGCATCTGGAGCATGTAAGAATCACGTTGGAGATTTTAAAGCAGCAACAATTTTTTATTAAGGCAAGTAAATGTTCCTTTGGGAAGCAAGAGTTAGAGTATTTGGGCCATATTGTGACCTGTCATGGTGTGAAGGTGGACAGTAACAAAATTGAAGCAATGGTCGCATGGCCACGTCCTACAAACATCTCAGAGTTGCGTGGATTTTTGGGTTTGACAGGCTATTACAGGAAATTTGTGCAGAATTATGGGATTTTAGCTCGTCCTCTCACCAATCTTCTCAAGAAGGGGCAATTTGGGTGGAATGAAGAGGCGGAGGCCGCTTTTATCGATCTTAAACAGGCTATGACCACTACACCCACATTAGCCATGCCAAATTTTAATGAGGCGTTCATCATTGACATCGACGCATCTGAAGATGGAATAGGGCAGTTCTCACTCAACACGGTAAACCAATTGCCTTTATGAGCAGAGCTCTTGGGGTATCTAAGAGATCATGGTCCACCTACGCCAAAGAAATGTTGGCTATAGTGGTGGCTATACGTATGTGGCGGCCATATTTACTGGGAAGGAGATTCTTCATCCAAACAGATCAACGCAGCCTCAAGTATTTCTTGGAGCAGCGCGTGGGCACACCAGAAACAACAGAAATGAGTGGCAAAGCTGCTGGGCTACGACTATGAAATTGTGTATCGTCCAGGACGTGAGAACTCAGCTACAGATACGCTGTCCAGAAAGCCAGGCAACCCCGTTCTTAACAATATTTTTGTTTCACAGGTTGACATCTGGCAGGAAATCAAAGATGCAGCTGTAGATAACCCATATATGGAGACTATGGGCCGAATCGCTAATGACCAACCAGAGGGTCCATATACTTGGAGGAATGAGCTACTCTCATTCAAAGGCAGGATAGTGGTTCCAAACGAGCTGGGCCTCTGCAAGAAGTTATTGCATGAGGTCCATGACACTAAGTTTGGGGGCCATTCGGGTGTGCTCCGCACTTAAAAAAACTGGCTCAACAATTTTACTGGCCTTCAATGTACAAAGCAGTCCAAGAATATGTTAAGGAGTGCCAAACATGCCAACGTACGAAGACAGAGACACTTGAGCCAGCAGGATTGCTTCAACCCTTACCCATTCCATGCCAAGTGTGGGATGACGTGACAATAGATTTCATTGAAGGGTTGCCAAGATCAAATGGTAAAGACATAATTTTTGTCATTGTCGATAGGTTAAGCAAATTTGCACATTTCCTTTCTCTGTCTCACCCTTTCAAGGCAAAGATAGTGGCGGAAAAATTTGTGGAGGGAGTAGTGAAGCTCCATGGCATGCCATGGTCGATCATTAGCGATCGAGACCCAATATTCATTAGCAATTTTTGGCAGGAGTTCTTTGCTATGTCAGGAACCAAGCTTAAGCTCAGCTCGGTGTACCACCCACAAACCGATGGTCAAACCGAGGTTGTGAATCGATGTGTGGAGCAATATTTGCGTAGTTTTGTGCATCAGTGGCCCCGCAAGTGGACTGAGTTCTTACCTTGGGCGGAGCTGTGGTATAATACCACGTACCATGCTTCCACAGCGATGACTCCGTTCCAGGCCTTATATGGCAGGTTACCTCAAGCTCTTCCGCCGTATCGGGATGGCCTTTCACCAGTCCAGGAGGTGGATTCCCAGCTCCTAACTCGAAATGAACTGATCCAACAACTAAAAAATAATTTGCAGGTAGCTATTAATCGCATGAAATAGACGGCCGATGAGAAACGCCGTGATGTGGAATTCAAGGAAGGCGATATGGTTTTGTTGAAGCTCCACCCCTACAGGCAGCAAACACTTTTCAAACGTGCTCATCAGAAACTTGCAATTCGATATTATGGGCCCTATCCAATCGTTCAAAAGGTTGGCCAGGTCGCTTATAAGCTCCACCTTTCGGATGGTGCACGTATACACCTTGTTTTTCCATGTTTCCTTGCTCAAAAAATATGTGGGGGGCTCAACAGACTCAAGTAAGGAACTTCCACCTATCACAGATGAAGGGGTCCTCATTTTCGAACCAGAAGCAATTCTTGATACACGCTGGGTGAAGGAGGGGAAGAATTTTGTGGAGGAAACTCTAGTGAAGTGGAGCTGATTACCGTCAGAAGAAGCTACGTGGGAACGTACTGAGTTGTTGCACAACCGGTTTCCTTTTACGGACCTTGAGGACAAGGATCCACTTCGTGAGGGAAGTGTTGATAAGAAGTGGAGATCAAGGAGGGTATCAAAATAGAATCTCAAGTATCCGGATGGAGGATAGGAAGTGGGAAGGCTCGGATTGCTACATGAATAAGTCAAAGTAGTTTGTTAAGATTTGTGTGCTTGATTTTTTACTTTCTATTACTATGTTAATTTAGCTGTTGCATCAGAATCTTAGAGTGTGGCTGTGCATTAGGCTTTGTTAGTGGAGTAGCAGGTCCTATAATTTAGGCATTGTAGTTGCAGTGCAGTTTTGTTAGTGGGTAACAGGTTCTCTAATGTAGGCATTGCAGTTGCAGGATTGCTAGGCTTGGCTTGTATATAAGTCACGCACCAGAATAAAGGTGGTAGGAAGCAATTTTTTATCCAAACTTACTTGTGGTTTGTTCTTACCCTGAGAGAATTTTGTATTATCTGCAATTGCTAAACACGCTTTGACTGGGACCTCTTATCACACTCACTAGCTCTTTCGTCATTCACCTTACCGTACTATCGATCATTGTACTCCTCATCTATACTAAATGTCCATATTGTACGTTCTTATTCACAAAGAGTGACCTCGACCAACTGAACAAATGTTTTTTCAAACATACTTTGATTTTTGTAAGGTTCTTGCAGACAGTCGTACATGATACTTTAAGTAAATAAAAGAGCAACGATATTCATACTCCATCGATGCCCTCTCGTGCTTCAACTCTTTCTTTTATGCAACATGCAGACATTTATGCCCTTAACTCATCTAAGAAAAAGATAGTTATGCCCTTGGCCTCTCTAAGAACATAGATAAAGAGGGATGGTCAATCTCCCAGCCAAGGCCCTCCAAACCAACACTCACAATCGGGTGAATCGTCCCCACACAAAACACATACCCTTGCAAAACAATCTCCATCCGAAAGCCCAACCTCATAACCTTACGGCTAAACACTCCCATGGCCTTGTTATAAGCAAAAGTCACAAAAAATAAATTAAAAAAAATAGAAAAACTACATAACACAAAATATACATGGTTCGACTCGAAAGCCTATGGTCAGTAACAAAACTTCACTATCAACAAAGAGAGATTACATAAAATTCTCTAACGAAGAGAATAAAATTAAATAAGGATGTCCAAAATTAGGAGCCAATATTCCCAAGAGAAACTATATGGTCAGCAATCTATTTATAGACCCAAATTACCTTGTTTCCTAATACAATAGGTCTTTTACTTGAAGTGGAATCTTAGATTCCTTTCCAAATCCCTAATGAGAACAAATTTCAAATTAGTTTCCTACTTGGAGTGAAATACAAGATACCCACAACAAATCTCCACCTTGCCAAGTATTTCAATTAAGCCATCAAAACAAATGCAAACGAACTTGTTGTCTTCTCCACAAATCCCGTAAAGAGATAACAAAAATACTACAAACACCCACATAAAATCTCTATCTTGTCTTTTATTCTTATCAAACCATCAAAAGTAAACGAGCTAGCGTCCTTCTCCAGTAATCCCATAAGGGGATAACTCCACTATTGTAAGCATCCATGACAATCTCCACCTTGACTTAAAACATCCACCTTTCTAAATCCCTAAGAACAATACATTTCAAACTAGTTCCCTAGTAGGAGTGGAATACAAGGCACCTACAATAAATCTTCACCTTAGCTTATATTCATCAAACCATCCAAACAAAAGCAAGCATACTAGCTACCTTCCCTGCAACTCCCGTGAGGGAATAACACAAATATCACAGACATCCATAACAAATCTCCACCTGACTTGTTCGCTCCCTAAATCATCAAAACAAATGTGAATACAACTTGCTACCTTCTCCACAATAACAAATATTGAAAATCTTTTAGTGGTGATTAAAGTATATTATCAAGAACTTTTTCCAAACCATTCCATCAAAGCACCGATATGTATCTGGATCCACCATGCAGTAAAACTGTTTTGACGATCAAAATTTTCTACATTGAATTTTTTTGTAGCTATCCTGTAATTGAAACTCTGATATAAGTTTGTTATGATCAAAGGCTACAAATAATAAACCAAACAAACTAGAAAAATATATAACATACAAGTACAAGTGGTTCGGCTCTAAAGCTTACATCCAAGGGCAAAATGGAGCGACAAAGTTTCACGATCAACAAAGAGAGATTATAAAAATTTTCTAATCAAGATAATAAAACCAAACATGAATACCCACCACTGAGGCTAATATCCACAAGACAAAATAAGTGGTTCACAATTTGTTTATAAAACCAAAATACCATGTTTCCTAATTTAATATTTTAAAATTGGTGTTTTTCTTGAAGTAGAATTCCAAGGCAACCACCATTCCAAATCCCTAAGGAGAACAAATTTTAAATCAATGTCTTATTCGAAGTAGAATACAAGACACCCATTACAAATCTCCATTTTTGCTTGTATTCCCAGCAAGCTATCAAACCAAAAGCGAACGAGCTAAATGCCTACTCCACAAATCCCATAAGGAGAACACAAATACCATAAGCATCCATAACAAATCTCCACCTTGACTTGTACACCCACCAAGTCTCAAAACAAAAGGGAACTTGTATTGAATTTCCGTCAAAAATGATCATTGTGTCTCATCAAGAACTACTGTCAAAACCATTCCATCATAGCAAGATTATATTTTTGGATCCACCATAGACTGAAACTGTTTTGACCATCAAATTTTCCTAATTAAATTTTTGTTGTAGTCATCTCGAAACCAATTGCAGGCTACAAATGAATAATAGATGGAACAAAATAGATAAATATAAAACAAACAAATATACGTAGTTCAGCTCGAAAGCCTATGACCACGGACAAAGCGCAGCAACAAAGTTTCACTATCAACAAATAAAGATTATACAAAATTCTCTAAACAAGATAATAAAATTATACAGGGATGCCCAAAACTAGAGCTCAATATCCCCAAGAGAAAATAAATTATCTACAATCTATTTAGAAATAATTATATTCAGATCCCCTAAAGTTTGTCACTTAATCACCTAGACCTCCTAACATTTAAAATATTACACATAGTCCCATGCGATTTGCACGCACGTAACACATAGACTCCTAAAACGTGAAGCATGTAATACTTAGACATTTTAAGTTTAAAATATTATATTTAGGCAAAAAATACTCTAATTAAAGATTGAAAATCAAATATTTTAAATTTTACAACCTAAATTTATATTCTATTATGTCATTTATTGAAATAAAATTAAAAATAAAAATTTAATTTTTTATTAAAAAAATTATAATTAGTATTGCTGATGGCAAATTTTGGATGACCTCCACGTTATTTTGTTGTACTTTGATCACCTGAAAAAGAAGTTGGATACCGGAGAGGAGCTTCGGGGATCGACTCTCCAATGCTTAAGTTAGTAAGTGACTCAAATGTATGAATTTCGTTTAGAAGCTAGGAGTGACATACGTTGAGCATCTTGGACTAAATGAACTTTTCACCTTGGGTCAATGTTTCTATCATCAAGTACGAATATATGATATAAGCCTAATCAACACATTTGTATGTTCCATTATATCATCCATTGACATCAAACTCCAATAAAATCTCAATTGTTTTGAGGAAAAAATAGTAATTAGTATAAATATATCAAAGAACTCAATTTAATACTCATTTGCATACAACTATATAGTCTATTTGAATAAAAATAAAAAATATTGTCAAACTATAATAGACACAATATCTTCTATCTTTAATTAGGGTAATTTGGTTGTTCAATAGATTTCGTTAGTTCCGCAACTAATAAGTGGTCTAAGTGTAATTTTTTAAACTTGAGAGATTTAAGTGTTATAAGCCCACAAACTTCAGGGGGTCTGGGTATAATTTACTTCTGGATATACTAAAAGACATTGACGATAATGGTCGGAGTTTGTTTGTTTAGCGAGAGAATAGAAGAAAATGCAAGAAAGAGAAACTTTTTAAAATTTTCATGTGTTTGGCTAGCATGGAAAAGAAAATAATAGAAAAAATAATTTTCTTTCATGCTTGAGTTTTCTCACAAATAACCAACTTTTTTCTT
>CM042188.1:9964746-9983049 GCA_023539305.1 Ilex asprella | reverse complement strand
ATCTTGAACCTCTTGAAAGCTTTCAAATCGAAAGCAATGGCGGAGACAGAGATATTTATTCACATTTGTATGACTGGATGGGTTTCAAAAGAAAAATATGTATAAAAGCACAAGTACATAGAATAGGGAGAGTAGGACCAAACTAGATTAGTCAATGCAGGTGGACATGAATAAAACAAGAGGAAAGTTTTTGCAGTGGAAGCTTTCACGAAATTGTTGCACTCATGACTCCGGACTTCCCAAAGTTCTGCTCTTGGCTTGTTGGGGGATAGAGGGAGAATGTATCCAAACTAATTCTTTAAAATTTTACAAGAGTTTATTTAATTATAATTCAAAAACTTACGACTAATTATAAAATATTATAATTTATTTTACAAAATATAAATTTTAAAAATCAAATTAGATATTTTAAAGTTGAAATTATAATTATTTACAGCCTCACTTTTAGATATATAACTTAGCTTGTAAAAAACATCTTCGACTATTACCCAAATTTTAACTTAAAATTTAAATTTAAGTAAAAAATAGATTAAAAATAAGCTTTAGTCATTTAGTCAAACTCATATGAAACAAAAAAATATTCAAAATTTTAATGGACAAATTTCACTTTCTTTTAAAATTGTAATGGTTCATCGTCCTCAAAATTTGAATTTGTCCTTTTTAAATTTAAATTTGTCTATTAAAATATTTTATATTAAATTAAATTTTTTATTCAATTGGACCAGTAATAGTTATAGCAGACCCTTTCATTTCTCTCTTTGGATTCACGATGACATCAGCATTGAATACACCATTTGATGGGTCAAGTCTAAGGGTTCAACTCATGTTTTAAACCCAGTCTAAAATAATGGCCCAAATCCAAAAGATCTAGCAAGTCCAACCCAATGTAGTCCACCTCGGTCAAACTAATCAGGTTCGAGGAGCTACATTAACAGGGAGCATGCAGGTCATCCAAGAATCTTATCCTCACCGCCTTGGAAAGAATCAACCCACACCTTATCTTTTGACCGAGTCTCATGGAGAACACGTAACTGTCTCGACCGTTGAGAATAGATCTCCAAATCCACCATATTAGTTGTATAGTTACTATTAAGTCGTCCCAATCTGTTAGAAGACAACTATAAATTGTAAGTCCCGCCAACACTTGGGGAGACATCACACTTAGTCGAGCACAACTCTCTCCTATCTCTCTAAGTTTATAACTCTTTGCTCTCCTTACTCACTTAAAACAATAAAGTACCCAACGACCCTAGCCATTCAAAGTGGACGTAGGTCACGTTGATCGAATCATTATAAACTTTGTCTCATTTACTTACTATCTCTCTCTACTTTAATTACTGCATTTACTATTGATAAATTGACAGGTGGTGTACAAACTCAATTTGTGCATCATCAGTTTGGCGCTGTCTGTGGGAACGACAAAATTCTCACTTCTAAACACTTTCTCTGTTGAATCAATGACGATCACTATCAGATCCATAAATCAAGCTGAAGGCAATCCAACACGAGATGAAGAGGTTGTTTTTCTACCAACCAATCTCGTTCCAAATGCGTAGCAGATGCTGGACACTTTATAAGAATTCACTGGACCACCTGGAAAATTACAAGACCTTGATACAGCTACACAACGTCCCCGACAAAATTATGTGCAGAGTGTTCCCAACCACATTGAAAGGATCCGCTCGACAATCATTCGCCAATCTCTTCCCATCCTCCATTGGCTCATTTGCTGAGCTGAGTAGGTCCTTCGTGTTCCACTGTATTAGAGGACGCTGGCACTAGAAGCTTGTCACCTACATCCTTAGCATAAAGCAGGATAGAGATGAGAGCCTAAGAAGCTATCTCACTCGTTTTAATGACGAGGTCCTTCAGGTCAAGGAGCCCAATGAAAAGGCCAACATGACCGCCGTCCTAGGAGGCCTCTGGTCATCAAGTTTCCTCTTCTCAGTGATAAAGTAACCACCGAAGAACATGTCAGAGCTGTTGGCAAAAGCTCAGAAGTACATGAATACTGAGGACATCACGAGGGCAAGACGAGGTGAGTCTTCCCGAACAAGCGAGAAGAGAAAGGAAAGAGAAAGAGACGACAAGAAGGAGACTGGCAACAAGCGCAGCAAGACAGAGAGGGAAAGGGTACGTGCCAAAGACCGGCTTGGTCTTACTCCTCAGAGAGACCGAGAAGTATTCACCCCTCTCAATGCTATTGTTGGGCACATCCTATTTCAGATCCAAGATGACCCCGCAATAAAGTGGCTTGGAAGGGTGAAGTCTCCTCCAAACCGTAGGAGCCTGAACAAATATTATCACTTCCATCGCGACCATGGCCACGACACCGATGATTGCTACGACCTTAAGGGACAGATTGAGGAGCTCATACAACGTGGTTACCTTCGTCAGTATGTTCCTAGAAGGGATCAAGTCCCGTCACTACCTCATAATCAGGAAGACTAGCAACCCATTAGAGAAATCTACACCATCTCTAGAAGGCTAGCAGGAGAAGGAGAATCATTCTTTACCATGAATGCCCATGCCAAGAAAGTTAGGTACCTCGACGAGCAACGCCCATCCAAGGTGCCCAAGCATGAAAATAACGAGGTTATATCCTTCTCAAACAAGGATCTAGAAGGAATTCAACGCCCCCACGATGACCATCTAATGCTCACTATGACCGTCGTCAACTTTCAAGTACGAAGGATCTTGATGGACAGCGTCTGCTCTGCGGATATCTTGTTCGCAGAGGCTTATAACAAGCTCAACTTGGGCAGAGAAAGACTACAGCTTATCCAGTCACCCCTCATTGGGTTCTTAGGGAAGAAAGTATATCCCCTAAGCTTCATCACCTTATCGGTCTCTAACGGTGCAGCACCCCAGAACTCCACAGTCATGGTCAACTTTTTGGTCATATACTGCCCTTCGGCTTATAACATAATCCTAGGGTGACCTGCTCTCAACCCCCTGAGAGTTGTGCCCTCCACCTACCATTTCATTCTCCTTTTTGAACCTTGAATAGAGTCAGAGAGGTCTGACAAGACCAAGTAGCAGCGAGAGAGTTCTACGTCTCTACTATGAAGACCAGCAAGCCATTGAAGGCATAACAAGTGAACGCCTTTGACTCGAGGGATGACGCCACCATTAAAAAAGGAGAACCAGTTGAGGAGCTAACCCTGGTGGTCTTAAATAAGGATCATCCAGACAGAAAAGTGTACATTGACTCCTTCATTTTCTGAAAATTTGGTCTTGCCAGCTCATAGAATTTTTAAGGCTCAACATGGACGTTTTTGCATGGTCACATGTAGACCTCGAGAGAATTGCAATGAGGTCACCACCCACCGCCTAAATGTCGACCCTCACCACAAACCTGTTCGTCAAAAGCGAAGGGGCACATCCACTGAAAGGGCCCAAGAGATGGACAAGGAGGTGAGAAAGTTGATAGAGAATGAGGTGGTTAGAGAAGTGGCATATCCTGAGTGGCTCTCAAATGTGGTGATGATGACTAAAACTAATAAGAAGTGGCGGCTCTACGTCAACTTTACCAAGCTAAACAAGGTGAGCCCTAAAGACAGCTACCCACTGTCACGAATTGACCTACTCATCGACGCCACCGCAGGACACGAGTTGATCACCTTCCTGGATACGTACTCTGGATATAACCAGATTAACATACACCCCCAAACCCGGAGAAGACTTCATTTATCACTTTAAATGGGACCTACTGCTACAAGATCATGCCCTTCAGACTAAAGAACGCAAGAGCAACCTATCAACAACAAGTGAACAAAATGTTCCAGTCTCAGATCAGACGAACAATGGAGGTTTATGTGGACGACATGTTGGTGAAAAGCCTCACCGCAGTAGATCACATTGACCACCTCCAAGAAACTTTCAATGTTCTCAGGTCCTATCGCATGAAGTTAAACCCTGAGAAGTGCGCCTTTGGTGTAGACTCAGAAAAATTTCTTGGCTTTATGGTCAACCAAAGGGGAATTAAGACAAACTCCAGCAAGATCAAGATCATCCTCGATATGAAGTTTCTCGACAAAGGAGCTTCAGCGCCTCAATGGGATGATTGCAGCACTTAATAGATTCGTCTTTAAGTTTGCAGACTAATGCTTGCCTTTCTTCAAGATCCTTCAAAAAGCTTTTGAGTTGGGACCTGAGGCAGAGGAGACCTTCCAAAGACTCAAAGCCTATTTGGCTGCGCCTCCCATCCTTTCGCATATTACACCAGATGAAATTTTATATTTGTACCTTTCTGCTTCCTCGTCGACGGTCAGCTCCTTCCTCATCAGAGATCACAATGAAGTACAAAAGCCCATCTATTATGTGAGCAGAGCATACCAAGGAGAAGAAATCATATATTCAGGGCTAGATCCTGATCAGCCCCAACGGCACTTTGGAAGCTTTACGTGGACGGCTCCTCAACCAATTAAGGAGGTGGAGCAAGCTTGATCCTGATCAGCCCCGAGCCCACTCCCCTCAAGTATACGGTGTAGCTCCACTTCACCGCCTCCAACAATGAGGAGGAGAATGAGGAACTCGTGTGTGGGATAAGATTAGCAATTGAGGAAGAAATTATTACACAAAATCGTCAGAGACGCCTCTTTGTGCGCAAATTGAGGCCGCCATTTAAAGGTCTACCTCAACACAGGCTTAGCTCAGCCCCACCACCTTAACACTTAGAGCGATTCTTAGTTGATTGTCATTCAAGTGAAGGGTGAGTTTGAGGCAAAATGAGCCAGAATGCAAGAGTACCTTGCAATGGTAAAATCCCTGATCGTCAAGTTCCAATACTTCCAAATCTGTCACATCCCAAGAGAGAACAACATGGTCACAGATGCACTTGCTAGGCTCTCCTCATCCTTGGAAGTCCCTCCAAGAGGACCAGCATTCATTAGTCATCAATTTAAACCAAACAGGCTAGACGTGGACGCCGCAAACGTCAACTGCACTTCTGCCGAATCAAATTGGATGACCCCGATAAGGACATACATCCAAGAGAGCGTGCTTCCAGATGATCCCTTGGAAGCCAAAAAACTCAGGATGAGAGCCTCCAAGTTTACCATCTTACAAGACACCTTATATAAGAAGGGCTACTTCTTGTCATTGCTGCGGTGTCTTTCGCCCAAAGAAGCTGACTATACCCTGCGGGAGATCCATGAAGGGGTTAGTGGAAATCACTTTAGAGGACGCTCCCTCACCTATAAAGAACTCAGACAGGGCTACTTCTGGCCTAGCATGATGAGAGACGCGTAGAAGTTCGCTAAGAAGTATGACAAGTGCCAGCGCTTCGCCACTGTGCCTAGAAAATTGCCAGAAGAACTCACGGTCATCACATGTTTGTTGGCCTTCTCCAAATGGAGAATCAATATCCAAGGCCCCTACCTCTCAGCAGAGGATAGTACAAGTTCGTTGTGGTAGCGGTCGATTACTTCACTAAGTGGGTAGAGGATGAACCTTTAGCAAAGATCATAGACGTAAAGGTCAAAGATTTTACCTGTAAGAACTTGGTCTGCAGCTTTGGGATATCCCACGCCATTATTAGTGACAACGCCAAGCAGTTCAACGACAAGCTCCTGAACTTCTACTACTTCGACCTTTAGATAAAGCAACCTCATTCCAGTCTAGTGCACCCGCGTCAACCTCAACTTGGTAGAGGAGGCAAGGGAGATATATGTGGTCTACAACGTCGAGTATGAGCGCCGCGTGGCGAAGTACTGCAACTCAAGAGTGAAGTCTCGTTCCTTTTAACCAGAAGACTTGGTCCTAAAAAAAGTGATCATTGCTACAAAGGATTCACACAAAGGAAAGCTATCCTATCTCATAACAAAAGTGGTGAGGCCAGACACCTACAAGATCTAAAATTTCAAAGGGAAGGTCTTGCCCCATCCGTGGAATGTCAAGCACTTGAAGAGGTTCTACTAGTGACACCTTAGAAGAGTAGAAAATGGTAAAGTTGGGGAAATTCAATATATTTTCAAACATCTTTACATTTCAATCTTTTATACTATTTGTCATTTAGTTTTTATTATTTTAAATATATCTAAGTGTAAAATATATGTGTATACATAGAAAGAAAAAAATGAAGGGCTATTTATGTCCTTTGAATTATTTAGTGATAGTAGTTGTTCTAAGTAATTTTATAGGCATAAAGGGATAATTATGTTCTTTTGATTTCATTGGTCAAGTATGTTATGTTTAGTATGAACAAAATAATATATTCGAATGGTAAATTACTTGTTATTTTAGCAAAAATCGACACCAAATATATGTCAACAAAGAATTAAAGTATGTATTACAACCATTATTCTCCCTGCAACATTTAAATGAATAAAGTTTGTTTGAAAATGTTGGAATCTGTGTGATACATTGTTAACACATATAACTTATTTAATTTCTTTACACACTCTTTTGAGGGATGCCCAAGTACAACACAGGTGAATACAGTGTAGGGTAACATCTTAAAAAATAGTATCTATGTTTGCAATCACAGAAGTTAAGAGAAAGATCCATTAATTAATGAACCTATATATGCTAAGATAGAATGATTGAGGTATCTACGCCACCACTTTAGTGTATAATCACTTTATTCTTTTTCACGTAGAACCCTACCTTTTGAAGCACCCAAAGCTTTGATCTCTTTGTCATTGGCCAAACCCATTCGATCAACAACTGCATTGAGCTAGCAAATAATTTCGATTAGACTATGCATCGAACAAGAGAAAAAATTGAATATTTTTTATTTAATATCTCCACCTTGATTCAAGCCAAAACCCTTCTCTCAGTCTAATATCAATTCCACCCCACACTATCAAAGTAAGAAGGAAAATAAAAGAGTGCAAATGCTTTTAATCAAAAATTTGATCCTTATGCATATAGTAATAAGAAGGGTACTAATCACATTCTTTCAAATTTCAATCCACACAAAAGACTTCAAATTGCACAAATAAGATGGTACTATCTCCTTATATTAAAAGTCGTTGAATTTAACCCTAAAAGAAAAAAAAGAAACAAGCGGAAGTGAGGCATCAAAACTCCTAATGACAGATCTAAAATCATAGTTATGTAGTTTAGTGAAGTTTAAAGCGATTGTTTTATTTTGATTTTTCATTTTTGCCTTTTTTTTTTTTTGCTTAATTGGGTTGGGTGAGTGATTCTTGGTTACAAATTAAAACATTCACAATATCTAGAATGCTTCCAACATATCTAGGCAGTGCAAGATTAAACACTCCAAAAGTGTCACTGCATTGTCATGCATATAGTGACTACGAAGTTTTGCATCCATAGGCACAAATTGAACTTTGCAAAAATTTTAGCATTTCCGTGAGAAGAGTAGCTCACTTATAGACCAATTCCCTGAGCACTCGTACCCCCACCCCCCCAGGCGCGGGCGATTGTTGGTCACTAATTGTAGGAGGAATATATTTAATTTGAAACAGATTAGCACAATGAAATTTCAGAAAGGGTAGTTGCATAAAAAGTACAAGAATATATTAATACGAGTGTTACGTGTTGGGTAAATATAAAGTTATATTCATGTATTCATGTCATACCCTTTCATCCAACCCAGAAGGGCTATTGTTGCAATACTTTTGCCTGATCCAAATTCAGAGAAGTAGAACTTATATCAAGAGCCCAAATCAACAGCTCATGTAACCAGTGACTCAAGAAATTAGATTGACATGAAGAAGCCAGCGAATTCTGCTACATAGTGCATTGTATTCCAAGATGTTGCCATGTGTTGACGGAATTTGCACTGACAATTAATTTAGAAATATTTTTTTGCATACATTGACTCTCCCAAAGTGTCAAGAGCAAGCCACAAATTCCCCCAGTATGTTTATTTTGACATCAAGTTTTCTAAAAGCCTACTTCTAGTTGAAATAAATCAATAAACTTAATTACAATGAAAATTTGTATTTTATGTCTCTCATCCATTTTTGTTGATCCTCAATATAAAGATATAGAAAATTTGGAAAAAAACGATTCATTCCTACATTTCGAGGCAAATTGTAGACATTAAAAATTTAACAAATTAATGTCTATAATTGAGCTCAAATTAATTAGATAAATAAAATTGGGTTGGACTTAAATTCTATAACCTAAATAACACAAGCCCAAATTTAAGTAATAAGGCTTGTCAAAATTAAACTAAGCCAAAATTTTATAGCCTAAATAATACAAGCCCAATACAATTAAGCAGGCTTGTTGAAATTAAATTAAAATGGACTAAAATTCTATAAACCCAAATTAAATAAATTTTTAAAAGGTAAAGTGGGTTGGACTTAAATTCCATACATTAAAGCCCACAAATTTATGGGTAGCCCATTACCTAAAGTCCACATAAGGGTATTCAGGTAAAATACCTTTATATGGATAACTATTTCTACCACTATAAATAGAGGTCTTGGGGTAGGCCAAGAAAGGGGGAAAAGGAGAAGAAGGCAAGGAGAAAGGAAGATCGAAGACGCTCTGCTCGAAGTTCACTAAAACCTTAAAGCCTTGCAAGTTCATCTCTAGAAAGAAGAACACACCGCCAATGTCCTTCTTCATAAAAAACCCAAGTCATCTTCAAGCCATTCCAAACGAAGAACGGTGAGAAGATTCATCCAAAACATCCTTAAATTGAAGAGTGGGAGATACAATGATTCAGCTCTCGTATTCATCAAAGCCACCACCAATTGAAGAGTGAGAAATACGCCAATCAGGCCCTCATCTTCACCAAATTCCTCATCTTCACCAAATTCATCATCTTCATCAAATTCACCGAGAATCAGAGGATAGTGCACGGGAGAAGCACGCCGAAGAGAGTCAACACTACATTCTTTTACTTAAAGTCAATCAAATTGACTATTGTAACTTGACCTTATTTTGTGTTAATTTATTCACGAAATTTTGTCGTTACACAAATATTTGATGAAAATATTAACTAAGTTGACAAAACTGTAAGTTTTTTAATCAATTCACTTAGTTTTATCGAAATTTGTAAATCACACATCGAGCTTCCCATGACACAGTGAATCCTCCACTATCCAGAGATTGTCACAAAGTGTCCAAATAGAGAATAACCAATATAAGGATTTCAATTTATTGTTAGATGTTTCTAAAACTTTTCGTTCATGGTCTAATTTCAACTGCATAAAAAAATAAAAAATAAAAAATAAAAAATCTTATAAGCAACAAACCCAAGATTCATTCAACCCCAGATATTCCAACTCTAATTAAAATAAAGTTAAAGAATATATCCCAAAAACCTATCATGTGAAGGATTTATTCATAGTTTGTTACTCAAAATAAAGAATCAAACAAGGCAAAGAAAACCCACCCCAAATCTGTAAAACTAAATAGTGATAATTTTCCCGATTGGCTTTGGATGGCTGCTTAGAATATCTAGTCGTTAGTGTTTGGCACTTGAAAGTCTAGGACAACACTAGGTTATCTTTAGGTTGTACATTTTGAGTTATTTGTAACTATTAATCACTAAAATAATATGATAAAATAACATAACTTCCAAAATGATTTTATATAAAAAAAGATCTGATATCAAAAATTTATTTATCGATATCTGATTCTAACCAAAAAGTATATCTCCAAGTAGAACATCTCCAGTTGATATACCCACATTTCATTGAAGCTTTTAGTAACAATAATTGCACTTCTTGATAATGGGTCTTTTAATGGTTTGGTCAAAAGATTGATCAGGGCTTCCATGGCTGGAGAACTATTGAAGAAAAAGACACTATATGAGAGAAAAATTATGTGCCCTTTTAGTGCCCCCAATGAACAACTGCAATCAATATTCGCATAGAATAAAGTGAATTTCCTATAGCTAAAATGACTTATTTTTGTTGAATTCTTGAATGGTAAAAAAAGACAAACACAAGTATTAATAGTACAGATATATGAAATTATTCCACTTTCAATAGTAGACTAATGTAAATTAATATTTATTGTTAAAATTTGTAATGTCCAACAATTTATTATTTTTTGTCTTTCTAATTGTTAGTTCCGTTTTAACATGAAGGATGAGGATAGTAAAGATGACTTTTTAAGATTGTTTAAGGGTAAAAATGGTAATCAAAAGTTTTCAGTCTAAGATATTTTTATTAATAGTATAGATATCAATAATTTTTTTTTTAAGATTTGTATATAATATATACTTATTTTGTTTTTTTCTAGAAGAGAAATGTATATGGAATGATTAGAATATAAAAAGTATTTGGGCGAAGGTGAATCTATTTTTTATTATTGTTAACATTAAAAAAAAAAGATTTTTTTGTATATTTGATTTGTTTTCTAATTGTTGGTATTCTGACTAAATCAAGATCTAATTAAGAAGAACTTTTTTATGATTTTTATATTTTCGTTAAACATTTTCTAAGGTGAGTTTAGTCATTAATTGTGTATAGAATGGGATGGACTTAGTCCTACGATGGTTATAGCAAGAGTGGGCTTAGTAAATTTGTAATTGAGAGTTTAATGAGATAAAAAATATATTTATGGGATAAAAATCGTCCTCATCCTATTTTTTTTGGTCCCACGATGGGACTCAACCTATGTAGAGGTCAAAGCTCCCCATAAAAAACTACAACAAAAGATGCATGAGTAAATATTATTGACATCCCTAAGGTTTATCTAACACACACTGTTTCTTGTGGTTTCAAAAAGTGCAAAATTTTTTGAAGTTGGAGTAAAGGTGGTAAATGGGTGGGTTGGATTGATTATGAGTTGGATTAAATTGAATTGAGTTAAAATAACGACAAATTATGAAAAGGTACACTGTTTTATATTTATTTATGTAAAAGTACTTCAATATAATATATGTATATAAGTACTTTTGTGCGTAAGTGTTTCATGAGGAGATATACTTTTGTTGATTTTAAAATTTTTCTTTTATGAAGTTACCCATTTCTTTTATTAATGGGAAACAAATCTGGCAGTTATATTGGAGGATTCAGTTTTCTAAATTTATAGAATAACATTTTTGAATTTTAAATTATATCTTCCTCTTTCATTTAATTGAAATTATTCAAATATTTATTTTTGTTCAAACATTCATGTCTTCCCCACATTTGAATAATTTTTTTTTATATATAAATTGTAATGAGGCATGTATGTTTTCACCTTATATAATCTCATTGGTTGTTATGAATATTTTTTTTTACATGAATATTTTAAATTTAAATTTGTAAATGTGTTATTCGATTTGTTTATAAGTAGTAGTGGTATATGTTGTATTAGTACAATGGTATACGATAATGTCACAGTGCTACAAAACAATGTTGCATTGATACAAGTCAATGTCATACTGATATAAACCAAATTCGTACTGCTACAAATCAATGTCACACTACTATAAGTCAATGTGACGTTGCATACATTGACATGACACAATGAAATATCACAGTGGCACAATACACAAAAAATGTATGACACATATTATGAATAACTAAATCTAATGTAAATAAGATTACATAGTATCAAAAATAAACAAAAGAGGGCGAATTGTATTTGTGGGTGGAATTATAGTTGTGAGGAGGTGGTGACGTTGGTTGTGGTTTCGATCAAATAGTGTATGTGAGGTTGGAACGTTTTGAGGGCGGTGATAGCAAGTAAGGTCTGTTGTGAGAATGCAGTTGTATATGACCTCTTTGATTTTCTTTTTTATTTGACAAATGATCGAACACTTGATGTGCATGTATTACCATGCACCAGAAGCAAAAAGATAGTTGAGGAAAACAAAGTAGATAAAATTAAAACGTTGAGAGAAACATTATTTTTCTTGAGTTATCAACTTCTTTTCCAAAAATTTAAACGATCTCCACCATCGTTCTTCTCCACAATGCACATTTTGTTCTTCAACGATTGATGTTCGGTGTGGTATTAACAGTGTGATGCCGACTTTTTCACTGTGAAACCCTAAAAAAATGATTTCTAAATGACGATTTCCACATAATGGTGGTTTTAGGGAAGTTTTGTCTTCCACGTTAGAAGATCACACAATCTGGCGATAATGGTGGAATAATGGGTAACTGTATATATTCCTTTCCTTCCGGAGATTGAAGCAAATGTTTAGGAAATTGTTCACCTTCTATAGAAAAGGGTATTTTAGCCTTTGGCTATGGCTCATGTATATTTTTATTGATATTTTTAAATGTGATACTTTTTGCCCTTATATTTCTAATAAATGGTACCACCCTGAAATCTCTTAAAATAAATTCAATCTATTTTTCACTCACGTATTAAATGGGTTGTAATGAGTTGAGTTTATAACAGGTTAGGTTAAACCCATTAACCCATAAAATAATTAAAATTCTTAATAGACACACATTAGTACATCAAAATACACACATATTAGTAATACACCAAAATATAAACATACACACACACAAATACTAATACACCACAACACATAAATTAATACACTAAAAATACACACACTAATACACAAAAAATAAACACACATATACTAACATAAAAAGTAAAACACATTTAATAAAAAAAGTTACACACACATAATGAGTCGGGGTCGACTATGGGCCATGGGTCGTCCGTGGGTAGTGGGTCATGCTTCATAGGGTCAACCCGCGGGTCATGGGTGGTGTATGATGTATTAGTGTATATGTGTGTATTTTTTAGTATATTAGTGTGTGTATTTTTTGGTGTATTAGTGTGTGTGTATTTTATGGTATATCCAACTCATTTATTTATAAATGAATTAAGTATATTAATAGGTAGTAAGTTAAAATTGACACCTCTAGGTTCAAGATCCATATATAGTCAACCCCTCTCTGTTATTAATTGACCGTTGTTTGACTAAATAGAATTTGCCTCATGGTACTTTGACCGAATACCCGGCCTAATACTATTCGAGGCCATGGCCAAAATTATAACAATAATGCTAGAGTGACCAAATTTTGGGACCAAATTTGGAGCCCAAATGACATGGCAGCTGATTTGGGCTTCTTTTTTTGTGCCATGTCATTTGGGCCCCAATGAAGACTTCAAATGATATGCTGCCATGTCATTTGGGCTCCAAATTTGGTCCCAAAATTTGGTCACCCTAGCATTACTCAAATTATAAATGTGACTTTTTAAAATTTAGTATTAGTATATAAATAACACAACTAAAAATTTGTATAAAATTTATTTTTTTTAATTTTTTTAGATGTTAAATTACTAATTAACCATCCATACTTAAGCATTATTAATATATCATTTTGAATATATAATGACTAATTTACTCAATATTTTTGTGACATAATTCATTACAAATAGGAATAGTTTTAATTTTAAAAACCCAAATTTACAAGAGCAATTGGTTTGTGTATTCTCAATACTATTGTATAAGCAATACATATATTCGGGAAAAAAAGCCTAATATACTAGAAAAAAGAAAAGTAAAGTAAAGAATAAGACTAGTCTTTCTATACAATTTATTGTTCTGATTAAGGTATTAGTGTTTGTTTGTAAAATCACTTTTACATTTTCAGCTCTGCAAATAAATCTAACTTAAGTATATCAAAAAACTGATCACGTTTTACAAACGTATAAAAATGAGATAAATTAGTTGAGAGTAATGTTGTTGAGAGCTACCATTCGAAAAAAATGTTGTTGAAATCTAAAAATCTAACATAATTTGATGACGTAGTAATGTGATCATATCAGTTCAACAAGACCTTATAACTTGACTTACCATTAAATCATCAAATTAGATCTCTTGTTCATGACTTAATAGTTTGACACAAAAAAACATATATATAAAATAGTGTTGAACTTGAAGTTATCTTGTATATCCTAAAAAGAGAAGACTTTCTATATATTATGTGGGTAAATAAAAGGAAAAATCTAAAACAAAGAAATACTCCTATATTTATAATTAATCATAAAAATAATATAGAGCCCCTGAGGCGAGGCCCTAAGCAGCTGCCAAATGTTTTTCTCTATTAGTTTTTAATTTTTTAAACAAAAGAAAAAAAAATGGAAAATTATGAAAAAGAAATGGAAATAAAATTCCAACCCTTATTTTTTTTTTAATTTGAATAAAAAATTCATAAAACCCTTCTCCAATGTTATACCCAAATCCATACCATATCGTGGGAGACTCAAAATTTTATTCAAATCACAAATGACTAAATTTTATTCTCTTTTAAAGATCTAATAGTTATACTCTATCATTCTTTAAATTTAGATTTGTCTTCATTTAAATTACGGTTTGTCCTCTTTTAACTTTGAGTTTCTCCAATAAATTGTTTTGTATAAAATTAAACTTTTTATTTAAATATTAATTCAAATTTGAGTAAAAATTTAATTCAAAATTAAAGTTACTCTAACAACGATTCTGGACCTATCACCCTTTCCACCGTTGACAATAATAAAAAAATACATGTCTATATATATGTGTATGGATAAGATTACAACACTGAAGTTTTGGTATCATTACTCTATCAATTTCGGCCATCGATTTGAATTTGATGATCTATAACCATGATAAAACAAACATAAAATAAAAAATAAAAAATTATACATGTGGCAGATATATATTGGTCAAAAATGGGGGTGTTGTTCTGAAAAATACTTTTCAGTACCGTTCGTTTGATAAACGCATTATAAAGGGATTAAATATTGAATTGTACTATTTCTTATTTAATCGGGCCTAATACTTTATTTGGTGAGCAACTTTGATACCGAATTAATTTCAAAAACGTATACTAATCGTATCCTTATCGTATATTTTTTATACGTTAGACCTGTATTATGGAGGTATTTTAATACCACCAAAAGAGGTGGTATTATAATCCAACTCAAACACATTATTTTACATATTTACTATTATAACCCTTCAACTGATAAAATCAAAATGTCATCAATGTAACAAATACTGATTGAGGTTATTTTTGTTAATTGAACATTAATACAATGAAATAATACTCTAACCAAACAACGGATTTAACTAAATAACTATTATCCAACGCTTATATTGTATATACCAAACACTAGATAAAATTATGTATTATTCTAGTACCCCATTTAATCTTGTATTTTATCCATCTGCATTGTGTTAGCCTGCATTATTTTATTTAATCCGTTCATTTCTAATACGGCAACCAAACGGGCCCTATATGTATTATATACCCAAAGCAAGGGGATATGAGATAGATACACAAATTTAGAGAGAGAGAGAGAGAGGGGTAGGGGTTGTTACGAAGAAGTGTTGGGCCGCCGAAGGGTGAGAGTTTCGGGCGATAGTAGGAGGGGGACTTCATCCTGTGTGGGATGTTTTGTCGGGGTTAGGGGTGCAATTCTGATGTAGAACCAGAATTGCTAGTTTCTATATTTTTAATTTTAATTATTTTGTTAGGATGAGACTTCAATCATAAATATTCTAAAGTAATTACTTGCCTAATCATGTCAATTTTTTTTTTTAATTCCATTGGACATGTGTTCTATTTGTTTTTAACAATTTTCTTAAAATTAAGGATTTAGGTTTGTTTTAGGAACCCTTAAGGTTTGGGGAGTCCTATATACTGCAAGTTATATTCAATCAATTGAATGACACATTTTTTGAACTTGTCTCATTTTTCTCTGTGGATTTAGAGTACGTGTGTTACTTTCATGAATAAACAGTGATTTTTTTCTGCATTCTTGTTTATCGCTGAGTCAATTTGTTATCAGAGCTTTGACTGATCTAGCATGATCTCTTCTCTAATTAATGAAATGGTGATAACTTTTCCATAATAGTGATTATGTGGAGAGGGTTCTTACGATGGCCAAATTCTTGTATGTAAACAACAACATGAGCAACTATTCTAGCAAATCCAACAGGATATGCAGCTGGCCTTGTAAGAACTACAAGCTATGATAGATCTGTGGGCATTGGGTCCGAACCAAGATCACGATCGAGAGCGGGTACAAAACAGCAATAGGACTCGTGTTGAATCCGTTTGAGATCATCTTCTTTTCTAGCTCGCAAAACAGAATGTTTATTGTACACTTGTCCGTGCGTCACCTATTGCAGATTCCAAGGATAGTGATGAGTTGCTACGACTATCTTTGATTCCTACAATTATGCTAGATATCATACAACACAATTATCAGTCTTGAGATCATCCTATGAAAGTTGACATCCTTTCTTTTGATGGTTGCCTAAGTTTAGAAGATTTTCTTAACCTATTGACCAAAGTTGACATTTTTTTCAATTACATGGGGATACAAACAACGAGGAGAATGTGAAATTAGTGTTATATAAATTAAGAGGTAAAACTTGTCCGCAGTGGGAACGAGTGCAGTCTTCACATGAAAGGTAACAAAATGCTCCAATTTGGTCATCGCCTAAGATGAAACAATTATTAGAAGAAAGATTTTTACCTCTAGATTATGAACAAGTTTTATTTCAATAGCAATAGAAATACAGAGTCTATTCAGGCAACTATTCAGTCATTCAATAATTATGCAAGTCCAACCAAGAAAAAAATTATAATTTATCAAGAAGAGAGGATTGAGGATGATGTTGCTGAGTGGAGTTATGATGAGGTAAGGGGGCACAGTTGATAATGCAACAATTGAAGTTATTATGGTTGAACCCGACACGTGTTATAAAATCAAAAACGAAAACATATGTAAAGTTCTCGATAAGGAGTATATAGAACGACAAAGAAACAAGCAAAGATGTCAATTATGTGGAATTGGTGATTTTTTTGAGTTAAATATTTTTTATTTTGATGATTTTCTGAAGATTTCTTTATTGTCATGACAGTTTGAGAGCGTCAATGGGCGAGCACTATAAGTTTATCAGTATAGTTATTTATCAGTATAGTTAAATGACAGAAGAGAGTGAAGTTATTTGTTTACATGGAATATTAGTTATTAATTTTTGTGGGGTCTATGTGCTTATTTATTTTAATATTATTAGTTGATGATATCACATCACTTTGTCACGTGGTGTCACCGTTGTAATGGATATTTTTTCTAGTTTAACCATTTAATAAAAAAATGTTATTTAGATTTAAAATATGATTTAATTCGTTAATTTTATCAATTATAATTATTAAATAAATAATAAATCATGTTATAAAAAAATAAGTACTAAATCTCAATAAATATTGAGACTCATAAATAAATTAATAATATTAATTAATTAAATTATTATTTTAAATTCAAATAGCATTATTCTTCTAAAAAATATTTATTAAATTGACAAAGTACACCTAATATTTAAACCCCTTAAACGACGGTGTCCTCAAGAAACAAACTGGTGGATTTTAATTTTAATCCTACGGTGGTTTTTGAATAATGGGTTTGCATAGGCTTGAATTGTGTTTGATGTGTGGATTATGTGTGTTATATGTGCATGTATTAATAAAAAAAAAAATAAGAGATGAATCTCCATCTAAACCCAACGTCTCACCATAGGTTAGGGAAAGTATGTGATATATTTTGTTGTGATTGCCAATTTTAACCATTTGTGGGTCCTGTTGGCATATTTATACACGTTTTTATCGTTACACATCCACCCCATGACCATGGGTTTTTTGAGATTTGCTCCTTTCAACCACCCACTTTCTGCATGATTTTAGACAGAGAGAACATGGTTTCAAAAATTGGTAGTCATACAATAAATTGGTAGTCATGATTTTAGACAGAAAAATAAATAAATGCCTCATACAATACTTGAATCTTTCCTTCATTTTCGCGTTCTCAACCAAACACACAACAACATGAAATTTATATTAATATGCTGCCATATTTTCAATCATTTTTGAATTTTATTACATCAATGTTTTTTATTATTTTTGGGTGATTTAGTTATTTGTCAGTATAGTTATTTGTCAGCATGATCCAAAAATAATGTGATTATGACATTATAAATCTGGTTAACTAATATTATACTAATAAAAATGCCTAATGTCTTCATTTATTTTTTTAGTTTAAATGTCAAGAGCGTTCGAGTCAATTTACGTGTATCTCAACTAATTTCTTATCGGTCTAGTCAAAGACAGGTCATTCACATCGGAGTTAAAGTATTCATGAAAGATAAATCTCTCATGACCTGACCCTAAAGACTTACCAAAATTCAAATTTAGGACATCTGAGTTTATAAGTCCTCTTTGTTATCACTTAAGCTATTTCTTGAGATTAACTATCTTCATTATTTGATTAGGTATTACATGAGGGTTTTAAAGTTGAATTTTTGGTCACTTATTTTTGATTTTACGTGGTGATTGACTATTTTTTATTAAGAAAATGCTATTTGGATTTTAAAATTTAACACTATATGTCGACTCCGTCGATCACAATTATTAAATA
>CM042188.1:9950834-9964346 GCA_023539305.1 Ilex asprella | reverse complement strand
AAAATTTAACACTATATGTCGACTCCGTCGATCACAATTATTAAATAGGTAGTGAATCTCAATAAATAATAAGACTCACAGTTAAATAAATGACCGTGACTGATGAAGTCATCAAACAATGTCAACTTTTGAAGTTCAAATAATATTGCTTTTTTTAATATATTTTCACTCAATTTAATTTTATGATAGATTATTTATCATAAATTAAAGTGGAATTCACTATTTAAATAAGCACATACTCGAATGTTGAAAAGGTAAGCAATTCAAAATCAATACTACTAGTCAAGTTTTACATAACATATTTTGTGGACTCTCTAAGATCATAACAAAGAAAGACAAAGAATCTATGGCAATCGATGTATGACTTGAAACGATTAATTTCTAGTATAGTGCAGATGAGGACAAATGCAGAATTGAAGAATTATTTAAGTTAATGAAAACTCGTGAGGACGAGTTTTTTTTTTTTTCTTTCAAGAGGGAAGGTCTAATGTGGAATATGAATTGTTAGTTTTTTATATTTATATTTATATTTTTTTGTTAGGATGAGACTTTAATTAGGAATATTCTAGATTAATTACCGAATAATGTCAATCTTCTATTTCTATTAAAGATGTGTTTTATTTTATTTTGAAAACTTTCTTAAAACTAAGGATTTAGGTCCATTTTGTGAACTTTCAGGGTTTGGGTATTCCTATAAATTATCCTAAGTAATCCAAATTCTAATCAATCAATTGGATAATACAAAATTTTTAAATGACCAATGCTGCATAAACTTAAAAAACTAGATTTGATAATTACAACAATTGCTTTCACTGTGGGTATCAACATTTATTGAAACCCGCTACCTATTCAATGGTTGAGATTATCGAGTTTAGTTTTTAAGTCCAGGTAACATTACTCTTTTTAAATTTCTCTCAATTTGCTCTGCGGATTCAAAACGTGTGTGTTACTGTCACGACGTGTGTTATTGTTTACCGTTGCATCATATTTTATGGTAAGTGGTTTTATGTCCTGCCATTTGTTGGAGACAGGGAATGTTGGGGCTGTTGCCAAATTCCGCAAATATAAAAATTTGTTTATGTTTGTATAAACCTAAGAACATCTTCCATAATTTTTTTTTAAAATTATTATGGACCGGAGGCGGGGGAGGGAGAGGGGAAAGGGAGCTTGAACTCTTGACCTCAAGAAGACAAACATTTCACAAGGTAAAGAGTACTATTGAACCAAAGACCCACAATACTTTCTAGTTTTAGAGAGCATTTAAAAAAAATAGAGATCATTTTTTTGAAAAATTAAAATAAAGAGTGAAATTTGTTAACACATCCCCGATAGGGCTCTCTATTCTAATATAAAAATAGCCTCTATAGTCAAAAATAAAACATTCAATGAGCACATGTATATTTGTCATGTTTTTATTTATTAATTATGTAGTAGAGACTGAGTTTGACTCTCTAAATGTAGAGAGTCAAATTGGACTATCTATTTTTTAAGCTGAAAGTTCAGACATGACATTTGTAACACCCCAAATACCCCCTTGGACGGCATTACATTCTAAAGACCATTTACAATCATGAGAGCAACTACATAACTTCATATCCAAAAAGAATTTACCTCATTATTCAAGCGTATACAATAACATCCAAAAGAATATGCCCAACAATGACATTTACATCTCCAAAAGAATATCAAAGTAAATCTTGCAGCAGAATACAAAATAAACTAGACTTCTCAGTGTACAAAAGAGTATCCTAGTCTAGTGCAAAAGAAAAGGGGTCGCTCTATGCGTCCACCTCGGGATCCACACTCCCATCAATTGGAGTCTCCCACTGGGCGGCTTCCTCGGCTCCTAACTCCTCCTCAAGTACATAATCTAAAAAAAGTTAGCTGCAGGGGGTGAGCACGAAGCTCTGTAAAAAATTTCTCCCAAACCCAAACAAGGTTTAGAAAACATTTAAAATTCGGTCGGTCTCATTTCGCAAATATCATATATAACTTTTTGAAGGAAAACAGGACATTTTAAATAGATCTCAAGTTTAATCAGTAGCAATAATCAACGGGAAAGAATAAAATAAATTTCGCAACAATAACCATTTCAAACTTTTAGTCATTTAAGAAGGGCGCCTTCCGATGCATTGTCCCATACCAATGCACCGGCAAGAGCGACCCACTCACAATCCTATGTATATTGGTTCATCCCCGTACTATGTATGTTGATTGCTTCTTATGAATTTACCCAACGATTATACCTAGTCCATCAATCACAATCACAATCACAATCACAAGCACTTTAGAAAAGGGTGTCTACCATCCCAATGGCAGTGACGAGTCCCTTCCTAGGAAAAGTATACTATTCATCGTTCGAATTCCAGTGAACGATAGTGGTTTCATTACCAAATGATAACCCACTACAAGTGCTAGGAAACCATCTCACCCCCCACTGGGATAGACTAACCTCTAATACTCTACGGCATCTCTCGAAGGCAATCCAAGTCTATCACAACAACCATACAAATGAGGGAACCAAAATATACCCAACTCACAACCATTTTAAGGAATTACCAAATTCCACAATTCCTCATGTAATATACCATAGAATAATTAAGGAATAATGCACAAGAGATCATTATAACATCATTTTGTTATATAATATCAAACACTAAGTTTTTGAAAGTGGAAACTAATTAGCACACAATTTAGATAAGGAAGCAGAACGGTACCGGTACTATATAGAGAAAAATCCATTTTTCTTAAAACCAAGGTTGGAAAACGAAAAAGAGAAATTTAATAGTTACCCAACCATCAAAATGTTCAAAACATGACATTTATTGCAAGGATATTAATAATCATGCATTTCAAATCATATATATAAGAGTAAGAGTGAAAAACATACATGTATAATATCCTAGCCTCAATGTAAGTGAATGGTAGAAAATTCCCTACCTTAATGCTCAAGAGCTTTAGCCAAATACCCAAGCTTCAAAAACTCCTTTCTTCTCCCTTCTTTCCCCTTTAGACTCCTCATTGGGTTCCAAATGTATGGGTGAGAGGGTATAGAAGAGTGTAATGAAAGGTTAGGGGAAGGGTGTTCTTGAAACTCAGGGTTTAATCTTCTAATTTAGGTGTAACTCTCTTGATGGGTGTGTTCTTGATCCTCCTCTCTTTCTCTCTTAAGCTTTCTAGGGTTTGGAATGGTGTATGGACGGCTAAGGAGGCGACCTAAAGTATTTATAGGCCAAAAAATGTGACCTAGATCGCGATCCTAAATTATCGGGTGTATCTGTACCTGGTACCGGTACCATATGGTACGGGTACCCAAAACCTACTAGAATCGGGGTACCGGTACTCGGTACTAGTACGCTTCAGCGGACATATTTTTCCTCCGACTTCCAAGGCAGTTTTGACCCATTTTGAGGTCGAATTGAAAAATTTTCATGATACATTTTTGTAGCCCTAGATGTCTACTATCCACTGTCAAAATTTCAGATCAATTGGACATAAGGATAAAAAGTTATGACCAAAATACTAAGAGGTGTCCAAAATATTTTCTACCCGAAATTTACGTAAAGTGTGTTTTTATTCCGGAGTACTTCCAATCTTCCAATGCACCTCATATTACCTCTCCCAAATATTTATTTCTAATGTTTCAACCTATGTGATTCATTTTTACATCATTATATATAAAAGAACTACTAAACTAGTACATTACTATATTACTATACGCATGTGGGGTATTACAACATTCAAACAAATAAGATGAAAGTTCAGACATGAGATTCAAGCAGATAAGCTGAAAGTACAGAAAGCAGAAAATATAGAGCAAAAAGCAAACCAACAATGCTGCAACATTAAACATTACTTATTTTTCTTTGGTAGTTGCCAGTTGATGTTTAGTTGTCATATTGCTGCTCTTCAGCACCATCCTCCTCATAGTCCTCCTCCTCGTCTGCAGTGGCATCCTGATATTGCTTGTACTCTACCACCGAATCATTCATGTTGCTCTCTGCCTCTGTGAACTCCATTTCGTCCATCCCCTTCCCCGGTGTACCAAAAGAAGAGCACTTAAAAACTCTACTCAACCTCCTCGTTCTGATTGGAGGATCCTCCCCTATATAACTTGAAACCCCAACACCCTAGTTAATTTACTTCAAACAGATTGTGCAAAAGCACAGTCTATAAACAAGAGAGAAAAATCCTCCAGACCTTGGCAACATAGAGAACACCTACTTACCAGAGGAACCCCCATCTCCTGCACACAAACATCCAAAGATAAAGCCCTCCTAAAAATCTTCCACCCAATCAATTTAACACTAGGAGAAATATTCTGCTTCCAAATAGCACCTGCAGTAACACTCTGCACCCCTTGAACTCTGATTAACTCCCAGATAGATTTATAGTAAATAAACAAGACTTATGTAAATGAGGACATTCATCCTATTTACATTTTATCCATGCAATAAAGCTAACAATCACAACTATTTGGCCAAACAAAATCAATCAAAACCCACTAATTGAGAACAATTCAAAGAACAATTTAAAGCTCATAAATACATACAATCACAACTCAATTTTGCTAAAAAAAACACAAAAAAATCTTGAGAAAAAACCCAATTTCAATCATGAATTATGACATCGAAGACCCATCTCTAATTTTTACACTCGGATGCAAACTTACTCCAATTCAGGCTTTCAAAACAACATATCAACAACTATTTAACTAACATAATCTAGATTCGTTCGTCACATCCACAGAGAGAGAGAGAGAGAGAGATCTATTCGTCAAGAGTGAGAGATAGCCAGATCCTTTCATCGTTCGTAACCTATTGCTTAGGTACAGATCACCCAAAAAAAATGAAAACAAAGTAGATCCGAAAAAATAAAAATCGAGTAGGTCTGCTCCACTTTAGACAAGCAAAATTGCTTGGAGCATCGATTAAACCATCCAAACAATCTTGGCTCCAAGAAAAAAAAAACTTTACCTATCCCAACCTTAACAAATAAACCAAGACAATCTAGGCATAGCACCTAAAAAAAAAAAGATAAAGGAGAAGGTTTTTTTTTTCAAAAAACTTACCTCGAAAACAATTCGATCATCCTCCATCCAGTCGTCATTGCTCAAGAAAGACACCACGGTGGAGAGAGAAAGAGAGAGAGAGAGTGAGGGGGGGGAGAAAAACATACCTTCTTCCTCCTCCATGCGTCGTTATCACAAAGAGAGGAGAGAGAGTGGTTGGGTGAAATGAAATGCTGGACAAAAAAGTGAAATCCCTAATCAATTACTGTTAAAGGGTATTTTTGTAAAATGGCGAATCAATCCTATCAACAAGATTTGAATCCCACATGCTACATGGGTTACATTTATCCGCTTCAGAGGGGATTATGGCCTCCGATCACTATGGCCGATGAATTGAAAGACAACAATTATCCCTCCCAATTTTGCACATCCAAAGCAAGGATAACTAGGGCCCACTCCTTAATATCCAATCCAACATGGTGTATCCCCCCCTTTATCTGGCCATCCAAACACCACCTCAGGGTTTGGGTATTCCTATAAATTATCCTAAGTAATCCAAATTCTAATCAATCAATTGGATAATTCAAATTTTTTAAATGACCAATGCTACATAAACTTAAAAAACTAGATTTGATAATTACAACCATTGATTTCACTGTGGGTACCAACATTTATTGAGACTCACTACTTATTCAATGGTTGAGATTATCAAGTTTAATTTTTAAGTATAGGTAACATTACTCTTTTTAAATTTCTGTTAATTTGCTCTGCGGATTCAAAACGTGTGTTACTTTCACGATGTGTGTTATTGTTTACCGTTGCATCATATTTTATGGTAAGTGGTTTTATGTCCTGCCATTTGTTGGAGACGGGGAATGTTGGGTTGTTGCCTCTTTACAGTTGGCAAATTCCGCAAACATAAAAAATTGGTTATGTTTGTGTAAAACTAACAACATCTTCCATAATATATTTTTTAAAATTATTATGCACCACGGGAGGGGGAGGGGGAGGGGGAGGGGAACCGAGCTTGAACCCTTGATCTCAAGAAGATCAAACTTTTCCAAAGTAAATAGTACCATTGTACCAAAGACCCATAATACTTTCTAATTTTAGAGAGTATTTATAAAAAAAATAGAGATCGTTTTTTTTTTGAAAAATTAAAATAAAGAGTGAAATTTGTTAATACATCCAATAGGGCTCTCTATTCTAATATAAAAAATAGCCTCTAAAGTAAAAAAGTTAAACATTTAATGAGCACATGTATATTTGTCATGTTTTTATTAATTAATTATATAGTAGAGACTGAGTTTGACTCTCTAAATGTAGAGAGTCAAATTGGACTCTCTATTTTAACTAGTCTAAATTGAGACCTTATTGAAGATTGGTTTTTGGTTACTGAATCGCTAAATAAAGAGCCTATCAAAATGCTCTAAGTCCGTGTTTTTTATTTTTGCCAAAGTAAAAATCTCATTTGAACAAATTCTCTTTCCGTTCAAACAAAATATCAAGCATTTGTACGAATGTTGTTTTCTCTTCGAATAATGTTAGCTCTATGTGAGACCTCTGAAAGTGTCTCGTTGGAAGGCCGCTTGAAGGTAGTGACAGATTCACAATGGGGGCATCTTCCTCTACTAAAATTTTAAAAAAATTTGGAGAGTAAGTATAATTTCAAAAATGTTAGAATTTATTGAACCTTTGCTCTCATGGAAATATTTTTAAAAAATTTATGGATAGTTTTGTATTTTGACAAACATATGAGGAGGAAGGTCAATTCAACTATTCTATTTGGCCTCCTCAATAAGGTTTTTCATATATTTTGAAATCAAGGGGTTTTATTATAATTTGCTCTAAAATAATTTCTCCTTAAGCTCTCCTCCAATTGTCTTCGACTTTAGATTATATATCTTTTGGTAAAACTATTTTTTTTTTCAATAAAACAAATTCGCTAACGAAAGCATGTGTATTGATTAGTCATAAAAAGTGTAATATTTTTGTATATTAGTATTAATAATTTACATTGATTTGTTGTTAATTGAAGGGACTCATGACTGGTCAGCAGCCCCCAAGGCGACACGTGGACAGAGGTAGATGGTGGGAAACCGAGTTATGAGGCCGAGGACGTGAAGAAAGCCGAGTAGAGAAGCCGAGAGGAGGTATTTTTCGTAAAGCCGAGTACAACCTCTAACAAGCAATTAATGCGATTTGACCCATCATTTATGGCGATGAAAGTGACTCAGACAGGACATTTAATGAGCCTCTGTACCTACGAAAACCCTAACTGACAACTATAAGTGGGTGCATTAATGGCTAGGAGGCCAGGACGCAGAGCTATAGAGGGACAGTCTTCGAGACGCCGACTGTTGTAAAATAGGTGTCGGACGCCGTTCATAGGCGCTCAAGTATTCTACGTGGCCCTGAGGTCTGGTGTCTAACGCCAAGCATTGATGACACGGAAGTTCTAGTGGAAATCAATTATTACGCTTGGGTACGACTGATGGGCATTACATGCTGAGGTGATCTTTGTGTCAGAACAATCATTCCCAGTCCAGGTATAAATACCCTTCAAAAATATGAGCAAAGGTACGCAAAACAGACCCAAAAACTTAGTGAGTTAAGCTTCATCCTCCTACCCTCGCTGACTTAAGCTTCGGAGGGGATAAGTCGGGCAGACGCCTGACTCCTTTTTCCTAACCTTGTGGTTGTTTCAGGGTTCATAAGTTATCTGATCGCTGTCTCGAATCGATTGCAGGATCAAGCCCGTGCAATTTGGCGCCGTCTGTGGGAACGGAAAACCTTTCCCTTGTAGCGGTCGCATCATGGTGAACACACGATCTCAAGGCGATGGGGTAGGGGGTTCACGCATGAGAAATGCGGGGACTGCCCGCCTCCTAGTGGTCGCGGAATTTGTTCCAGTGGGTCAGTCTACAGGAGGAAAGCGTTCCTCGCAACGAACTTTCCCTGTGGATCAAGATCCAGGGGGCAAGTCCCCTCAGCACGCGACATCGTGGAGATGGTGGAGAGACGTATGGAGAAACGCATCAAGGAGCTCGAGAAGGACAACTCCAAGGTGAGGCGTAGGCTCGAAGAGTTCGAGCAGTCAGCGAGTGCAAGCTGGCATACCCAAGATACGAGAGCTCGAGGTCCCAGTCGGGGAGAACCCAAGAGAGCGGGATAGGAGGCCCCTGAAAGGAACCAACGTGGGCATCCTATCGATAGGAAGAGTCCCCGAAGCTGGGGAAAGCACTCCCCCGCTGGAGAATCTAGGGCCGGTCACCCCAAGACTGGCCTCTCACCGAGGGACCTCCGCCGCGAAATTTCTCGAAATGTCATGTCGACAGAGTCTCAGGCAGAGTCTAACGTCAGAAGGCCGAGGGGAGTGAGAGACTCCCAGACACGCCCCGATGATTGGCCCCAGAAACCGCAGCCTGCGGGGAATGACGATGACCAAATCTCTTCCCCTTTCGTGAAGGCCATCAGGGAAACTGAGATGCCGCAGAGGTTTGCGGTTCTCCGATTCAAGATATATGACGGAAGGGCTGATCCAGAAGGCCACATTTGGCACTACAAACAACTAATGTCAATATACGATACCGACCAGAGGGTGTTGTGCTGGGTTTTTCCCATGAGTCTGGGGGACAATGCCATGAAGTGGTATGAAAGTTTGCCCCCTGAGAGCATCAGATCCTGGAAACAGATGGTGGAACTCTTTAGAGCACGATTTATAACTAGCACCAAGAGGCCGAAAGACATCGGTGCCTTACTAACGCTTAGGCGTAAGAATGTCGAGTCTCTCTGCCAGTACGCAATACGCTACTAGGAGGAGGTTAACGAGGTAGACGCATGCTCGGAGGTTATGGCTGCAGCCTCCTTCCGACTAGGATTGTCCTGGGACACCGACCTCTATAGGTCCCTGACCAAGAAGGTTCCCGAGGACATGAAGGACTTGATGTTACGAATAGACAAATATGCCCGAGTTGAGGAAGAGGCTGCCGACCCTGAGAACAGGAGGGCAAGAGACCACGGGACGATGCCGAGGAAAAGGGACAGAGAACAGCTAACCAGGACAGGGTCGCCTACAACGCCCTCAAAACGGCCATCCTTCCAAGGGGTCCACACGGTCTTTAAAGAACCTATTTACAGGATGCTGAGAAAGATACAAGACCGACCATATTTCAGATGGCCCCCAAAAATGCTAGGGGATTCTTTCGCAAGGGACCAAACGGCCCCATGTTCCTATCATAAAGACGTGGGCCACATGACCGAAGACTGCAGGACGTACAAATCCTTCCTCGAGCAATTGGTTTGGGAGGGCCATCTGGGGGAGTTCATTGACCAGAGGCCCTGCCGGAGGACGCCAGAGGAAAGGACGGACCCGCCCGGAGAAGTCGTCCCCGTGATTAACGCCATACATGCTTGCACAACTGAGAGGCTGACATATAACGTCCTCCGAGCCGAGGGCATGCAAGTCTCGCAGGCATTAAAGGTGGAAGAAGAACACGAAGAACAGTCCAAGAGGCCTAGGCGGGATCTCGAGATTATCAGCTTCTCCGATGCTGACTTGGGAAGAGTGGTCCTGCCACATGATGACGCACTTGTAATCACACTGCGGGTTGGCAAGTATAATATGAGAAGAATCCTGGTGGATTCAGGGAGCTCGTCTGAGGTGATGTATGATGACCTCTTTCGAAAGTTAGGCCTGACCCGAGGAGATCTGGAGCCCGTTTACACTCCCTTGGTTGGTTTCAACGGCTCTAGCGCCCTTCCGCTTGGAAAAATCACCTTGATGATACGAGCGGCGATTGTTTCGGTCCCGGTGGACTTTTTAGTAATTGACTCCGATTCCCCGTACAACGCTATAATGGGAAGGACCTGGTTACATGCTATGAGGGCAGTCCACTCCAGTTACCATCAGGAAGTGAAGTTCCCCACCCCACGCGGCGTCATGGAAATCCGGGGGGACCAGTTGGCTGCAAAGAACAGTTTCTACGCAGCGATGAAGACGAGACTTGGTATAATGCCAAGGGATCGTGACCCCGAGGAGGTTGTCGCCAAATAGCAATCACAGCTCAGTCGGCCTGGGGTGGATGACCCTGCAGTAGACCCCGCCGACTGCTCTACCGAGCCTTTGGTAAAGGTTTTCTTGAATCCCGGCAATGAGGAGAAGTACTTCTTGATAGGATCTTCACTAGATGACGCTGGGAGGGCAAGGATGGTTTCTTTCCTACGACGAAATTCAGATGTCTTTTCCTGGATCCAGGCCGATATGACTGGAATCAGTCCTGAGGTGATAACCCACCAACTCCATGTTAACCCGAATTACAAACCGGTGAGGCAAAAAGCGTGCAGAACGGCCCCGTATCACGCGAAGGCCGTAGACGAAGAGGTGGACAAGTTGCTGAGCGCGGGGTCCATTCGGGAAGTCCAATTCCCCGAGTGGCTGTCCAACACAGTGTGCCCCAAAAAGAAGGAAGGGAAATGACGAGTTTGCGTGGACTTCACTGATCTGAATAAAGCGTGCCCCAAGGATGGGTATCCACTCCCTAAAGTTGACCAGTTGGTGGATGTAACTGCGGGCCACAAACGCATCACCTTAATGGATGCCCGGGCAGGTTACCATCAAATCCCATTAGAGGAGACGGATCAAGAGAAGACAACTTTCATTACACCTCAAGGGATCTATTGCTACACAATGATGTCGTTCGGGTTGAAGAATGCAGAGGCCACTTACCAGCGCCTGATGAACAAGATGTTTAAACCTTTACTCGGTGTGACCATAGAGGTATATATTGATGATATGCTTGTTAAGAGTAAGGAAGCCGATGATCATATCGGTGACCTCGGCGCCACGTTTTCCATACTCCGACGTTATGGTCTGAAGCTGAATGCCTCGAAATGCTCTTTCGGGATAAGCTCTGGAAAATTTTTGGGATACTTGGTGACACACAGGGGCATTGAGGACAACCCCGAGCAGATCCAAGCAGTGCAAAACATTCAGGCACCGAGAACAATAAAAGAGATTCAGAAGTTGACTGGTATGCTTGCCGCCCTCAACCGATTCATTTTCAAATCCTCTGATAGGTGCAAGTCATTTTTCGTCAAGCTCAGGGGAGCAACGAATGGCGTCTGGGAAGAGGGCTGTGACCTGGCGCTCGAAGGGATTAAGGAATACCTCAAGCGCCCCCCGAATTTGTCTATACCAAAGGCAGGGGAGACTCTCTACCTATACTTATCCGTTTCGGAGGAAGCTGTCAGTGGGGCTCTGGTAAGGGAGTGCGAAGGGGCACAGAGGCCCATCTACTTCGTGAGTAAATCCCTCCTTGACGCCGAGACAAGATACTTGCCAATGGAGAAATTGGCCTTAGCCTTAGTCATCTCGGCGAGGAAGCTCAGACATTATTTTCAGGCGCACACCATAGAAGTATTGACTGATCGCCCCCTCAGGCCCATTCTTCAAAGAGCCAATTTATCAGGAAGAATTTTCAAGTGGGCTGTAGAGCTTGGGGAATTCGACATAAAGTACAAACCTCGTACTTCAGTCAAGGGATAGGTCCTGGCTAACTTCGTCGCCGAGTTTGCTGCGCCCGAGTCCCCACCGGAGGTCGATTCTTCCGGAGTCTGGAGTCTTCACGTCGATGGTTCCTCGAACGCAAGGGGGCAGGAGTGGGGGTAGTACTAGCTAGTTCGGAAGGATTCACAATAGAGCGAGCCATCAGATTGAGATTTAAAGCGTCCAATAATGAAGCCGAGTACGAGGCGCTGTTGGCAGGGCTCGATGTTGCCTACTCGGTCGGGGTGCAGCACCTGCATATTTTTTGCGACTCCTAGCTGGTGGTGAACTAGATCAACTGTGATTTTGAGGTTCGGGACGATAGGATGAAGGCATACTATCAAAAAGCGAAGTCCAAGATAGAGAAATTGGAAAAGGTAGAAGTTTTTCAGATTTTCAGAGATCAGAACAACCATGCGGACGCCTTAGCATCCCTGGCCTCGGCATTGGCCTCTGAGATAACCCGGCGTATCATTGTTGAAAATCGGGAAAGACCTAGCATAGAAGCAAGAGGCGAGCAGGTCTTGCCAGTAGAGACACCGCCAACTCCTTCGGGCTAGATGGAGCCCATTATTGCATATCTAATGAGCAGTGTGCTCCCCGAGGATGCCAAGGAAGCAAGGAAGATCAGGCTGAAGGCTCCCAGGTTCTGGATATCCGCCGATCAAAAACTATACAAGAAATCCTTTTTCGGACCCCATCTGCTTTGTGTCCCCGAGGATAAAGTGGAGCCATTGCTCTACAAGATCTATGAGGGTGTATGCGGAAGTCACACGGGAGCTAGATCCCTTGCTCATTGAGCAATGACACAAGGATATTGGTGGCCCTACATGCAGAAAGATGCAAAGAAGTACGTTCGAAAATGCGAAAAGTGTCAGAAGTTTGCTCCCATCATCAGGCAGCCGGCAGGAGACTTGAATTTGCTGACTAGCCCATGGCCGTTCTCTCAATGGGGAATAGATATTGTTGGACCGCTCCTAATGGTCCCTCTGGGCAAGAAATTCCTATTGGTAGCGACGGATTATTTCACAAAGTGGATCGAAGCCGAGCCTCTGAGCCGTATCAGAGATTTGGAATTCTGCTCGGGATTTGGAATATGCAACTATTATTCCACCCCAGCCTACCCCCAGAGTAATGGGCAAACAGAGGTGTCCAACAAGACTGTGTTGGCCGAAATCAAGAAAAGGCTCGAGAAAGCAAAAGAAAAGTGGATCGAGGAATTACTCAACGTATTATGGGCCTACCGAACCACCCCGAGAACTTCAACAGGCGAAACGCCATTCGCCTTAACATATGGGGTCGAGGCCGTCATTCCACTAGATGTGGGACTCCCGATGATTCGAAGCCAGACATTTGAGTTGGGAAACAATGACCAGATGCTTGCAAAAAAACCCTGACCTTACTAAAGAGATGAGAGAACTGGCGTCCATCAAGTTGGCCAAGTACCAAGGCGAACTATCCAGACAACATCAAAGGAAGGTCCGAGCAAGGGATTTCAAAGTTGGTGACCTGGTGCTGAGGAGGGAAGTAGGCACTGCTCGAGAACCCACCGAAAGGAAGCTCGGGCCCAATTGGAAAGGCCCTTATAGAGTAACCGCTGTGGGGGGCACCGGTGCATATAGGCTGCAGGATATGGGTGGGAATGATGTAATCCAACCTTAGAATGTATCAAACCTGAAAAAATATTTTTCTTAAGACATTCAATTCTCTATTTTTTGCTGGCCATGCGTCAAGCTCAAAACCAGCACGAGACGAGCTCTCGGTCGCTAGGGGCACGATCCCGAGGGGTGTTAGACTCCTCCCTTGGAGCCACGCTCTCAAACCCAGCACGAGACGAGCTCTCAGTCGCTAGGGGCATGGTCCCCAGGGGTGTAAGACTCCTCCCTTGGAGCCACGCTCTCAAAACTAGTACGAGACGAGCTCTCGGTCGCAAGGGGCACGGTGCCGAGGGGTG
>CM042188.1:9871681-9945834 GCA_023539305.1 Ilex asprella | reverse complement strand
GTGTGGGATAAAGGAATTATGACTTTTGGGGGCTGAAAACATCTAGAAAACACCAAGGAATTGGAAGAAAATTGAAGACAAGAATCAAGGAATCGACACCAAGAAGATTGGACTTGAAGGCTAGAGAAGGATTGAAGATTGCACCTAAGTTTTCATTCATTTTCTCTTACTTTTAATTCTAGTTTTTCTGAGATGTTGTTTAATTTGAGAAGGATGTTTTTCAATTACATTATGAACTAAATTTCTATTAAGATTGCAACTGAACCTAATGTTTAGTTAAATTTTTGTACTCTCGTTTCTAGTTCTTGTTGATCATACATGAGTTGTTTGTCATATTTTGTGCTTAATGTATGATTGTGTGGCCAACAATTAATTTGATTCTCTAGATGAAATTGGGAGATGAATTCTAGGGATAAATCTGAATATGATGACATATGTCTAGTTTAATCTCCTTAGGGTTGAATAGCTAGGTTTGTGTATAGGATAGGAATATACCTATACGCCGTGTGTAACTTTTATGAGAGTTTGAACTTAATGAATCTATTCTAACTTATTTTGCATAGGAATATAGCAATTTAATTGGGAGAGATATGCTTATCTAACTATCGGAAGAGGTTTGATAAATAATTTTGAAGTCTCAGTTAACACCTTATTTTGATCAATTTACTAGAAGGAGAGTAGAAAGATTTATACGAAGCATTAGGGGAAGTTGTAATCTTAATTTCTTTTATCCAGGAAATTCAACCCTTGATTATTAAGTTTAGCTTTAGTTTTAAATTAGTGAATGCTTAGTTCAACTTCAATTGTTTAAATAAAATTGGATTGATACAAAGTTAGTACTTGAAATTTATTAGCAATAATTTTTCGTGGGAACGATACTCTACTTATCACTTTATTACTTGTTGATCGTGTATACTGGCACGTAAATTGTCAATACCAAATTCGGACAAGTTTTTGGCGCCGTTGCTGGGGAATTATTCTATTAATTATTTTAATATTAATTTCAATCAATTTGATCTTAGTTTAAACTTATTTAATTGTCTATTTTAATTATTTTAATTTTCTGCTTTAATTATTCTCGCAAGCACACTTGAATTTTGTATGCTAACACGATCTAAAGGACAGGAGCTACTACCTTACGAAGAGGAAATCGAGAGAAGGTGCCGAAACTTGCGAAAACAGTGTGAAGAAGAAAACAACCAAGAAGCTATGACTGAAGAGGAACAGAAATCGTTAAGGGATTATGCTATGCCGCTTGTGACGGAATTACAATCAAGCATTTGAAGGCCCGCAATTCAAGCAAACAATTTCGAGATCAAGCCGGGCACTATTCAAATGATTCAGAATTCAGTGCAATTTGGGGGGTTGCCTACCGATGACCCAAACGATCATTTGATGAGTTTTCTAGAGATATGCGACACATTCAGATACAATGGGATTTCTGAAAATGCAATTAGACTCCGACTCTTCCCTTTCTCACTTCATGGTAAGGCGAAGAGTTGGTTGCATTCATTGCCGTCGGATTCTGTTACTACATGGTCATATTTAGCTCAAAAATTCTTAGCTAAATACTTCCCACCAGCTAAAACTGCAAGGATGAGAAACGACATCACTTCATTAACACGCTCTCAAAACCAGCACGAGACGAGCTCTTGGTCGCTAGGGGCACGGTCCCGAGGGGTGTAAGACTCCTCCCTAGGAGCCACGCTCTCGAAACCAGCACAAAACGAGCTCTCGGTCCCTAGGGGTATAAGACCCCCCTGAAGCGATGTTTTCGGTGAAACCCGATGAACCCCAGTATTCAACCATGTGACGGGAGCAAGTCTCCTGAATGGAAAATGACCCTATGAAAGGGGGTACTGTGAGACTCGAAACGACCTCTTGGGAGAACCCCATCAGAATAGAGACACTTTCGAAAAACATAGGGTAAGGTTGGTGACAGCGTGATGGAGATCAGCAGCTAAAGGGTTTGCTCGTCTCCCATCCTCGGCGCGAGAATCGCACTGCATTCGTGGAAAAGACTTTGCAGTCATCTTGAACTGCGAAGATGATGGGTTAAATTCTCTACACTTAGGCTCGCGTCAGAACGAGCAGGTCCATACCTCGGCCCCTATGGGTACGTGAAGCCTTGCTGCCTTAGTTATTTCACTTAAACATACTAGCAGGTCCGCATATCGGCCCCAATGGGTATATGAGGCCCCGTTGCCTCAAGTACTTGGACATTCATGGTTCGTTTCCTAAACCGTTGTGAGCGAAAAGGCGATAGAGCATATGTAAAGTAGAAATGACAGCGTGAAGGTGAATTATATCCAAACCATGAGCTAGGAAAATGATCGGAAATGTCATTATAAAAAACAAAAAGGGGTTTTGCCTCCCCAAGAGCTTACCTATTGAAAATAAAAAAAAAAGGGAGAAACAAGCAGGGTGCCTTCTGCGGGGGTCACCTCGCCTCGTGGGCCGTGAGTTCTTCAGTGGGCGAGGGAGGATGGTCTGGATCCTGGCCAACGATCACCGGAGAAAGGCTATTCGAACCATCACTTACAGTAATGGCTAGGTCAGCCCCCTCGGCGTTCGGCTGAGCCTCCGAATGAACCTCGACATCTTCTACGACGGGAATGCCATACCTCTTGAAAAGTTCATCTCCCGGGTCCACCATAGCAGCATGCAGAGCGGCCACCCAACCATCCCGGAAAACCTTTTCTTTGGCCTCCTCGAAAGCGGGGACCATCTGATCTTGAGTCTCCAGCCATACTCGGCGGCATTCACTTTGAAGCCTTTGGTCCTCCTCCGCCTTCTCAGCCATCAAGGTGTCCGCTCGGGCAGTTAGGTCCTTGATAAGGCCCTCAGACTCCTAGACCTTGCCCTCAGCCGCTGAGATCTGAAGCTCACACTCCTCGGCCCTCTTAATAGCCGCAACCTCACTCGCTTTCAAGTTTTGAAGCTCGGTGTCCAGGGCGTCACGTTGGCAGATCATCTCGGCGAGGTGCTTAGTTTGGTCAGCAATGGTCGCCTCCGCCTTCTTGACGAACTCATCTTTGGCTTTCGCGGCCCGGTCGGCGTTCCGCACCGCCTGCTTGTGCTCCCAAAAACGTTCCATGATAACCCCCATCTGCTGGCAGGCCTGGTGAGAAAAATGAAGGGATAGTTATTTAAACGCCAATGAAACGGGACGGAACGGGAAAACTCGGTACTTACCACCAAATTGCTCTGAAGAACACTTAGGAGGAGCCGGTTGTCGGGCTGACTCTCATGGACTCCCATGTCGGCAGCAAATTGGAGAGTCCCGGCCACGGTAAACGCCACCTCCTGATCCTCAATAATGGAATCTGCTTCCAAGACGGGACATCCCCGACGGGTCTCGGCCTTACACACCCATTCGACGGAGGTAGTCCCACAAAACAAAATAAATGGATTAAAATTAATTTATAATTTAAAATAATTAATAAATTATGACCCACAAAACATTCATTAAAATGATTAGTGCATATACTAAAAATAGTTAATTGTGATTAAAAGTGTCAACTTTGACTCGTTGATACTAACCCGGCACAAACGATTATAAAATGACATGATTATTAAATACGCATAATAAATAATTTAGACTAATATTTAATACATAAAACACAATAAATATTTTTTTTTGTGGGTCTTGACTCTTGACACGAACACGACACAATTGACACCCTTAATTGTGATACATATGTAAACTCCATTAAAATAATTAATAAATTCTATTAAAATTATTTAATTAAACACATGTTTTATTTGACCAAAAATATATGTTAAACACACTATTATAAATTTATAATATATAAAGATCTAAAGAGATAAGACAACACTACATTATTACAAAGTAAAAAAAAAAGCCGGTGGTGTGTAACACTGTAATTTACAAAAACCATTCTGTCCACACAAACAAAAAACCAAAAAAAAAGAAGGAAGAGTCGGTGGTGTGTAAGTGGATAAGTCATTCTGTCCACACAAACCAAAACTAAAAAAAAGGAGGAAGAGTTGGTGGCTTACCCAGGAAGAGACGAAGATGGAGCTACGCAGAACAGCTAGGAGATCGACTTGTCTTCGATCATCTGGAGCAACCAGTGACCACACCAACCAGCACAGATCTGATCACGGTCAAGCTTTCGAGTTCAAGTCTTTCGAGCAAGGGCTGAATTTTTTGGAAGATCTATAATTTTTTTGGAAGAGAGTATATTTCTGATTATAAGTGTGTTTTTAAGTTTTTATTTGAAAGATTTTCTAGATCTAAATATGTATTTGAGTGAAGGATAGAAGATGAGAGAAGTTGATTGAATTGGGGACTGAAATTTGTGGGCTAAAATTTGAGTTTTATACCCAAATCAAATTTTCGGGCTGTAATGGGTTAAAGCGGGCGTTACGGTGGCGATACGGGGGCGTTACGGAGGCGTTACAGAACAGTAACGGGTGTTACGGCTGTGAAATTCATTTTTTTCGTTATATCGGATCGTAACGGAATCGGACCATGCCGTTATTGTTACGTAACGGCCGTTACGCGCCGTAACGGCCGATTTTCAAAACCATGGTATCACCGTATCATGTTCTGCAACTTCCTTTGTTGTATAAAAGGAAGTTCCATATCGTTGTGGAAGGCATTTTCTTAGCATAATAAGCATATTTGTCGTGTAGGTACTGCATTGTTTTCAGGACACAACATTTCACATCTAGATGGTAGAAGTGGGAGAAAACTTACTATGCATGCAAACCATATCACTGAACATTTTTATAAGCATTATGACGAGGAAGAGTAATTACTATGTGCAAAAACCATGGTTGAGAAGGAGAACCAGAAGATCATGCCAACTTGATGTGAAGGAGGACCCTTAAAATCTTCGTTTATTCGATGTTCAAGAACCCAAACCACAAAACCAATGAAAGCAAACGAGCAAAAGCTTATCACCCAAAGATCCCATGTCAAAGGCTTCAAGAAAACCCATGCGTTATTTCTCATTCTGTCTTTTATTGGTACAATCATTAACACGCCAGATTGGGTGTAGGGTAGAGTAAAGTCCACATACAGTGACCTGTTTGCTGTAATTGTTGTATCTGCTACCACAGCATCATAGTTCTGTTTATTACTTGAACAAACAAAAGTCTTGCAGTTAGAAAGAAATTACCTAAACTCCTTTATTTTCTTTTTTGTGTGTTGTTTTTTTTTTTGGGGGGGGTGATTAACAAAATTCTTATTAGTAAATTGTTTGATTCCAAAACCATGACCATATGTGAAGGAATAGTTGTGTATGGAACAAATTCATGATCATAAATATGAAAAAGTTAACATTTTCAATATTAAAAATCAAAGATCATATATCTATTTCAAACAAATCTTATTATTTTCCAACAACTACTGAAAGTAACATTTTGTAGATACATTCCAAATACACTCATCTTCTTCAGATCATTAAATGCTGCTAATATTAATACTGATAAACTAAGATGAAAAAATGATACTAATAAGCATACCACAAAAAAAGAAAGAGAGAGAGAGAGAGAATTACCTTAAGATACACCAGAAACACCCAGTCGTCATAACTATAATGAATAATCTCGCATGGAATGTACTCGTAAGGAACAGCATATGGCAATCGTGTCATTGCAGCGTCGAAGACATCTATGCTGTATCCTGTGACCACTGTCATGTTAGTGCCAGAATCATGTCTTACATTTACAAATTCCATAAAAGATCTTTTAACTGGAACTCCTATTCTCAGCTTGTTTCCATTTGTTGGAATCACCCAGCCATTAGGAGCATATGCAGTATCACCTGGCCAAAAGATGGTTCTAAGACTGTGTTGGGAAGTGGAATATGTATTTGTCTTTGTTAAATTTATATCATAAAGAAGTCCATTTTCCACAGTCCAAAATCCAATCCCTCTCCATCCATTACCTATCACATTAACTATCTGATAAGCAGATGACTGTAGCTGCCCATCAACTAAAAGGAAATCTCCACTAAGACCTCTAAATGTAGTATTCGAAATAACTCTCAGAAGATCTGGACCAATTTGAGAGACCCCAAATGTTTCAAGGTCTGTTGAATTTCCTAAAAAGTTTGCCTTCAAATAGCCAGGATTTGCAGCCCCTACATTCTCAACTGCCATGGCCAAAGCTGTGGCTGCATCATGTGCCCATAGTCCAAAAACATTCAGTCCAGCATTAAGGACAATGGGATTGTCTTGTTGGAACTTCCTTCTCCATCGAATGGTAAAATTTTCAAGCTCTTTTGTCCTTGGAACATACGATTTCACCCCTATTACCCCTTGCATAGACTCAACACTAGATGGATCCATTGAACTCAACTCATTGGTTAAGGCAGTGGTTATAATCCAAACATAGCCATCACTTATCATTCCGAGAGCTTTTGCTTTGGTAAAGAGCCTAGCACCAAGATATGGTAAAATGTGCACAATGAAAACTCTGGTTTGCATTTGCATCAGCTTGCGTAGTTCTGCAACAATTTGATCATCTGTGGCGAGCGGCGGGATAGTGCTGCAGTAGGGTATACTAGTCTCAACCTCTTGCAAGGCCTTGGTCAAATATAGTGTTATCCCCTGTCCAAACTCATCCTCTACGAAGATGGACACTGCTCTTTTCCATCCAAATGCTTGAACAATTGCACTTATGGCTTTGACTTGAGAAGCGTCATTTTGGGTAGCACGAATGAAGTATGGACTCCAAGTAGACGAAAGAGAAGCACTTGTTGCAGAAAATGAAATAATGGGTACTTGAGCTTGGTCTCCTAGATCAATTACAAAGTTTGCCTGCATGGAACTCAGAGGCCCTAAAATGGCTTGCGCTTCAACATTTTTAAGTAGGTCTAGGGCTGTATCTCAAAACATAATGATCAGATTCAGTTAACTTTTGAACGTTGATCATTAGACTAAGCTAAAAGAAATCAAATATTTAGTGTAGCAAAGATATGGCCAGTGGGAAAAACTAATGCTCCGTTTTGTATTGTATGATAGAAAAATGGAAGGATGAAAAGTTGGAGGGATAAATAAAACATCATGTTTGGTGAGGAAAAAAAGTAGGAAGGATAGAAAGTGGATGGATTAACTTTCCTTCCAACTCACTAAAATCAATTCCTCCAAAATCGGAAGAAAAGTTGATTAAAAGTTAATTATTTGTGTTGAGATGTATCTTATTTGTCTATATATTTTTTTATATATACATATATTATGTATATATTAATTTTATATAAAAATACAATGATAAAATATGTATTTATAAATATATATTTTAAAAAAAATAAAAAATAAAAAATAAAAAAATATTTTCCCCATATTAATTAGGGATGAAAATTTTTAACTAATACGATAACACGACTCGAACTCAACACGAATTTTATGACACGAACTTGATTAACTCGAACACGAACACGATATGAAAATAAACAGGTCAACTCGTAACTCGACACGACACAATTAGTTAGATGAGTTGAGTTAGGTGTGACTAATGTTCGACACAAATCAGTAATGACTCAACACGATACGACTCGATTGTCACCCCTAATATTAGCTAGCACAAAAAAAAAATTAGTCAATTTTATTTTTCATCCATCCAGCCAAACACAAAAGAAAGAAAGTGTATCATTCGTACTTTTCTTCTTTGAAGGATAGAAAGTGTATCCCTCCTACTTTCCATCTTTCCTACCAAATAAGTTTATTTGAAATAAGTGGTAATGGGACCAAGGTGTTGACTTGCTAGCAACATATCAACATGATGTATGGCCTATGGCCTATGGCCAACATGATAGCACACCCAGTAAGCTCAATAAATCCAACATTGGGTTCCAAAAATACTTAACCTATACAAAGTTTGGAGTTACCAAGAAGGCCAAAAACTTTTGATAGGGTCAACAACCCCCAATTGGTTAGATTCTTCCATGTTAGTACATAAGCTTCTATATTTTTTATTTTATCCTTTTATACTAGCTATCTCTCACTACAAGAAAAATAGGAAAATCTGGCATTTAATTGCTGGCGTGTAGTGTAAACGCCATAAATTTTTAATAAAAAATAAAAAAATCTTTTTTTTGGCATTTAATTTCCGGCGTTTAAACACAAACGCTACTAACGATTGTTAATTTAAAATAATAAATAGCTTTTTTTTTCTCTCCCCAACAGAAACCTAAATCGTTCTCCCCAATTTATTCGCGCCTCTCCATCGACTGCTCACCCGTCTCCATCGACTCCTCTTCATCTTCATCGACTCCTCTACCCTTCTACTCCTCACCTTGTTGATCTCTCTGTCGACTCCTCTCCCCGTCGATCTTTCCGTCAACTCCTAGTTGTCCCTCTCTCAAACGCTAGGGATTCATGACTCTCCTTCACTGTGGATCTCTCTCCAGTAGTGATCGTACTCATGTGAAGTCTTGAAACGCCTTTGCAACTCCGTTTCCTACTCTTTTACGGAATCAAGTACTTAATCAAAGTCGAATTCAAGTGAACGCAAAAAGTGAAGGAATAGCATAAGCATTGCTCGAAATCTTTTGTATTTTATCAGCATTCTCCTGATCCTCTTCTGCTGGCAAGGCCCCATTACCTGAATCAACATGTCTTTTTTTTTGTTTTTTTTTTTGCTATACATTTCTGTTTATTGGAAATTCGAGAAAACACTAGCATCCACACCACTCTGTTAAGCTTAGTGAGATTATTTTTCTAATTAGTTGATTCGATTATTGAATTAACATTTTACTTCTGATGATTAAATTGACCTTATTATCCTCACTTACCCAAAGGTCTCCCAACCTAGTTGTTCGATTAGGTCACCACAGTTGTCTGCTTCAACAAGTTCGAGCCAAAGTGAGATCTGAGGTATTAGAGAGAGATGGAGATGAAGAGTTTACCAATTGAAGTTCTGATCCAAACAAATATATGTTGATACAAACTTTTTGAAACGATACATATTGGGGATAAAATATGTTTGTTCAGTTAAATGCATTGGTTGGAGATTTTGAGTACATAGTTATCCTTTTTGTGTTTTTAATTCATACATGTGACCCTATTTGTCTGCTTGTGTATTGTGTTTGATTTGAATAATTTTTTATGTGGTTTTGTGGTCCTCTTGTTAGTTTGACTATTAAGTTTGCTTTATGATGTACCTGCTTGTTTTACAAATGCAATTTTACTTCATCCATGATGATGCATATGGGTGGTTATATGATTTCACCCTAAAAGTCCATGATGTTCTGTACATAATCTTACTTTGTCCATAAAAGGACGTAAGGCATACATCCAACTCTCTTTTTTCATTGGTTTTTTTTTTTTGTGTTCAATTATTTTGGTATCTTGAAACCGCATATGTTTGATGGTTCAGATTTGCAAGCATATCATATTGGAATACGTTTATGGATAAGAGTTGGATACATTTACATAGACTGGACCCGTTGTACGAACAAGGAGTTAAGAATTTTATCAAGTTTGCATGTGAAAATAAACCAAATGCACTGGAACTCACGTGCCCATGCAAAAAATGTCGTAATGTTAGATTGGTAAAAGTGGAACTTGTGGAAGAGCATTTGATTGTAGATGGGTTTCTTGAAAGTTACACTCGTTGGATTTTTCATGGAGAAAGTTCATTTGCTTCGGTTTCTAGAGAGAATGAATCAAGTGACTCTAGTTCGGGAGATGAAATTCAAGAGATGTTGCATGATGCATTTGGGATTCCCCCTCCAAGTCTAGTTTGTGGAATGAGTAGTGACGAACCTGAAAGGGATAATAGAGAAGGGCTAGATCAGGCAACAGAAAAGTTTTTCAAACTGTTGAGTGAAGCTGAACAAAAGAGACAAAAAAATTGTAAAACTATTCTCTGTCATAACAATTAGATTGTTGAATCTTTGTGTGTGTGCGTGTGTGTGTGAGATATCTTAACTTTAGGTCTCATAATTTTTTGCGTCCCTTCGAGGACATCCGATAAAATTTGAACGATACAGAGAATGTTAGCATGACCCTGCGCAAGGATGACACGCACAAATCGAGAATGGTTCATAATTTGTTGCATGGTGACTACTAGACTTACAGGTTTGGCAAAGCCGTAGTTATATTTTCTCAATATTATTCTGACTTCATTAGCAACCGTATCCTAATGCCCTAGATAAACAAAACATTTTATGCTTTATATGGTGGTGGCAACAAAGGAATACATTGACACACGGTTGAAGCTAGGAAAAAATCATACCAAGGGTTCTCTAGAATTTGGATATTTCATTGTATTGGAAGTTTGCTCTTGTCTCTAATGAAAGTTCATTGGAAGTTTGCTTGTCTCTAATGAAAGTTCTTCATGTTGGACTAAGGGACAGTAAATAATGAGTCCTGCCCTCTACTTGCGTAGAATGTTGATGCTGGTTCCATAAGTAGAAAATAAGGCATTAGGGTATATAATTATTGTCAATTCTCTTGCTGCTAGCAACAGTTCAAAATCAAGATAACTGTTGGATCATATAAAGGCTTTGTATTGAGAACCAAAAGAGGAATACTAGCAAAAATATATTAGAGAGGATAGAAGCCCTCGATTGAAGTGTTCAATGACAGTTGTCCTATGCTTTCTTTAGCTTATTTAGCTTAATACTAGTCAATTTTAGAAATTTTCTTTACACCAAGGGATTGATCTCTGATGAACCATTCATCCTAGCATCTCAAGCACAACAAGTCTTCTATGTACAAGATCCCATTGAAAAAGATTGAAAAATAGTCATCAAGGTGAAACCTAGAGATTTATTTGAAGTCTATGGACAACAACCAAGAGAAGATGCTAGGATGCAGCATAACCAGGTAGAAGAATATGGGCAACAAGATTTAGATGAAATTGCTATTGATCATGATGATGATGACATGGTCTGGGTTAGACAAGGTGTTGTTGGAACCACTGTTCATGGTTATGATGATGAATGATCACGAGACTTTATACATTTAATTGTTTTTTTTTTATATCATGAGACTTTTTACATATAATTGTTTTGGATTTTTCATTGCAATGTAAAATGTCGAGCTCTCTTTTAATATCATGAAACTACTTAGTGTTTATATCTTGATGACACTCTTTCAAACTCTTGTATTTCCATAAATGGTTCATAGTTTGCTATGGTGGAGAATGTGTACATGATTCCAGAACCACCATCATGGTGGCACCCTACTTCTAGCCTCCCAGGTACATTATTTAGTTGTAGATTATGTTTTTATCACAATTTGATATTATGCATCCAATTATATGTTTAGTAATTTAAATATTTATAATTTGATATTACATGAGTTTGTTGACTAGTATCTTTTCTTGTTAGTTAAATATCTTTGCTTGTTGGGTTTTATATGTTAGGGTCATCGACAAAAGAGAGCGAAATTGAAGCATGTTAATAACAATGCAGCAAAATTCCCGCCCAAGTGACTCTCCCTCTTCTATGCCAGTAAGTTTTTTTTCTCTTAATTTCTTTTATTGGGATAAGTTTTGCTAATGAATAGTTGAAGAGCGACAATCATGAGTATATATGGCATTATTTGATGGTTTAAAGTTGGTTTTGAGTAATGCATTTGTGAGGCATCAACTTTGGATTGAGTCTGATTCTCAAATTATTGCATTCTGGTAGGAGATCTGATTTTTCTGTTAATAATGCTCTGCCACTTGCTAGGAGACTGCTTTTGTAGCAAGACCAAAAAGGGATGCCCACTGCCAAACTGAAGAGAGGAATTGTTTGTGATCAGAGGCAAGGAATTGGTTGATTGGTATGGAGTATTCAGATGTTTGTGAAGTGGAGGGGTTGCTTTTGCAATGAAGTTTTGAGGCATTTTTCTGATCTGTTTTGAATTGGAAGAGAGTAGGCATGCAACCATGTGAATGATGCTAATTACAGTATGTGGAGGATTTCCTAACTGAAGAGCTGAGGCATGAGGTTGTGAATTCTGGTCTGATGTTATCTGGGACCTCTGATAAATTGGTGTGGCAGAGCTCTTGTGCTGGTAATTTCTCTATTAAGGCAGCTTGGCGGAAGAGTAGGTTGAAGGGAGGCTTGAATGCTACCCCTGTTGGCATTTGGGGTATTCAGACTGCCCCTAGTGCTCAGCTAGTAGGTTGGCCTAATAGGCTATCAACTTATTGAAGGGAAGGCTGCATTCCTACTCTATTTTCTTGGAAGATTTACAGCATCATGAGGTATCAAGGGAGGAAAGTGAGGGTTAAAGTGCAGGATGATAGGGATGGTATTGCCTTGTTGCAATGGTTCAGGGTGGAAGTGGCCTACCAAATTGTTGTTAAGGCTTTTACCATTAAAGTAATGGTAAAACTCTTGGCTTTAGTGTTGCGTCTGCTTCCTCGTGCTTTGTTTACCATTCTTGCCTACCATTTAGTGAATAAATATTTGTTTCTCGTACACATGGTATAACTGCCCAAGGATAAAATTCCACATGTTCACGAAATAACTAGCTCAAACACATGGTACCCACTTCATGAGTTAATTTGATTGTATTAAAGCTGCTTGATCTTCCATCTCATATAACATAATTACCTCATGCATGTTATTCATATCATGTGTTTACCCATTTCATGAGTTTTGATTGGATTAAAAGTTGCTTAGCTTGATTTTCCATCTCATAAAATTGTTCTTATCTTGTTTGTTCCAGTGCACATGGATTAGGAATAGCAGCACTGTCAGCAAAAGAACCAAGGCTCTCCAATTTTGCGCCATTCCATATGCTCTGACTGGTAGAATAGCATTAGCACTCATATGAGCTTCGGACTGTAGCTAATTGGCTTGATGTTTTTTATTATTATTTTGTAAGGCGGCTACTGGCATCTTTGCATGTTTTGGTATCTTCGGTCTATTCTGAATTTGCATGTTTTGGTTGATAATAAAGGCTAATGCGTTTTGGCTTGAGTAGTGTAGATTTGTTTGCATTTTTGGAAGGAGGAGGGCAGTTATAATGAATTCTTTGGACAGAGTGGTGGTTGCAGGCAAAGATTTCTCTGTTTTATAAATAAATAAAATTTTTATTTTAAAAAAAAAGATTACCGGTGTTTAAATAAACGCCACTTATTGGCATAATAATTAAACGCCGAAAATAAATTTCTCGTAAATAATAATTATTGGCATTTATTTAAACGCCGTAAAATAGCTCCGGTAACTAGAATTTTAAAATAAAGTCGTCGATTAAATAAGCGCCACTTTAGTATTTAACAAACGACACTTAGTTTTTGTGGCGTTTAATAAAACGCCGATAATTTTTCCAAAAAAGTGTCGGCATTGTTAAGAAAAACGTCAATAATAATAATTTGTGGCGTTTATTTATATTTAGTGGCGTTTATCAAATGCCGCTAAAAGTCATTTTTCTTGTAATGTCTCAAAATGTTCACTAAGTACTTATGTAACAACAATCTCAGGCATTTCCAAAGTTTCTTAGCAGAATAAGAATTTAATATATGTATTGAGACTTTAAAATGTTAAGCCATTCTTATGAATTCAAATTACCAAATTATTAACTTAAATTACCCAGTTGATCACGTCCATGATAAGTTTTTGGGGGTAATCTAGTTTAAATTAATGTTGAATCTGAGTGAACAAGGAAAAGTTTGATAATTTAGTACAAATGGAATGAAGGAAATTCAAGAATTTGGTAATTGTGATTTTAGCTTTAATCAATTGAAAAAAGTAACCGAAATAATATCTATTTATGTATAAAAATGAACCCATGCATTTAATCTCCAAAAATGCTACAAAAAATGAACCAATACATCTAAGTTGTATTTTGTGTTTCTTTATATTGTGCAATGCAAGCAATTGAATTATAGAAGTTTAGTAGTGACTAAGAAAAATATTTCCAAATCCTCTTTAAGAATAGTTGACACTAAAAGAAATTTGGACTTGATAGCATTATGTTCATAATTAGCTAATAATTGTAATTATATCAAATAATTTTGACAAAATTCGAAGAAAGACACCTTCTTTAATTTGGTTAAAGATTAAGTATCTAAACAACTATCTACCAAAAAATTTCCTTACTATTAGAGATAAAGATTGACAGAGACCCAAACTCACCCAAACTCTATTTATCGGAGATACTCCATCGCCTAATGGGATTTAGATCTCCTCCATTACTCATTCCTTCAATTTCTCTCAATACAATGCTAGATTAGTGACATGTGTAAAATTTTGAATTTCAATGAATAAGATGTTTCCTCATTCATTTTTATTGTTGGTGGAGTGGAAACCATTATTAAGGAGTTTTCTCACAAGAAAAAAAACTTATTCATTGAAATTCAAAATTTTACATATGTTACTCATCTAACACTGTATTGAAAGGAATTGAAGGGAAGGGATAATAGAGGGGATCTGAATCCCACCTAATGAGAGAGTCTAATAACGTTGTACTCATCTTGTGTATCTTTCTCATGTTATAAAATAATCACAACCCTGTATTGTATAATACAACTATTCAAATGGGTTTGCCCATGGCTCATCTTTTGGTTCTACTTCCAACAACACCCACAAACCTATATGTCAAGTTTGCAATCATATTGGTTATACCGCACCCCAGTGCCATAATCGATTGAACGAGGCAATCCAGTACATTGTTCCACAGTCTTCTTCTCATGCTTACCATGCTTCCTCCGATATTTGGTATCCTAACTCTGGTGCAACTCATCATCTCACCTCGGATATGTCTAATCTTGACATTTCCTCCGACTACAATGACAGTGCCACTATCCAAATCGATAACGGTACAGGTTTGGAAATTAGCCACACCGACTCCTCCTCCTTTCCGAATCACAATTCTTCTTTTATATTACGTGATATTTTGCATGTACGCCATGTCAAACACAACCTTCTCTCTGTGCACCAATTCTCCAAAGATAATAATTTTTGGTTTGAGTTTCATCCATCTTATTTTTGTGTCAAGGACATTCACACGAGAAGGTTTTACTGCATGGCCCGAACTCTGATGGTCTCTACCATCTCAAGTTTCCTTCTGTTTCCAATAAAGTAGCCTTTCTTCATGATGCAACTAAACGTGGTACCGAAGACTCTGTCATCTGGCCCTTCGGACTGTTTAATCCATCTTGTAGAAAATTGGCGCTTCTTTTCATATCCATAAGATCACTCCAATTTGTGATGCCTGTCAAAAAGGAAAAAGTCATGCTCTTTCCTTTCCTTCTCCTTCAACTCCGACAAAGGCTCCACTTGAAATAATTTATTTTGATGTTTGGGGTCCCACCCCAATTTCTTCCTTTAATGGCAAACGTTATTTTGTACACTTTATGGACACTTTTAGGAAATACATATGGGTGTTCACAATTTCTAATAAAAGTGATGTTTTGCCATGTTTTGTTAAATTTTGGGTTGTTAATTGAAAATCTTTTTTCCACACGGATAAAATACTTGCATAGTGATTGGGTGGTAAATACTACTCCGTTTTGTCTTATCTCACTAACTATGGAATTGGACTTCGGGTATCATGTCCCCATACCCATCAACAAAATGGGGTAGCCAAATGTAAGCACCATCATATTATCGACATTGGACTTGCCCTGTTGGCTCATGTCTCACTTCCTTTCACATTTTAGGATTTTGCATTTGAGACGGTGGCATATCTCATCAATCGCATTCCTTCTCAAGTTCTTCATATAATCTTGCACCGCTGTAAAAATTATTTCAAAGGAAGCCAGATTACAATTTTTTGAAGGTCTTCAAATGAGCCTACTATCCCTGCCTCTGACCTTATCGTCACCACAAGCTTGAATTCTAATCAAATCATTGTCTTTATTGGCTATAGCTCCTACCATCATGGCTATCAATGTCTTGACCCCGCAACTCAGAAAATCTATATTTCTTTCAATGTGGTCTTTGATGAGAATTTGTTCCCTTTTGCAGCCACTGAATCTTGACACTCTAACACAGCTTGCTCAAACGTTGTTTCTCTTCCTCCTCTTCCACTGATACAACCCACTAGATCTCCTACTCCTATGCACTCTTTAGCGAATCCTACACCACCAACACGCCCCATCTTCCACAATCGAATGAAACACATTGAAATCACTTTCCATTTTGTTCGCGATAATGTGACCAAGGGAAATCTTAAGGACAATTTTTTATCCACCCAAGATCAAGCAGTAGACATCTTAACTAAGCCCCTATCAACGCCTCGCTTCTAGCTTCTTCGAGATAAGCCCAGTCTCCTTCGTGGCAACATTTGCTTGCAGGACGTGTTGGAGACCCAAACTCTATCTACTGGACATACTACATCACCTAGTGATAGAGTCCAATAACTTTGTACTCATCTTGTGTATCTTTCTCATGTTATAAAATAATCACAACCCTTGCAGCTTGTCATACCCACTCACTAGGTCTTTTGTCATTTACCTCTCCTTACTATCGATTGTTGCACTCCTCATCTACACTAAATGTCCATATCATACGTTCTTATTCACAAAGAGCGACCTCGGCCAACTGAACAAATTCTTTTTTTAAGCGTACTTTGATTTTGGTAAGGCTCTCATAGGCAGTCGTACGTGATACTTTAAGTAAATAAAAGAGCAGTGATATTCACACTCAATCGACGCCTTCTCGTGCTTCAACTCTTTCTTTTATGAAACATGCAGATAGTTTTGCCCTTAACTCATATAAGAAAAAGATAGTTATGCCCTTTGCCTCTCTAAGAACATAGATAAAGAGAGGTGGTCAACCTCCTAGTCAAGGCCCTCCAAACCAACACTCACAATCGGGCGAATCGTCCCCACACAAAACACATACCCTTGCAAAAAAATCCCCATCCAAAAGTCCAACCAGGTAATCTTACCACTAAACACCCCCATGGCCTTGTTATAAGAAAAAGTCATAAACAATAAATAAAAAAAATTGAAAAAATACATAACACAAAATATACGTGGTCCGACTTGAAAGCCTATGACAAGTAACAAAATTTCACTATCAACAAAGGGAGATTACATAAAATTCTCTAATAAAGATAATAGAATCAAAAAAGGATGTCCAAAACTAGGGGCAAATATTCCCAAGAGAAACTAAATGGTCAACAATCTATTTATAGACCCAAAATACCTTGTTTCCTAATACAATAGGTCTTTTACTTGAAGTGGAATCTTAGATTCCTTTCCAAATCCCTAATGAGAACAAACAAATTAGTTTACTACTTGGAGTGAAATACAAGATACCCACAACAAATCTCCACCTTGGAAAGTATTTCAATTAAGCCATCAAAACATAAGCAAACGAACTAGTTGTCTTCTCCACAAATCCTGCAAAGGGATAACAAAAATACTACAAACACCTACAACAAATCTCTATCTTGGCTTCTATTCTCATCAAACCATCAAAAGTAAACGAGCTAGCGTCTTTCTCCACTATTCCCATAAGGGGATAACTCCAATATTGTAAGCATCCATGACAATCTCCACCTTTACTTAAGACATCTACCTTTATAAATCCTTAAGAACGATAAATTCCAAACTAGTTCCCTAGTAGGAGTGGAATACAAGACACCCACAATAAATCTTCACCTTAGCATGTATTCATCAAACCATCCAAACAAAACCAAGTACACTAGCTACCTTATCCACAACTCCCGTAAGGGAATAACACAAATATTGCAGACATCCATAACAAATCTCCACCCTGATTTGTTTGCTCACTAAATCATCAAAACAAAAGTGAATACGACTTGCTACCTTCTCCAAAATAGCAAATATTGAAAATCTTTCAGCGGTGACTATAGTAAATTATCAAAAACTTTTGCCAAACCATCTCATCCCATCAAATCACTGATATGTATCTGGATCCACCGTGAGGTAAAACTGTTTTGACGTTCAAATTTTTCTGCATTGAATTTTGTGTAGCTATTCCAGAACTGAAACTTTGATATAAGTTTGTGGTGATCAAAGGCTGCAAATAATAAACCAAACAAAATACAAAAATATAGAATATACAAGTATAAGTTGTTCGGCTTGAAAGCCTACATCCAAGGACGAAATGGAGCGACAAAATTTCACGATCAACAAAGGGAGATTATAAAAATTTTCTAATCAAGATAATAAAACCAAACATGAATGCCCAAAAATGGGGATAATATCCACAAGACAAACTAAGTGGTTTACAATTTGTTTATAAAACCAAAATACCATGTTTCCTAATATAATATTTTCAAATTGGGGTTTTTTCTTGAAGTAGAATTCCAAGGCAGTCACCATTCCAATCCCTAAGGGGAACAAATTTCAAATCAATATTTTATTCAAAGTAGAATACAAGACACCTACTACAAATCTCCATTTTCGCTTGAAATCCCATCAAACTATCAAACCAAAAGCGAACGAGCTAACTGCCTACTCCACAAATCCCCTAAGGAGAACACAAATACCGCAAGCATCCATAACAAATCTCCACCTTGATTTGTACACCCCCCAAGTCTCAAAACAAAAGGGAACTTGTATTGAATTTCTGTTAGTGGTGATCATATTGTCTCATCAATAACTATTGTCAAAACCATTCCATCATAGCAACATTATGTTTCTAGATCCACAGTAGACTGAAACTATTCTGACCATAAAATTTTCCTATTTAAATTTTGGGTGTAGTCATCTCGAAACCAATTGAAGGATACAAATGAATAATAGACATAACAAATTAGAAAAATATAGAACAAATAAATATACGTAGTTTAGCTCGAAAGCTTATGTCCACAAACAAAGCACAACAACAAAGTTTCACTATCAACAAATAAAGATTATACAAAATTCTCTAAACAAGATAATAAAACCAAACAGGGATGCCCAAAACTGGAGCTCAATATTCCCAAGAGAAACTAAATGGTCTACAATCTACTAAGGAAAAAATGCATTCAGATCTCTTAAAGTTTGTCACTTGATCACCTAGACCTTCTGACATTTAAAACACTACACATAGACCCTTTGAAGTTTCTACGCTCACAACACATAGACCCCTGTCATTAATGTCTGTTAGTAAACTACATCTAGACCCCTAAAATGTGAAGCATGTAATACTTAGACCCTTCAAGTTTAAAATATTACACTTGGATAAAAAATACTCTAATTAAAGATAGAATATCAAATATTTTAAATTTTACAACCAAAATTCATATTCTATTATGTCATTTATTAAAATAAAATCAAAAATAAAAATTTATTTTTTATTAAAAAAATTATAATTAGTATTATTAATGCCAAATTTTGGATGACCTCCACATTAGTTTTTTGGACTTTGATCACCTGAAAAAGAAGTCGGATATTGGAGAGGAGCTTCGGGGGTTGACTCTCCAATGCTTAAATCAGTAAGTGACTCGAATGTATGAACTTCGTTTAAAAGTTAGGAGTGGCATATGTTGAGCATCTTGGACTAAATGGACTTTTCACCTTGGGTCAATTTTTCGATCACCAAATACGAACATATGAAATAAGCCTAATTAACACATTTGTATGTTCCATTATGTCATCCACTAACATAAAACCCAAATAAAATCTCAATTTATTGAGAAAAAAATAGTAATTAGTATAAATATATCAAAGAACTCAATTCAATACTCATTTGCATACAACTAAAGTTTCTATTGGAATAAAATTAAAAAATATTGTCAAACTATAATGGACACAATATCTTCTATCTTTAATTAGGGTAAATTTGGTCGTTTAATAGATTCCGTTAATTCCGTAACTAATAAGTGGTCTAAGTTTAATATTTCAAATTTGAGAGGTCTAAGTGTTACAAGCTTATAAACTTCAGGGGATGTGTGTATAATTTACTTCTGGATATACTAGACATTGATGACAATAGTTTAAGTGTTATGTATGTACAAATTTTAGGGGTCTCTATGCAATATTTTAAATGTTAGGGAGTCTAAGTGTTAAATGACAAACTTAAGAGAATTTAGGTGTAAGTTTCCCATCAAATAGACTCAAAACATTTTATTTCCCAATACAATAGGTCTTTTAGAGTTAGAATCACAAACGACATTTCCTTAAGAATAAATTCCTAATCAATTTTCTACTGAGAGTGAAATACAACACATCCACCAGAACATGCCTGGACCCTTTCCCCCTACAAATCCCCAAGTAATGTCCCCTTATTTTTCTGTTCAAGGCGTAGATTGCTTCAACTATTACTTGAATACTAGTGTCTTATCACAACCACCTTTTTAGAGAGCGAGAGAGAGAAAGAAAGAATACCAGCCGCAGCTGCACCAATAGCATCTTCCTTGGAGTCCTTGAGATTTAGAACCAGCCTAGTCATGTAGTGAGTATTGGAAGCATAGAAATCTGAGAGGGCCATTGATATACAACTGAACCCCATCTGCCCAACCCAAGTATTGATGTCAAGTATCATACCGACATTGAAGTCGATTGTTCCATTTTGTGCAATACCCTTTATGAAAAACACTTCAATAAAGAGAAAGAAAAAGAAAAGACAGAAAATAAGTTGAGTAGGCTTCTTGTTCATCTTGAACCTCTTGAAAGCTTTCAAATCGAAAGCAATGGCAAAGAGAGAGATATATTTATTCACATTTGTATGACTAAATTGGTTTCAAAAGAAACAAATGTATGAAAGCACAAGTACATAGAAGAGGGATAAGAATGAAAGCACAAGTACATAGAAGAGGGGTAAGAAGGACCCAAATCGAAAGCAATGGCGAAGAGAGAGATATATTTATTCACATTTGTATGACTAAATTGGCTTCAAAAGAAACAAATGTATGAAAGCACAAGTACATAGAAGAGGGATTAGTCAGTGCATGGACATAAATAAAAGTAGTTTTATGGTGAAAGTTTCCACGCAATTGTTGCACTCTTGACTCCGGACTTTCCATAGTTGCTCTTGACTTGTTGGGGGGTAGAGAGAGAATGTATCCAAATTAATTCTTTAAAATTCCATAAGAGTTTGTTTAAATTATAATTATTCAAAAATTCTGACTAATTACAAAATATTATAATTTATTATACAAAATATAATTTTTTAAAATCAAATTAGATATTTTAAAGTTGAAATTGTAATTATTTACAACCTCACTTTTAGAAATATAACTTTGCTCGTAAAAACATCTTCAACTATTACCCAAATTCTAACTTAAAAATTAAATTTAAGTAAAAACAGATTAAAAATAAGTTTTAATCATTTAATCAAACTCATCAAACAAAAAGATATTCAAATTTTTAATGGACAGATTTCACTTTTTTTTAAGTTGTAATGGTCATATTTCACCCTACTTAAAATTTAAATTTGTCTTTTTTTAAATTTAAATTTCTCTATTAAAATATTTTTATTAAATTAATATTTTTATTCAATTGGACCAGTAATGGCAGTCCCTTTCATTTTACGATGACACCAGCATTATCTTCAAAATACATGAAGACACCATCCTTTCGCCACCAGAGCTTACGTTGTCAGACAATGATAGCGGGCATGACCTTCTTTCATAGATCAGACTTGTCTTTCTTCACTATGGCCATAACCATATCCCAAACACAAGCCGAGGGCAATCGGTTCAATCGGCCCTTGATGCCCTTCACCGATGTGATGTAGAGGTTCTTAGCCCCCGTGTTGTCGGCATAGTTCACCATTGCCGGCACCGGCAGACCCAGCGACATTCAAAACTTATTTCTTGTTGATTTTCCACACCCTCACATCGACATCGTTGTCTGCAGAGTTCATCTCCCTCCCTCTCACGTATCTCAGATCTCACTTTGGTTGTATCCCAGATCTTACCTTAAAGAGAAATGAAAGAATGAGGATACTTAATCGGTTATGTGGGGAGGACACCGTTGGGTATAAATGAGGGTAATAAGGCCAATTTCCCTTCGTATTAACGGAACTAAGGGTTTTCAATTAGGTCCAAAATGATAGGTGTTATCTTTAGGTTTTAAAACAATAGGTAGGTAATCTGCAATCGAGTCAGACCACAAGGGGCTAATTTATAATTTGCCCTTCAAAATTTACTACTTTAAATGGTGTTTTTATAATTTTTGTTAGTCATTTTACAATGAAAAAATATTATTTTTGTTTGTATTTTTATCACTATTGTGAGTGTTTTTAACATATTTGTAATAATTATTTTTATCAATTTTCTTCGGTACAAAAAAAGTGAATACTTTTGTGGGTTATTTATTACATTTTGTGGGTATTTTTATCACATTTGTGAATATTTTTATCATTGTTATGATAATTATTTTTTTGGGTACCACAACAATAGTAAAAGTGTCAACAAATGTAATAAAAATAACTACAAATGTGATAAACAAATGTATGGTACTGTAAAAAAAAATTCAATACCGTAATCAACTCCTCTCTACATTAGTCTACATCCCAAAAGAATCAATTTGTCTATTCACAAAATGCGTGTGAGAATTCTATGGAGTTAAAGATACAAATTGTAAATTCAAACGAATTAAACTTTGTTTTTGTTAATTATTTTTGAACTTAATCAATCTATATTTATAGTAGACGGGTGATTATTAGTATTCGGTATTTATTTAACAAGATTAAGTTTAATATGACTCTACTTTAAATAAATAAATAAATATATATATATATATATATCATTCTTTCTCGTGTAGTGGAAAAGAAATTGGGGTAATTGCTTTCCTGAATGTCATGGAGACAAATTTGAGTTGAATGCGGGAATAAAAAAGTGTGAATAGCACTTGTAGACATTAAAAATAATAAATAAATAAAATAGAGGCTATATTAATTAAATAAGTTATTAAAAGTAAAAATTAGAAGCAAGTATAATATAGGAATCTCTTTAATCAATAGATCCAAGAGTAATTTTTTTGAGTTATAAAGGACACAGGTCCAATAAGTAATTTTTACTTCCTATTATGTCCTTGAGTGTCATCATAGCTGTGAACGAGCAAGAGTTCATGGCTCACAATCAAGGCAGTGGACTGTAATAGCACCGGAAAATCTAGGTCATAAGTGATGGTGGTGGCGGTGGTGATGACGATTAATTACTCAGGTCACAGATGGTTGAGGTTATGATTTGTAATGGCATTTTCTTGGAGCTCCACAACCCAGAGCAAAGATATTGAAGGTAAAACCCAAAACTTTCTTGGGACTCCATTTGATGATCTCAAACGTAATAAAAAAATCAGGTCATCTAACATTTTATTCCTTCGGGTTTTGGTCCCAATTTCTCTATTTCTTCTTTAGATTCAAGAAAATAGTGGTTGAAAGGTTGGGCAAAAAATTTAGGGTTAGGATATCAAGAAGGTTTTTAATGTGGATCTTCGTGAGTTTGTACTCTCTTGAGTATTTTAATGTGGATCAAGAAACAAGAAATGGGTATGTTGGATGTGTAACGCCTCAAAAACTCCCTTGGACGGCATTACATTGTAAACGTCATTCGCTGCATGAGAACACTAAATAACTCCATCAATAAGAAAATTTCATTCATCAACCATTGACATTTTAACAAAATTCGGGCAGAGTCTCCTTTGTACGGGGAGCCCTACCCAAAACACAACATGCACAATTATACTACAATTGACCTCACAGGGTCCACATATGCATAGCTATTGACTACACCGGGTCCATTTATCCATCATAAAGTAAACTTTCATTCACCATATATCATACTCATACTATTATCCCAAAATAATAGACTCATCTTGGCCTTTACATTCCTAAAAAAATTAACTAATGTGGCGCAGCGGAATATAACAAAATATAAAATAGACTTTACATTGTTTCAAAAGAATGTCCTAGTCTAGTACAAAAGAATGTGTTACTCTAAGCGTCCACCTCGAGATTCACCTCCCCGTCTAGCTGAGTCTCCCAATGTACGGGCTCCTCGACTCTCAATTCCTCATCTAGTACATGATCTGAAAATATGTAATTTGTAGGAGATGAGCACGAAGCTCTGTAGCAAAATCTTCCCAAACTCAAACAAGGTTTAGAAAAATGTAAAACAGGTCGGTCTCATTTAGCAAAATAACATATATAAATTTTGAGAGAAAACCGTGACATTTAAACAGATTTCAAGTTTATACAACAGTGATAATCAAATGAAAAAATTTACAAATGCATTTTTTAACAATAAACCATTGCCAAATGGTTTGAACCAGCTCCTGCCGTTGCATTGTCTCATACCAATGCACCGACTCCGACATAATCCAATCCATGTTCTCATACAGATATATAGATATATATTGGTTCATTTCATGCCATGTACGTTGATTGTTTCTCAAGAATCTATCCAACGACTATACCTAGTTCACCAATCACAATCACATCACAAACACTTTGGGAAAGGGCGTCTACCATCCCAATGGCAGTGACGAATCCCTCCCCAGGAAAGGTATACCACCCCTAGTTCGAACTCCAGTGAACGATAGTGGCTGTATTATCAAATGACAACTCACTACAAGTGTTAGGAAACCATCTCACCTCCACCGGGGTAGACTAACCTCTAACACTCTACGGCATCTTTCGATGGTAATTCAAGTCCCTCACAACAACCATGCAATAAGGAAACCAACATATTCTCAATTAACTAACAATTTTCAAAGTATGAACAAAATCTCTAATTTTATCATGTGCATATTTCCAATAAACAATTATGAAAAGTCCAAGAGATCACAATTCAATCATTTATTACTCCACACAAAGTTCTATGGTTCCAATTTCAATAATAAAAGAAGAATTTAAGAGAAAATTCATCACTCTCCAAAATCTAGGGTTTTTCAAACAAAAGAGGAATTTCATGGGTATTCAACCCTAACTTTGTTAAAAACATATAATCTTTACCCAAAAGACTGAGAGATGATGATTTCATATCATTTATATCACATTTATAACAAAACATACATATATACATAACTCTAATCTCAATGCAAGAGAAAGAGAAGAAATCTCCTGCCTTGAATCAAAGATTTCAAGTGAAAGTCCAAGTCATATAGACCTCCTTCTTCCCTTTTCTTCCTCCCTTAATCTTCCTCTAAGGTTCCAAGAGGTGTGGGGTGAGAGTGGAGTGAAAGAAATGGGAGTAAAGGGCTGAAATTAGTGTTTTAAACACAGCCAACTCTGAAAAACATTGTTCACAGTTTGTTTTTGTTTTCTCCAAAATTACGTTTTGCCACTAAAATTTTTAATTTGATCCATATGATTACCCTTAGATTTTTCGACATTCCGGATTCATTTTTAATGTTATTTTAACCTAAAAACATTTATTTTTATGATTTTTTTCAAAACTAAAATAAATTCACACTCGAAACATTAAAATTTTTATTTTATTCCTCCGAACCGATATAAGTGTTATTCTTATGGTTTCAATATTTATATGATTTATTCTTAAGTCATTACATATGTAAGAATCACTAAACAAGTATATTACCATATTAATATAAACATATGGGGGTTTACACCTTCAAGGTCTAAGAAGAAAGCACAACACTTTACTATCCGAGAAACACCATAGTACAAATTTTTGGTCAACTTCGGAGAATAAACTGATTTGACTCAGGTATTTTTAGTATGTGTGGCCTATATGGTTGGAAAGATATACGAGTTAGGGTTCTAAAAAAAATAACGGTGCGCAATTCGGACTTTCCAATAAGGAGTTATGATCAAATTAGTGAAAGATAGTCTGCCGGACTGCTTGGTTCTTCTATACTTGTCTAACTCGAGTTTGGGTGTCTTTTGTCACAAATCCTATCTCATACCCCTCTCCAATATAGGTAGGATAGCTTTCATAGAGATCCATATCTTGCATCATTCATTAACCAAAACTAAATTACCATCCGTCTCCTAGAATCATCCATAACAACATGATGTAGAACTAGTATATTTAGTAAAATTTTCTTCAATTCCTCTAAGCTAGCTCATTGATGAGAATGCAAATGTTATATTTTTCTTTGTTATTGTTTAGCCCTTTAAACTTATTATCCTGATAGTTTGATTTAAGATGTAAATAAAGACGTTAAAATAAAAATGGAGTTAATAGGATGATTGTTGATAGTATAGACATGTGGGAATTTACAGGATGCGACCACAGTTGTACCATGGGGGTGGACCAATGTACATATATATATATATGAGAGAGAGAGAGAGAGAGAGGGATGGAGGGAGAACCCTAGACATTTATACAAGTTGGGGAAGAAAATTATTTTGCTCAGAGGGTAGAGGTTTCGCCGGAGGGAGAAGAGAAGAGAAGCTAGCGTTCAGGTCTGTAATAGCATTGGTGGACTGTAAGAATTTATTAAGAATGCTAGATGACTTTATTATGCATCCCTGAGACTTTATAAATAGACTTTTTAATAGTCTTCTTTTCACGATTCCTTATTTTGTGTGCATGTAAGTTTCATTAAGGTGTTTTTAATCCCATTTGGTTCCGCATATTCTCTGAATCTTTCTAACGTGAATTATTTGATGATTGGAATATAGACTTCTACTTCTATTTGCAGTTGGATAGAGGGGATCATATGCCGTTATAAATTCTTAGACAGTTCTTCGTCTAAGTTTGTAGGTTGCAAAATCGGAATTTTAAATTCACTATCTTTGTCAATGTCACTTGTTAGTAGTATGCTCTAAAATTAATCATACAGATGATGTTTTGGGAATGTACTAGCAACATTCATTACTCAATTAAATAAAAAGGCAAGTTTATTTATCATGTTTCTACTTTATTTTATTTTAATATACATGATATAGCCCATAGAATATAAATTAAGAAAATAGTTACTCAAAGTGTTGAGAAAAGGTGAGACCTATATTTCTGAGTGAACAATGCTATTGGGACTTAATTCGCTGACCTAATTTACTATGACCTTTGGATTGACTGTGGGCTCCATCAAACATTGGAACTTGGTGTTAATCCAATAGTTCCAATAAAGCTACGTCATTAGGTCCGCAAATTATGTCAGATTTTTAGGTTCAAATAACATTTTCCTTTCTGAGTACTTAACTCTTAAATGTTCATAATCATAAGATTACTATGTGGGTACTATATAATCCGGATAAAGTAGCATACACTATGTTTACTCATATTTTGATACAAGGTAACTTGTCCAAGTCACTAGCATAAGGACACTGAAGCAAGTGAGTGGCTACTTGTTAGAGGACAAGTACATTGACCATAACCATTGACTAATATATGATTTTTTATGTAGAGTTTTACACACCAGTCAATGTTAAATACTAAAGTTATAGTTATGCAACTGATCCTTAAACTTGAGACACTATAGTTTTCTTATGCACGAACTTCTATACTTTAACTATACAACATATTCATATATTAACCATGTAATTTGGATATGTATTGTTAGACATATGAGTGTACACCATAGAATTTATCACCCTTAGTAATTAAAGGGAGAATGTCTTATGTGATCTTCTAGGATAGGACTCAATGAGTCTTTGGCCAAAGGAAGGATGAAAATTAGAAAAGAGTTTTTAATTGATCATTAAGAGTCATAGTCCTTAGATTAAACACATAAAATGAGTTAGGGGTTTGACAGTAATTTCATACCCTAGTAATTCAATTGGGGTATTGTATGACAGAATGATTGAATTATATGACAACTACAGACTGAATGTGGAAATTAACTAGTTCAAATCCAATTTAAGTAAACCGAAAAAGTCCAAAGAAAAGTCCAATTGAAACTGGATCAACCTAGGAGCCCAAGTCTTGGGAGACGTTCGTAAGTCAACAAAGAGTCATGGGAGATGGTTGTAAATCAACAAGGAGTCATTGGAGATGGTTGTAAATCATTATGGAGTCAAGTGAAGCCCAAGACAAAGGCCAACGCACAAATGAGAGCCAAGAGGGTGCCGCCTAGGGGTCACCCAAGCCAGGCGCCGCCCAAGGCTGCCCCAAGTCCTCTCCTATGGCCTCTTCACTCCTATGCAAATCCAAGACTAATCCGAGCCAAGCCCAAGGTCTAGTACAAGCCAAGTCCAACTCAGGATCATCCTTCGACGAAATGGGTGCATGAGAAAAGAATATCGGGATGCGGAGATCCAATCCTATTAAGATTGTACTTACCAAAATGATAGAATTCTTCTCCCTCACGTCACCGCCTCACCGCCTTTGTAAATCTATATAAAGTAAGCCCTCATTGTATAAGGGGGTTCTAGATTCATACCTTACTCAGGCACTTACACACATTGCTCTCCCTCTTTCCGTCTCCCCCAAAGCACTATAACACTCGCCGGAGTTACTCTCCCTGCGACGTCATCAATAAAATACCACAAGCCATCGCTTTTGTTTTTTAGAGTGGACATAGGTCATCCAGACCGATCTACTATAAGTCTCTGTGTTTGTCATTATTTACTGCTTGCATACTGCTTTAATTCTTGATTGCCATTGATTGTTTGTTAATTGCTCATTAATCATACCCGTTAATATATTTGAATGTTGATCTTGCACAAGACCGTTTTGTGCATCATCAATTTGGCACTGTCTATGAAAATGACAAAGTTCTTGCTACCTTTCAACCCTCTTACAATCCATGTCAATCATAACTAGATTGAGGTCTCATCAACCGAGAGACAACAACCCAGCACACCGGGAGGAGGCTTCACCTCCCCTCGCACCTTCAAAGCCTTCTATCACGGGGACTCCTACCGTTGGATCACAGCAACAACTTTTACAAACTATGTAGCAGCTGGTAAAATAAAACTAGCAGATCATCTAGTTAATGTTCAACCAAGGGGGCATCGCCCCTCACCTTGTAGGAGGAGTCATACTCCTTCCAACAGGAGAGAAGCAGTAACCCCTTCCTTCTGGGCATCAGGCAGCCCCTCACCATGGGGGCCCTCACCAGAATGCCCCAAGGCCGCGCCAGGGCACCCCTCGCCAAGCAGTCCCTCCTCAGCGCACAGGAAGTTCACTAGTTCTCCTTCCTCATGAAGCTGCGCAAGAGAACGAAGATAGAGAAAGCCAATACGGGGACCACAAAAACCAATACCATCACCCGAACGAGGATGTCCCCAACCAGTAGGATAAGAAGATTACAGAAGTGCAAAACCAGCTTGGGGATGCCCTCAACGCCATCAAGGTACAAGCACCTGAAATCGTGGACTATTTGATAAGACGCACTGATACTCCTTTTGTTACTGATATCGTTAATTATATGTTGTCTTCGAAGTTCAAGATGCCTACCATCGAGACCTTCGACGGCACCAAAGACCCCCTCGGCCATCTAGACACCTACAAATCCCTTATACAACTCCACAATGTGCCTGAGGAGATCATGTATAGGACCTTCCTTACCACCTTAAAAGGATCTGTCTGCCAATGGTTCTCCAAGATCAAGCCCTCCTTCATCCACTCCTTCGCAGAACTGAGTAGGTCCTTCGTCTCCCAATTCATTGGGGGATGCCGCCATCAGAAACCAGTGATCCACCTACTCAGTTCTGTGAAGGTGTACCTTGCCCGCTTCAATGAGGAGGTTCTCCAGGTTGAGGAACCAAATGATATAGTAGCCTTGGCCGCCTTTATCGCTAGACTCCACACCTCCAGTTTCATGTTCTCCGTACTCAAGAAGCCTCCCTCCAGCATGCCAGAGCTGTTGTCCAGAGCACAAAAATATATGAATGTGGAGGATGTCACCAAGGCCCGCCAGGTTGAGTCCTCTCGTGAAAGGGAAAAGAGAAAAAAACTCGTGAAGACAGGAGGGAGACGTAGAATAAGAGGTGGAAGGCCAAAAGAGTCTCTGTGAAGGACCGTCTCGGTCCCCTGCCTCTGAGAGACTGACAACCTTTCACACCACTCAACGCCTCAGTGGAGCACATCCAATTACAGATATAGGATGACCCTGCCATCTGTTGGCCCGACAAGATGAAGTCCGACCCTAAGCGCCTGAATCCTAGCAAATACTTTCGCTTCCACCGCGACCATGGACATGACACGGATGATTGCTTCTAGCTGAAAAAGCAGATTGAGGAACTTATCAAGCGGGGTCAGCTCAGACAGTTTGTGGCTGACAGAGGGTCAGCTCCTCTACACGAGGAATGAGAGAGCCAGTAACCCCTTGGTGAGATTCAGATCATCGCTAGAGGGCTAGGAGGAGGAGGAGACTCGAACTCTATCATGAAGATTATGTCAAGAGAGCCAGACAGGCAGAGTCTCACGACTCTCGCCCGATGAAGACACCCCGACATTGGGAGGAGGAGGTCATCACCTTCTCAGACAGAAACCTTGTAGGGGTCCAGGTCTGTCATGATGACCCCTTTGTTTTGACCTTGATGGTGGCCAACTACTAAGTCAGAAGGGTCCTAGTTGATACGGCATCTTAGCCGACATCCTATTCGCCACTACCTACGACAGCCTTCACCTCGATAGCAAGAGAGAGACTACAGTCAATCAGGACTCCCTTGGTTGGTTTCTCAGGAGAAAGAGTCCAGCCATTGGGATCCATCACCCTGCCTGTCACAGTAGGAATTACACCAAGGAGTTCTACTATCATGGTAAATTTTCCTGTACTTGAATGTCTTTCTATGTATAACATAATCCTTGGACAACTTGCTCTCAATGCCCTGAGGGCAGTGCCATCAACCTACCACATTCTCCTCTGTTTCCCAACCTCCAGTGGGATTGGGGAGATAAGAGGAGATCAGGTTTCATCCAGGGAGTTCTACATGGCCTCCATGAGGGCTAGGAGACCGCAAGAGAGTCTCTAAGTCGACGTCCTTGATCCTAGAGATGACAATATTATGGAGATGGGTGAACCTGTAGAAGAACTTCAAACTGTAGTTGTCAACAACGACCATCTAGAGAGGAAGGTCTACATAGGTTTCTCACTCTCCCAAGAGTTGGTGGACTTCCTCATACGGAACACAGATGTCTTCGTTTGGTCCCACAAAGACTTGGTGGGCCTCAATCTAGAGGTGGTCTTCCACTGACTCAATGTTGACCCCAGATACAAGCATATCCGCCAGAATTTGAGGAATGTAAGTACTAAAAGGGGGGCAAGCTATAAAGGAGGAGGTAAACAAGCTACTGAAAAATGGGTCAGTAAGAGAGGTAGCCTACCCAGACTAGCTATCCAATGTGGTGATGAAAACGAAGGCTAATGAAAAGTGGCGCCTCTGCGTGGACTTCACAGAGCTCAACAAAGTCTGTCCCAAAGACAACTATCCTCTTCCACGCATCAACCTCCTCATTGATGCCACTGTTGGACACGAGTTCTTAAGCTTCTTAGACTCCTACTCCGGTACAATCATATCAGCATGTTCCCTCCGGATTAGGAGAATGTCTCATTCATCACCCTGAAAGGCACCTACTGTTACAAGGTGGTGCCTTTCGGGCTCAAGAATGCTGGAGCCACATATTAGTGCCTCGTTAACAGGATGTTCGAGGTCTAGATTGGGAAGACGATGGAAAACTATGTAGACGATATGTTAGTGAACAGTGTAGCAGCCACAGACCATGTCACCCACCTGCAGAAGACCTTCCATGTATTGAGGGCCTACAAAATGAAGTTGAACCCAGAAAAGTGCGCCTTGTGCGTCAGTTCAAGGAAGTTCTTGGGCTTCATAGTTCACAAAATGGGTATTGAGGCAAACTCAGATAAAATTAGAGTCATCATGGAGATGAAGTCTCCAGCCTCAACAAAGGAGGTTCAGCGCCTCAACGGAAGGATAGTAGCCCTCAACAGGTTTGTCTCTAAGTCAGCCGAAAAAGGCCTACCTTTCTTTAAAATCCTACCAGGTTATTCCGGTGGGGTCTAGAAGCCAAGGAAGCCTTCTAAAAGCTTAAAACCTACCTTGCCACGCCACCTCTACTCTCCCATGCAATACCAAGAGAGACATTGTACCTCTACCTCTCTTCTACACCTTCTGCCGTAAGCTCGGTCCTCATCAGAGAAGATGGGGGCATTCAGAGGCCTGTCTACTATGTAAGCAGAGCCTACCAAGGAGCAAAGGTGAGGTACTCAAAACTGGAGAAATTAGCCCTTGCACTTGTCACCACCGCAAGGCGTCTGCGCCACTACTTCCAAAGTCACACTGTTGTTGTGGTTATCACTAATCAGCCATTAAAAATAATTTTGGGGAAGCCTGATGTAACACCTCAATTCCACTACGCTATTAATATAAAAATAAAATTTAGGCACCCGCTATTAATAAAATATAATAACATGACATTTAAAGAAAACTCATCCTAAAAATATTTACCTTATTTTCATTTTTTTTAAAGAAAAGTCATATGCGCACGGCACACAGGCCTACTACCATGTAGAATATACATATCCTAAAAATATTTACAAGTGTTACTTACATGCCAAAACCAAAATATTGACATCTTATACAACCCAAATTTTTTTTTTAAGAAACTGACACGAGCCATTCCCGACACTCTTGACTGGACTTTTAGCTGCGGCAGTGGACTACAAGGTTGTGTACAGCTTACCTGAAAAGATTTTCAAGTAAATTTTTCAGTGAGTTCTCAATAATGATTTCAGAGATAAAGCAAATAAAATAATGTGATGTCCTTGCTCATTTATGGAATTTTAATATTCGTAATTCAATATCTTTTCTCGAAATTCTATTTTATTGCGCTACGATTTCACAGAGAAATAACCATCTTGCCACCCAGGCAACATGCACCACACAATAATATTCGTGATTCCATCACTTTTCTCGAAATTCTCTTTCATTGTGCTATGGTTTCACACAGAAATAATCGTCTTTCCACCTAGGCGACAAAACATCACACAAGTCTATCACCATATCAGTATACGATCGTCACTCAGACAACTTAATAACATGCATCCTTTTCTCGATATTATATTTTTTTTTTGTTTAAAAAACTCACATCACATAAAAAATTTAGCTTACGTCACTTAGACGAAATCAGCTTTAACTTATCTCAGTCACGAGGATAAACTTGAACACTTGGGTTACTTTTAGTCACGCAGACATCACAGTCTAACAATTCACTTTCGTCTCTTTGACGTATTCACTATGCAAATAAAATACGTCACTTAGACACTCGACACTTTATCGTCTTAACAATTTGGTTTTTCTTTCCGCTTGTCACACAGACAACTAACCATAATGTTATAATCTGTCACAAAGACATCTTATTTCCATCGTAACATTAGAACACTTAAGTCAATTATTCACAATAGAACTCATAAGCTAGACAGTCGCATAAAAGAAAATAATTATTTACATGTAAATAAAACCAAATATTAGTATACATACGTACTTTGTTGAAAATTTATCGTGTTGATGACTCCTTTGTCGAAGCTTTTTGAACAACATTCTTTACGGTGCTCGTCCCTAGACCTGACACCCATTATTCAAAATCGCATTTGAGTATTAATAAATAATACCACTTTACTCGAATTGGTTTACAAAAAGCAAATTTCTTAATTAAATCATGTCACATTCAATATGTCATCCACATCTACTAATATCAATTATTCAAACAAATTAAACTAGTAGTTATAATCAATTCGAGTCACATGAAAATAATTCATTCATAGCAAGTAAGATTACCTACTCGAATCCATTACATCCAAAGTAAACATTTCTCATAAAATTATAGTAACAAAAATATAGTTGAATCTACATAATTTCCCAATAAAATCATAAAATTGCATGAAAATTTCATACCCATGAATTTCATGAAAATTCAAGAACAATTAACGATGTCTAATTATAAATACCCAATAAATTCATAAAATTGCTTGAAAATTCCATACCCATGAATTTCATGAAAATTCAAGAACAATTAACAAAATTTCTAAGTACCCACCACACTTCATTTTTTTTTCAACAATACTAACTTAATTTACACACCCACATAAATATCAAGATGTAACCTTCATGCATTAATCAAATCTCATGCCCAACATCAAGCATCAATATAAAACATCTAAACATATACAAAATACCATCCTTGAAACATATACAACACTCAAAATGCCTAAATAAAAATAGTATTTCTACATCTTAGAAGAAAGAAAATGAATCATAATTCTTACCTTGTAGCCACACTTTATTTTTTTCCTTCTTTTCTTCTCTTTTCTTTCCTTTTCTTTCTTTACTTCTTCTTCCCTTGGTTTTCTTCTTCTTTCCCTCTTGGTTCTTGATCTAGCCGAAATGTTCAAGTGAAAGAACCTTTTTTTTTCTTTCTTTTTGCATGCAAGACATGCCTTGCATGTCTTACTAAGTGGAGACTATAATCATGACTCAACAGAAACTTGTCAATTATATTATAAGTTATTCATGCAATTATATTTAAGTCATCTTACTTGTCTTAAATCTTTACAATTTTAGTTTTATAAATCGTTTTTGATTCCTATCTACCCTTGTCATCTAGCCTTTGTCACCCGAGAGTGGGAGTCGACCTTTCCCATTTGTAAGTCCAGGTGTGGCAGTTTTAGGGAATACAAACAGACCAAAGAGGTGTATGTTAGAGGGTATGCACAATGGAGTAGGCACTTCTCAAATAATTTACAAAATTAAAAAGTCTAGATTTAAATATGAGTAGATTATTCAGATCTAATTTTATGGCTAGCTCATCTAGATCTTCATTTAGTACTATACCAGATATAGTTCATGAAGAAGAATATGAAGCTCCAAAAAAACCAATAGACTGGTTAGGATGGAATATATCCAAGGTCCCCCATAGGAAAATTTATAAAACAAGTTGGATACAAAAAGCTTTTAATGAAGAACTGCAAGTAAAAACCATTGAACAAGTTTATGCTCTCAGTAAGGGAGAAGAAACTTGTCAATTACTTAGCAGAGAAACTCTTAAAAAACATAAGTCTAAAGGATTTAACTTTATCCATTTAGGCTTAGTTCAAGTTGCAATTAAACTCCTTATTTCAATCAGGGAAAAATGTAGTTGTTCTATTATCTCTAAGAGACATGAGATTTTTAGATTATTAACCCAATATCTTAGGATTAATGGAGACTGGCCTTCACAAAGGACCAGTATATTTCAACTGTTATCCTGATTTTACCCTGAGCTTATATTGCCCAAACACAGTAATGGCCTTAACGTTAGGAATCCACCTCTCAGGAGAAATAACCAGACTAGTGAAAGAAACAAGGTCAACAGTTCTTATCTATAGGATTTACTATAAATGCATTACTACAAACCTGAATGTGCATGCATTAAAGAAAAGTCCTAAATAAAGTACTGTATTGATCCAAGCCAGCACAAGTCATTCAAATATCCAAATTCCGAAGCAAATCCTTTGGAAGGATGTAACACTCCCAGAATCTTGGATGGCTGAAAATAAAAATTACAATAAAGATAGTGAAAAATTACTTCAAATTTAGAAACTATCCAACAGCTACCTGATGGAATGGTAAGAATCTCCTTTGATTCTGCAAGATCCAGTAGATCAAGTAGATCATTTAATAAACCTATTCAAACTAATGAAGGCAGAAAATTTGAATCTTACTCTAGTGTATCTAGGAGAGATAAAGACCTTGCCAAAGAGATAGAAAGAAGACTTAAGCTAAAAGGAATCGATAATTCCTCACCACAAGTCAGCAAACCTTTCTATACTCCCCACAATTCGTCATATTATAGGGTCAAAGAGGAAGAGAAGGAAGAAGAAGACTTTACCCCATCTCCTACTATGACTGATCTGGAAAGTAATGCCCCAATTAATCATCAACTATTAATGATTAAAAGGGAAAATAATTATGTTTTCATGCCTAACATACCTAGGTTAATGAAAGAAATTGAATCTAGGGAAAATAAATCTAAAAGAAAGGAATTTTTCCAAAGATTTAACAAATCCCAGATATATGAAATCAAAATTCAATGGGTGAAATTAATGCACAAATTGAAAACTGATATTTCATTGTTTGATTACTTTGAATCCTATCACAAAGAAGTAAAGGTAGTTATAAAGCACAAATGGAAGACTTCTGATAATAAAACTGTATCTTCTAGTCATCCTCCAGCTGAAACTATCACCTTTACTCACATGAATGCTGATGTCTTCTCCTTTTAAAGTTCCCACTAGTGAACATGAAAAAAAGATAGTAGAACAAAATAATTTTACTAACCAAAGCCTAATAACCATATGAAAACAGTTAGATAAAATTGAAACCAAAATTGATGAAATAAGACCATCTTTAAGTAAAAAATTAGAGAAACTTCTAAACCAACTACCTGAAAATAGATCTAAATTAGGAATATCTCAAAAAGATAGTATTCAAATCCAAAAGATTGGAAAACTGATTCAAAAGATGTAGGCTAAGCCAGAAACATCTTAAGTAACAGTTATCAACCAAACTTCTGATTCTGAAACTATCAGCACAAAAAGTTCTTCTGATCCTAAAATCAAAGAACTGGAAGAAGCATTTGAAATCAAAAAATTAATAAGTTGACCTTTTCAAAAGTTAATCCAACCAGTACTAGTAAAAATTGGTGCCTTAGACCAACACCACCTGATCTTCAATTTGAAGAAAAGAATATCAGTAACCAGTTTTCTGTTCAATCTAACAAACTCTATGAATGGAACATAGATGGGTTGAGTGAACAAGAAATCCTTAACAAGCATGTCTATGGTTGTCAATAGTTATGTTAACAATCTTGACAATACTGAACCAGAAATAGTTGACCTAATCACCTTTGGATTCACATGAAGGTTAAGAAATTGGTGGGACAATTATCTCACACAAGGATCAAGAGACGACATTAAACATGTTGTTGTTCTTGATGATGAAGGCATTCCAATTTTTGAGGAAAGGATTGGTAAAGCCAAACCATATGGGATTAACACTCATCTTCACAATAATAAAATATTTTGTTGGAACACCCAGTAATATTGAAGCTAGAATCCATGACCAGCTCAGTAACCTTAGGTGTCTCACACTTAGTGATTTTAGATAGTACAAAGATGTTTTTGTATCAAGAGTCATGCTCAGACCATACTGCAATAAATCATTCTAAAAAGAAAAATTTGTTAATGGTTTACCTAATTTATTTGCTCATAAGATCAGAGAAGCCTTCAGTGAGGAAACTGGAATCATCGAATATGATTCACTGACTTATGGTGAACTTATCAATATCATCCAAAAGGAAGGTATGAGGATGTGTATTAATATGAAGATTAGAAAATAATTAAAGGATGAAAAGAAAAAGGCTAAGTATGAAATGAGTGATTTCTGTGAACAGTATGGTCTCCCTTCAGTATCACTGATTAGTACTCAAATGTAACAGAATATTGTGCCCTTTTTGGGCTAATTATACTTTGATAGAGTTCAAGTGTTGATGTTTTAGCTCCTAAAGTGAACAAAGACTCAAGTCAACAAATATCACAATATGATGTAACACCAACACATCAGGGAAAAAATTGGAAAAGGTTGGAACAAAGAAGTCGCGTTCGAACGCCATTCAACCTTTGAATGTCTATAAGAGCCAAGCCACTGAGATAGAATGTGTTGCAGCCAAGGGCTAAAGTCCTGAGGAACAAAGGACCAACGTTCGAACGCCATCTCACGTTCGAACGCCCACTGGTACATTGACAAAACTAGATTGAAGACATGGCCTGTTGTAGTGAAGAAGATCAAGAATTGAAGTGCAGTGCCTGCAGTACAACGTTTGAAGAACAGTACCACGTTCGAACGCTAAACAACGTTCGAATGTCCCTATGGTCTGTGACAAGAGTACACTGATGAAACATGGCGTGTTGCAGTGAAAACTGAAAACTCTTAAGACTAAAGACTTTTGGTTCCACGTTCGAACGTCCATCCAACGTTCGAACGATCATACAGACAGCCTGCAGATTAGTTGTTGAACTTGGATAGCAGTGTTTTTCACCTCCTTGTTTTACCCCCCTTTTCCTTGTCTATAAATACTCCCATTTTGGGAGCTTGTAAGGGGGCTGATCTGGGGAGAAAATCTAAGTGTTGGATCTGGTAGAGATCTAAGAGTTTCTTGATAACTTCTAATCTCTACATTTATGTTCTAGTTTCCTTTATTTACTTCAAGTCTTTACATTTATGTTCTAGTTCATTTACTTACTTACAATCTTTGTTGCACTTGTTTTCATTTACATATATGAAGAAAGATAGCTTTATTTTTTGTAATGGAAGTAACCCACAAAAAATAACTATCTTTCTCTTACTTTCTTTCACTTTCATGGCTTGAGAATCTTCTTCTTAGATGAGTGAAACTCTTTCACTTTTCTAGAGCTTTACCAAAGCCATGAATGGTGAAATGTGATTCACTTATTCTTTGTTGAAGATCTAAGTTTCTTTTACTTTCTATCACTTCCATAGCTTGAGCATCCTCTTCTTAGAGGAGTGAAACTCTTCCACTTTTCTAGAGCTTTACCAAAGTCAAGAAGAGTGGAACGTGATTCACTCATTCTTCGTTGAAGATCAACCTCGGAGTTCCTCTACTTGGAGGGATGAGCATCATTCACTTTTCTAGCTTTACCAAAGCCATGAAGAGTCAGTGGTTTCTCATTTACTCTTTAGTAAGAGGTGAAGGGCATGTATAAATTATTCGAAAGTTATATTTATGCTTTGTTCTAATGCTTAACGTTTATATCTCCTTGCTTATTGGATGATTGATTGCACCTAGCAAAGCTAAAGTTCTTTGTATACTCGAGAGTCTTTCTATAACACGGATGACTCTTGCATGGAAAGACTCCTTGTTTCAAGGCAAGTACCCCGGCTAGAGCTTCATGACTACCTTTTAATCATCCCTTTTATTGTTCTTCATTTAAAGAATGGAATCACAATCCATTTTTATCTTCCGATTAACTTGTTGTTGACGCGAGAGTTAATTGAGTTATCAAACATAAATATAATATACCGGATAATTGACTACATGTCCAAATCCTTGAACTAAATAGTGACTTCATTTTCATTTGAATTTATGGTATATTTTGTCTAAAAAACCTTCTTGGAAAGAATTTCTTATTTAATCTAGGAATAAAATCTCCCAATCTCATAATCGCAAACTTCAAGAGTTACAAACCATTGGTCTTCACCACTGATTACTTTGAAACACTAACACAACAAGTTTCATGTGGATTCGACTTCGGACTCAAATCGGATTATTACTACAACTTGGCCGCCTGCACTTAGGTGTACACATTTCGAATCAAGTCAATCACCATCTAGCAGAAAACACAAGTCACACAAGCCTTACAGTAAGAGTAAGTCTCACTACAAACGTAGTAAAAAGACTTTCCCTAAAGAATATTTTTCTCAGAAAAAATCCATGAAAACTTATAAGCGTAAAACTTATAAGAAAAACTCAGGGAAAAAGACTGATAAAAAAGAAAAAGATGTTAAAAGTTTTAATTGCGGTAAAAAAGGCCACATTAGTCCAGACTGCCCCGTTAAAAAACAGGTTTCAAGGTTAAAATTAGCTAAAGAAGATGAAGAAGAAATTCTTAAAATCGTTAGGCTAAATAATCTAAGAGAAAATGAAGAAAGTTCAGAATACTCAAGCAGCTCTAAAAGTTCTTCAGATTACCAATCCACATCTAGTAATCCCAGTGAACCTAACATTAAATTAGGTTGTAAAGACAATTCTTGTAAAACGGTTAGGGTAATCACTAAACATACTGAAGAAGAACAGATCCTCATAGATCTCATCAGTAAAATTGAAGACTCAAATCTTTAAATCAAATAAATTAAACAACTCAAAGATTTGTTTATCAAAAAAGATAATAAACAATCTTTTAATTTTGAAAAACAGTTAATTACTTTTAACAAAACTTTAGAAAAATTTAGTAAGGAGAAAAAGAAAGAACTTACCTTACAAGATCTTCAAAGTAAAGTCAATAAACTTAAAAAAGAAATAAAAGACTTAAAAGCATCAGACCAAATTTTTGTTGAAACTTTGAGTCTTTTGCAAATGTCCAATACCAGTACTCTTGTGACCAGTGTTATCAGAACCGGACCGGACCGGCCGGTCGGACTGGTTCAACCGTGAACCGGGACCTTAGCCGGTCCGGTTAACTAATTAAACCGCATAAGGAAAGAAATCGGATAAAAACCGCCAAATTGGACGATTTTTTGGAGAAAACCGGGAACCAGCCGGTTTTTAAAAACCAGGCGGTTTGAAGTCTATAAATCAGCTTTTTTTATTTGGGTTTGGGTCATTTTGATTTTGCCCTAAATCACCAAAAGAGAAGGCAGAGAATGAGAAAACTCATCTGCTATTTGATCAATGTTCTTCGTCTCACCATACAAGACTCTTCGACAAGTGATCAGTGATCTTCGTCTCTCTTTCCTTCAAGCTTAGCCAGATCTCCCTTGAAACCCCATACAAGGCTGATCGGTTCAGCTGCAAGAGAAAACGTCTTCTTCAATATTTCCTTCACTATATCAGCTGGTAAACCTTGAATATCAGCCATTGATCATCAACTTCACACACAAGCACAAAGAGAGAGAAGATAGAGACAGAGAGTTGTAGTTAAAGATTAAAAAGTTGACGATTTGGTTAATTCATTAGATGTAGGTCCAAAACCCAATAACATTAATTAATGGGAGAACAAACTCTTGAGTTGTACTTTCATTATGCAAATTCTATGTATTTTAGACTTTTTTTATATTTTTTAGTTAAATTATTATATTTTATAATTATTATATATATTATTTTATTTTTTTATTGTATGACCGGTCTGACCAGTTGACCTAACGGTTGAATCAGTGAACCATTGACCCAGTCCCCTTGCCAGTTCGATGACCGGTCCGGTTCTGATAACATTGCTTGTGACAAAGAATTTTAATCCTGAAAAACAGCCTCAAGATATTGAACAAAATGACACAGATAATCCAACAAGGACAGATTCACAGCGGATACCTGCAACCTCCACCTCTTTAGTGGACACCCCAGGTGTAACAAAGTTGCCATCTCACGATGGATGTTCGCAAACTAATGATGACAACGGAATAAATCTTGTTAACAAAATTAGTATTTAGAAATGGTATATTCAAGTAAAAATCATAATTGATAATGATTTTGAACTTGACACTGTTGCCCTCATTGACACTGGTGCAGATGTAAACTACACTGGTGCAGATGAAAACTACATAAAGGAAGGAACAATACCAACCAAGTATTACCAAAAAAGCATTGAAAGACTTAGTTCAGCCAATGGTAGAAAAATAAATGTTAAATACAAGTTACCAAAGTTACATATATGTCAAGACAATGTATGCTTTAAAACATCCTTTGTCCTAGTACAAGATATGACTGATGAAGTCATTCTTGGATTGCCATTTATCTATCTGTTGTACCCATTTACAACTGATACTGATGGTGTATCCACAAAATCATTTGGTCAATCAGTAACTTATAAGTTCATCTCTAAACTTGAAGTTAAAATGTTAAGGCAACTTAAAGATCATTCAATCTCTAAGTACCTTAGGTTAATTAACCAAAAAATTAATCAAGTGAAATTTCTCAAAGAAGAAATTAATCACAAAAGAATTCAGGAACAATTAACCAACCCAATTCTAATTGAAAAGGTTAATCAATTCCAAAAAAATACTTGAAGAAGAAGTTTGCTCCAACCTTCCTACAATCTTCTGGCATAGGAAAAAGCATATGCTAAACTTTCTTACATAAAAGGATTTAATGAGACCAATATCCCATCTAAATCCATACCTATCCAAATGAACCATGAAGTAATGAAAATTTACAAAAAAGAAATTTATGAATTACTCAAAAATGGTATCATTAGGAAAAGCAAATCTCCTTGGTCATGTCCTTCTTTCTATTTCATAAAAAATGCAGAGTTAGAAAGGGGCACACCAAGACTTGTTATTAATTATAAACCATTAAATGCTGTTTTGGAATGGATCAGGTACCCAATTCCAAATAAACAGGATTTAATCAAAAGACTTAATAATGCAGTAATCTTTTCAAAATTTGATTTGAAAAGTGGATATTGGCAAATTCTTATATCTCCAAAAGATAGGTATAAGACTGAATTCACAACATCCTTTGGGCATTACAAATGGAATGTAATGCCATTTGGATTGAAAAATGCACCAAGTGAATTTCAAAATATAATGAATGAAATTTTCAATTGTATTAGTCATTTTTCTATAGTCTATATCAATGACATCCTCATCTTCAACAGGTCAATAGAAGAGCATTGGAAACACCTTAATGCGATCCTAGAGATAGTCAGACACAATGGTATAGTCATCTCCTCCAGTAAAATTAATTTATTTCAAACCTTAGTAAGATTTCTTGGATATAACATTCAACAGTCAACTATTGTTCCCATCAGTAGATCTATCCAATTTGCAGATAAGTTCCCTGATATGAGATCACAGATAAAACCCAGTTGCAAAGGTTCTTAGGTTCCCTAAATTATGTTTCTGATTTCTATCAGGATCTTAGTAAAACCGTTAAACCTCGGTATGACAGACTCAAAGAAAATTCTTCTCCTTGGATTTCTGTTCATACATCCATTGTCCAACAAGTCAAGCAGTTCATCAAGACTTTGTCTTGCCTTGATATTCCCGTAACACCCCGCATTTTCTTTTATATATGTATATAGATATATAATAAATAATTGTTGTAAAAATGCTAATATCGATAAAGATGTATGGATGGACTAAGTAGATAGTAAGAGTAGAAATAAAAATGGGAGTTGAGGTAATAGGGTATGTTGTAGAAGTTAGGGATAGTCCGGAGTCAAAACACACTTTAGAGAGAATTTTGGTAAAAAGATATTTGGATACTACCCTAGTATTTGGATCATAACTTGTTATTTTGACATCATTTTGATCTAAAATTTTGAAAATAGATAGTATACTTCCAGGGCTACAAAATAGTGTTTCATGAAAATTTTTCAAATCTACCTCTAAATAGTCCAAAACTGCACTGTAAGATTCAACAAAAACAGGAAGTCCATTCGAACGTTAAATGACGTTCAAATGATAAAGTCCGTTCGAACGGAAGTTCGTTCCAGTACTTTTTATCTGATGGAAAAACCAAAGTACTGGGATCAACCCATGTTCAAAATTCAAGGACGTTCGAACGTTAGTTCCGGTCGAACGGTACTTACGGATTCTGCCTTTTCAGAATCGTGCACAGGGGGTTATTTCTCCTACTATAAATACTTAAACACGCCTCCATTGATCTCATTTCAGCATATATAACCCTAGAAACACTTAGAGAGAAAGAGATAAAGAGAGAAACACAAGATCAAAGGGGAAAAACAAGACATTAAAGAGTTAATTCAAGATCAAAACCTAGATTTCAAGAACACAAGGTAGGGGATTTCTTCTCTTTCTCTTACATTGAGGCTAGGTTTACTAATATGTATTCTTTACACTCTAAATCTTATATGTATGCTATAGATCATTGATTTTTGATATCCTTATGAATATTAACATGCTTTAAACAATATTAATGGTTGGTTAATCATTAAATCCTTGTTCTTGGCCAAAAACCCTAGTTTTTCAAGATAGATGAACTTTTCTCTAAATTTTTATTTATTCTTGATTTCAAAACTTTAGTGTTTCATATTGAACAACAAAATGGTGTTTATGATGATCTCTTATATTTGTCATGCTTGGTTATTGAAATTGTCACATGATGAAATTGAGGAATTTGTTAATACTTGGAAATTACTAATTGATTGAGAATATGTTGGTTTCCTTAATGTATGGTTATTGTGAGGGACTTGAATTGCCATCGAAAGATGTCATAGAGTGTTAGAGGTTAGTCTACCCCAGTGGGGGTGAGATGGTTTCCTAACACTTGTAGTGGGTTGTCATTTGGTAATGCAACCACTATCGTTCACTAGAGTTCGAACTAGGGTTGGTATACCTTTCCTGGGGAGGAATTCGTCACAGCTATTGGGATGATAGACGCCCTTTCCCAAAGAGCTTGTGATTTGATTGTGATTGGTGAACTAGGTATAGTCGTTGGATAGATTCTTGAGAAACAATCAACGTACATGACATGAGATGAACCAATATATATCTATATATCTGCATGAGAATATGAATTGGATTAAGTCGGAGCCGGTGCATTGGTATGGAACAATGCTACGGCAGGCATCGGTCCAAACCATTTGGAAATGGTTACTATTAAAGAATGCATTTTTCTATGTCTATTTGATTATCACTGTTGTATAAACTTGAGATCTGTTTTAAATGTCCCTGCTTTCTTTCAAAAGTTATATATGATATTTGTGAAATGAGACCGACCCGTTTTACATGTTTTTATAAACCTTGTTTGAGTTTGGGAAGATTTTGCTACAGAGCTTCGTGCTCATCCCCTACAATTACATATTTTCAGATCATGTACTAGATGAGGATTTGGGAGTCAAGGAGCCCGTACACTGGGAGACTCCACTAGACGGAGAGGTGGATTCTGAGGTGGACGCTTAGAGCGACACATCCTTTTGTACTAGACTAGGATATTCTTTTAAAACAATGTAAAGTCTAGTTTATATTTTGTTATATTCCGCTGTGCTATTTTAGTCAATTTTTGGTATATAACGACCAAGATGGGTCTATTCTTTTGGGAGAATGATGTAAATTCTATGGATAACTTTATGAAATCTTATTTATTGATCGATTATGTTAGTGCTCTCATGCAGTGAATGGTGTTTAGAATGTAATACCGTCCAGGGTGTGTTTTGGGGTGTTACAATTCCTTCAATTGATTAATTCAAAATCATTCAAACTGATGCCTCCGACATTGGTTATGGTGGTATCTTCCTTCAAAAAGAGTCTCCTAACTCTCCTGAACAAATTGTCCAATTCCACTCTGGATTTTGGAACAAAGCATAAGCAAATAATAGTACTATTAAAAAAGAGATTTTATGTATTGTTCTGTGTATCTCTAAATTCCAGGATGATATATTAAATCAAAAATTCCTAGTAAGATTTGATTGCAAATCAGCAAAATATGTTTTGAAAAAAAATGTACAAAACATTGCTAGTAAGCAGATTTTTGTCAGATGGCAATCTATTTTAAGTATTTTTTATTTTGATATAAAATATATTAAAGGCAATAATAACTGCATTCCTGATTTCCTAACCCGTGAATTCCTCCAGGAACCCCATGGCGGACAGGAAATTCAGTAAAGGTACTTCCTTTAAAAACCTGGGGAAGGATACTGGTAAATAACTAGCTTTGCCTATCACAAAATTAGCCCAATTTCCCAGTAGTGCAATTGCTATTTCAAATAGATTTCAACCACTTGGTAGACCAGTTCGCCCACTAGTCCAACCCACCATTGTTGATCCCATAATCTTTCTTCAAATGGTCCAAGTTGCCCCTAGTCAACTTGTGAACCCATACTACAAAGCACAACCAGCCCCCAAAGGCCCAAAAGCAGAAAATATCAAAAATGTAGATTCTATTTAAAAAGTATTTGCCATTGAACCATCCCATGCTTACATAAGCAACCCAATGGATTTGGTTAAGCTTACCTTGAACCTGGATGGACATTTATTCTATCAGACCCTGAGAAGACTTTTGTCTTCTACCAAGACATACTGTTCTTTACTCAGTCCATTTTTATCAAGCCTATACCTGATAGAAATGACCCCAGTAAAGTCATTTACCATTCTCTGTATATCCAAAAATTTATTTCCCTCAAAGAATGGGGATCTCACCCTTCATTACTCCAAGATCTTCCTGGATATAACTGGCAGTTTAATTACTATGACTATATAGAGTCATGGTTCAAAATAATCTTCTATCAAGATGAGTCTTTCACTCATTCTTGGTTCATACAATTCGATAAAGGTTTCAAGAGCCAGATTCCATCCCGGTTCCTACAATAGTGGTTTCGTCATGGCCCCACTATTGAAATCTTTCCAGCTGGTCTCCAAGATCAGATAACTTACTTCTTATCTGCTTTTAAAACTAGCAAAAATGAGAGTCAGTTTTCGGTCTTATTATTTATTATTAAATATAAAATCCATTGGATCTGTAAATGGCAATGGAAAATTATTTCTAACAATGTTGCAAGACATTTTTATGTCAAATGGTGGCCCAGGTTCCAGCATGGCAAAATTATTGCCCAAGTTCAGTAAGAGTTTCCAGTCAAGGTTCCTACCCCAGTAGCGGTACCAGCAATCTTACCTCCAGTAACTCTAATAAAGTTAGTTATGCCACCTCTCAAGGTTTCTGAAAAACCTCAAGGGTATGCACAACCTCCGGCAGTCAAGCAGAAGTGGAAGAAATCCTTATTTGAGGATTCTAGTATGCAATCAAAGAAGAAGACATCTGAGCTCCTTGAATTAGCACAAAAACTTCTTCAACAAGCAGCACGTCAGAGTTCATCATCTACTTCATGTCAAGCGTCTGTTAATGCATCCATGGATCTTTCCAAGATGCCCAAGACCCATATGATGGATATGATGACCTCACACCAGATTTAGCTGACATGTGATCCTTACCCTTTACTTGTCATAGCTTCACTTACTACTTTCTCCATCTAAGAAAGAAAAGTTGTTTATCACATGTAACGATAAGGTATCCAAAAAATTGTCAGGCTCTTTCCCATAGTAAAGCAGCCTACATTTTTTGGACAGTCTGTCATTTAGCCGAAAGCAGATTCTTCCAACTAGCAGGAGGACCCACATTTGCACAACAGTCAAAAGTTACTTTGGAAAAAAGGAATTTACCCTCACTTTTTCACCGAAAGCAGAAGTAAAAAAACATGTCACCGGAGTTAAAGTTGTCACAGAAGACAAAGAGTAATCATGCCAAAGATTCTTTTCAGAAATCCTTACGCCTATATAAGGACTTTATTCTTCACTAGCAAACCAAGTTGTCTCAAACTCATTACAAGCCTATTAAACACTCTCCTCTCCCTTCTCTCACATTGTATCTCAGCCTTCATAATAATGCAAATGGAGAGCTTCTCCTATTTCACTTCTACACTAGTCTATCTCTATGAGACTAGCTTGGCCGGTGGTAGGACCACTAGACTTCGCCTTCTTAGAGGGAGGAGGGGAAGACGCCGACCTAGAAGCACAAACCTCCACTACCATCGATCTATCAATGGGAGTACCTGCAGAATCAATGCAAGTCTGAAAGACTATAACGTTGTGTTTTCAATAGGACTGCTAAAGGATTCAAGTACATTTTTCCCCGGCCTAGAGGAAGCCGTAGAAATACCAGACGCCAATATGATTTTTGAAAACTCTTTCGTCGAATTGACACAAACTATCTCAAGAAATCTCTCTTGATCGTCAGACAGAGTCGGCGAAGCTGCAAAGAGACGGTTGCACAATCAGAACAAAAACGTGATGATTAAGACAAAAGTTGAAGGCAAAACCCTTACCTAGCTTGGTATTCAAGACTATATCCCACTAAGAGGGCACTACGTCACGATCAGACTTAGAAGCACACTCTCCTCCGACGAAGAAGAATTTTCTCTTCCACTTATGAAGATTGAATGTAAGCCTGGTGATAAACTTGCCTGATCTCAGAGCAAAGCGTTATCACCCCTGGTAAGGAGCAAGGTTCTCAAGAAGCATATATGTATCCAAAAACTCTTCAAATAGCGGAGGGCCAGTGGCAGGATGAACCAGCCACCATAATGAAAAAAATGCTATAATCACCTTCCAACCATTGGGGACTAGCCTCCTGGGAACTAGTGACAAGTGCCCTAGAACCCGACATATAGGCCCAAGAATGGAAAACCGCAGGCCCGCCTCCAACATGCCCTCGTAGATAATGATCTCGTCCAAAGAGTCACAACATGCAGGCTCATTGACCTCAGCACGACGACAAGTCACGGAGGGTGGAATACGGTATGAAAACACTATGGCAGTAATATCATCATCACGGTCAAATAAGGTAAGTAGATAAGCTACCTTGGAACCATCGCCCCCAGCACCTGAACTTCCATCGGGGTCCCTAATAGTCTCTTTCTCACCTGAGTGAATACCCGCGAAAAACAAGTTTAGACTATTGCCAAGGAAAATTACTACGCCAACGGAAGAGTAAAAAGAATACTGGGAGACATACCTCGGGACCTTATATCATCCAAATCATCAATCAACTACTTCCTAAACTCATGAAGGAAAGACTGCACCATGCATGGAGTGCCTCTTGGGGAGCCTGGGGCGCCGCCCAGCCCATGGCAGGCGCCCATGTATTTTTTAAAGATTCACCTTGCTGCTCACAGGAGCCTTGGGTTCCTCTTGATGCACTAAAAGTATTAAGTGAAGACTCTCTACCCACTCTTAGGCTAAGACTTCCAAAAGTTCTCTCACTAACTACCAAGACCACGCCAAAACCACCACAAGGAGAAAGGCTTGAGCGTCCGAAGCCCAAAGGGAGATCATCCAAGCCCTTGGTACCGCCCAAGGAGGCGCTGCCAAAGCCTGGGCACCACCCATTAGGACCTCTGGTACACTCTCTCTCCGCTGCTCGAGCGCCCCACTGTCTGCGTCACGATGGATGTCACCTGAAGCATGGGTGCCACCCACCTGGACATGGGCACCACCCACCGTGCCTCCCTCCTCATGGGCGCCACCCACCATGCCTCCTTCCTCATGGGAGCTACCTAATGCATTCCTTATAATTGAGAATAAGACACCTTTAACACTCAATATAATCGATGAAGACATCCTTAATTGACATGAGTGTCCAGGAGATGCATTAGGGATTACTCTACAGTCTCTAAGGAAATATTCCTCATATATTTGAAGAACTTGCAACACATGCCCATAACTTAGAGATCTAAATTGTCAGACATGGAAGTCACCCTTCCAGCCCATGAGTTATGGAATTTATAACTCGTCTTGCTCCTTCTCGTTCCTTCTCACGTTTCCAGCCTTTCTCTTTTTCTATTATACAACATGGGTAGTTCAAGAATTATTAAAGTTTATAGGGGACTGAACTGAATTTAAAAAAAAATGAAGGGTGGTTAATTGGTAAAATAATGAAAGGTGGTTATATTAGTCAAGTGTCAGTTGTTGATTAAAGAATATCTAACTTTGTAATTAATTAAATAAATATTCTAAAAATTAATACAATTGGGAGGGAATGCTTCTAAGGCCCTATCTCTTAAAAAATGATTATTGTATATTTGTGCAGCTAAGTGGTTCAATAGATTTGTGCGGGCCATGGTAGCATGAGACTACCCAACAGAGTATGGCAGCGCATGGTGGGCTCAATTGAAGCAATGTTGGTGCATGGCTTCGAATTGCATGGCATAGGCTCAACCTAGCACTTATATTGTTTCATGGGCAAGGTTTAGGTGCTGAATTGTGGGCGCATGTCTGTTGAATGCATGTGATTAGGTGGGTGTGGGCAATTGTAGTGCATGACATAGTCAGAGGGGATGGTTGTGAGCAATTGCCGAGCATAACCTAGTGAAGGTAAGGCAGTTGTGGATGTTCTTAGCCACAATCTGGTCCAGGTGCATACAGATAAGAGCAATTCCTCATTAGGTGCTGAAATGGTGGAACTGTCGGCCAAATGTTGCCCAAAGGTGAAACCTTGCTAAAATAGGCATAACTGCTGTAATATCCCCTTGGTAGATTGGGGTATCATCTGTTATGCTCTTGTATAAATAGGGGTGTTGGGACATTCTGTAAAGGCAGATAGTTCTTGCTTAGACTTGAGTTTCCTTGTAATTGTATAGAATTTCAATATACGGTTTGGGAGTATTTTCTTAGTAAATTCATGTGTGACTTTGTATGTCCCTATATTCGAGTTTGTGTGGCTAGTGGCAGTGACAAGGCATTCACGGGTGGCCTTAAAAGTGAAAAATGAGTAGTTACCCTATGAAAGTTTGGTATATATATATATACACACACATACTAGTGGATGCTCCGTGCGATGAACGTAATTTATCTTCCTGCTATCACCTTGTTTCACGCTTTTCTAACACTTATATTACTAAAAAATTATCCATTAATGAGTTAAAATAATTTTTGTTAAATATAAAAAAGTGAAGAAAGATGAGTGAAAATTTTAATTTAAAATAGTTTTAAAAGATAATGGGAGTAGTTACAAAAGATAAATGGAGTATTTAAATTAGTCAAATGTAATAATTTGATTGAATAGATTTATTAAATATTTAAAAAATTTAGAAATTAAACATTTGAGGGAAGACTTCTCAAGCCTTTTCATAAAAAAAATTATTTTTTTATATATATAGACTAATCAATACCCATGTCAGAAGACACTATGTAACAAAAAAAATTGCTAATCTATAAAATTTGCATGTAAGCGACAGACGCATGCTTGAAGGCATTGCTTAATACAAAAAAATTGCCAAGAAAAGTGAAGGTATGTCAATTTAGATATTAAACATGCCAATAAAAATGAAATGAGAAATTATTATCAGTATTTTAAAACCCGGCCCGGCCCGACGGGTCAACTCGATGAACCGGTGCTTAAATCGGACCAAGTTTGCGATTAGATCAAGTCAGTAATTCGCCCAATAGAAAACCATCCAAACCGGATGGTTCTCAACCAAACTCGCTCAAATCGTCCCAAATCGGCTAGTTTTATAAACTCGAACTATTTGCACAAATCCAAAAACTTAAATCAGTCTCTCAATTTCAATATAATTTTTATTATTGATGGTCCACTTTGCTCATCAACAGTAAATCGTACAAGCTAGCTATCTAGCTACCAAGGACTAGGGGTGCAACTTGGGTTGGGCAACCCAATTTCAACCCAAGCCCAACCCGAAAAATTAGGGCTTGGGCTAGGGTTTTTAATACTTGGGTTGGACTTGGGTCAAAAAATCCCAACCCGAATTCAATTTGGGTCGGGCTCGGGTTGAGACATCGGAAACCCGAATTCAACTCGAACTCGACAAATTAAAAATATATGTATATGTAAAGCATTAGCACTTTTTTTCATTTTTACTTCATCGTCCTCTGTGTCTTGTTTCTTGCTACTCTGTTATGCGTGATTAGTAGTGATAGTGTGATGTTTTAAGTTTAATATTTTTATAAGTCTAATTTTTATATTTTTCTGGAATTGTGCTTTGAGATCACTAGTTTTTTGGTGTGAAAGAAAATGATCAATAATCGTGCACTGTTATGAATGAAATATATGGATTGTTTTATGAATTTGTAATTATCCCCCCTCTCTGTCTCTCTTGCAGTGAACCCGAATTCAACCCAAGTCCACCCGAATTAAACTTGGGCAGTGCTTGGGTTGAGTTTCTCAACTCGAGATAGGGTTAGGGTTAGGGTTAGGGTTGAAGATTGTATATCTAGGTTGGGCTAGGGTTGACTATCTAACCCGCCCGAGTTACCCACCTACGAAGGACCAAGCCAAAAGCAATTAGACAATGACCTTCACCTCTTATAAGGCATATTCTCCTCAGCACTTCCTGTGGGGTTCAGATGTGGGATATAACATTCTGTATCAAAATTCCCCTTGTTCTTCATCTTTTTAGTACTTTTAGAATACCTTTGAGCTAATTTTCCTCTTATTTTTTTAATTTTTATTTTGTATTTTTGGGGTTACATATTGTTATTATATATACCAAATATTTAATACTTTTTAGTGATTTTTTTATGCTCTATCAAATTATATCAAATATATTTGTAAGCAAATAATATAAAACTTTATTTGATCAAAGAGACCAATTAAAACTTAATTCCAAGATCTAAAAAAATCATGATTTTCACATTTCAATTATGCGGAATCAACAACATCATACCTAGAGCCATAATCGCAAACCTTGAATTACTTGAACAAGAATTGAACCATCCTTTGGTGTAGCCCAAAAATTGATTTCTCTCTCCTAACCTTTGTTCTTACGATACACAACTCGATGGGACATGCGTATATTTATAGGTAGAGGGAGGACCGGTTCTCTAGTTCAACATAAACTCTACTTCCCATCAAAGAAGGACATCAGGAAACAACTTCTTCTCATTGACCAATCATAAATCATTAGTTATACCGGTTAGATTAGAATTGGTAACTTTATCATTATCTAACCCAAATTAATTATCTGATAATAATCAGTAAATCAAATGTGTCAATTCATGTGGGCCACATTAATTCTTACATTCTCCCACTTGGCTCATATGATTATCTTACAATTGGATCTAGCAAGGTTTACATAAGCGTGCAATAAATTCAATACATCACTGCCTTAATTTGGTCATCATAATATCACAATTAAACAACTCACTAATGCGAGTCATGATCGTTGTACGTCATTAACACGATATAGTCTCTTCCATGTACCACAACACTAGCAACCTGTCTAACATGATCTATAAATTGAGAAGTTTATATACTAAGGTCCAACAACAATGCCTTGTGCCGAAGGATATTCTTATTATCATTCAATCAATCTTATACATGTACGTACATTGAAAAACAAGAAATATCGTAAATAGTTTGAATAAGAACTAAAAGTGTCAAATAAATTATTATTATGCAAGATCCACAACATTAAGTAAACAACCATCATGAGCTACGATCAAGACTCGTTATATTAGCATCTATAAATGTCTTTAGTAGCACTTTCTTTAATGGATTTGCAATCATGAGCTTCATGCTATTATGCTCCATAGACAATTAATAAAAAGCACATATACGAAATCATCACTATAAGTTCTCAGCAACTTGACCATAAAGTCGACAATTCCAAGTCCTGAGATAAAATTTCGCAACTATAACTCATAAATTGTAGCCTCAAAACGAGCCACAAATTTAACTTCCATAATTGTCAATCACTACTAAAAGATTAGACTTATTACATGGGAGCATATAATCATTCATACCTGGTAAATATCTTGTAAGCTCATAATGATCCATTTCAGGATCGGTTTGATATTTACATAATATACCAACTGCAAGAATAATATCTGATATTATACACGCAAATGCATACATAAAACATCATGCAACAAAAATATAAGGAATCCATTTCATTCTTTGGAGATTACATACTGCCAAACTTATCCTTTTTACTTAAATTGGAGTAACATTAACATAATAGTTCTCCACATTAAATATCTCTAAAATTCTGCTTTATGAGACAAACAAAATAATCTACGTGATTGATCCTAGGATATTTAAATTTCAATCACATATGTTGTCTCACTATATCTTTCATTTAATATTTATAGAGAGAACCTTGATTTCATGTAATAATCTAAAATTATTACTGACAAATAATACAACAACATCAATATGTAGAGTTAAAAAAAATTTACTCCCACTAACCTTAAGATATATATACACCAATAATGCTGCTTTCATTAATACTAAAAGAAGTAATGGAATCATTGAACTTAAAATACCATGGTGGAAAAACTTATTTATATCTATATATTGACCTATTAAGTTTGCAAGTCAAGAGTTACTTTAATTCCCTTATTGAGAACCCTTTAGGTTAAGCTTTATAGTTTCACATTCATATGGTATAACTCTAAATCATAACGAGCTACCAATGTCATAATAATTCTTAGTGAGTCCCTCTTAGACATATGATAGAAGGTCTTTATATAATCAATATCTCATTTATGAGTGAAACCGTTGACCATAAGTTTGACTTCATATCTAATAAGATTTCAAACTTCATTCTGGTCTTTTAATTTCAATTAATCATTCATGACATCAATCCAATTAGCAAAGTCATCACTTTTTATGGTTTGTAAAAATGAAATTAGATATTTATCTATCCCTAAATCAAAATCAAATTCTTGTAGATTTATCACGTAATCATTCAGAATAGCTTATCTTTTTTATATTAGAGATTAACTTAATGCTACTCATGTGATATGTTTTTACTTTCGATTTATTGGTGACAACCTCAGTATAGAGTGGTTAATCATTAATTTGTAGTTCAATACTGTCAAATCATTCAACAATTATGGGAACAACAACATCATTACAAGTTATGGGTAGTAGGACTTCTACCCTTCTTTAATAACCACTTTCTATGATTTATCACTCCCACTGATTTTACCATTCTTAATAAATTTGACATTATAAATACTTATAATTTTCATACTATAGGTAGGATAATAAAACCTATACCCTTTGGATTTTTTTCTGGTAAACGATAAAATTACTATTAATCGTTATAAAATTCAATTTCTTTTCAGATGTCTCAAACTCCAAGAGCATTCATCCATAAAATAAGAGTAATGAGAAATCATGTAATATACTCCTAAGCATTGCTACTATGTTGTTATTATGCCTTTTAATTATGTCATTATACTACCACGTACTAGACATAGTGCGTTAAGTAGAAATACCATACTTTTCAAGAACTTTAACAAATAGATAAAGTCATTCTCTTTAACCATCATACTTTTCCTAATATTTATCACCTATCCAATCTGATAACTTTCACTTTTCTATATACATATATTTCAACATTAATAATATGTACCTTAATGACATTCTCTACTTGAAATTTTTATGTAGTATATTGATGTAACGATAATGTGAAAAATCATCCATAAACATGATAACAAATACTTTATGTGTTTGTATAGATAAGTTTAAAGTGTTTTGCACTTCTAGAATCTTTCTTGATGTGTTTGATTCATTTTTCCTTAATAAAATCTATATACACCAAATCAATAAAATTCTAGATTGAAAACAATGTCATATTACATTAGTTTCTTCAACCTTTCTCTAATTATGTGACCTAGTCATTTATGTCACAACATAACGAAATTTTCATTTATCGGACTATAGTAGATTCTAAACATTATGATGTAGGGTTAGAAGAGATTCAAAAATAAGTTATCATGCATTAATTTATACAAATTATTATGAAGAATACCAGAATGCTAAAAAGGTATTCTTAAACAAACTCACACTTTATTATCATATTTGAAAAGATTAATAATCATCATGAAGTTTAGATAAGAAAATCAAACTTCAAAATACTAGGAACATAAATTATTATACAAATAATGACTGATATATCGAAACAAACAAAGAGTCCCAACCATCTTAAATTGGGTTTTGACCTGATTAACCATAGATATCAATTTATGATTTAACATTCTGAGTTTGAAAAAATCTCTAGCATCAAATTTAAAACATTTGTAGTAGCAATTTAAGTCAATTCATAATGTGCTAGAAGAAACTTCATTAAGATTTTATTTGAAATATACAAATATTTTAATGTTTATCTTTTCTTTTGAATCATATCCTTTTGTTTATATCAATCATTTTAAAAATGTCTCAACTTTTACATAAATGACACATAATATTTTTTTTAAGAGTCTAAGTAACTAAGTAGGCTCTTGGTCTTAGAATAGTGTCTTAAGTTCTTAAGTCTTATTCCCTCTTGAACAAACATAATAGACATACATTAGCATGCTACATATCATCAATATAGGTCCATATCAAGGGACGAAGAGTTCAAATTAAATTACATAAAAGAACTTGTCTATTATTAAAACCAGCAACTTAGTAGCAAAAATTATGAGGATATATTTATGCATCCCACATATACTATCAAATTTCATAATGGTAAGTCTATCTGTGTCCAATTAAAAACTCATCAATAATTCAATAACATTCTTGCATAACTGTAAACTCCTACATGTTTATATTATTATAGTAATGTAATTGTGTGGTAATTCTTATATATGTAATGACCTAATAATGAAACATATAGATTGTAACAATAGAAATAAATACTAGGGATGCAAATGGATTGTAAAGTTTAAGTTTCGAAGGCGTTTAAGTTTGGGAAGGATTGTTAGGTAAGTTTCTAAGTATTTTTAGTTTAAAATAAGATTTTCATTGAATCCAGAAGATTGAAAAACCTTGGGAGAGGTCATATGGGGCGTATTAGAAGTTAGGAAGCATTTTGAAGTCAAAACACATTTGAGAAAGAATTTGGGTAGGAAGGAATTGGACACTACCTTAGTATTTTAACCATAACTTTTTAATACTAACTCTAATTGATCTAATTATTGGACAGTAGAAACTACACTTCAAGACCTACAAAAGTGTACTTCAAGAAAATTTTCTAAATCGACTTTTAAAATGTCAAATTTGATCTGGAAGTTGAGGGTATTCTGTCACACTCGTCCGGATGGGAATAGACATGCGTCCGGATGCGTATGGCAGAAACTTGGGCGCAAAAAAATTTGTCCGGATGGTAAACACACGTCCAAACGCGACAAACCGATGGCTACACGTACGAGACTTGTTTTGGGTGTTTCCTCTCCCATTTGCAACTCATTTCATCCATTCTCACCATTAGAGAAGCTTAGAGAAGAGTGAAAAAGGAAGAAGGGGAGAAATACAAGGTTGAAGACGATCAAATCCTTTAGTTCTCACACAAAAAGCTAAGAAAACAAGGTAGGGATTTCTTCTCATTTTCTTACATTGAGGCTAGGGATTATTTCTATATGTATTCTTTTGACTCTAAATCTCCTATGTATGTTATAAAATCATCCTCTCTTGGTATTCTAACAAAGATTACCTTGTTTTAAACATATGCATGGTGAAATAGCCATTAAATCTCTTCCCTTGCTTTAAAACCATAGTTTTTGAGAAATATGGATTTTTCCTCTTAATCTTCACTTGTTCTTGAACTCAAAACTTTAGTGCTTTGTGTTGAACAATAAATGATGTGGTTGAGGATCTCTTGCTTGTTTTTCTTGAAATTATGTTACCGAAATAATATTTGTGAAAAATTTGAGAATTTTGGAACTTTGTTTGTGATTTGTGAAAATTAGTTTGGATTGTATCTCTTGTGTGATTGTTTGGATGACCATAGGTGGGTGCGTTGGGTTTCTGCCGGCGTCACTCTGATATAAGGCCTTCTCAGGAGGTTCCTTGTAAAGATGTCTGAGGAACAAAACCTTGAGGGTGAGAGGTTCCTTCACAACATGAGAACACTAAATAGATCCATCAATAAGAAAGTTTCATTCATCACCCATTGATATTTAATACATCATCCCAAAAGAATATGTCAAGCAATGACATTTACATCCCAAAAAAATAAAATTACACTTACAGCAGAATCATAAAAATAATGTTAGACTTTACATTGCCTCAAAAGGAATTTCCTAACTTATCACAAAAGAAAATAGAACACTAAGCGACCCCTTCGGGATCTACGTTCCCTTCTATGGGAGCTTCCCAATGCACTCGTTCATCAACTTCAAGCTCCTCCTCTAGGCAATAATCTAAAAATATTATTTGTAAGGGGTGAGCACTAAGCTCTATAGTAACATTCCTCACAAACTCGAACAAGGTTTAAGAGAACATATCAAATCGGTCGGTCTCATTTCGCAAATATCATATATCAATTTTTGAGAGAAAACAATGACATTTTAAATAGATCTCAAGTTTAAACAATAGCAGTAATTCAATAGAAATAATAAAATACATTTCTCAATCATACATCATATTCTCATGTATATTGGTTCATCCCCGTGCCATATATGTTGATTGTTTCACAAGAATCTACCCAACGATTATACCTAGTCCACCTATCACCATCACAATCACAAGTACTTTGAAAAATGGCGTCTACTATCCCAATGGCAGTGACGAATCCCTCCCCAGGAAAAGTATACTATCTCTTGTTCGAACTCCAGTGAACAATAGTGGTCGTATTACCAAATGACAATCCACTACAAGTGTTAGAAAACCATCTCACCCCCACCGGGATAGACTAATCTCTAACACTCTACGGCATCTCTCGATGATAATCCAAGTTCATCACAACAACCATACAAATAAGAAAATCAAGAATATTCTCCTTTCACAAACCATTTCTAAAAATTATCAAAATCCACAATTTTTCATTTTACAAGCATATCATAAAAATTTCCAAATTTATCATGTAACAATTTAAATAACCGATAAAGGAAAAATACAAGAGATCACAACAACATCATTTATTACTCAATACAAAGCACTAAAATTTTATAAGTCAACAAAGAAGGAATCAAGGGAAAAAATCATCACTCTTGAAATCTAGGTTTTTAAAGCAAGAAAAATGGGTATCAACCCTAACTTCATGTAAAACATGATAATAATTGCAAAGGAACCAAAAAATAAAGAACTCATAGCAAATACATACTAATAAGAGTCAAAACATGTATATATATTAGCCCTAGCCTCAATGAAAGATAAAAGGAAGAAACCCCTACCTTGGCTCTTGAATAACTAGGGCTTGAATCTTGAATCACTATTAAACCTCTTGATTTTTCCTTTTGATCTTTTGTTTTCTCCTTCTTTCTTCCTCTCTTAATGTTTCTAGGATTTGAGGGGCCGAAATTGGACTAAAGGAGGCATTCTAATGTATTTATAGGGCAAAAATGGACCCCAAATCGCGACATTAAACTGTCAGACTTCTTTCGGTCGTACCGATACGTCTAACTCTTTGGATCAAATTATTCCAGAACACAGTACCGGTATGGTTTACCCAATTTTTCCTATTTCCTCCGTTTTTCATTTTCAATCCATTCTAAACTCTTTCAAAACCAACCTAAACCTATACCACATGCATTTGTACTTCAAACCTAGTTGGTGCAAGTGCTATTACAAACTATTCCATATATTTACCAGCTAAAACCAAGTTTTGACTAATATTTACAATATTAGCATTTTCTACGGTTATAACTCATGTGGTTCATTTCTATACCATTACATATATGAAATTACTAAACAATTTATCATTATATTACTTTATACATGTATATTATGTTGTGAAAGATACATGATGTGGTTTGATATATCGTGAGAGTATTGGTACAAATGGTGGGGGATGGGTTCATTGTTTAAAATAGTTTATTGTGGCTAATGGTAACTGATTTCTACAATAATTTGTTGAAAATATGAGATTCCCTCAGAACTTGTTAGAAATGGTTTGTCATGGAAAATGACTTATTATTTATAACTTGGGTTACTCTTCCTTTAATTTGTTGTTATTACATAAACTTGAGATCTGTTTAAATATCACTGTTTTATTTCAAAGTTATATATGATATTTTGAAAAATGAGACCGACCGTTTTTATATGCTTTTCTAAACCTTGTTCGAGTTTGGAAGAATTTTTCTACAAAGCTTCGTGCTCACCTCCCTACATCCAAAATATTTTCAGATTATGTACTAGAAGATGAGCTGGAAGTTGATGAACCAGCACACTGGAAGATGCCAATAAAAGGGAGAGTGGATTCCGAGGTGGACGCTTAGAGCGACATTATCTTTTGGTCTAGATTAGGAAATTCATTTTGAAATATTGTGAAGTTTAGATCTCTTTTGTTATTCAACTACAATATAATAGTTGATTCTTTTGGGATGGAATTGTCATGTTTGACATATTCTTTTGGATGATGTTGTAGATATGATATATGATGAACGATATTTCTTTATTGATGGATTTTATTAGTTGATCTCATGATGTGAATGATTATAGATAGTAATGCCAACCAGGGTGAATTTTGGGGCATTACAATAACTATATAACATTCATAAGCATTATCAATTGACGAAAGTACTAACTTAATGTTATTCATAGTTATTATTCACATTAACATAATGCCTAGTTTATTCGATCCCTCATAGTCTTTATGCAAACTCTTTTCATTAGAACTATTTGATTCAATGATAGTAGTTATGTTCGACAAATAGTCAAAATACATAAGTGAAACTGAATTTGTTCACATTAATCTGAAAATGTTCATTTCATTAAGTATCAAACTAGGCAAAATATGTGAATGTAACAATACATGAACTAACAATAAAAGAATGTAAATTCTCACTACATTAATGCTTTGATTCATCTATAATTTTAACCATGAATTAGAATAAATACATATTCTAAGAAGCAATAAGTAGTACTATCGTGACTCTCCATTGGGTAGTAATCACGATATACTAATACATTAACCATTATGGTGATTCTCTCTCACCTAATAGGACTAATTAACAATATATTAATAATTAGGTAGGTCCGTCACCTTTGGGCATCCGTTCCACACCCATTATGAATATAAATCAATCATCCTATTTCAATTAATTAATCACTTGAAATGTGGTGCACCTTTGGTCTGTCACCTTTGCGATTTGCACATCATTATTTTAATACATTGGTAATGGGTATTAAATATCAATTATATGATTTAATACTTATTAGTCATTCTATTTGAGCCACTTTGGCGGCTACCTAACTATGTCATAATATAGGCATTAAATCAAAATAATGACATTGCACAGATAATTATTTTAATATCACAAGATAGTGGATATTAAAATCGATTATTTGATTTGATATCTATAAGTCAGTCTAGCTGGGTTACTTTGGCGACTACCAAACCATAGCATAATATATAGTTATAAAATCAAAATAATAACACTATATAAACTATTATTTTAATATCATGATATAATGAATATTAAATACAATTATCCGATTCGATATCTATAAGTCATTCTAATTATGTCACTTTGGTGACTACCAAACTATATCATAATATAGATCTCGAAACGAAACAATAATTTTAATATCTAAATCATGGATATTAAATATCAATTATGTGATTTGATATCTATGTATCATTCTAGTTGGGTCACTGTGGTGATTACCAAACTATATCATAATATAGATACCAAAACTTAATAATAATTTTTGCATAAATAATTAGGCCAATAATAATTCATGATCAATCATTAATTATTTTGACACACAAGATCATTCACGTGGTCAAGATAAATGCATAATATATCATAGTTACTCTATCTATAAAAGTGTTCAAATAAACAATGACATAAAAATATTATGACTAGTAATGATCAAATCAATATAGACAATGAGTTCATAGAAGATGAACCTAGACGTGGCAAAAGGACTTGATCCTGATTTTCTAACTTATTTATTAGAGAATAATCCTCAAAGTTTCAATGAAGTTATCTCCTCTGCCAAAGCTCCTTATTGGAATGAAGCTGTTAATTCTGAAATTAAATCCATTATGAGAAATCATATATGGAAATTGATGAATCATCCACCAGGTAATAAACATTTAGGCTGTAAATGGATCTTTAAAAAGAAAATAAAAGTCAATAGATCCATTGACAAGTAAAAATGAGACTTATAACTAAAGGATATAAATAAAGGGAATGGTTGAATTATTTCGACACTTATTCACCAGTTACTAAAATAACATCCATACAGATGTTAATTGCTATAACTACTTTGAATAGTCTTGAGATACATTAAATGGATGTAAATACAACATTCTTAAATGTCAGATGGACTCACGGTATCTCAAACTCAATATATTGATAAAGTACTTAAGAAGTTTAAGAAGTATGAAATAAACCTATGAGAACACATGTCGATATTAACATCCATCTCTCTAAAAATAATAGAGAAAACATACCTAATTAGAATATGTACATATAATTAGTAGTTTAATGTATATCATTAATTATACTCATCCGAATATAGCATACTCTATAAGTAAGCTAAGTCAATATACAAGTAATCCATGAAAAGACCACTGAAAATCAATAATAATGGTATTGGGATATTTAAAATATACCCAAACCTATGATTTGCATTTCACAAAATTCGTAGTTGTGCTCGAGTGATATACTGATGCTAACTGGATATCTGATACTAAAGATTCAAAATATATGAGTGGATATGTCTTTACATTATGCAGTATAGTCGTGTCTTGAAAATCCTCAAAGCAAGCATGTATTGCTAGATCTACATTGAAATCTGAATTCATTGCCTTAGATAAAGTTGGAGAAAAAATATAATGGCTTCGCAACTTCTTAGACAATATTTCAAATTAGTCAAAGTCTATGCCAACAATATGTATATATTGTGATAGTCAATCTACGATTGGAAGGACACAAAATTATATGTATAACGGTAATTCTCGACACATACGTCGTAGACATAATACTGTTAGACAGTTGCTCTCGAATGGTATTATATCTATTGACTATTTGAAGTCAAAGGATAAAATCGCAGATTCACTTAAAAAACATTTAACTAGAGAGCAAATAGAAAATTCATCAAGAGGAATAGACTTAAAGTCTATTATATAACCATGAGTCACCATAATGGCAACCCAACTTTGCTGACTAGAGATCCTAAGATCTAAGTTTAAATGGATAATCAAATTATATGTGACTCAGAGATGCACTGAGGAGGTTTTTAACTCCTTCCCATTCTTGTGATGAGATAGTGAATATCTGTCGCAAGACCTAGGGTAAATTACGTTTTTAATAATTTTTGTGACTTGGAAAAGTCTAAGTAGAGTATAGCAGGATACTCTCAGTCATAAATCACCTATGTGGGTAAGAAGGGGCTACTTTCTATGAGAATCGTAGGCTAATTACACTAAATTTCTTATTAAACCAAGTGTTGTTCAAAGCCAAAATGAACACAAACGAGGGAACCAACTATATTCGAAGGAAAACTTTGTGAATTCAATTGTCTTGGTTTATACAAACAGTTGACCGTTCAAAGACATCAAGTCCACTTATTAACCAAGTAAATCTAGTAGTCTTTCACGACAGAAAGTTAAAGGCAACTAGGCTACTTATCCTGATATAGTAACATTTCAACTATATTTGAACTAGCGTCTGCATTTTCGTACATTGAATTTTCATTCATGTGAGAGATTGTTAGGAAAAATAGTTTTTAAATAAGTTATTATGAGTAACTTTGCGCTTAAACATAAGTGGGATCCACACTTCAAAATCAATGGGATAAATGTATGCATTAAAAATCTTCTAATTTAATGGAAGATTTGATTCTTTGATTCTTCCTAATTTAATGGAAGATTTGATCCTTCCATTTTTTTTAGGATAAATGTAAGCATTAAAAATCTTCTAATTTAATAGAAGATTTGATTCTTTGTTTCTTCCGTTTATTGTGAGGATAAATCAGTTGGTTTGAATTTTAAATTTTGCAACAATATCTTTTGTTATTTTAAAGGTGATTATTCTATTTTTTTAATATGCGAACATCCTATCAGTGTAACAACAACAGTGTAAGAAGACACTTACACAAAATATTGTACTATTACATTTTTTCAAACATATATTTGTATATAATTTCATTCAAATAATTCATCTCTGTTTTGAATTTGTTACAACATCCATAAAATCACTGAACATTGTCTTTGTTACAGTGTATTGTTATACTGTCTTTGTTACACTATAAAGGAAACATAGTCAACAATTATGAAATACATACAGTTTATTCACACACAATGAATTAATATAGTAGAAACCCTATAGATGTTCAGGGAACAAGAACTTTTTGCCCAAAAAAAACACCAAAATCAAAATAAATGTAATAATATTTTAATTTTGAACAACTCATGATGTCAATACAAAAAAAAAAGAATATGGAATGGCAAAGTTCAATGATCCAAATGCAGTCATAAGCAAAGAGAAGATTCCGACCTGAAGATTTGTGTTTGATAAATCAAAGTTAGAAACCTTCAAGAAATCTGTATGCTCTGCTGCTGAATCAACAGTGAAGGATCTTACCTGGGTTGAAGTTGTCTTAGCTTTCATCTGGAGCCATTTCATGGAGGTTGCTAATGTCAAAGCTAAAATGGATTCAAAAAAAGCTATTTGGTGCAATTCATGCAGTGAACTTGAGGCACAAAATGAATCCACTCCTTTCTGATCATGCGTTTGGATATCTATGGAGCTTTGCTCTTGCAGTATTAAAGCCTAAGGAAGACAAAGATTATCATGATCTAGTTTTCAAACTCAGGAACGCAATAAGGAAGATCAATGGAGATTATGTGAAGAACTCCAATCGCAAAAAAAACCTCTCACCAATCTTCAGTTTGTGTCGGTGAAACCCCAAATCCTCTGTCAATCGATGTACAGGTCACAATCGACACCCTACCTTTGAAGTTTTTTATGGAAGACAAAGAGTTGTGAAGTTTTCTCCGAAGAAAATGAACCGATTTTGTGAGGAAGGAGTATACCGATACCCGAAGATGTAGAGATTTTGAAATAAATTTACCTAAATTTCAACGGTTAAGATAAATGCATTTTCACAGTTTTTGGGAAAGATAATTTTACAAATTGGCATTTACGTCTTTGTATCTCAATAGTGTACTTTTTTGCAAAATACTTTTTTTGTGCACTTTTTTACAATTATGTCTAATTTGGTATACCAGCTTCCAAAAGACCCAAAATTTATTTGTTGCGGTGCTGGTTGTGGGTCAATTTCAAATAGATCCAAACGCGGGTCACAATTAATCTTGCAACCGAAATTTAAACATCCGCTAATTATTAAATTTGGTGACGAAATTGATTTCTGTCTGTTCTTTCTGAGAGGTGTCTTTCCCTTTCGTTATTGTTCAGATTAAAGGTATGTCTTTTTAATCCAAACAGGTTCAACGAACAATGACATCCCGTGCTTCTTAAGGCAATCCAAACAACCACTAATAGTCTACAAATAGACTGTCTTACAGCCGTTTCTAAGTACGAAAACCGATAGTAATCTTCTTCTGCATACTGCTACATCTCTCTCTCTCTCTCTCTTTGCGTTATATTTTTGTTCAATTTAAGTACAAACATAGAGTTGTGTTCGTTGAAGTTCTGAAGATTGAAGTGGTGTTTTTTCAGAAACGGAAATTCATTATATCTTGGAAAACAATTGCTAATAACTTTAAGCACCGAGAGGAAACAAATGTTTTAAGAAAACTGTAATTACACATGACTCAAATGATTTCTAATTTTTTGAATTCTTATTTATATTATTATTGTTCTGCGTCACTATAAGCACGTTTCTGCTTTACTATTCTATTTTATTAAATAATTTAAATATAACATTATATTTAGTGATTTAAATTTTTTATATTAACTTATATTTAATTTTGATTATACATATTTTGAATAATAATTTTTCCGTAGCTCTATAAAAAATTCCGACCAATACGTGGTGACTGTGGCAGGTGGTTCTATGACATAAAAAACCCTAATTTGTTTTACGTCGCCGTCATAATTTGATTTACGTGAGCAATTTCTGGTGGTATTATGACATAAAAAAACCTGTCGATGAAAACCTAATTTGTTAGCTATAAGTCTCTCTCTGGATCACGTAATATTACGTCGCCCTCATAATCACATGTTATCATCGAATATTTTATCGTAATGAACATCACCACGTCAATTGCTTCGTCTCTTCCTCTGACTTTGCCTACTATTTCAAAAGCCTACACCTCGTTTTCATCGAACATTCTGGAATACCCCAGATTGTTCCTCCACTCCCCAACCAAACTATCTCTTCCTTCCTTGCATTGTCTTCTTTTACCCTTCTTCCCATTTGTTTGACACTGTTCAAATCTTACAATAGTATCCAGCTAAGTTCATTTCCGTCATTTCAAACCACGCACTTCACTCAATATAAAAACACAAAGCACCTAACCCATTCCCAAAGTCATCAGTTTTGTAGTGGAGGGGGGGTCAGTGTGTTTCTTTGCTGATTCAATGGAGAGAAGTAACTACAACCGTGGAAGTGGTGTTGCCGGCCGCGGCAGCTACGGAGGTGGTGATCGTGGTAGTGGTCATAATCGTGGTGGCGGCTGCAGAGATGGGAATTATCCACATCCACAGTACCAGCAGCAGGATCAGCATCAAGGTGGTGGTGATGGTAGTCGTGGTCGCCGTCGTGGTGGTGGCAGTGCCGGCGGTCACGTTGGGAACTACCCAAATCAACAGTACCAGCAGCAGGATCAGTATCAAGGTGGTACTGGTCGTGGTGGTAGAAGAGGAAGGGGTACGGGTACGTGTCCCATTCAGACCGGTGGGGACCAGCGGGTTATTCGTCCGGGTAAGACCGGTCAGGGTGGTGGTGAGGGTTACAAACCACCGCAAGAGAGAGGTCACGGTGTGTGGCCCACGAGGGCGGAGCCAACTGAAGGGTGTGGAAGAGGTGGGTATGGTGGAGCAGCTGGTAGAGGAAGAGGATTCCGGAGGCGTCCCACTTCTGTGCCTGGTCAGTCTCAATACCAAACTCAGGATGAGAGGGTTCCTGAGCAAACTCTTCCTCTTTGATCTCTTTGCTTTGATCTTAGTTTGCATCTTATGCTAATATGTACTTAAGCACTTATCTGTAGGGGAGCAATTTACACTACACAACACGACTTGAACTCCACAAAAAATTAGTAGGTTAACGTTGATCATTTTTTAATATGAACTCGTAAATAACAAGACTCGTCAACACTAATAATAAATTGTTTGAGTTAGTGTCAAATACGAATAATACAAAATTAACACGATTAATACACTTAACTAATAATATAAAATTAAAATGACAATTATTTATTATTATTGTTATGTTTATTAAATTAAATTTTAAATTATAAAAAAAAGTATAAACATGTATCCAATTAATTGATAATAAAATATTAACGTTAAGTTCTTTATTCGATGTTTATATGGGTCAACACGAATACAAACACGAACTCGACACGATGACACGATACGAGATGATTGTCATCCTACTTGTGTGAGGATTCAAATATTGGGTACCATGGTGTTGTGATTCAATATAGCTATGGCTGACAATTCTAGACACGACTCGTGAAACTGACACGAACCCAACACGGATTTAACGGGTTTGGGTGTAGTTCTAATGAGTTCGAGTGATTAACGGGTTAACTCGGCAAGTCCATGAAATAAACGAACCGGTTTTGTGTTTAATCTATAAACTCGTTTTAACTCGTTTAACCCGTTAAGAGTGGTACAATAAATTTTTTAAAAACATGTTAAGTCTATCAGACTCTATCTCATCTCACACCTCCCATCTCTCAGAATCATTAAAATTTAGTAATCATTTAATGTTTATTTTTTTGTCTTTATTTTTTGTTCAGTCATGATTTATTGTTATCATAAATAAGTCAATCATGTATAGTGTGTGGCGAGCTAATGATTTTTCATGTGGACTCGAAATTATCTAACGTATTCTCTTATTTAACGGGTGACACACAAGTTATATTGGGTAACTCGTCTAATAAACGATTCATGTATGGGTGTGATAGTTGGACTCATTTATATAAACGAATAAGGTATGGATGAAGTGTTTTTTGACACAAACCCGTTCCACCCGACACGAAATCGTTCCACTCGACACGATTGCCAGGCTTAGATATAGCTGCTAGATCGTTGTGAATTTCCCTATGCTTATTGTCTGACTAAATGTATGTTTACTAGTTGGTTCATTTTATGTTATATGTTTGTATAAATTTTGTTGTTGGGTTTGTGCAAGGATGATGTGATCTATGAATTTTCAAGTTTAGTGGTCGCGCTTTTTGTGGTGTTAGATCAATTACTTCGTTTGGAGTACGGGGAGTGAGGTATTTGCACAATTTTTTGGACTATAGGATGAAATAATGAGAGTTAGACCGAGGAAAGGGATAATCGCTGAAGATGTGGTTGTGGTGAATTCCTGATTGGGTTGAGTTTTCTATATTGGTTAGAACTAGACTGAAGACTATTTTAATTTTTAGTACATCTTATCACATCTTCTTCAGGTTGGTTGATAAGTTCCTACCCACTCCTTCATAGGTTGCCTTTTGGGGATGGTGTGTGGAATTTGACTTAATTGGTGTTTGTAGTTTCCTATGTTTGTGTTGTTGATAAAGAGTAAGTAGTACCATACAGAATAACTCTAATCATAAATAATTTTCTTTTATTTTGCACTCTTTGTTGCTTAGGTTACATATTGCCTTGAAAATCCATACCATACTTGTTTGACTTGAATGATTTTAATTTAACTTAACATGTATGGTCACTGAAGTTTGGTGGGCATGACAATTTGTTCCTAGTTATTATGTATCAATTTAGTACTATAGGCATGTGAGAAAGTCTTTTCCTTTCTCCTTTATACCTTTTTTTTTTTTTTGGAATTACTGCCTACAAACCGAGATTTTGACCAGTAAAAAAATGAGGGCAAAATATATTTTTGGTCCCAAAGTACGTGCTTTGTATCAATTTGGTCATATAAGATGCACGTGACCATTTCTCATAGTTAAACCGCCGTTTTCAATTGAACAAAAGTAATGCAAATTAAATACTTAAAAGACTAAAATTGATGCAGGTGAAAGATTGTGGACCAAATTGACACATAGTTTGGTTTAGGGACTATAGTATGTATTTTATCCTATTAGTTTATTTGCTTCACAATATAAAATTTCTATTTAACTACAAAGGATATGGTTGTTGTGGAAGGAATAATGGGGAGAGGAATGTCTTTATGGCTGAATGGTCTCTTTTAAATTGGTGGCATCATTGGAATTGAGATACATTATTGTAGGCTTAGTTGTGGTTATAATATGGCTACTTGGCTTTACGGTCATTTTTGGTGTTACGAGTAACCGTGATGATAGTTGTTAGTATTGTACAATATGTAATATGATACATACCATACGTTGAGATATATGATGAAATAATACGTATCGCTTAAGTGTATCGATTTACATCATATCATGCGATACATGATAAAATACTCCTAATATACTAGTCAATACTTACGAGTCGTCCGATATGTAACGATATATGATGAAACAACATGTATCGCTTAAGTGTATCGGTTTGTATTGTATCATGCATACATGATACAATACTCGTGTTATACCAGATACGGTACTTACGAGTCGTCCAATACGAGAAACAAACAGATCAAAAAAAGGCATCTTGATTTTTCCACATTTTGGTTGGTTTCAACCTCTTCTGGTGACATGAAAGCACTGGTGTGTAGCTTAACTACAATTTGCATCTGTAATTATGTCGTTGATCGTAGGGTTTTTTTGTTCACGGAATATCTTTGCTCCATATGCTCTCTTTGTTTTACAGAAATTATTTATTTAGTGTTAAATTAGCACAAGTTTCATACACTTTTTGAGATTACTAAATATCTTATCAGTGGGTTATATAGATTATTTATTGATGGAAACTCAAAGAGGTGGCTGATTGTTTCTTCAGACCAGAAGTCTCCGTCGACTATTGTGGAAAGTACAGAGAACAGAGTCTTGCCCATAAAACGGCCTGACAAAGGGGGCACACTTGCTGTCAGGTCGGCAAGGCTTTTTGCCAACCATTTTCCAGTCACATTCAATCCAGAGGGCACCATTTTGCACTATGACGTTGATATTATACCAGATATGTCTCTCAGCACTCACTCGTCAAGGAAACCAATTCCGAAATCTGATCTGCGTTTGATCAGGGACAAGCTATTCTCTGATAATCCCACTCGATTTCCTTTGCAAATGACTGCATACGATGGTGAGAAGAACATATTCAGTGCAGTGTCGCTGCCCACTGGGCATTTCAAGGTGGAGTGGTCTGATGGTGATGACGAGAAGAGTCGCTTGTATATATTTACTATTCAGTTAGTAAATGAGCTCAAGTTTTCCAAGCTAAAGGACTACTTGAGTGGAAAGCTCCCGTATATCCCTCGTGATATATTACAAGGGATGGATTTGGTAATGAAGGAGAATCCTTCTAGGAATAGGATATCTGTTGGTCGGAGCTTTTATTCTGGAGAATTCAGGGCGGAAGATGACCTTTACTGTGGCATAGCAGCTTTTAGAGGCTTTCAACAGGGTCTAAAGGCCACCTCTCAGGGTCTAGCTCTGTGCTTGGACTACTCAGTGTTGGCATTTCGCAAGCGACTGCCAGTCATAGACTTCCTTAAGGAGCATGTTTGGGGTTTTCGACAAGTAAATGATGTCAAAAGGTTGATAAGAGAAGTGACAAGTGCGTTAGAAGGATTGAAAGTAACTGTAACTCACCGTGTCACCAAGCAGAAGTACACTATCGAAGGGTTGACTAGTAAAAACACGCGACATACTACCTTCATTCTTGATGATAGAGAGGGTAAGAATTCAACAAGGGAAATTGGCGTTGTCGAATATTTCAGGGAGAAATATAACAAGGAAATTATGTACAAGGATATCCCCTGTTTAGATTTGGGGAGAAGTAATAAGAAAAATTATGTGCCTATGGAATTCTGTATTTTGGTGGAGGGGCAGAGATACCCGAAGGAGCAGCTGGATCGAGACAAGGGTCTGTTATTGAAGAAGATATCACTGGCTCCGCCAAAGGAAAGAAAGAACACTATCTGTGAGATGGTGCAAGCTAAGGATGGACCTTGTGGGTATGTATTTCTACTTAAATCTCTCAATTGTTTTGTAGTATATGGTGTGTTGTATTAACTGTTGTTTCTCTAAAGTCATTTTTGCATAATTTTACTCAAAGCCTCTATCATTTTGTAGCACGATGAAGGTGTTTTCAGTGTTTCTTAAGCCTCTACTTTTTTGTAGCATATAAAAATTGTAATATTTCCAATGTTGCTTCTTAAAATGATCCTCGATTCTCATAGTTCAAGCCATTTTGGAAAAAATAACATAACACCTCCTTCATTTTTGGAGTATTTCTCCTTCGCCCACAACCCAAAGCCCTCAACTCCTTTATGAGGATCAAATACTACTTTTGTTGTGCAATTTCTGGGTGGTTCACATTTGCTGAGACTGCAGTATTTTCATGACATGACATGACATCAGCTAAAATGTTGTGTTGACTATTTGTCTCATGATCCTATACCCCCAGAATGGAGATTCATTTTATGACTATTTCTTTTGTGTGGTTACATATGATGCTTCTATTGATATCGAAGATGTCAATTCCTTTATTGGATCTTTGCAGAGAGGTGGCTCGAAATTTTGATATGGCAGTTGAGAAGAACATGACAAGAGTGTTAGGTCGTGTTATCCAGCCACCTGATTTGAAGCTACGTAGTCCGAGTGGGAATATGAAGATGATCAAAGTTGACAGGGAGAAGTGTCAGTGGAATATTGTTGGGAAATATGTGGTTGAAGGCATACCGGTCGAGCGATGGGCCTTAATAGACTTTAGTTCATTTGATCGTTATAAACTGAACTCTGGGAATTTCATTCAGAATTTGAGAAATAGATGCAGAAATCTAGGTGTCCGCATGGAGGAGCCTGTTGTGTGCCTTTTCACTGGCATGCATGAATTCTCTAGTCTCGGTGGGCTTCAAGAACTTCTTGAAGGTGTAGTTAAGGAGGTTAGTAGGAAATGTAAGGGTGGTTTGCAAATTGTAGTCTGTGTGATGACTTCAAAGCATCCCGGCTACAAGTATCTTAAATGGGTCTCTGAAATCCAGGTTGGTGTAGTCACTCAATGTTGCTTAGTAAGTTACGCCAACAAAGGTAATGACCAGTATCTTGCAAACCTTTCTCTCAAGATTAATGCGAAGCTTGGGGGCAGCAATGTAGAACTTATCGAACGGCTCCCTCGATTTGAGGGTGAAGAACCTGTTATGTTTGTTGGGGCTGATGTCAACCACCCCGGTGCACGGAATTCAACATGCCCATCAATAGCTGCAGTTGTTGCAACAATGAATTGGCCTGCTGCCAATCGGTACGCTGCTCGGGTTTCCCCCCAAAACCACCGGAAGGAGAAGATTCTTAATTTTGGAACCATGTGTTTGGATCTAGTCAACACTTACGCTCAGCTTAACAAAGTGAAACCAAAGAAAATTGTGGTTTTCCGTGATGGTGTAAGTGAAGGCCAATTTGATATGGTTCTCAATGAAGAGTTACTTAATTTGAAGACGGCCATATATGAGGAACATTACCGCCCAACAATCACTCTAGTTATTGCTCGGAAGCGGCACCAGACCCGTTTGTTTCTTGAGAACGAGAGGGAAGGGGGTGGATCTGGCAATGTGCCTCCAGGAACAGTGGTGGATACAACCATTGTTCATCCCTTCGAGTTTGATTTTTATCTTTGCAGCCACTATGGAAGCCTTGGGACAAGCAAGCCTACGCACTACTATGTCCTCTGGGATGAGCACAACTTTACGTCTGATCAGTTACAGAGGCTGATATATAACTTGTGCTTCACCTATGCTCGATGCACCAAGCCCGTCTCGCTTGTGCCTCCAGTATACTATGCTGACCTTGTCGCGTACAGGGGACGTATGTTTCAAGAGGTGGTGATGGAATTCCAGTCTCCTTCAGTATCATCTTCATCCTCTGGTACATCTTCTTCTTCGTCTGTTGCTTCCCTTAATGAGAGGTTCTATAAACTGCACCCGGACCTCCAGAATGTCATGTTTTTCGTTTAAGCTAAATCTCCTTCACTATACTCAGTAGTGAAAGAGATCATATCATTCACTGTTGGAAATGCCCAATCGCAAATGAAATCTTTCTTTCCTAAATGCTAGTTATGGAGTTTGTGCGTGAATCTAATAGGGTTTCATGTGTACACTTTGTGCATGAGTCCAACCGGGGTTCATGTCTTTGTGCAGCCTGTTCTTATAGTTCTTAAAGCCATGTAGAACTAGAGCCATGATACAAGTACTGTTTGCTAGTCTGAGTACTGTGTTTTGTGGATTTTTTTGTATTTTTTCTTGTTTAGTTTTTATTTTCTTGTTCTTCTTCACCCACCATGTGGGTTAAGCAGGAGTTGAAGCATGATGTGCTGGGTTTGTATGTGTTTGTCTGAATTTATGTTGCTTAAGCTATGGAAACCTATATAAACAAGGGATCTGAACCTTGGGTTGTTTTTCATAACAAATATTTGTGCTCTGTTATGCCTTTTTTTTTTTTTTTTGGGTACTTGAATAAAAATGCTGTTATGTTTGATTTTGCGTTGTGTGTGTATAACGGAAAGTTCTACTTCTTCTGGAGGTTGGTTCGGAATGTGTGCTTTGGTTTTCACTTGTTTCATATAATTTGAGGTTGAATATGTTGCCCTCTTTTGGTCCTGATCGGATTTGTTTCATTGATTTGATGGTTTAACTAGAGATGACCTTGTCTGATGGGTTCCATTTGCTGTATTGCATGAGGGTTTGAGTGGTCACAAATAAGAGCAATGCTATTAGGACATAATGAGTTGTCATCAATGAAATGATAATGAATTCATTTAATGTTACAGTGAGACTCATAATTAAATATATTTCACTATCATTTCATTGGTGACAACTCATTATGTCTCAATAGCATTAGTGCACAAATAAACGAGGATAGTCTAGTGATGTGGAGTTGAATTTCAAGTGAATCATAAAATAGGCGTCTTGGGTTCGAGTCCCACTAGTGTCTCTAGAGTTTAACTGATATCTTTGGTTACAGGATGATTGCAAACATCCATAATTTAATCTACAAGGGTGGATAGAAGGGTGGGTCTAGTACATCCTCCTTCGAAGAGATTTCTCATTGTAGAAAACAATTAAAAAATATACCTAATTTAAAAAGAAAAATGTCACATAACTCAAATAGAATTCAAAAGTTAAAACATAAATACATATCATCCCTTGGATGAATGTTGGATGTGTGAGTTATACTGAAAAAATTGTTGGAACTCACTCATCTGAGAGATGATATGAATTTGAGTTGTAACTTTTTTTTTTGTTCTTTTTAGGTTTTATAGCATTGTCCATTCAAAAATTGTGGCAAAAGACAGTGATTTTAGAACTTTAGACTTAATTGAAAAAAAAAGTTTTAGATCGTTGACATGTCCTTAGCTTTAAAACAAAGAGATTTGGATGCCTTTCTAGATTGTCTGAATGCTTCTTGTTTGGTTAAGTATTGATTCTACAAAAAAAACATTTGTACAAAGAAGAGTGGTCGAGAAATTGTAAGTGAAGCATAGAACTTATCTGTTTCTCTGGATATGACAACTTTCATTTTTTTTTAGTTATTTTTACATTATTTTCAGATAAATTTACCTAAACGCACATTGAACCATACACGTAAAAATGTCCTTTAATTTTGATTTGTCTGCAGCTCTTTCTTCCACCATGATTCGTGCTGAGAAATGGCCTTTGCATTCTCAATTCGATAGGACCAAATGGCTTTGTTTGCCCCTACGCGGTGAATCGCGTAATCATTTTTTATCTTTAGATTAGTGAATTGGCTATAATTAATCTATCCTGTTTAATTTTCTACCAAAACTTGAACAACCCACATTGCATAGCATTTGCTTTTGATTTTGGGTAGTTTTTGAAAAACTTTGACCCTGTTTGATTTGCGTCTCAAAAAATAATATTCAAAAATTATTTTTATAAAAAGTTTTAAAGAAGTATGGGCCTGTTTGGTTTGTGTTTCAAAAAAAAGTATCTGAAAATAGCTTTTGAAAAGAGTTTTGAGAAATTGGTTTTGATATTTTTTGAAATAAAAAACTTGTTTGGTTAGATGATTTTAAAAATAATTTTATAGTACAGAAAATAGTAAAACTTGTTTGG
>CM042188.1:9739235-9821681 GCA_023539305.1 Ilex asprella | reverse complement strand
GACAGATCCCCATCACCACCATCATTCATCACCCAAAATAATAAAAAATTAGTCACCCACCAGCCACGACCACCACCATCTATCGCCACCAACCAAAATAATAAAAAAACTATTCCACCAACACCCACATGCCATCCTCACCATCACCCCCAATCACCTTCATCTACTACCCAAAACAGTAAAAAAAAAATTTAATCCACTACCAAAAAATGAAAAAAAAAAACCTATGACCCAACATCACCGCCAACCACCATCGTTGCCGCCGCCACCACCACCTAGGGGCGGAGCCAGGATTTCCTTTTGAGGGGGACAAATAGAGGTATGACGAGGCATTTTTATTCAATGTGGATCATTTAATTAAATGATTAATGTTATGACATTTGCATGCATCGAATATGTAAGAATAAATCTTACATCATGTAGTAAAAGTATTATTTTCAATAAAATGAATAAAGTTAATAAAAAATAATTGAATTTTTAGATGTAAAAGTCAAATCAATTGCACTATTAATAATTTAAAATAGTCTAAACTTTACAAATTTATACAATACCAAAATTTAACAATATATATAAATTGTCACAATTTTAATAGTTAATGGTTCAACGTGGTCTAATCAATAGCTAAGAGGACAAAATAAAGTCAAGATTATAATTTAAAATATAAATTATAATTTTAAGAATTTCAATGATATATAAAATGTGATCAAAAAATAATTTTGGGATTTAAAAAGTTGAGAGGAGCATGGCACCTTGGGCCATAACATGGCTCCGTCACTACCATCACCCACTATCCAAAACTATAAAAACTAGCCTATCACCCACCACCAACCACCACCCAAAATAGTTAAAAACTAGGCAAACTCAGAAATAATAAAAAATTAGTGAACTAAAAATAGTAAAAAATAGTGAACTCAAAAACAATAAAAAATAGTGAAAAATTAGTGAACACCAAAACAGTAAAAAATTATTGAATTCAAAAATATTAAAAAATTATTGATTTCAAAAACAGTAAAAAACAATAAAAAGTTACAAAACTCAAAAATTGTGAAAAATAATGAATTCAAAAACAGTAAAAAATAGTGAACTCAAAAATAGTGAAAAATTTCTAAACAAAAAAAAATGTTGACCACAACATACTATCTCAAATTCAATCAAACCAACAAATGTGAAACAATGAAATTTATTTAATTTTAATATTTAGGACAGTAAAAATTGAATTTATTTTCTTTTGGTCATTAAAATTGGGACTTAATTTACCTAATTTACTTGGTGTTAAACATATATAAAAAGATTTAAACAATGAATTTCATATAATGTTAATGTGTTAGACAGTAACAATTTAATTTTATTGTTTTGGCCATTAAAATTGAGATTTAATTTTACTTAATTTATTTGACGTTGAAATATGCAAAATATTAAATAATAAATTTCACTTAGAATAATTGATACAAAATGGAGTTTGTACTTGCTTTCAACTGCCATGTAATGAACAACTTTGAAACTCATCTGCCATGAATTGCCTGCAATAACAGAAGCAACAAAAGACAAGGTATCACCACTTAGATGAATGTTATTTTGTCAGTTGTTTAATCTCAAAATGAACTCACTTGTTGCTCAGATCATCCATCGAAAGCCATTGAAGTCAAACGACAGATGCTAAGAAGATAAGCAACATCGTCAGTCAAACGACAGATGCTAAGAAGATAAGCAATCTGTCTAAAATTGAAGGGACCAGTGGGTGTCATTTGTCCATTGACAATACCTCTATTTGCTTCTCTTCCTTTTCTTTGGTGTCCTTGTTTGGGTTCTTCTTGGTGGAGAGACGTTACAGGAGGTTGGCAAAGAATTGAAACTGCAAAGGCGAGATTAGTGGTTGATTGATTTTAGTGCTAAGAGAAGTCCATAAAGAAGAAATCAATTGTTTTGGTGGTGAAAAGAGAGTTCAAAATTCCACTGGTTTGTAGGGAGAAAGTATTTATGAGAAATAATGAAATCAACGTAAATGACTAGAGGGTATGTTGGTCATTAAAAAAAGATAATTAAATTAAATTGGACTAGGGAGCGAAAAGAGAACCTCTATGTGGACTTAATTTATACTACTTTAAAAAGTCTAGATACTTGAAAAACTTTTTTATTTCCATCTTTATCCCTCAAAACTACAATTATATCATCTCTATCCCTAGAATTAATGCTACACTCCAATTGCTTCTCACCCATCAACTCTGTCTCTCTGTCTTCCTATTTTTCAGTTGTTACCCCTTCTCTCTCTCCCTTTCTCCCTCGATTGCATATTCACAAATTTGCAAAGAATTAAAGTTAATAATCACCTCTACCCAATTGCTTCCCATTCTGAGTCGTTACTCTCTCTCTCTCACTATTTTTGAGTTGTTACTTTTTCTCTCTCTTTCCCTCTCTCCCTCCCTTGCGTATTAACAAATCAGCCAAGAAGAAACAATCATGCCCCCTCTTCACCTTCTCCCTCTTCATCTATCTCTCCTCCCTAATCACATAGCAACTAGGAAAATCAAATAGGGCTTCAAATTTGAGGGTTTTTGTTCACCAGCTTATCCTTAATTTATCCAATTTACAATTTTTTTGGACGGTGGAGGTATTGTCACTGCTTGCTTTTGGTTGTTGGATCATATGATGGTTCTTTTTTGACACAGATTATTGGTTCTTGCTTTAAATCTTTTGTTCAAAGGGTTTTGATTCTTGGGTCTAACTTAATTAACAAGCTTTGTTGTTGATTTTGCAACTAACGGGTCCCCTTCTATTGCCCAGGATTCTATTCCATTTCTTTTTTCTTCCCCGAAGAGCTTTCACATTTGTACTATACTTACTACAAAGCAGAAAAATGTTATATAAGTTGATAAACTGACAAGATCAAACCTCAAAAGTGTACTTGTAATGGCGACGTTTCATGAAGCTCAGAAATTGAGACCTTGCGGCCTTCATGGACCTAATTCCAAAACACAATAGTCGCTCTTTGTCGTGGGAATATAAGCCTTAATAATATATTCTTGAGCCATCGTTTTGGTACTTATTATTATTGAATGGTGCAATTTCCTCAGCCATATCAATTGGCAATGTGGTTGATGAGACAAGCCTCCAAAATCCTACATTATAGAGAGTTTTGATGCTGCAATTTTTTCCAATTCTTGTGGGAATTTATGGGTACATACGTAATTGTGAGTCTCTTTAGTAGGTGATCCCCAAACCAGTTCTGCGCTACAACATCTGCATGTGTTGTTCTGGTCTGTTGTGCTGATATTGGCATTGTTTGGATGCACCTTAATAAGTTCCTTTCCAAACCAGATAGGCTTTTTGAAAGTATCATTGCAAATTGATAGAAAGTGGGCATTTAAGATGTGAATCAATTGGTGAGAAAATGCAGTTAGCAAACAGAAAACGGATAGAGGTATATGTGATATGTAGAAAATTGTCATGTTCAAGTGAATCATAGATTTGTGGGATTCATATCTATTATATATGATTTGTGGATTCATATTTCTTACTCTTACTTATAATCATCATTTAATGGTCCATTCTTGAATGGGTGGGGATCCTTTGACTTTTTTTTTTTACCATGGTATGATCATTGTTATGTGTTTTTCCCCTTGTTCCTTCTATTATTTGATTGTGAGTATAGTTGACATAATCTTTTGTTTGATCATCTTTGGTGCTTGGCAATTGTGTTTGTAGATATGTGGCTACATGATATATATTTCAACGAAACCTTAGTCAAGTTATTGAAGGACACCAGAGCAAAAGTTGCAGTTTTCCTAGTTCTAGATTGAGCTTGTTGAATTACATCCATGTCCTTGCAGAAAGGAACTATTCCCCTGCAAAAACAAAATGAAAGGAATAGTATGTGGCTGAATAATTTTCATCTATTCTCGTTGGGTGCTTCACATTACCTGAAATGATCATGGGATGCTTTATCATCTTGTAGGCGATTGTTCATGTGGTTGCATCTCATCTTAGAGCCACACTACGTGAATGAAACATAACCACTCCCACAATGTGGCAGGATCATTTACATAATTCCAATTTAGGTATTTCAATGTAGTATTTTGTCAATTCGAATTCAGTTATTTCAAATATTTTTTTATCAACACATAAATACAGAAAACGCGTTCAGAAGGGTGGAGACAACAATAGATCTCACTCTTAGTGCGTTCCCCATTCTTCTCTTCTTTTGCTTTCTTTTTTTCTTTTTTCTTTTTTCTTTTTATTTAGTTTTGACATTCGTTTATTGTCTGTTAGATGTACGTTACACGTCATAGTTGGATGAGTTTGAAAGTTTTGTTGATAGGATAAGAAAGTATGGAATAGTGTCCTTACCTTGTATTGAAGGTTCTAAGAAATCAATTATACTCTTGATTGAAAATCTTCCTGTGATTAATGGAAAGGTTGCTTATGCAATACTTCGTAGATGCTTGCATCTTCTTGTGCAATCAATTTCTATTCCAACAGGCATATTGATCACAGACTATAGTAAAGATGACTCTGTAGACTACAGCACGCGCTGCTGGGAAGAACTTCAGTTGTCTCCCCTCGGTGCTGGGATTGGTAAGGTTGTTTTTATAACATACTTGGTTTGAAATTAGATATCTTGTTTAGTTTATGTTCATGTTGAATTACTATGAACCTTTCAGGTGTCTTTCAATCCTATTACTGTTAGTTCTGATGAGCCCAAATCTAACTAGGCCTAGGCCTAATAAATCTAACAAGCACAAGTCAGCTAAAAGGTAGCCCAAGTCTGGTTCATCAATCCGGTCCAGTCCAAGATCCAAGATCCAAGATCCAAGAAGCCCAGGAAGATAAGAGCACATGAGAAAGAGATTATCGGGATACACACTCACAAAATCAATCCTACCTTAATTGTACTTACCTTTTGTAACTATCATTCCCGATGAAGTAGTACCCTCACACTTACGTCACTGCCTCACCTCACCGTCTCACCATACCTATAAATTATAAGCTCTCTCCACATGGAGAGACACACCTTGATATCTCACCAAAACCTCTCCACAAACATAGCTTCTCTCTCCTAGCTATTGTACCTCTCCCCGAACATATATCTCCCAGAGCCTTCTCTCTATTACTCTATTCATCAATAAAGAGCCACCGGCCACCGTTGCCATTTTCGAGAGTAGAGTAGGTCACTCGGACCGAACCATTATATATTTGTGTGTTGACTCATTATTTACTATTTTGCCATTGATTGCTTTATTTATCGTCTCATTAATTATACCTTATCACACACTCGAGTGTTGATCTTCCACGAGACCAATTTGTGCATTATCAAATTCCATCAAGAAAATACTTTCCAAAATATGCAGAGAAGAGCAGTGTGTATTGATTGAACAAATTGATTTAGTAGCCAAAGCAAGTTAAGGGGATATCAGACATTCAATTACGTCGTTACAATACTTCTGTCTAAAACCACATCGGATGCTCCCTTTGATTGTTTCCAATGGCACTCTCACTTCTTCAAAGAAGAGATCAGATGAGATCAATAGTTTCAGTGATGGATTTTCTTTACCATTTGGCAGAGGCGAAACTCTATTTTTATTTCATGCCTTGGGAAAATTTCTACACAATAAAAGAGAGACTGATATTTCCATTGCATCAGGTACATCCTAAATGAACTTGCAAATTGAGTTTTAGTTAAGTGTCATGATAAAGATGAGTGATAGTGTAGAGTGATTATGCGTTTCTACATGCGAAAAGTTAGGTACAATGAGTAGAGTTGCCTAATATTGGCTAGATTAGATAACTCATTTATATTTTGCATGTTTTGGGTGGCATGACTATCCAAATTGACCTCATTTTCTGCAATGGCTCCATTGTGCATACAAACAAAATGCTTTATTTCTTTTCTCAATAGTTGTTAATAATATTTGTATTTTTTTGAGTTCATGAGATGCTCAAAGTTGTTGTGATGATACTTTGGGTAGGTTGAGTTTGAGATGACAAAATCCCTTTTGTCGTAAAGGCTATTGAAACAAAATGGAACTGTGCCTACAAAAAGAGAATTATTGTTTTATTGAACTCTTTCTTTGAGACACACACCAATTTCTCGAACAATAAAATGTCCAATTGTTATAGGGCATGGAACTGTCAATTAGAGAGGAAAAGTAGATGGATGTTGTTTCCAAATTTTTCACTTGTGTAACTGTGACCAACTTTTGGACTACAATGAAAGGAATTCTCCAAGGAATCTTCAAGTATGGTATTTGAATGCCACTTCCTTTACAATTCAAGCATAATGACCTCTATCGTAATGGTGGTTTTAGTAGATTAAATGGTTCACGGATTGGATTCCATTTGTCTGTCTATGACTCCATTGGCTGATTTCAAGGTAGAAGTTTTGTATAAATGTATTATTGTACTAAAGTATTTTGATTTGAGCTCTTTTCTTTCTAAGATGTGGAATATAATGACCTGGTTGCATCGTAATGATCATACGCCTGTAACATACATTGTGTGTTCTATTTTAGGTATCATTCTTCTATCCTTTCCCAGAACAAAAATGATTCTTTTTCCAGTTCGATCATGTAGGACATCACATCAAAAGTTCTTGGTCTACGTGTAGTTGTTTAGAATCTACCCTCAGTAGTCAATTTTGAGCTCATCTTTATCTACTCGTAAATTGAGATGTGAACTGTTGTTTCCAAAAGCTTAAAACATGATTTGAACATCTTCCTTTTCTAGCTTATTTTCAGTTTTTTATAACCTTTTTGTTTAAGGTCATTGCTATTTTGTACTGAACAACGATGAGGTTCTTTTGAGGGAAAGATATGTGAGATTACCTCTGAAAATGGATGTTCCATAAGTGAATCATTTTGATTATGAATGAGAAAATGGGATGAACACCATTTGTTGAATGTTTGATTTAATTTTGAATCATTATACCATTACATAAGCATTGGGTTTTTAAACAGATAAAATTGGTTCCTATACATATAGAATCATATAATTTGAAAATAATGTTAGTGGAAATTCATTGCTCTCTCTCGCTCTCACACACACACACATAAATTCAGCTTTGGGGTGGGGTCATGGTTTGATATAACAATTTGGCTAAGTTGAAGCTATATCCAACCTTAGCTTAAAAAATTAAAGGTTGCCTTTCAAAAACAATAATGAAGTATTAACATGATACATTATTATATCGTACATTTTGTTTACATACTTGCCAATATTTTTAATTCTTTTGCGAATGGGTACTGCATTTCTTCCTATTCATGTGCACATAAAATAGTAAAATTAAATTATAGCTTAAAATAGTTCACGTGCAACACACGTGTGCATCAACTAGTGTCATAAAAGTATAATGCCTAGATTAAAAGACAAAAAGAACATCTAGATGGAGTTATGGCCAATTTTCTCTTTTTAAAATAGTAATTTATACTTTAATCTTTTTAATTATGTACTCGATTATACTTTATCTCCCAAATTATTTGAATTATTTCACATAGTCCCAAAAGCAAACATCCACTATTTTTTTAGACGGAAATTGTTAACGTGTTGAACAAAGAGAACAAAAATTACAACTAAGAACATAATGAAATAATATTTTATTAATTTTTAAGGGACGCTAATAATTGGGGTTATGTAAAATTAATTACATAATTGAAAGTGCAATATAAAAAATAGATAGTTGATGGAACAAAGTAAAAAATTAGTGAAAATTGGAGGTGAGTTCCCCTAGATGTACTTGTTTGGAGATAAATCCAGAAAGGAAACTTATAGGGGACTACGTCCATGTTTAAAATTATATGTACTGACTTAAGTCCACTTTTTTTATCTCAAAAACACCCCTAACGGTGTTAATTTTGGTCAATTATGGAAAGCCATAGGTTAAATGTTTGAGATATATATGGTAACAGATTGTTCAATTTTTTATGGAAACCAAATATATCATAATATGATGCTTGAATTACAACAAAATCATTGGTCTATTAATTCAATTTCAGATCAAAAGATTCCATTAACAATTCAAATTCAAATTCAAAATCTGAATCAAAGAAAATTCATTTGTTTGTTATACCATTGAGTAATATACTTTTGTGTTTGATAAGGAGGCCCGAAGGTGATACAAGCAGCAACTGGAGTTTCAAATTTTTATTTGATTCCAGTTCAACTTGATGGTTCTTGATTCCAGTTCATGCTGAAACATTATTATCTGTTCAGATATTTTCATTGTAATTGACTGATTTACATAATATGAATAACCGTGTTGTTTTGAACATTTTAGCGCAAATTGAAAGTAACTTGCCGAAAATTGTGTTACTTACTGGAAATTCGTATTGCAATGTTATTTACTAGAGTTTTTTTTTTATTTTGAAATTATGTTGTAAGTTTATTTTTCATATTACTGTTCGTGCTTTCTTGGAATTAGAATTGATTATTTTTGTTTTTTTTCCTTTGTTTTTGCCAAAATTCAATGTTACTTACCGGTATTCGTATTGTGACGATCTTTACCAGAGTTCTTTTTTATTTTTGTTTTTGAAAGTAGGTTCTAAGTTTATTTTTCATGTTACAGTTCATGATTTATTGGAATTAGAATTGATTATGTTTGTTTTTTTATATTTTTTCCTTTATATTTGTTTTCTTAGTTATAACAGATGGAGGATAACATATTGGTTTGTTGAAAGTATTCTTCTGAAACTGTTGTGCTAAGAATTTCAATGAATTCCACAATTGATGATGTGTTACATGGTGTTTGTGACAATTGGAATGGTTTGAGTTCCAATTGTGTTGCCCTGTCATATGCTATTCCTAGACATCCGAATTACGCTTTGCAAAATAATCATGATATGAGAAACATGTTTTTAATTGCACGATCTGTTCAACTAAATTTTGTTGATGTTACAGTTGTTGTTAAAGGGAATGAGGTTCGTGATTTTGAGGGTGGGGGAGTCATGGAAAGTTATGAAATAACTGTTGACCCTTTTGGTCGCGAGGATGATATTCTCCCTCATTTTTGTTCTCACAATGAGAAAGTTTTGTTGACTGATGTATGGTCCAATGGAATAGTAGAGGTTGGTCAGAAGTTTGAGGGAGGAGTAGCTGATTTTCAAAATGTTTTATGCAAATATGCAATCGAGGTTGATTTTCAGTTTAATTATGTGAAGAATGAAAAAACAAAGGTGAAGGTTGAATGTGTCATGAAATATTCTGCTGGGTGTGAGTGGTTTGTTGTTGCTACACTCCAACGGATAAATGGATGGTTTTACATTAAGAAATTAAACAATGAGCACACGTGTGGTGTGATTACACATACGACAAAAAAAAGATTGACTTCTAATTTGGTTAGAGGTCTTATTGTTGACAATGTCCGACAAAAACCTGACACACGATCAGTTGATGTAAAAAATATGTTTTCATACAGATTATGATTTGACCATATCGTATGACCAAGCTTGGATGGGTGTTTGGGGATCATTTGTTTTCAGACCATATCGTATGTTGTTTGGGGATCATTCGTTTTCAGACCAACAATAACGATGGTATGTACAAGCTATTAATGAAAACAATTCAGGTAGTTATTTTGTGTTGGAAGGTGATTCGGACACACAACGTTTTAATAGGTTGTTCATGTCATTTAAGGCATGTATACATGGATTTAACTATTGTTGACCCATTTTATTTATTGATTGTACATTTTTAAAGGGAAGGTATAAATGCATTATTTTGTCTGCAACTGCCAAAAGATGGCAACCAAGGTGATTTTTTTTGGTTTGGTTTTACTGATTTTATTTTACTGTTACATTTTAATAGTTGCTTGTATGTTACTATTTTTTATGTTACTGTTTATGTTGTTGTATGTATTACAGGTTTGTTCACCCTGGCTTTTGTTGTTGTTGATTCGGAGAATGAGTGTTATTGACGTTGGTTTTAAAAACTAGTAGTTGAGATTGTTGATAATAGTAGGAAATTTATCATTATGTCCAATCGCAACGTTGGCTTGATGGAAGCAATGTCAAAGGTGTTCCCAACAGTGCACCATTCATTTTGCCAACATCACCTAAAAGCAAATCTGAGAGATAAGTATAGTAGGGGTCGCTTTAGTCATGCGTTTCATGAGTGAGAAGATTGATGCGTTTCGACGTGAAGGAGGAGTTGTTGCTGATAAGTTCTTGGAAAAACTTCCATTTGAGAAATGGGTGAATGCATTTTTTCAAGGGAAAAAGTTATGGTGAGATGTCTTCAAATGCGGCCGAGTCATTCAATGCTTGGATCACGAAGTCACGTCACCTATTTGTCACAAGCATGATTGAAACAATAAGGGGAAGATCATGAACCAAATAGGTTGCCGCTCATCGTCACAGTGGAATGACATTAATTGTCCAAATATTTAAATCAAACTTCAAGCTGCTTTCACTGAGTGTCGTTCTTGGTTTGTTAGGATGTCATCAAGTCATGTTTTTTAGGTTAATTCACATCCTTCAGTGGCAGTTGACATTGAGAGATGCACGTGCTCATGTCACCAATTGCAGATCAATGATTTACCATGTGCTCATGTTGTGGCCGTAATTCAAAAAAGTGGAAGGAACATCAATGAGTTTGTTAATTACTTTTATCAGGTTACTACTTACAGACTATGTTATTCTGAGCTTATACACCTTATTCCAACACTCAGCCGTCCTGACTTTTTCAGTGATTGACGCTGATATATTGCCACCACTGTCAAAAAAACAATCATATCGTCCAAGAAAGCGTAGATTTAGGTCTAGAGGTGAAATTGTTAAAAAAATTCATTGTGGCCGTTGTGGCCATTTAAGTAGCCATAATAAGAAGATTTGTAACGAGCCATTGTAAAATTATGTCAATTTTTTGAATAAGATGTTACTTTATATTTCAACTCGTGTTTGTCATGTTATACATTAGGAATACCATAGGTTATCTAGTGTGATAAGTTAATAGTGTAGTATTCTTATTGCATTATCAATATATTTTTCATGTCACTATTAATGTGATCATATTAGTTACTAAGAATCTTATTCTCAATGTTACTATTTAATGCTCATATCAGAGAATAACCACTCGTGTAACAATATTTCAAATGAAAATTTGTAATATTCATTTATTTTACAAATTCACTTAAAAATGAAAAATTAAAACATATTTTATGTGATTGCCTAATTTAGAAGAAATTTAAAACACGTTACTATACATGTTGCTGTTTTGGGTAACCAATCAGGAAAGAGTTTTTAACTGTTTTACAAAGAACTATACAAACAATGCCCAACCATGTGTACAAAGAAACCAATCAGGAAAGAGCTTTGAGCATGTTACTATTTGAATTTAAATGTGGATGGAGTTTCATTTGTTCCAAAAATATATTTCATTGCAATCAATTATCAACCAGCCAACAATTACAACCAAATTTTAAACCATCCATATATCAACTAGACAACAATTACAACCAATTTCTAACCAACACTGTAATTAACCTAAAAAAGAATAGTTGTGACAAACATTAGTAATTCCTATTTTTTTGGTATCTCTTTCTCAAGCTTGATCTTGTCTTGCAGTCTTTAACAGTTCATGCATTCCTATGGTTTATGAATGTAGACACCAAATCTATTTGTAGAGCGTTAAGTTGCAGTGGTTTCAATTTCTCTTCTATTTGCTGTCCACGAGCAAGCTGATACATTAAGTAACACACGTATAATCCGTAGTCGACCCTACATTCATGTATTTTTGTTAATGATATTTAATGTAATGTACTTAAATGTATACTATTTTATTATTTACGTACGTGTCATCTCTTTGTTGAGGACATTTCTCATATGAATATATTAAACATTTGATGTCTTGTGTGCTGACAACAATTTTATTTTTTGTTTTTAATGACTTCCTTTGTCATTCTTTGGATGTTGTCTCCACGTATTCTTTCTACCACAATAAAACATTGTTAATTTTGTCCAAGAAAAATATATCAAACAATGTGGGTTGTTCACATTAACTTTCCAGTATTTTAGCATCCTCAAACTAATTGTCCTTCATTCCACTGCGAGATTTCAAAGAGTTGTAGTGGATCCATTCCCATGTTTCTGTATCCAGTACAAGCAATATCCAATGGAATGGTATGAGTTGGCTGCGCCGCGCATCTGAATTCATTGGGAATACAAGTAATGGCCAAACTTGTCCATGTTCAGATTGTTGTCTATCTCAATCTGCCTAGAGTGTTGTTGCTTTTCAACCGTTACATATGTCTACATATTAATCAATAGTAATGCATAGATTTTGGAGGCTGAATAATGTCAATAAAGAACAGTAACACCACTGTTATTATACAGTAGCAGGAACACATGTTACAATTATGTATGTGTTTCTATAATGACATGCATGCTACTATAGTAACACAAATACAGCAGTGTTACTATAGTTCTATTCATAATAACACGAATGTTACTATTTTTGTGTTAATAATTCAATACTCCAGCAAACAAAATTCCAACGTAGGTTATAAAAACTCACACAACATAGATTGTTAAAAAAGAAACATTTGTAATTTGTTTCCTCCATTAGGGTTTCTCCCCAACAATCAATTACCTGAGTAATAACACGATTTTGTTAAATAACATAGATTCAAGGATTGCATAATTTTTTTAAATTGTCAAGATGTATGGTACATTACATTGTTGTGCAGCTCTTCCTCATCTATGAATTTCAACACATCTTCAACATCAATGATATTTCCATATTTTTTTTCACTCCATAACGTTGCCCTTTTAATTAAAAACAGTACATGTTAATAAAATATAGTATAAACAGTAATATATAAAAAGTATTTCATAATGATCATTAAGTTAAGTTACTTACTTTTTTCCTTCAGCCTTATGTATTTGAACCAATTTGTTGTACACCTTCGGTCCTAATTTTTTGTAGGCTTTCCATTTCCGAGCTTCAACTCTCTTAATTTCTGGCTTCTCACTTGACATTATAATATTCAAATCATCAACATAGATATAGCTATCTATTATCTTCTTTTTCCCTTTAATTTTGTCGACTTGTTTCTGAGTTTCAACTTGTTTCAAACTTTTCTTTTCTCCCTTTTTTTCCTACTATACTCATAATCTTCATCTCTCTTTCTTTTCCTTTGTTTTTTCTCACCATCAATGTTTGTTCTTTACTTTCGATTAGTTGAGGTTTTGGCGGAGTTCGTAGGTACCTTTGAGTAACTGCACGCACGGCCATATCAGCTACAACATCATGTAGAGAATTGTTCTCTTCTTCTAATTCGGACACCCTTGATGTGAGTGTTTTAATTTGATCTTCTTGTGTTTCTTTGTTTTTCTCCAGAAGATTAACTAAAACTTTTAATTCTAAAATCTGGTTGTCCCTGTCAACAAGCATCATCACATACTCTTCAATCTCTTTCAAATCTTCCTCCCATTGGTTTCCTCCGGTATTCTTAATGATCGTTCGAAGTGCTTCGTTCTCCATAGTCAACATTTGGATATGAATTTTTTCCACCTCATTTTCAACAATCAATTCGGACACACCTTGTTGTCATGTGAAGGTTGTTGCGACTTTTCCTCATGTGTTACCACTTCATCTGATTCAATAACTGCTGATTCTCGAATGACCACATCAACAAATGCATCAAACTGTTGGACGTCTTGAGTCTCATTTTGGACAAGATGATCGTTTGTAGGAACATGTAATGCATCATCACTTTCATGGACATATTCATTAACCACAATATGATCATCAGCATCTATATTAGGTTCATCACCTACATATTCCAATTTTGAATTTAAAGCACTCTTGCTGGCAACAGTGCTTTATTGTGGAACCTCCACACTATCTGGCACACTCTTGATATTTTTCTGATTTACTTTCATTAAGCGCTTCTCACCAAGTGTTTTCTTAAGTTTCCTTCAAAAACCTGATAACATCAATAGTAACGTGAAAAATATACCCAAGAAATGTTCAGCTCAATTGAACCAGATGACCATCGATTGCACAGTAACATTAATTTCACAGTAATATTCACAATAACATTCATTTTTCTACTAGTAACATCCATAGTACAACAATTTTTATAGTAACATTGATCACAAAATTAACATTGTCATGCAATCAATCAATTGTCAAAAATAATAGTAATATGATAAACTAATTTTTTCATAATACCTGATCAGCTGCAATGTCGGACAGTGTGTTTTGTGCGAGAGACATCCAAAGTTTTCTTAAATCCCATTTCATCCACCATGGGAAAGCATCTGCCTTGTAGACCACAATAAAAGATGCGTGTTCACATATCCAGTACTGCAAATTAGATTTAGTTACATTAGATAGAACATATAATGTTTAATAATAATAATAATAAATAATTCATAAAAATTAGCAATAAAACTTATAGGTAACAGTAGTACACAACCAGTTATTGCACTCAGTGTGTTAATCTTCAACTGTATAGAATTCATCATTGCATCAATTATTGCTTGAGACTAGTCATATTTTTTTATTTCATCCAAATTTTCTATGTACGACACATACCCCCATCCAATCATTTGCCCCATAATTGTAATCAATAGTGTCACTAAGACATATAAAGAGAATAATCTAGCAAAATCTTCACAATCATCCTTACCAACACCCATTGCTGCATCCTCCAGTCTGCTCTTTATTATTGGTGCATTCAACCTCTTGGTGTTATTGAATCTTCTCCTAAAAAATAGAGACATTTTCTTAGCACTTTTGGGGGAAACAATTGGATCCACACCATCTTTTATACAAAAAATGAGAGTTACATCATTCTTTTGTATCTTTAAACTTTTTCCACCAATACAAAATCTTGATGTTTCAACATCAAACATGGTAATTATGTCCACAATACTCTAGTTATTCTTCTTAAACCATTCTTTATCTATTTCAGATGTTGATACTGTGTGAAACAAATGCCAAAATGGTGTTCTCTTTAGATGTTCTCTGTGAACATCTTTGATATTTACGTCAGTGATGATCTTCGCCAATGGAAGTAAGTTAGACCAGAATTGGTGAAATGAAGCCGCTTTTGGAGCAGCAAATTTTCCTGTGATTGCCATCAACCTGTAACACGACATTGAATTATCAATAACTAAACAACATATAATAACATGACACCAAATCACCTAACGTAATGGATATAAAATAATTAGCAAAACTTATGCGCAAAAGTAACATGAACAATACATTTTGAGGAAACTTGTGATATTATGATAATTGTCACTCAGTAACATCATTTTTCAATACTTGAATAAAAAATGATTCACTCCCAATTTACATTTAAAATCAAACAACAACCCCTAAACTCTTGAGAAACAACATATGGTGCACTAAAGTGTATTTGACCATAGTTAATGGTTATTATGTTATTTCCACATTAGCACAACGAATCAAAATGGAAAAATACTCAAAATGAAGATTGCAAGCATGTATAATAGTAACACACAACTACCACAAATTTTCACATACACTACCAAATGAAAACCTTGAGGTATATATGATGAAACATACACCTTTAATTTTCAAAGTAAAATCAAAAGATTTGTGATCAGCAACACATTCACACTAACATCAATTTTCCAAAAAGTTATAGTGAAAATATGATTGACACATTGAATATCTTATAAGATTTCTACTAATAACACACCATTAACAACCAGTGACTTACAATTGAATTAGGAATACCAACCCAAAACATGAACAAATTGAAATTATGAAATCTACATTCTAGTTAACACACAGTAACGTGATGTATTTTCACAGCCACAAAACCAATCACTACTCGATTGTCTTTAACGACAAAGAACACAACAAAATAGAAATATATGACACATTTAATTAGTAATAATAAATCTCATTTTTTAATTTAAGAATGCAAAACAAACAATGGTCAGTTTGAGCAATATATTATGTAGAAATTTTTATAAACCCTACAATGAACATCAATATTACTGTAAAATCACATACTTTAACCCTATTTTCAGAATCCAAGAGATGTGAAGATGTTTAGAATGCCAAGAGTCATATGTAACTTCGTCTACGGTGTACACTGGAAACTTGAATAGTAAAATCAAAATTGTATTGTTATGGGATGTAATGGATTTTGAAATTTGAATGTGAGTGGAGTCAGTTTGGATTTTGAAATACCGGTTACTAAATGTCGGAGACGGAAACAAGGTGGTTTGGAAGAAAATCGCTGGATTTGAAAGCAAAATTGAAGGGCTGTGGTCTCTGTGTGTCCGTTTGTGAAGAAGATGGAGAAGTAGACGTCGTTTATGGGGTTTTTGACAGTGTAGGGGTACAAAAGTAAACTTGCTTAAAAACGGACTTAAAAACAAATAAGTTTTTTTTACTGGACTTATCTCCAAATAAGTCCACCTAGGAGGATCGACTTCCAAATTTCTCAAAAATTATAGTTGAGCCCAAAAACTCACTTCAATCCATTAATGAGTATGAGTATTAAAATATGACACAACTCGTTAATACGGTACGGATATGAAACAAAATTACAGAATTTGAGTATTTCTTAAGCAACTCGTTTTGTAGACAAGTAGACCTGATACGACATGATTAATAAATGAATTGAATATGAGTGAAATCAATAAAAAAAATACATGATATAATTCGTTTAAATATTGATAATGCATGATTCATACACGACACAAAACTGATATGATATGAAAACGTATTGAGACAGCTTACCTAGAAGTGCCGATGACCAGTATCGTTAGGTTCGACAGACGAATTTGTTAGACACGAATTAATAAATGTATCAATTATGAGTAAAAATATTTTTTAACACGAATATGTTAAGACCCAACATGAACCCGACTCACTCAACGATCGACAAACCTCCTAATGAGAAGTCCAAATTACTTAGAAGAAAACAAAATACACAATTTCTCATTGCAGTAGTTGCGCATTTAAAGAAATTGTTAATTTTACACGACGGATAATTAATACGAATAATACTTGTTAAGAAATAAGAATTTAAAGATAAAAAAATAATAAAAATATGACACCAACATACAACATCACTCGATACAACGGATACACCTACTTTATCCATTGTCCAAAAACCTATATTAATATACTATTTATTTCTTCCATTCGGGATTTTCATTTATTATCCAATAAATTCTCGCTAACGACAATCACAGAGTTTGAGTTAAATCTCAAAATAAATGAACTCTTCCTCTGGTCGAAAAAAAACATAAATGAATTCTGATAAAAAAAAAAGAAAGAATTCGAGACGATCCAAATCACTGCATAAGCTGTGGTAGATATTCAACAGTCGCTCTGAAAACTTTCTTCTAGCATGGAAACCGCTTCATGTCCAGTTCTGAACCCCCTTCGCTTTTCCAGCATCACCAACAATAACAGCAGATTGTGTGATATTGTGAGGACCCATTTGCATTTTCTACCTTCATTTTCTCCCACTTTCCCGAGGAAGTTGAATTTTTGCGGCAAAAGTTTGCAGTTCAATCGGTTCACTGTGTTGAGCTCACCGTCCAGTCATTTGCATCAAAACCCATCTCAAAAACTTGCTGTTCTTCTTGAAGTTGAAGGGTACCATTCTGATTCTTTGCTTGGCATGTTAAACCTTCGAATACTTGTACACAAACATGTATTTCTATTGTACACGTGAACTCAATTGTCGTTTTTATTCTGTGATTTCGATACTACATTGAACTCCTTTGATGAATTCTGATTCTTTCGGCTAGTTATTTTGTGTTATGGGGTATTTAGATATTGCCTGTCTTGTTGTTGTTCTGCATTTAATTTCTTACATTTTCATTGTAGTTCATGTCCCTTATGAGGATTTGTTGTACATAAGATTCAAACCCAAATTTTAGCTTCATTTATCGGCTATTTGAAATTTACATTCTCTACTTTGATTCATTAACTCTATATATCCCATGAACACGGGAAATCATCAAAGCTGAGAGTTCAAGACCACATTATCCAATGCTAAAGATCCCAATAACCTTTTCAAGTTTTGGTTACTTGTTTTGGAATCTTAACCCTTAGAATTAATGAATAGTCAACGAATTCGCTATTCTTTTTTTTTCATAAAAGATAGAATTTCCATAATATTTGCGCTAGAGTTTTGTAGAACAATTAATTTTGGTCATGTCTGAAGTGTTATTAGACTGAATTGGATAGGTATGTTTTTCTTTCTACCCCTGCTCTCGACCTTTCCGATTCATTTGGAGTAATAATATTTGGTTATGACAAATGGTGGATCTAGGGAAGGAGGGGGCAACCACCCATCCTATTTTTTTAAAACTTCCTTAATTTTTATGCTATCAGTTAGGTGCGCCTTATAGTGATAAAGAGTTGACTCCCCAACCTTTATTTCTCTCCTTTATAACTAATCCTTCGAAAACTTTTCCAAAGATTTGCCCTCCACCAAATATTTGGTTTGTTCCTGGATCCAGTAACATGACTCTTCTTTTTCCGTGATGCTTTATTGAGGTCCATGTACACTTTAAAATCATAAGCAGTCAAGTTGTTCTTGCATCCTCTCATGCACTTTTTTGACATCGTTTAACCCACAACTTGAATCCAATCTTACTTCCACTTGTGCATAATTGCTCACTATGCGCGACCAAATTACCTTTCTTAACTTTCTCTTACTTCCTTCTCTTTAGTGGAACCTCTAACTTGTAATGAGCCGTGTATATATTTGCCAATGCCCTAAGGGTGTTTTTTAGTGTGCAGAATTGCAGGACGAGATTTTTGGCTCTTGTTTTCAGTTTGGTCAGTGTTGTTTGAACGGTACTAGTTTTTTTACTTAAAGTTCAATTATGACATTTTTAGGAGATTTTGATCTATTTTCTAATTTAATTAGGAAACGGCTTTATTTTATTTCCTATGTTAATTGGGTTTTTATTTTATTTTGTTTCCCAATTTAATTGGGATTCTAGTTTCTTGGTGTGATTAGAATTCTGCTATTATAAATAGCAAACTATGTGATCTTTTGAGGGAGCTTTGGCATTTTGATAATTAAATTTCAGAGGATGTTTCTTTGTTTCCAATTACTCTTGTATTCTTAGGAATTAACTGAGTTATTGAAAGATTCTTTGCTGGTATTATCTCTGATAATCGGATTTTCTGTGCTCTTCCGTTTCTTTCAATCACGCTCCCTGCAGCATCCAGTTTACATTTTTGCTCATATGTGTAACCCGCATGGAAATTGGAATTCTCTAACTCACCGGAAATTTGGTGAAAAGTGGCCAAATTGAAACACATGAAGCCAGAACTGTTTTTTCATGCCCACCAAATTTCGTAGTCTGTACTCTCTAGAATGCAGGCACTCAATGCCAATTATATGTTATTTAATGCAATGCATTGTGCATATTCATATGGCTTGCAGTTTTCTGGCTAATGCCTTTCCATTGATTTAGGGTACTAATGGATGTGTATCGCTTGGGCAATCGGCAAGCCTTCAATGTAGGTGCGATATATAAATAACATTAATTATATTCAAGCGTCATACATTAGTAAAGCACTTGGCAATTAAATGGCTATTTCACTTTTTTTAATCTGTTTTCAGCAATTCATCATACATTAGTAAGCAATTAGCAATTAAATGGCCTTGAAATTGACACTTTTTTTAATCTGTTTTCAGCATTTCAAAAGCTTGGACTGGACTGTGCGAAGTGGACTGAACCAATCTATTTAGACCTTTTAAGGTGTGATTTCCACAAAATTAATCATTTAAGTCGTAAATTGAAATATGGGTTCTTGAGTTTGAGGTTCAGTATATCTCTGAAAAATTCAGGTTCCAGGGTGTCTTTTTTATAATTAGAAATCAGTGGCATAAGAAAATAATCTTATGAAATATAAATGAAAGAAAGAGAAGAATTGTCCAGTAGAAATCCCGTCCTTCTCTTGATCTCTCTATATTATATTTACTAACTTCTTTAGTTTTAAGATCTTACTTACCATTACTTATTCAGCGCTCATTCTAAGGTTTTCCTTTTGTTTTATTCTTTTCCTATTCCAGGAAGAGCAGTGGTGATGAGGAAAGGATGTTGGTCTTGTACTTTAACCAGGTGAGGTCATTTTTTTATTTTTTTCTGTTGAAACAGTCAAAACTTGAAATCTGTAGGGACATCCTTGCGTTTGTTGTATTAATTTTATTTACTGTCTCCTATTGGTACTTCCTTATTCAGATTGGTTGGCCTACGTCACTGCCCACAGCTGAGAAGGGTTCGTTCATGAAAAGTGTTCTGCGAGAAAAGGTACATATTCGAACAATTGAAAAGGAATGTAGAAAGGACGATGTTGTAAACTTTGATAAAAGCAAAGAGAGAAAGAGCAGAGACAATAGAGAATGATTGTATTATAGCTTAATAGAAAAATACATACAAAAGGCCCTTATATAATAGGGCAACATAAAAGAACGAAAGGACTAAACTAACGAAAGGACTAAACTACCCTTAAGACTAAATATTCTAACTACTCTAACACCCTCCCTCAAACTCATGATGTGATAGCAGAAAATATCAAGAGTTTGCTAAGAAGAAAACGAAAGCGAGTAATAGTATGTGATTTTGTGAAAAAATTTGCTAACTGCATAGTGGAAGAAAGAAAAGCGAGGGAGATAGTGCCAAGCTGAAGATGATGACGCATAAAGTGACAATCAATCTCAATATGCTTTGTGCGTTCATGAAAGAATGAGTTATGAGCAGTCTGAATAGCTATGGTATTGTCACAATACATAGGAGTCGGCGCAAGTAACATGATGCCAAGATCAGTAAGGAATCATCGTAATCAAACTATCTCAGCTACTGTAGATGTCATAACACGATATTCAGCTTCAGCAGACGAACGAGAAGCAACAGTTTGCTTCTTACTTTTCCAAGAAATAAGAGAATTACCGAAGAAAATACAAAAATCCGTAATGGACTTACGGTCCATAGAGTCACCAGCCCAATTAGCATCAGAATAAACCCTGAGTTCCATAGAGGAAGAGGAAGAGAATAACAAATTATAGTGCAGAGTACCTCGAAGATACCGAAGAATACAAAGAACCGCAGCCCAGTGAATAGTGGTGGGTGAGGCAATAAATTAACTAACAACATGAATAACATAGGAGATATCTGGACGAGTGATTGTAAGATATACTAAACTCCCAGCAATAACGCGATAGAGCGTAGAGTCAGACAGGGGAGTACCATCAGAAGAAGAGTAACGAACATTGATCTATAAAGGTGTCTCAACTGTCCGATTATCTGATAAACGAGCTCGTTGAATAACATCTGAAGTATACTTGGACTGAGAGAGAAGATATCCTTTAGGAGAGTAAGCAATCTTAATACCCAAGAAATATCTAAGCTATCCCAAATTTTTCATCTCAAAATGATCATGCAACTGGGTTTTCAATAAGCATATGCCAGCAGTGTCATCACCCGTAATAATCATATCATCAACATATAGTAAGAGAATAATAGAACTTGAGGAAGTAGACCGTAAAAAGAGAGCAGAATCATGGTCACTGGCGCAAAAAACTAAGTCACAAATAACCAAAGAAAATTTGACAAACCATGTCTTGGGAGCCAGTTTAAGGCCATATAAAGCTCGGTGAAGTTGACATACTTGCCCAGGACTATGAGATAATTCAGGAGGAGGAATCATAAAAACCTCTTCACTTAAATCTCAATGAAGAAATGTATTTTTCACATCTATCTGAGACAAATTCCATTGGCAAATGGTAGCAACTGCAATCATGGTGCAAACAATGGTTATCTTCGCAATAGGGGCAAAAGTCTCATCATAGTTTTTACCATACTCCTGAGCAAAACTTTTGGCTACTAATCAAGCTTTATACCGTTCCACAGAACTATCAGACTTGATTTTTTATCTTATAAACCCACCTACAACTAATGGGGCATTTACCAGGTGATAAAGGCACTAGTTCCCAAGCTCTGGTCTTATGTAAGGTAGACAATTCTTCATCCATAGTCTGTTTCCGAAGTGGATCAAGTAAAACATCCTTGTAGGAGGTAGGTACAGATAAAGAGTAAATAGAAGTAAGGAAAGAACAAAAATCAAAAGAATAACAAGTGTTACTCCAACCAAACCTGTCTGGATATTTGCGAGAGCACTGAGGATAGCGCGGGGTATGATCCACATTGTCTAAACCTGATTGGGTGGCAGGAGAAGAAAGCGGAGGCACCACATCTGTTGAGGAGATAGCTAGATTTCTGCGAATATATGTATGCACAACAGGGGGACGAATGATGGGTACATTAGAAACAGTCATATCACCAACATAAGTGTCAGAGGGACCATCAACTGGAAATGAGTCAATATAAATGAGATCATATTTATTCAAATGTGAAGAACTGGATGAAATAAAAAAAAAAGGGAATATGCTCTATGAAAATAACATGACGAGAGACGTATAATTTATGTGAAACAGGATCATAGCAACGATACCCCTTTTGACCCTCACCATAACCAAGAAAAACACATAAAGCTGAACGAGCAGAGAGCTTAATACGAAAAACATTAGGAAGCAAAACAAAACAGGTGCATCCAAATACACGCAAAAAGAAATAATCAGGTGACTTACCACATAGTTTTTCAAATGGAGAAATTCCAGATGTGATGATAGTGGGAATATAATTAATCAGATGGACCGCAGTAAGAACTGCTTCCCCCCAAAAAGAACTTGGAACATTTGCTGATAGTAAGAGAGAGCGTGCTGTCTCCATAATATGTCGGTGTTTGCGCTCTGCTACACCATTATGTTCAGGTGTGTCAGTACAAGAAGATTGCCAAATAGTGCCATTAGATTTTGTTGGAGATATAGCCTAGTTTATTAGGGTTTATTAAAATTTTTCATTTTTACCTTTTTATCCTTATTGTAACTTTCATTGACTATATATACGAGGGCTCTACACTTAGTTTGTATCACTTTAACTTACATCTATCTCAAGTTGGTATCAGGGCCTAACCCTTAGCCATACCCAAAACCAAGCAGCCACACCGACATCATCAGCAACCAAAACCAGTCACTGCCCACCGGCAAAACCACCCAGCCATTGGTGAACAATAGAAACCCACCGACTACAAGCCCATACCACCTACACCGACAACCTACCTACAACCACTGACAGCCAGTCAACTAGCAATTACAGACTCCCCCTGGTATCAACATCACCGACTGTCCCAAGACCCAGCTCCATCTCATACCAGCCGATTGCCCAAACAAACCGAACAGCTCCATCTCAAACTCGAACAACATCCATATCATCCGACTGCCGTCAAGACCATCAACCACCGACAAAACCCACATACCAGTCGATACCCATTCCACACTGACTACTTCAAACCACCGACAACCCATACCAGCCACCTCTCCACACCGACAACCCATAGCAAACCATTCGACATACCTAGGTTGACAACCCTTGGTCGATAGCAAACCAGTCAACAACCCATAGCAAACCTGCAAACCAAACTAGTCGACATACCTTGGTCGACAACCCTTGGTCGATAGCAAACCAGTTGACAACCCATAGCAAACCAGCAAACCAAATATTAAATCAACTCAAGTCATTGACCTAATACACTCTGATATTTGGGGACCCTCTCCTGTTACTGCTCTGTCAGGTGTTCGATACTATGTGACATTTATAGATGACCATACACGTTGTACTTGGGTTTATCTTTTGCATAGGAAGTCTGATGTACTCCATATAATCACTCAGTTTCTCTAGATGATTAAGACACAATTTGATGTCATTGTTCGTGCTCTTCGATCGGATAATGCCAAAAAATATGTGTTTGATACCTTAGTATCTCACCTTTCTTCTCAAGGTATTCTTCAACAACTCATTTGTCCATATACTCTTGAGCAAAATGGAGCTGCTGAAAGAAAAAATAGGAGTCTGATAGGGATAGTCCGTTGTATGCTTCGAGGAATGGGGGTACCAAAATTTTATTGGCATTTTGCTGTTTTGATTTCTACCTTCTTGTGCAATCGTACACCGAGTCGTATTCTTCAGCATAAGGCTCCTTTACAGGTTTTATTCCCTGAGCGGACACTTTTTCCAGTCCTCCCTCGTGTTTTCGGTTGCACATGTTTTGTTCATGATCGGTTTCCTACTCGTCATAAGCTTGATGATAAAGCAATTCGTTGTGTCTTTGTGGGTTATTATCATCAGTCTAAGGGCTATTGATGTTATGATCCTGTCAGGTGACATATGTATCATAGTCTAGATGTTATCTTTCTTGAGCATATTCCTTATTTTTCTTTTAGTCCTGTGTCTGCCCCTCCAGTTGATGACACTTTCTTTGATTTTTCGTTTCCACAGGGGCCAGAGCCATTGGTCACAATCACTACAGAGTCATCAATCTCTTCTTCTTCAGATCCACTCATTCCTGTCAGTACAGAGTCACCACCCTCTCTTCCTTTGTAGGTTTATATTCGTCGCCCTCGCTCTCATTCCCCTGCTGATGTCTCCTCTACCTCAGGCGATACAGGTAATACTTTTCAGTTCGTTAAGCATATTAATGCACCTGTTGTCAGTACTAATGAGACTGCAGGTACTGAGTCATTTACTTTAGCTGATGAGACATTCTCAATGGAGGAGGATAATAATTTAGGGCGTCGTTATCCGCGGCGTGATCACCGTCCAGTTGATCGTTATGGTTGGACCGCCAAGATTTTATATCCGATCACTATTTATGTTATGGTGATCTATCTCCTACATTTCAAGTTTATAGCATGACATTATGGATGCTCTTCAGCGTAATAATACATGGGTTCTTGTCTCTTTACCTTCAAGGGTGAAGCCTGTTGGCTGTCGCTAGGTTTACACCCTGAAGTTTCTTGCGGATAGTACTATTGATCGTCACAAGGCTAGGCTTGTGGCGAAGGGCTTTACTCAGGTACCAGGTCGTGATTTTGGTGCTACATTTGCCCTTGTGGCAAAATTGACTACTGTTTGATTGATTATTTCTCTGGATGTAGAGTACTCTTGGCCTCTTCATCAATTAGATGTGAAGAATACGTTTCTTTACGGTGATCTGGATGAGATTATTTATATGGATGCACCATCAGACTTTCGTGGTGAGGGGGAGTATGCTGGAAAGGTATGTCAACTGTGTAAGTCTCTTTATGGGCTGAAACAGTCACCACGAGCCTGATTCTCTCGCTTTGGTGATGTAGTTGTACGCTTGGGGTTCACCAGATGTCATTCTGATCATACCTGCTTTATTCGACGGAATACTTCTGGACAGTGTGTCATCTTTTTGGTATATGTTGATAATATTATTATTACTGGGGATGATGTTTCTGGGACGGCGCAGGTCAAGGTAGACCTTGGGAAGATATTCGATGTGAAGGACCTTGAATTTCTGCGGTACTTTCTTGGGATTGAGGTTGTCAGTAGCAGCAGGGGTGTTGTTCTTTCTCAGAGAAAGTATGTTCTAGATCTTCTCTCAGACACTGGGATGCTGGGGTGTAAACCGGCATCATCACCCATGATTTCAAACCTGAAGCTTACTGCTAAAGGTGAGGAGTTGAGAGATCTGGCTGTCTATTAGAGGTTGATAGGTAGACTTATCTACCTAGCCAATACTAGGCCAGACATTTCATTCGCTGTTAGCCGAGTTAGTCAGTTAATGCACAGGCCATGTCAGCCTCATCTTGATGTAGTTTATCATATTCTTCGGTATCTCAAGTCTTGTCCAGGACTTGGGTTGTTTATGCATTAGGATCTCAGATTGGTTCTCTAGCCTGTTATTCAGATTCAGATTATGGGGGAATGTGTGATGGTCGATCTACTACAGACTTCTGTGTTTTTCGAGGGACTCATTTTATCTCTTGGAAGAGCAAGAAGCAGGCAGTTGTCTCCCGCTCATTAGCAGAGGCAGAGTATCGGGCACTGACACTTAGTACGTGTGAGATTATCTGACTAAGATCGATTCTTGGCGAGTTGAGTTTTTCAGTGATTTCTCCATTCACATTATATTGTGATAATCGATCTGCTATTCAGCTCGCTTTTGACTTTGTACTACACGAGAAAACGAAACATATAGAGATCGATGTTCACTTTCTTCGGGAGAAGGTTAGCTGTGGTATTGTCACTCCATCGTTTGTGGGGACCAGTAGTTTTTTCAAATAGTCTTGAATCTTGGCATTTGTAGATATTTTTATAGTAAGTTTTTGCTTTGGCCTTTATTGTATATTGCTTGTTTATATGGTTTTAGCCTCTAATTGTTGTTCTTTTAATGAAATTAGACCTACAAAATTATCGCTAGTTGTTGTGTTTACAAAAATAATGTCAATATTATGATTTTAGATTGCCCCCAGTGCATGAAAAGTCTGGCTCTGCCCCTGGAATAATGTGTCTTATATGCACAAAGTTTAAAGAATTAACCTGCCATTTGGTTGTCACCAGCCTAAATGTTGTTTGCTTCAAACTCAACAGCAAGTGTTCCCTTGGATGGAAAGAGAAATAGGTTCTAATTCAATGAAAACCTTCCCAATACACCAAAATCTGATATATAAAGAGTATATAGGTAAATGGTCTTTGATTCCAAGGAAAATTGACTTGGATATCTACGGTTTAGGTGCAATGGCCACTCCAATTACTAGTTCTTTGAAACTACCAGATCCCATTGTCTAGGTATTAAGTGAGTTGACTAGACTGGCATTGTTGTAGAAATGCAGTTCCAGTGTACAAGAAGTTGGAAAATGGAGCCTTGTCTAGCTCTTGTGCATAACCCTAAGTTTGGTTGTCTAGGACTCTAGGAACTAAAGCTTTGAGTTTTGATGTCTTCTAGCTATCAAAGTCTGCCTTGCCTCAGTTCTGTAGGTCTTCCTCGGTGCAGTGACTTCACAATGAAGTCTTACTTGAGGCTCGTACTTTCTGTCCAGATGATTTTAGCTACTGAACTACATGACGGTGCAATGTACAAGTTGTAAAAATGCTATTCCTAATGGTCATTGATGTAACAACGGTTTGGCAAGGTATTTAGGGTCCTTATGGTAACTCCTTAGTAACATGTAAAATTTGTATCTGATGGGATGATAGTAAAGTAGTGAAGTAACCCAAATTTGAACTTGTCTTGTTGCTCATAAAAAACAATTAACATGTTTTTGGTAAGATGCCCAATTGTATAATTTCTTTTAAAGTAAAATCAAATGAGAGGTTGATATCTTTAGTTCCCCAATGGTCAATCATTAAATGAAATATTGGCAAACTATTTTACATGCGACCATTACATCCATTAGCACATAGTTCTAGATGTCAACATAAGTTTAACGTTTCCACCAAAGTGACCTTATAAACTAGCATGGTCCTGCCCTTGAAGGTAACAAAAAACATGTTTGATCATCATCAATCCATGAAGCATACTTTTGGCTGTCATGTCTTTTACATGGTAATTTTTAATACAGCCGTTGTTTCCCAAACTTGCAAGAGCTTTCTGGATAGTAGCATAAAGTTTTGACTTTTTTCCTCTTTGGAGAGATAAGATGATCTGACTTTCCTAGTGCAAATTCCTGATACGTCGTTGACTGTTGGCAGAAAAATGCATTGGATGATCTTGTGATGTCAAAAAGTTTACCTTTGAGACCAGGTGTTGAAGAGTGAGTAGCCTGATTCTTTTTACCTTTGTCTGAATAATCTGATGTGCATGTGTATTCTTATCTGCTTTAGAATTCAAGGTTACAATTAATTATCATAAAGGAAGGACAGGTGTCTTTCCCTAATAGTGTAGTAACTGATGAATTCCATATGTGCTTCTTGTATCTTTTTCAGACACTAGAATGCAGTTTTCTTACTCGTGTGAAATTTGTTCTCTGGGTCAACATTCCGCTTGAATTCACAGTCTATACCTGGTGTTCTTCCTTTATCCCGCTGTCCATAGTCTTGATTCATACGTTTGATGTTTTAGCTGTTAATGTTCTTGCTAATATTTTGAAAGAAACTTTCCTGGATGACCAATGCATCTGTATCTTCTAAATAAATAACCTTCTAGCCATATGTAAGGTGGTTTAGCCAATGTAGGCCGTGGCAAGGGCAGTAATCATTTCTTTAGACAATGAGGAAAAATTCAATGAATTACGGGAAATGTTAGAAAGTGACACTGATAAAATAAGATGCAAATGGAAAATATACGTAACAACACCAAATTCTTAAAAACAAGAATTAAACAAGCCTAGTGTATATTATATAAAAATAAAACTGTTATTACAAATATAGAACTTAGAGATCTGATTAAAATTTATAAAACTACAATCTGAGTATTGAAGAAGATTGAAAATCAAATGCGGGTTAATCTTGTGGAAATTTTGCGAAGAGTAATAGGAGAATTATAGTATTTGGATCTTAACTTTTGGAGAGAGACGGATATGGTGGAGATACTGAAAAGTTGAGGGACTGTTGAATAAACATCTTTTGATTGTTCAACATCCTAACAGAAAAAAAAAGGAGAACGAAAATTAAAGGTTACTTATTGATTGCCGAGAGAGCAAAACTTAATCATTATTTTAAACTTTTCAACGAGAGAGAGGAATTAATGAAGAAACTTACTTTATTTTAATATAAAGAACTTTATGTGGCTTATCTCATATGCCAAAATTCCACAATAGACGGACAATTAAACGAAACATTCATTGTGTAAAACCCTGATCCATTTTCACAATATTCAGAGCGCTAATAATTTCAAATACACAAATTTAATTTCCATAAATAATAAGCAATTTTCATAGAATGAAAAATTAACTCCATATCAACTAATTTGATGCTCAACGCTTTCTTTTAAACGGAATCACTAAGATCCTCAATGAACAAATAATCTCCCAATAACAAATTTAATTACAATTGACCGAAAATATTCGATTCACTAATTGTCTTGATTGTGCACCAAATTTAATTTTAGGTTCAACCTGAGATGGGAAATGGGGTGAGAATGAGAAAGCTCAATAAATAATTTAAATATGACATACGATGTCAAAGAGCGAAACGATAATTAATCAATTATCCCATAAAATATTGATGACACAAGAATTAATATGATAATTAATGGAACACAAATATATTGAACATGTCAACGAGCTTGAACGCTCTAATAATCAAATCAATCATGGTTGAACACTAGATCAACCTTGACATCAAGTTAGGCATCACTCGATGTATTTTAATAGTCATGTTCACTTCTCAGGGCCACGAACACGAATCACAATCATAACCACGCCACCGAGTGAACCTCACGCATGAGTCGAAATCTTTTAAGTATTTCACCAAAACAAACATTACCACGATTAATGATAAGTCAAACAAAAATACGACCAAACATCGAATTACTAACATTTGAACGAAATATCATTTTAGAACTCGAATCCAAACGATACCACAATTCGAATATGATTAGGACGATATCAATATGATACTCTTTGCAAAGAGATTAATCAAGAATGTATATTATGCAATAAATCACTTACCCAATCATCGGTTAACACAATCGATATCATCGTCTAAGTGACAATATATTCAAACTCTGTCAAACTCGAATCGTTAAATCCATAGCTGAAAACACTACCAATGATTTACTTAAAATTGATACCCATTGGTCCTAAAATCATCATGGAATGCAAAATTGTATCCCACAGATCTTCGCTTATTTTCTAAAATACAAAAATACTGATTAAGTTTTTACCTTCAGATTTTGTGTATGAAATCGAAGTTAAATTAAGTAGTCAAATGAAACACGGTTAAATATTACAAAAAAGGAAAGTCATGATTAAATAATGAGATTTAGCGAAATAATTATGGTTATAGTTATCTTTTGGATTGTGGACTATTTCTTTGATCATTTGGTTCATCGTAAAACAAGCAAAACATTTAACCTAAACAAAACGACCTTGAATTTAACCTAAGGAAAAATACAATTCCTAACAACTAGGTCAGAAAAATATAATTCCTAACAACTAGGTCATAAACAATTAATCAGTCAATTGATTTTGATTGTAAGAATTCCAAAGTATTGTATTAGATAATAATTCTATTCTATAAAAACCAAGTAAAAGCAATTAGGACCCTTAATTTTTTTTTTTAAAATCCATTTTTTTTATTTTGGTGCCCCAATTTTTGCTCCCCAATTGGTGTCCTTAGACACCCACCTTAGTGGCCTATGTCTAAGGCCGACCATGGTCATCAGTAAGAAATTCAAAGAATAACTTACAAGAAAATATATCATATGAATCAATTCTCAATTTGTTTATCAATTAACCCCTAATTAGGATTGAGAATACGAAGGTTAGAAAGAAGTAACTCCCCTCCTAAGTTTTCTCTATCATTCAAATTTTGTGAAGCCCAAAATTCACTAAAATGAATGGTTCCACGATCCAATCATAGAACCAACAGATACACTAGGAGCACGACAAAGACGAGGAAACTAAAATGATAATGATGACTCCTCGCTCCAAATGTCCTCTCAAACCAAACTTTCACCCCATTATCCACAACGAGCTTGACATTGAGGGAATCAATATAAGCACTTAGTTTTTTTTTAACTACAATGGCATTCCACCCATTGACTTGTAATCCATAGTTTTTTTCTTCTGATAGTCAAATTCCCTAGTGAATTTGCTCTAAGGGACACCTTCATAGTCACTTCCCAACTGAGGCCACATTCCTTGTGGTGAAGATCCTTATCGAACAACCACCCTTAGATCTGTATCTAGAAACAAACTCCCAACTAATCAAATAATCATTCTTTCCTTCTTACTACACATCCATATTAACATCCTCATTTCTCTCAAACTTAGTTTTTGTAATAATTGTCTTATAAAACTTAGGTCGTGTGTAGATTGTATATAAAAAAACAGTATTTGAAAATAATTTTGAGAAGAGTTTTAAAAAAGTGTGTTTTGATATTTTTTGAGGCGAAGAACTTATTTGGTTAGATAATTTCAAAAAATGTTCTACAAAATAGAAAACAGTAAAACCTATTTGGATTGACGGTTTCATATAAAAATATTTTAATAGATTAAACTTAATAAAATGGAAAAAAAAAAAAGGAAAATAGCCATCGATTGAATTGCATTGTCAGAGCTTCGCCGGAGTAATCCAAGTAACATAAAACCCATAATCCAAGACCTGTTATGTAATAGATTTGTCGATCCAGATCCATAACATGAACATATTTGAGAGAGAAACACAAATTTGAGAAAAAACACAGACTTGATAGATTTTTTTCGTGGATTTTTCGATCCAAATCCAACATATAAAGCCTATGGTACACAACGGAGAGGACGAATCCAGTTGCTGAAGAAGAATATGTGATATCAACCCACCCAGATTTGAAGCTTTCAGTCATCGAGAAGGTGATCTCTAGTCGCCGGAGAAGACCCTTTCATTGGAGAAGACATTGTGTGTTTGTTCTTGTCTTGTTTTGCTGAAGTGGAGAGAGAGAGTTAGAGAGAGAGAGAGAAAGTCGGGGAGAGAGAAAAGCTAAAAGAAACCTTTTATAATAGAACCTGTTTTGGTGCTAAGGGGGTTCGATGGGTAGACTTCATTAATGAACAAACTTGTTTCCCGTGTTTTCACAATTCTGAGATGGGTTCTAAAAAAAATGGACAAAACATGCCAGCCTTGTTCTCTACTTTTTGTTCTCAGTTCCCACTTTTTTTGAAAAATTGTTTTTGGAAATTTCTAACAAAACAACTCGTCTTTAGATTTTAGTGGTTTGAGAACAAAAACCTATTTTGGAACACAGTCCAAACAGACCCCTAATTTTAAGGTTAGTATATATCTATCACATAATATGCTAGATGCATTCTTGCTCTTAGTCTAAAAAGCTCTAATTTTGCGTAACATTGTCAGCAATCTCCCATTTCTTATATTTCTAATATTATTTTGAGTGTTTGTGTTGAGATCACATGTCACCATAAGATCTAAGATATACTCCTTAGCATCATTCTTATTTCTAGACCTATGTCTACCATGGACCATCTCATATCCTTCTTGATCTTTTCCGGCATGAACATTGTTGTCTCCTAAATATTTATCCTTTCTCCTACAAGTGATCCTTGCATATCTCAATATTGAGTTTTCATGTTTTTCTTATAATCCTATTTGAGGAGCATAAGCACTAGTAATACTAATTATATTCCTATTACAAGCTTAATAATTTACTATTACATGTCCTTTCCCTCTAGGTCTTGCCCAAAAAATTGAAGTTAAAAATTTGTGCAACTATTAAACATCAAAGCTTATACATGTGAGATATCAATGTGATAAAAAACTACTTGCTGGCCGTCTTTAAGTCCCTGCTCTTCTAGAAGGTTTATTCCACATATTCATAGAGTTCTACATTTTTATTTACGCTTGGTTAAGAGCGTGCAAGGCTGCCCCTTGCATCTGACCATAAATAATCGAACTTCACCATATTTTATATGGCACTCCGTCAATTAGGTCTCCCTGGAATCAGAGAATCAAAGTTTCAGTTGGTGAATTTCCACCTTAATCTCAATAGAAAGGCATGAGATATCTACATTTAATGTCCCAACATACCCAATAATATTTTAATCTTAATTCAGAAGGAATAACTATGTCTTTCTATAAAAACTCTTGTGGACCTTCTGTCTCGCTACACTAGGCAAGGAATGTGCATACACAAGCACCTCATGGGTACAGAAACACAGATACATACACATATAAGTTCATATATATATATATGTATATGCACATTATATGTATGAGTTACATACAAATGCATGCATTATACACAACTTTATGTCAAAGCATCCAACTCAATTAATTGGCACTGGGTGCTTATATACTTGTTTGTGAGGCCTTATGATATTGAATTAGGACAAGCTCCATTGCCTTTCCTTACGTGCAACCTTCATTCACATGTAGAGAAATTAACACACTAATAGGAGTATAGGACATATTACCACCGGACTGAAAAACATAGCACATTTAATTTAACTACACTAATAGAACATTTTACCACGCTAAAAGGACATGTTACTGTTAGAGTATTAATACTAAGGGTAGTTTAGATATTTTCTTTATGTTGTGTTGCCCTACTATATAAGACTTTGTGTATTTCTAGGTTTAAGCTGCGTATTAAAGACTTGCTTTATGAATAATATATTCTCTCTTTCTCTTCTCTATTTTCATTGATCAATTCTATCATGGTATCAGACCATTGTTCGATCCTAGCATATTTAAAATTTCTTTTTTGAAGAACACAGAAGATGCTTCAACCTCTTCTGAACAAGGGCTGACGTCATCAAGTTAGGACTGACGTCGTCTAGTTAGGACTGACGTCGTCTAGTTAGGACTGACGTCATTGCTAATGTCATCAGACTGGAGCGAGGAGAGCACTACTGTACTCGATTCTTCATGGGCTTTCTAATGGTATGTTTTGTTTTTGATTTTGAGATCATCGGATAGGTTTTCTAATTTTTGAATGTTTTTTCAAAAATCTCGGCCCTATTTTCGATATGTGAATTGGGGTTGTCTTTCTCGAATTTCTTGCTTCCAATCAAGTCTAAAGGGTGCGATTAAGAGTATAGGCTTGCTGGTTGTGTGATTTGAAGGCTTTTGGTTGTATATTTTCTGTCTGGGACTGATGGGTTATTGTTTACGGTAAGAACAGTTGCCGAAAATTATCTTTGTGGGTTGCTTTGATCTTCAAATCTTCATCTTAGTTGTGGGTGGCCTTCTTGTTGTGGCTTCGACATTCTGGACTTGTGGCTTCGGCATTCTAGTTTTTGGCTTGCTTCGGCATTCTGGTTTTTGCTAGTGATTGTTATTTGGTGGTTGTTGGGTTTTTTGCTTATTTGGTGTTATTACTTTCTTTGGGCTGCTGAATTTTGAGTGCTTTGACTTTGATTGTGGTGCTTATTGATAATTGTTACTACAATGGCAAGTGGATACTCTGATTCACTTCAAGCCATTAGTGTGAGACTAATTGGTGGAAATTATGTTTATTGGGCGTATGTTATGAAAAAAAATTTATTGGAAAAAGACATGTGGAATTATATTAGTAGTGTTGTACAACCTCCAACTGATACTAAGGTAGAAAATTATGTTGATTTGAAGAGTATTTGGGCTATCAACAATGCAAAAATTATAACCGGGATTAATAACTCAGTTGATTAGACTATAGGGGTTCATCTATCTAAGTTTATCACTGCTAAGGAAATTTAGGATTATTTGGCCACACTTTTTGTTCAGCCTAATTTTGCAAAGAGGTATCAGCTAGAACATGAGATTCGAGATGCGCATCAATGGGACAAAACCATACAAGAATTCTACTCTGTTATGACTGACTTTTGGGATTAGTTAGCACTTACTGAATCCACTGGGTTGAGCACTAATCTGACATATTGCACCTTCAGAGAGGTACAGAGGCTGGTACAATTCTTGATGGTCCTTAGAGATGACTTCGAGGGACTTCGTGGTTTTATTCTTCATCGTCACCCACTCCTCTTAGTAGTTGTAGTCGTTAATGAACTCTTACCTGAAAAGGTTCGCCTTAAAACCCTTTCAGGGAAGGGTCTTCTTCCACTACCAAATCAGACTGTCTTGGATTTTCCTTCCAAAGTGACTCTAATTCCCAAAACAAATATCGAGGTCGAGTTGCTTCTGATGAGTATAGCTTCTGTCGTGAAAAGCCCACTAGAAGGCCCAATGTCCAAAGTTGATGAACAAGAATGCACGAGGATCTTAAAATCAGTTAATTAAGTTCAGAGATCGTCATACAACGGCCGTAACACCACTCGTGGATGAGTCAGCCTCATCAGCTCCCAACCTGACTATGCTTGGAGATCAACTACAGAAGTTTCTCTCTCTTCATCAGTCTGGTGCTCTTACAGTTTCTTCCACTATAGGTTCGTTCAGCTTAGGTCCTTCAGGTATATCTCGAACCGCTTGGGTCTTTGACTCAGGTGCCACACATTATATGACCAATGACTCTTCTTTATTTGCATCTATTATTTTTCTTCCATCTTTATTTGTCCTTGCTGTCAATGGTTCTCAAATGTCCTTAGCTGGTGTTGGGACAATTATTTCTTTCAACCTTACACTTTTAGATGTCTATTATATTCCCTTCTTTTCAATTTCATTTAGCTCTTCCTCATTGAATAAGTCTGACCTGCTATACATTGATCCCTTTCCTACTAATGTTCCTCATGACACATATGTTAGTGATATACCTGAGTCAGATCCTTCATCTTCTGAGTTGACTATTTCTCGTCCCCTATTGTGTATATATATGTTCACAGGACTCCAGTTATCTACTCTCCGGATGTAGTGCCTCTCCTTTCTCCTCCGGTCACCCAATTAGGTTCAGACACTGTGGATCATACCCCACACTATCTTCAGTGCTCTCACAAATGTCCAGACAGGTTTGGTTGAAATAATACTTGTTATTCTTCTGACTTTTGTTCTTTCTTACTTATTCATTCTCTATCTAAACCCTCCTCCTACAAGGAGACTTTAATAGATCCACTTTGGAAACAGGCTATGGTTGAGGAGTTGTCTGCCTTATATAAGACCAGAGCTTGAGAGCTAGTGCCTTTACTGCCTGGTAAATGCACCATTGGTTGTAAGTGGGTTTATAAGATAAAAACTAAGTTGGATGGTTCTGTGGAACGATTTAAAGCTCGGTTAGTAGCCAAGGGGTTTGCTCAGGAATATGGTCTAGGTTATGATGATAGTTTTGCTCCTATTGCCAAGATGACTACTGTTCGCACCGTGATTGCAGTTGTTGCCATTCGACAATGGAGTTTGTCTCAAATGGATGTAAAAAATGTATTTCTACATGGAGATTTATTTGAAGAGGTTTTTATGACACCTCCCCCTGGCTTATCTTATAGTTCTGGTCAAGTCTGTCGACTTTATCGTGCCTTATATGGTCTTAAACAGGCTCTCAGGGCATGGTTTGCCAATTTTTTCTCGGTTATCTGTGACTTGGGTTTTTGCGCTAGTGATCATGATTCTGCTATCTTTTTACGGTCTACTTCTTCAGGTTTTATTATTCTTACTATATGTTGATGATATGATTATTATGGGTGATGACACTGTTGACATATGCTTATTGAAAACCCAGTTGCAGGACCATTTTGAGATGAAAGATTTGGGGCAACTTAGATATTTCTTGGGTATTGAGATTACTTCCTCTCTTAAAGGATATCTTTTCTCTCAGTTCAAGTATATTTCAGATGTTATTGAACGAGCTCATTTATCAGATAATCAGACAGTTGAAACACTTTTAGAGCTCAATGTTCGTTACTCTTTGTTTGACGGTACTCCCTTGTCTGACCCAACCTTTTATCGGACTATTGTTGGGAGTTTAGTATATCTTATAGTCACTTGTTTGGATATCTCTTATGCTGTTGACATTGTGAGTCAATTTGTTGCCTCACCCACCACCGTTCACTGGACTGCTGTTTGTCGCATTCTTCAGTATCTCCGTAGTACTCTGCATCAGAGTTTACTATTTCCTCATTCTTCTTCTTTGGAATTCAGGACTTACTCTGATGCTGACTGGGCTAGCGACTCTATGGATCACAGGTCCACTATTGGTTTGTGCATGTTTTTTGGGGATTCTTTTATTTCCTGGAAAAGCAAAAAATAAACTGTTGTTTCTCGTTCCTCTGCTGAAGCTGAGTATCGTGCTATGACATCTATTACAGCTGAAATAGTCTGGTTACGATGGCTCCTTGTTGATCTTGGTATTTCGGTATCTTCTCCTACTCGTATGTTCTGCGGCGACACCAATACTATTCAGATTGTTCATAACTCGGTCTTCCATAAACCATAAACACACAAAGCACGTTGAGATTAATTGTCACTTTGTGTGTCATCATCTGCAGCAGCAGGGCACCATTGCTCTCCCTTTTCTTCCTTCTTCAATGCAGATAGCGGATTTTTTTACGAAGTCTCATACAATAGCACGTTTTAGATTTCTCCTTGGCAAACTCTTGATGTTTTCTATCACATTATGAGTTTGAGAGGGGGTGTTAGAGTATTAATACTAAGGATAGTTTAGGCATTTTCTTTATGTTGTGTTGCCCTACTATATAAGATTTACTTTGTGTATTTCTAGGTTTAAGCTGTGTATTACAGACTTGCTTTATGAATAATATATTCTCTCTTTCTCTTCTCTATTCTCATTGTTCAATTCTATCAGTTACCACCAGACTTGTCCAATTTTGTTATCAGGTTAAGTATCAATCAAGGATCAAAATATCATTTCGAAATGGTTAAAACATTCGAAACGTTTTCGTTTCGAAAGAGATCGAAACGAAACAGTGATGAAATCAAAATTTTAATACTTCGACGTGTTCCATAATATTTTGAAATGTTTTGTTATATTTTAATGCTTTTATATAATTACTTCAGAATGTTTCAAGATATTTTGGTATATTTCGACAAATATTTTTTAAACAATAATTCTTAATTTTGCTATTTTTTCCATTATGTTTTCGAAACAGGTCGAAACGTTTCCGAAACACGTCGAAACGTTTTCAAAATACGTTGAATCGTTTCTGTTTCCTAGGTAACCGAAACAATGCACTGAAACAGAATATCGATCCTTGATATCTATTCAAAATAAATTGACAAAGGGTGAGGGGTTCACATGGCTTATGTAGTGGTTTGGAAGGGCTTGTAATACTGATGTGAGACTAGCTTTATTATGATATGATCCAACTTTGATTCTATATGTCCAAACCAAATGTATAAAGCTTCCATTGAGCGTGAAACAATAGAAGACGGAGAATTTACTATCCAAGCAAGGTCTATTGATCTTACTTTTAATCCCTTTTGGCAAGGCGGAGCCACCTTATGCCTAGGGGTACATGCACACCCTCAAATTTTTTTTTCTAAAATTACCTATATATTTTAAGTATTTTTCAATATATGAAATTGTGCCCACACTTTTTTTTAGTCAAGACATAATATATCCATGAGTTTACTTGTAATTTTGACATTGTTTTGGTAATTATCACCGACATGACAGAAAACACATTTTATTGTGTAATCAAATAAATGATAAATAGTTAAGTGATAGCATGATTGTGGATATAAAGAATAATAAGTTAATGCAAGACTTTCAACGTATGAAAATTCCTCGGAATCAATTCTAGATAGGTTTGTTTAGCCTTTGTTTTGTAAAATGATATAATTAGTCTTTTTTTTGTCATTTATATCTACTATGCTTACTAATTTTAGTCTTTTAAGTTTAATGAACTTTTAAGAATTAAATAAGATGTAATTAAATATAAATGAATTATCCTATTTTATCAATTGCAAAAAAAAATTAAGGTTGTTAAAATATTCAGTGCCCACCCAGAAACGATTTTCTGGCGTTGCCTTTGCCTTTCGGAATGATGTGCGAGAGGAAATAGGATTATGTTTATGTATACAACCAAAAATGTTTTCCCCTTTTGTTGTCAAGTGTCATACGTGAATTGAAGACCCCTCTAGCGTTCTTGTAATCTCTATAAACTATTGGATTATTTTTTAGTCTTTCATTTTATTCTTAGGTATTCACCTGAGAGCGAGGCTGCAAAGAAGTCTTAAGAATCGATGTTTTAATTTATTATTTTCATCAAGTAATCTATGAATGAAACCTTCTGATAAGTCAAATTCAAAATGATGATGACTATAGATATATTTCATTCAAATGATAAATACAAGTGCCAAATTGCCATCTTAAGCTTAGGTCTTGGGTGTTAAGGAAATGGGAATGTTGTTGGAAGAGCCTTTTAGTGATTGAAGTTAAAATAAAACATAAATACGGCCATTGGCTGAGGCATGAAGAGAGATTAAACAGATATTCTGATCATACCCCTAGTGTTGAAGCGTCCCATGAACCGGGGTCACACGAACAAAACGGGGTGGGTTGCTGACCTAAATTGCTAAAATTGCCAACTCAAATTGTAATTGAAACACCAAGTTGACCGACAATCCATGTGACCCAAATAATTAGACTAATCTCGAATTTTACCATTTCTAGTTATTTCTTTATTTTGGTTATCTTTAAACTTAGGGCAAATTTCAGCCACATCCTTTCTAATTTATTATATCTTTAAAGACATCCCCTCTATTTTCTGAATCTTCACTGCCACTCCTTGTCAGAATAAAGGTGTTAATTAGAATGCAATTTTACTAAATTATTCATGATATATTTTAGAAAAAATTTCATCCACACCCCCTCTAGATAGACATATCTTCAATTAGACCCTCTCTATTTTCTAAATTTTTTTACGTGGTAAAATTTGGACCGATTAAAATTCGATACGAGCTAATTAAAATTTAATTATTTTATATTAAATTTGAGTTGATTAAAAATTATATTTTTTTATGGATTAAAATTTTAGCCGATTAAAATTTTATTCGAGGCTCAAATCAAATTTTAATTAACTTACATTAAATTTTAATCGACCCAAATTGTTATACATAAAAAATATAAATTTTAATCGACTCAAATTATAATATGTAAACAAGTAAATTTTAATCAACTTGAATTGAATTTTAATAAATAAAAAATAAAAATTTTAATCGACTCGAAGCGAATTTTAATCAGGGCTAACAACTCGAGTAGAGCTCAAATCTGCTTGAATTTTAATATGTAAAAAAAGACTTTTAATAGGCTCGAATTTTAATACGTAAAAAATTAAAATTTAATCAGTTCGAATCAAATTTTAATTGACTCAAATTTTAATATGTAGAAAAAATATTTTTAATCAACTCAAATTTTAATATGTAGAAAAATGAAAATCGGCTCAAATTTTAATCGAATTTTATGTAGAAAGATTGTTTGGAGTTTATGTAGGGGCAATTTTAGTATTATAGATAATTTATTTTTGTTATAAATGATGGTATAATGATAGAGGGTGTCAGTGATGTTTAAATATAAACTAGAAGGGGTGAGCTGGATAATTTTCCACAAGGGCTCAAGTTAATTGGACTTAATAGTTTGCAGTCACAAAGCAAGCTCTTCCGGAAAGTAAGGAAAGCATTCAGAAAACAAGCTTTTTATTAAATGAATTCGAACCTAGCAAGTGAGCCTTATTTTATTAGTCAATTTTCTTTTTTTTATCATTCTTTTAGTGATGTTTTTGATAATAAAAGGGGTGTCTTTGAAGATATGATAAACTAAAAGGGGTGTGGCTAAATTTTCCCTTAAACTTATATTTTGATTTGTTTGTGATTTAATTTTTTTTCTGTGATACAAATATGCAACCACTAGTATTTATTATTTTCAATCCTTAGCTTATACATGTGGTGGCTTACAATTTGCTCTGGAACAATTAAAAATAAAATTATAATGATAAATATTATTAACTATGTGTAAATGGATGTACAGTTATATGGAATTTGATATAATAGTGAAAGTGATTTAGATAAGAGTTACAAAGCAAACTACGGCCTAAAACAGTATACGCGGCCTAAAACAGTACCGCGTATCCATACCGTACCAGTATTATGTACTAAATTGACTCACGGTTTAGGTAATATTCATTAAGATGCTAAGATCCTACATCAGAAGTGTAGTTTGTTCACGTGGTGTGAAATAGTATCAAACATAATCAACTTAAAGTAATAAATGAATCCTATTGTATGTATGATTAGAAAGCACCTTTTTGCACTTACATATAGTTATAGGCATGTGCTCCAATGGATGGATCGACTGTTGCATTAATTTTTATATCCATCTGAAACCGAAACTAAGACAAATTTGATGATGATTATTGTCTGGTCACTGGTGACCAGAGCAGTCGGAGTTATCTTATATAATTTTTTTGTGGTTGTGCCTATAGTTAATTGCCTTAGACTATGCATTTGAATTTTCACAGAATCTTTTCACTTTTGGATGAGAAGGCATAGACTGAATGCCTACGTTGCAGTTTCCTTCTATATTATTCATTGTTTAAGTCTCCCATGATAAAGGAACCCTGTTGCTGAATAGTTCGGAAATCCTTAACAAAGCATAAAACAGTAAACTAGCCCTCTGGTTAGCCAAGGGATCCTGTCTTTGTTGTAAGGAGAGAGATTTAGATTGCCCAGGAAATCATCTGCAGCAGCTGTTAAAGAGGTGACATGAGATCAATTAGAAAGATTGTTCATTTTCTTTGGTAATTTTGACAACTTACAGCATTGTCTCGACCAAAACGAAGTTTAAACTCGCCAAGACAACTTTTAATAACTATTAGCCATCTGATTGCAATTTTAACCTAAAGTGATTTGAAATCTTGGCAAATATTTGAAAATCAACCATTGCTTATGTTGTAGCAAGTTACAAGTTACAATTGCGACCTTTCTTTGCTCATGCTTCAGTCTAGTAGTTAGTTCTGACTTCTTTGTGATTATGGACTGTGGAAACTTCATATGGCTTTTTAATTATTGTTATATTAGTATGTTATCATTATTCATTCGTTGGTTTGCAGGTTTATTGACAATGCATATAGAGAAGGTGTGCCCGTGGTCGTATTGACAGCCTACGGCAAAAGTGCGGAAAAAATAGCAAGGTTGTTTCATATTACCGAATTTGTAAGTGTTTGGAATTGCAAATTAAGTACTTCAATATCACGCTCGAACTCTCAAACCATAAGGATTCGGGTGTATGAACCAATGCACTTCACAACTTTGACCAAATAGAGTTGTAGAACCTGTAACAATTAAACATATCTATAGAGGTTCTTTGAGAATCAATAGGTAATGGGCCATAGTGAGAAAAACTTGGTGTGGTGTAAATGATGATGGCCAAAACATGGTAAAAGACAAAAAGAGCATATCATAAAACATGGTAAAAGACTGAAAACGATGTGGGTCTTAAAAATTAATAGCTTGAAAATAAAGAAGTTTAGAAAACAGTCGGGGTAAAGCATATCAAAATCTTTATTTTAAGCTAGATACAAAGGATGGAGAGAAAAGTAGATATAGATTGGTTAAATTATGAGAAAAAAAGTAGAGATTGTAACCATATTATGTGTATTAAGAGCGGAGATTCAAGTTTCTTGGTAAAAATGAGGAAATTAAGGGAAGGTGAAAGAATTACTTTGGAAAGTTATTGGAGGAATATCATATAGGGAGCTTAGGTATTGAGAAATATAATAGCCATATGGAGATTATAGAAATATTTTAAGTAAAGAATGTTTTAGAGAAAATGAATATTGGAAAAGCCTGAAGACCTGATGTTATACTAATTGAGAATTGGATGTTACTGGTGGATGTTTTTATAGCTTGGTTAGCTAAATTATTTAGTAAATTAGACTAAGAAAATGTTTGATGAATGGAGGAAGTGCATTTTTAGTACATATGTGACAATAAAGATGATTACAAAGTTGCACAAATTATAATGGTATTAAATGAATGTCTTATAATGAAAATTTGTGCGAGTGATTGGGCTACGACTGAGTCCTGAAAGAATAGTATTGAGATTCAATTTGGATGCCAGGGAGACTTACGATGGAAGCTAGAGAAAGAATATGACAAAATCTCTTGAGATAATATAATGTTTTTGAAAGAAAAAATCTTGTGGATATGTATTGATATGATTAATGATATCTATGGGAGTGCAACTCTGATGAGAATAACTGCTGAGGAGAGCCCTGAATCCTAGTCATCATAGGTTTAAATAAGGGTTTTGTTTTAAGTCCTCTGTTTTTTATCTTGGTTAGGGATGAATTGACTATACACATTCCGAATGAGGCTTTATAGTATATGTTGTTGATTAAGTAAAGGAAGAATTAACAGTGCATAAAAGTTTGGAGAGCAGCTTTAAAAGCAAAGGATTCTTGATAAATAGAATCAAAACTGATATATTGAATGTTGGTTTAATGAAATAGGGTCCAACTGAGGGTAGTAAAGATCGATAATCAAGAGAAACCAAATGAGAAACACTTCTGATATTTGGGGTGAATTTTTTTTAGAGAGGGTTTGATTGGAAAATATGGTACTTATATAATCCAATCATGATGGACTAAATGTAGAAATGCATAGGCAAGTTGTACTAGAAAACCACCAGATATCTTTTACGATCCTGAACGATAGGCGATAAAGAAACAACAAACTCAAAAAGTGAGTACAACGGAAATGAATATGTTAAGATAGATATATGGTCAAACTAGAAAGGATTGGGGTTATGAAGCACTAAATGAGTTTATTTATGAAAAAATAGAAGTAATACTAATAGGAGATAATGTAAGAGAGTACCGGCTTAAGTGACTTGGACCTGTTTAAGAACACTTATTACTGCACCGGTGAGAAAGAGTGTTGTGATATCAATTGATTGTATTGCCGATGGTAGAGAGACACCAAAATGAGCTTCAAAAAAGAAAGTAGATACCCTGAGTATAATGGCGGAATATGATTCATGTAGCAGGCCCCAAATAGTTGGAAAAAGACTTTGTTGAGTTAGCTTGAGTTGAGTGAACTCCAACAGCTCAACAAGCAAATTAATCACAACATGCTAGAAATAAGATGATGAAATGGAATACATTCAGAACTAGAGATCAAAATAAACAATAAAGAAATTTTTTGTGAGCCATTGAGCAATAGGTGAAATTCAAAATTGGAATAAATTACAAGAAATACCAAGGCCTGGGAGTACTAATATATAAGTCGACCAGTGTCCACATGAACAATTTTTTAACCAATTTGCAAAATACTTTAGCAGTGAGGGATACTTGGAAGCATTCTTTTGGCATCTTATTGCGAGTATATAGGTCTGAGTAGTGCTATTGTGGTTGCATTTGTTGAGGTGCTATAGTTCTTTGCTTCAAAAACATCACCACTCAGTAGCCAAAGGCGCATACCTGTACATACACTGCATGTCTACCATTAAGGAATTTTATGAAGTGGCCATTTGTAGTGGGGCTTACATGCATAGATCCAATGTGCACTTCTTGTTTAAATCTTTATGAGTTCTCCCTTCCTCTGAATTTTAGTGAATATCTATTGCAGCTAGAGTTTTGGTGATGCTTTCTTTAACCTTCTGCCGTGTGTATTATTTGCTGATTTCTTTGGCAGTCAGTAACTTGCTAGGCCTTATACTTGTCTTTTGAAAGACCTTGGTGCGACCAATAAATTGTTTCTAAAGGATCCTTGTGTGGGCTAGTAGATCTTTATCTTGACTTGATCTGGCGGTCGAGCTATAGGTCCTTTTTGTTAAGATTGTATTTATACTTATGTTTATTTCTCATTAGGTGTATTATAGTCTTTCTCTTGAAGTAGGGTTTTATATATAGTGTCTCTAGTATGTAGTTTTATGTTATGATGGAATATTAGAGTAGTTGACTTCTTTTCTCTTTCTCTTCTTCTATGTCTTTTCTTGATCAAAGCTTTCATGGTATTAGAGCTAAGTTCTTGAAATTAAGTTAACATTGATTGGTCGTATCTCAATATTGCGAAGCCATGGAAACAACCCAAGAAAAAAAAGTTTGCCCATGAAAAGTACCCATCACAGTTCATGAACAGTGCCAAATTTTGCGGGTCCGGCATAGTTGTTTTCATCTCTCTTTGTTGGATTTTTCTGGTATAATGGTTCCGGATTTTGAGGCCATTTGATCCACAAAAACCCTAGTTTTCGTGGACTTTGGTATTTGAGAAATTGAACTTTTTTTTTTGCTATGATTGATGGCAAGATCTTTAGTTGTAGTTAGCTACTCAAATATTCTATCATAACATAAAACTAGATACAAGATATTATATATAAAACCCTACTACAAGAGAAAGATCAGAATACTGCTAATGAGAAATAAACATAAATATGAAGACCATCTTAACACTTTTAACAACAGCACTATTGTTATTGTGTGTCTCTTCTGCAATCTTTTAACCCACAGATGCTGTTGTCTACTTCATTGTCTAATGTAATCCATAAATGCAAACGGTGGAGGACTTATGCCAGTAAGATTCAGGCAAGTAGAAATTTCAAACCAACAACGTGAATAGGGGCAACAAGTAGGGTACTTTTGCAGAAAAAAGTGCTGGAACATTAACTTTGGAAATAGAATACGAACCCATTGTATTAATAGCCACTGCAATTGATATTAAGCAATCAAGGTCAAGTATGTATCGTGCGCAGATCTTGAAAGGAAGCGTGATTCTGGAACTTTTCTGAACATACCGAAGCTGGAATCAAGAGAAACTGTGGCTTTCTGCTTGTCTCACACTCATATAATTGTGACAGAGGGGTGGGTATTCGCCGCAGGGTTGAACCCTCAAAACCCCAGCCTCCAAATCTTGCAAATCTAGCTGGTTTAGGAGTTGTAGTCTCTGCAGAAGTCCTCTCCAATAGTCTAAATTCCAAATTTTGTTTCGGTGTATAGTTTTGGTTAACTTGGAAACATTAATGTTTTGTATATGCTTTGAACATTTGAGGAAACAAGATGGAAATAAAGAAAAAAATTGGAAATTCAATTGCAAAACATTCCGAAACATTGAGCGAAACATACCGAAATGTCGAAACATTCTGAAACACGTTGAAATAGCGGAATTTCGATATTGAGTGACTGATTCTTTTCAGATTCCATGGAAACATAAATGTTTTGGATGTTTTGGCCCTTCCAAAATGAAATTTAGTTCTTTTCTCCTCAGAAACTCTTTAAAAATTGATGGAAAAAGATTGACTGCATCTATTTATAGATCCCAAAGCTTCTAAAGAAAGCCTCTTGAATACCTTGTAGAACTAACCCCCAAAGAACCTACATAATTTTACAAAAGACCTACAAACCCTTGACTAGAAAATCCTCAATGAGGGCAGCTAGCGACAAGCACTGCAAGTTCAGAAACTTTTACAGGGGTTACGTATATCATGAATTGATGATGGATTCTCCATCCGCCCCAAATGGCGTCTTAGTTTGAATTTTCGATTATTCTCAAACTCAAACATGTCAAATTTAGAAATGTCAAAACAATAATTCTTCCACAATCCTAGACTATGCCATAGAACCAACCATATCCCTTGTCCTTCCTTAAGACTTCTGCTTTTCTGTAGTTTTGACAAAGGCAACTCTGGAGAGTTGGTACTAAAAATTTGAGGTGTCAATGCATTCACTACCACTGCTCAACTTGCACTTTTCCAAACAATCATCCATTTTGGGATGGATTAATTTACAAGGGGATGCACAAGTCCAATGGATTTAAAAAGACTTGCAGATGGTGAGAATTAAAGTGCGGTCTTAAAGGACGCGAGAATGCACACGTTAACTGGCTCATGAGGTGAGTCTTTTTTTTTTTTGGTTAGTCATGCATCAATTTTTTTTACGAAGTACGAATGTGAAATTTGGTGGTCCTAATGGTGAGGATATATTCAGGAATGAGGATATATTCAGGAACTTATATCTGCATCTGTTTTTCTTTTTGTGTGTGTTCCTTTTGTTCATTCAGTTTTTTGTTTGTTGTGGTAATTCATGTTGGGAAGTTAAAATTATCCCATAATGAAGGTCGTTTAAACTTTTGAACTGACAAGGGACAACAAGATTATAACTGGATCCTCCATTATGGATTAAAAATTTGGAACATTAACCTGTAAAATAGAGTTCTTAACCCCCTGATTGCAACAATCAATTTTTTTGGAACTCATGTAGTACTCCTTGATTTGTCTGGACTCTGAAGGATTGTTAACCTATCGATTCTTATGCTCGGTCTACATTGTGACTTCTATGTGGTGTGACAATATGTGCATCTTTAGTTTCAGTGAAGCAAGTGTTTCTGGGATAGGTCTGGGTCTTCTAGTCTGTTAAGCTTGCACAGAATGTGGATTATTCACATTGTCTTAAGCTTGCCTCACAAAAAATAAACTAGGTAATGTTGTAATCAATGGTATTGGAAAATAGGATTCTCTTCTCATGACTGCATGTTTATACTTAAGTGAGTTTCTACAGTGAAGCATTTGTATATCTCATTTTGTCTTCAAGGTCTCTTAAACTAGTGCACATGGTATGTGGATAGGATAACCATGCTAAAATTTCATTATCTTGTCAAATACTGTTAGGTCCATCATCGAAAAGCTTGGTAATGATAGAATGTCAAAGATAAAGATTGTAGGGCATGAGGACGTGGAACAGAGTTTTTATGGCCAACTTGTTCTGGGTAAGGGGGTATCTTCCAGTTTGGATGAGGAATTAGCTAAGGAAGCAAGCAAAGCAGGTAGAATTCAAGTTCAGAGTTGGTTTGCATGCATAGATTCAATCATTACTCTTCAGTCCGTAATCTCTAATTTTAAGGGTTCTATTTGAGCCAGCTTCTGCTGAAAAACAAAGAATTGCAGAGGAGGTAGCAGCCATACTCAAGCTGAGTGTTGAGATTGATACTAGCTCGAGTGAAAGGTTAGTCCAAATTTTTTTTTTATCACTAATGTGAATATTCTTGACGTTTGCATGTTCTTATATTTTGTTTATGGTGGTTTAGGTTTTTGAGTGAGAGAAAGAGAGAGACCATAGAGAATTGCGTGAGAGGAGAAAAAAAATCTTTTAACCCTTTATATTAGTCTCAATTCTTATGTATATTGTAACGCCAAGCATAGTTATCAAATCGTGTATCGGAAGACGTATCGTTTTTTAAAAATAGTATATCGTAAGATACAGTGCAATTTTAAATAAATAATAAAAATATATATATATCTTTGAAAAAAAATCATACATTCATAAAAACATAGTATTTCATTAATACTCCACCAACTATTCAAGTCGTCAATATAGTCCACTAACATTATAATACAAAGTTCACAACCATAGTTCATTAATTCAAACTTGAAATACCAAAGAGACTGGGCTTTCTAAATAAATTAAAAAATTAACATAAATCAATATTCAGAAATTTTGATACAAAAAAAAAAATTTGGCTTTGTAAATAAATTAACATCATTTCTTCCATTGCACAGGATCACATGTTTGTTGGAGTACCTACTTAGCCCAAAACAACATCGTTCCATAAATTTTTTTTTTTTAAAATAGTTTACTTAGCCCAAAACGACGTCGTTCCGTTAAAAAAAAAATGGCATTTGCACGTATTGTACCGATACGTATCGTGTATCGGACGATACGACGCAAAAACGATACAGAATTACGATTCGTATTGTTTTAGCCCTGTATCGTGACGTATCGTACGATACGTATCGCGTATCGTACGATACTAACAATTATGACGCCAAGACACAATTCCATTCAAATTAGAGTGCTAAGAGACCTCAATAATTGATACATGTCTCAAAATTACAAGTACCACTGTCATCAAGTATAAAAAATTACATCAATAACAAAAAACCAATTGTTAAGCCATCACTTAATTTCGATCCTCTATCGATTTCATGACAAATGAGCTTGAGAGGCCCAGTAAGTAGATTAAGTAAATAAATCATAACACACGGAATAAGAGGATCAAACAATAACCGAACAAATGTTAATCACATGTGAAAGCATGAATTAAAAAAACAAGAATTTCTCATAAAAATTCCATAGAACAAACAAAACCCAACAATTCGCCAATAGCTTCATACCCGGTTTGTCTCAACCACATCCTGGGAATCACTCGGTTCATTCCATTATTTCTCACACTCCTCAAGGCCATAATCATGTCGCGCAACTATAACCATGACACCGAGTGAACCTAACGCACGTGTCAATAAGTTACGAAGTAATTCACCAATCATAAAATATTTTTAGCACTATTCAAAGAACATAAGTCGAACGAGAACTGAAAGACCTTCGAAGTTCGAACAATGGTGATCTAGAAATAAAAGAATACGAATTTCACAATAGTAGCAAAACATACTATTTGGAAAGAGATTGATGCATATTATGAAATAACCCACTTACCTAATTCGGAATTTAGTACCGATCGTCACCATCTAAATAACGATAAACTCGAATTTCATGGTAATCGAAACTAAAATTGTTGTTTGATTCTTGACTCAAACTTTATGAAAGCTCTCTATATCCGATTATAACAATCTGTTGCCACATTTTTCATTTATCCCCAGGCAATCATAGAAGCATCAAGTCTTTTAACTTGAGACACAACATACCCTTCACTCGGCATACAATTCTCATGTGAACAAGTGCCTCCACTTCCTTACCATTTTATTCTATCTCCTAATACACAACACACATTTGTCTTCACTCATTTGCGCGCAAACATGCCCTAGTCACATTCTTTCTTCACAAGTATACACATATAGGAGACACATGTCATCCTTTTGCATTTGTCACACCTTATGCATATATTTAGGATGTGTGTTCATTATCTTTATGTTTATTATTTATCTATTAATAAGTAAACTTATAGAAACACAACCGTAGTAAAAGTTGTTCTCATTATATTTTAATATTTTTAATTTAATCAATATATGTAAATACTTCAAATAAAATGGAATAATTATACGATATATAAGTTGACGCCAATAAAAATTACTATACTTATACGATCTATATAATTTGACCACAATAGTTTTAATAACGAATTTTACAATTTATCTTCAAGATGAGATGTTACATATATGGATCACAATAAGTAAAAAGGACTTGTACATCCTTGAGTAGTATACTTATTAAAATAATATAATTAACGAACTCCTTAAGACCTCCTTAAGGTGGAGTATACACCTTAGTGAGCATCTAGTCTTGAGATTTCACAAATGGCTTAGCAAATCCTCACTTGGTATCTTCTCTCAAATGAAGTGACAATTATAGAATGTTTAGGTTATTGAAATTGAGGATATTGTTATAATTCTCACTTTATTATGAGTTAATATAAATACGGGTAAGGAGAGAAGAGGCTAATTAACTTACTCTTCTTAACCCTATTTTTTAATCTTTTCTTTCTTCTCTCTTCTCTTGCCTTTTCTTCTCTCTAAACCCTAGATCTTTAGATTTCAACCGCAATCAACTTCAATGTGTTTAGTCATTTCAAGAAACAGTGGATTAGCAATTATGAAAGCCGTTGTTTGATCATCACAAAATAGTTGAAGAAGAGATTGAGTTGGGAAGCCAATCTCGTAAAGAAGTGATGCAAAAGGTTAACTCATTTGTAGTGTGCGCCTTTGTTCTATATTCAACTTCTATATTAGATTGTGCTGCGGCCATTAGCTTTTGCTATTCCAAAGACACCAAATTATCCCATAAGAAAGTCAAAATATCCTGGAGTTGACATTCGATGTGAGGGACACACAACCCAATCAACATATGTAAAACCTTTCATACTACGGTGTCTATTTGATCGATACAACTCCTCAAGTTCAGGATCTCATTCAGGATATTGAGGAACACAAACGACAATATCCCAATGTGGTGTTCTAGGTACTCCCATAAACTAACTCACATCCCTTATTGCATACACAACATGTGGTTGAGTAATAGTGAGATAATTCAATTTCCTAATCAACTTGCGACATCTAGTACGATCTCCAAATCATTTACCTGTATTGGTGATATGGATGCATTGAAATATCAACCAGTCGATAATGTAATTAACCTGTTTTCCCTTAAGTGCATAGTTCCTTTGAGACAAGCTGATACCCTTCCTTGACTAGGCAAATCTAGAACCTAGAAAATATTAAAGTTTTCCTAAGACTTCGATAAGAAACAGACTCTGGAGGAAAACTTCTAACTAGTAATCCCCTTAGAATCATCTCCAATACTTACCATACATCCACATATGCCACAAGCATATTGTGTCATGTAGTTATATATTGATGAAATAGGTTATGGTCTATCCCACAACTATAGAGATTGAACTCTAAAAAAACCTCTAAACGTTTACCAAACCATGCTATCTGTTACTGTTTTAACGATACAAGGATTTTTAACAGGCAAATGCTATTTACCATACTCTTCTCATGGTTTTGAATTAGGGTAATGGACATTGTAACCTCAATATAGGTTATGACCTGCCCCACAATTATAGAGATCGAACTCTAAAATAACCTCTAAACATTTACCAAACCATGTTCTCCGTTATTGCTTTAGCCATATAAGAATTTTTAACAGGCAAATGCTATTTACCATCCTTTTTTCATGGTTTTGAATTATAGTAACGAACACTTTATGGTTTACGGTGACGATGTGACAGACACGGGGTGTAACAAGTGTTACGTTATAGTAATGGTAACCATAAGCGTGAATTTTTTTCTGCATTCATACATCACAAAAAAATAATTTTTTTTACATGTTTTAGGAGAAAAATCAAATAAACAATTTTTCACTTAGGTAGAGTCACGGATTTGAAAATTGGGTGCTGCGTTACGTAACAGTATCGGTGGCTTCCAATACTATTACACCCTGATTTAACAATGGGAAAGTTTTTCAAGCATATAGCGGTTGTTATGGTGGAGTAACAGGCGTTACGGTGCCTTTGCAACCCATTATTCGTAGTTCTTTGTCTACCTTCAACCAATCCGATCATAGAGGTTGCTTTGCCAAAAAGATGATCAGTGCACTCTCCTAGAGAAGAGGAGTAGGCTATGTGGGTTTGGCAAGCTCTTTGGAAATGGTGGGAATCAGGTGTAGCATATTATTCTTTTTTTTCTTTGGGTAAATAGGTGTAGCATATTATTCTAAGCTCTACTATCTTGGTGGTTTTTGTTGAATTATCAACATGTTATGTGAAAAAATAAGTGACATACGTCCTAGGCTTTTTTATATGTGAAGGAATCGATTTGACATTAATAAGTTTGGTGATGGGAGTGGGCCCCATTCATCCCACAAACTATTTAGTTTCTATATGTAGCCAATTGTAAGACACTTTGACCTTTCTAATCTAATGGTTGATATTTGTGACACACATGCATTCTTGTTCAAATCACATTTTAAATAAACGACTCGATCTTGCTAGCTCAAAAAACACATGTACACATTTGTTCCAATTGATATGTTGGATTAATTGGCCATGTTAGCATGCCAAAATTTTTCAATAATATTTAAGAAACTAAATAACAAAAAATATTGTGGTTGCTTCATGTAGACCTCTTCAGCTAAGTAACCATGCAAAAAAGGTATTTTTATCATCTAAATGACATCAAATCTAAGTAAGATTAATAGCTAGAGAAATCAACACACGACTTGAGATCTTAGAAACAGGAGAAAATGTCTGCTCATTATTGATGGCGCCCTTTTGTTTTAACAATAAAATCACTTTGGTCCACAAATCAACACCAAGCTCTATTAAAATAATTCATACCAAAAAAGCTCCACACCCCATTGAAATCGGTTGTTACTTGGACTTGCCTCTTTTGTGGGAGTATCCGTGTCGACACGATCCGACACGGGTGTGGGTGCGGGTGCAGGTCCGGAATTTGTGTCTGGTACGGTAATTTATTTCGGACACGACTGAGTTTCAAGATGAAGAAGTGAAGAACAGAAGAACCAAAGATTGAAATCTCGTGTTGATTAATCCGAAGCGTTTGTGTTCGTCGGTACACCAAAAAAAGCAAAAAACGGAGATCACATGTACACAAAAATTTTAGATTTTTTTCGAAATTACATGTACACAGGTCCAGGTCTTCCAAGTAAAAAAAAGAAGAGAGAAGAGAGAGAGAGAGAAAGACGCGGATATAGACTATACAACAAAAATTGAATGAGAAAAGTACAGTAGCTTATCTCTTTGAGTCCAGATTTGAGCAGATCTAGCCTCCATCCACCTAGATCTAGGGCTTGGAACTTAGGTCTTCATCGCTACGATTTCTACCCACAAGCCACGAGCTACCAAGTATCTTCTTCTTTTTTTTTTCTCTCTCTCTCTGTGGCATCGGCATCGCATCGCTCATCGCCATCGCTATCGCCATCGCCTCTGTTCTCTCATCTCTGTTTGTGCTTGTGGGTGACTGAGGGAGCCAACTGACTCTTTGGCTTTTGTATTTTTTTTTTGTTGTAACTATGAAAAATTATATTTAATACCCCACTTCTTTATAACTTTTAATTTTTAAGCATACATAAGTACCGTTAATTTCATTTAATACCCTTCATTATTTTATTTTATTTTGTAATTATTTTTTTATGTTATTATTATTTGTTAAATTGGTATATTAAATAACTGCAAATCATTTTATTAATTATACCTTATTTGTTAAATATTTATTATTAAATATTTATGTGTATAAATTGTGTATACAATAATTTTAATATTAATCAAATTAGACCATATCCCCGTACCTGTATCCAAATCTGGATCCATATCCTCGTACCCACTATTTTATGACTTAAGATGTCAAACACCTGAATTCACACCCGCACCTGCGTCCGAGTAACATAGGAAATCGGTCTCGATATTGGATCTTACAACAGCTGTTTATACGATGCCAAGTTACCAAGTTGCCTACATTCAAGGCACAATACCCAAAAATAGATCATCTATTTAGCACTAATCCTAACAACCTCAATTAATTATTTCTTGAAAACATAAAATCCAAATGTTGACTTCAGGTAGCGAGGAATCATATAGACTGCCTCTGAATAGGATAACTATGGAGAATGATAAACTTACTCACCATGCTTACAATATAGGTAATAGCTGTCAGTTAAGTATACAGAACTGGATGCAAAACAAAATTTGATAAAAAGAGGCTTATGTCATTACTCAATGAAGAAAGGATGTATATTAGAACTTTGTTGCCCATGGGAATCGACAATGAGCTATTGGTCAAAGTATTCCAATGCAGCCTGATCGGACCTGCATTGGATCGATTAATGAACACTCTATCAAATACCGTTTGTAATGCCTACAAGTATTTGGTACCTACTTGTATCACCCTTTGTATGATCACAATCATTGTTGATCCTATGATTTGGCTCACTCTGAAACTCAGTGTCAAAAGGCTTGCAACCAAGCATTCTATTCTTTTTTTAGCAAGTCTAAAGTTTTTTCCCGCTGAGAAATGAAGATTCTCTCTTGATTTTACAGCTAGCGCATGGAATTATTTCAAGTTTCTTAAGGTCTTTATCCCCAATTTTTTGGCCAAAGATAATTTCAAAACTTGCACCTCTGTAGCATCATCACCATTATGTGACAATACTATATTCTTAGATTATAAGACGATAATATTCCATTGGATATGTCTGGTGAAGAGTGTGTGGCCAACTTTACTATGCTCATACTAGTACTTCTGCATAATTTCATTAAATCTCTCAAGCGAAGTTCTAAGAGATTGCTTCAAGTCATAAAGGGACTTTTTCAACTTTCAAACCTTTCCTTTAGGAGATTGAAAACTAGTAGAAACATCGATATACACTTCTTTTGCAAAATCATCATGAATGAAAGCATTTTTCACAGCTAACTATTGAAGAGACCATCCCAAATTTGGTGTGAAAGAGAGTAATTGTCTAATGGAACTCATCTTTAACCATTGGTACAAAAGTTTCTTGATAATGAGTGCCATAGCCTTAAGCCCTTGGCAACAAAGCTGCGTTATCTAAAGAATTCTCCATCTCTTCTATGATAGTTGTCTTACTCTTAGAATCTTCCAAGGCATATGTCAAATCTAATGGAATAGACATAGAAGACAAAAAAGAGATAAAAGCATGAGATTAAAGTGAGAATGATTGATAGGTCACATATTTAGAAATAGGATGTTGTGTCCTTTATTCTTTTTCCATCAAAATTGGGTTGTGGCTTGTGTATGGAGTGCTATTTTGAACTCTTTTATTTGAGTAATACACTTTCAGTTTCATGTGGAAAAAAAAGATGTTGAGTGCAAGATTGAACTCCCCAGGAGATGTTCAATTAAGTACATGAGGATGGGAAGAATTACTTGGGTTCAAGGAATCCAACTTGTAGTTAGCATGTATTCGATTAACGGCCTTACCCTTTTTCCCCTCTAGTTAGTCAACATCTCTTTAATCTCTGCACATTGTTTCTCCTTCCCTACACCTTGTTTCTCCTTATTGAATTCATAGATTAGGGACTCACATATAGTGGTCATGAAATAGGTAAGGGTTGAGGAATCAAGGAGGTAGGGGCTAAATGCACATCAAAAAATTTGGCTTGCCAATTTATCAAATTGGTGGTACATAGGGGCTAGGAGGAACAGTAAGAGGGTTGTCGGGTGGGGTTATGATGGTGGAGAGATAGAGAGATAGAGAAAGAGACGATTGAAGGAGAGGAGATGCAAGATAAAGAGAGAGGGGGGATGATTGAGAGGTATACCTAAAATAGGCGTTGACAGTGTCGGTGGCTGGGCAGCTGCTAGCTATCGTTGGTGGTGGATGTGCAGCGACACAAAGAGAGAAGAGATAAGGGGCGGTTGTTGCTGGCGGTGAACTGAGAGAGAAGATATGCATTACTGCTGGCTGTTGAAGGCTTGATTGCTGGTGATTGGGCAGCGGCGCAATAGGGAAGAGAGTGGAGAGAAAATAGAGGAAAAAGGAGATGATCATGAGTGCATAGAGAGAGTGAACATGAGAGAGTTTTAGGGCACAACCATCGGTCGTAGTTTGGAAAACGTATTTAGGGGAGGAGAGGGAGAAGATTTGAGAGAGGGATGCGATATAGAAATTAAGTGTGAGAGAGCTCGATTAGGAAAGGAATCAACAGAGATAATAGATTTTGGTGCGAGCCTTGGGGAATCAAGAGTGATTGAAGGCTGATTGAGAGTAACAAATATGGAAAAAAAATTCAGAACTCATTTTGGTTTGTAAGATCTAAAATTTTGAAATGATCTGAGCCATCTTTTATGTTGAGTTATCATCGTCCATTGGATATGTCTTTGTTTTTGTTTTGAAATGATTTGAACTACTTTTTGTCTTTGAAATTCAAAACTCCACCCACTTTATTATATATAGTCGAAGATTATAAGATATTTAAAAACAAAGGACGAAAAAGAACCTTGATCTGTGATGGTGGTGGCTTGAATGTGAAAAAACACTTTGTAGGATCGCAACCCCAACAATATGTGTAGTCATACCAATGAATCTACAAGTTGGCTTTGAAAAAAGAGAGAGCGCTTTTGTTAAAGGTGTCCAATTTATTTGCACCACTTTCATAACACCACGATACATAGAAATCTCCCACATAACCTATTTTTCAATTGGTAACCTATATGCATATATAGGAGTTTCAATTTGTTCAAGAGCTTCACGAGTTGAACAAGGTGTTTTTCAGGCTTGGCTTGCGGTATTAAACGAGCTCTAAAAGGGAATAAGGGATAAGGGATAAGGGTTCGGTTTGTTTTATAAGTGAACAAACTTGACCGGACTTCAATACGAGCTAATCCACAACTATTCATAAACAACCCAATTAATTATAGCCTACCCAGTATCCTTGATGCAGAACGACATACGCAAATTTTGGTATTTTATTTAAATGTGATCAATTCTTTCAGTTAGGATATTATTTTATTTTTATTTTTTAATTTAATTAAGATTTCATTTTATTTGTTTTTCTAATTTATTTAGGATTCTAGTTTCCTAGTTACTTTAGAGTTTTTACTACTATATAAAGTATTGTAAGCCTTAGGATAAAACAGTTTTGAATGAATTAATAATATTGAGAGAGTTTTCTCTTTTCTTCTAATTATTCTAGTATTCTTTAGAAATCAACAGATTTATTAAAGCCTTTAGAACTCGTTTTCTTCTGAATTAACAAGCCTGGAGTAAGAATCTAAACTGGTATTTGTGTGCAAATCAATGATTTGGTCTCTTTATCCCCTTTCATTCATTATACCCTTGTTTTTACACGCTTCTCAGCATCAGTTGGTACCACAACTTGTGATCTTTCCTACACCATGTCATTTTTGAGAAATCTTGGTTGTTGGAACACATCTGTTAACAACTTGTCAAATATGTGATGAGGTAACTTGATTAGAACAAGTGATTAATGCGTTGACTATTTAGGTCCGTAAATTCATGGATGTTTATCAACGTGACAGCCATATCTTATCTCGTTTTGTGAGTGATAAGTTACCCAGTGTCAGACGGATTTCCGAAATCAATGATACACGTGGATGGAAGACCGATAAGGGGTCATTACAACAATAAAGTTGAAGTTGTGATCCCAGAAGAGATTCAAGTTTTTGATATGAAGTCGAATAAGGTATTTTTTTATGCATATTCATCTTCTCCACAGTAAAAAAATTAATTGGGATTTAACCTTAATATTTGATTACTGTCCCGATGATGACTTTTTAATCAGTGCCCAAGATGATTTTGATATCCCAAAATATGATGAATATTCCAAGGATGATTATTTTTTAGATTCCACAAAAAATAACACGGTAGTTGTCGCATCAACCGAATATTCTTCACATTGTGACAAGAGATTTGATTGGACTTTTACTGAGCTAAGTGTCGGAGTTTTCTTTTAAACATCTACACGGCAACAATATTCTGATATGTCCTTCCACTCAAGAGTCTAACGTACATGTTGAGTTTGGACATTTATTGCTTGCCAAACAACTGATGAACAAGTAAGAATTGCCTTAACAAAAATGGATGGAATTGGACCTAAAAAAGTCATTCAAGTTCGTTATCGATTAGGTATCAGTGGGAACATAAAGATAAAAGAATTAACGAAGTATCAAATCGACCAAATTGAATAAATGATAGGTCAATATCATATTGTTCATAGGGTATTGAAGAGGGAAGAATGAGCAGACATCGTTCATGAGAAAATGCTCAAACAGTATGAGTTGATCAATGTCAAGGTTTTCCAGGGACGTATAAGGTCTGTGGCTCAATCGACAAAAGGTGTTGGCGGATTTTTGATACCTATGAATTTTGGTAGGCTAGTCGACAACGAACATTCAAACAAATACTAAAATATTGAATTCAAATTCAATGAATTGGTCGTAATTCTAAATTCAAGCAAAGACTCAAATATCGACATGAATTTGGGAGCAAATTCTTTCCAACTTGGAAAGAATGATGTAGAAAAAGTGACAGAAATTTTGGTGTTTCATTGAATGTGGTCAATCTCGTTTAGTTAGGAAATTCTATAAGATTTTGTTTTATTTCCTAATTTAATTAAGAAAATATTTTATTTTTATTTTTTGATTTAATTAGAATTTTATTTTATTTGGTTTCCTAATTTATTTAGGATTCTAATTACCTGGATGCTTTAGGATTTCTACTACTATTTAAAGTCTTGTAAGCCTTATGACAAAACAGTTTTGGATGAATTAATAATATTTAGAGATTTTTCTCTTTTCTTCCCAATTATTCTGGTACTCTTTAGAAACCAAAAGATTTAATGAAACCTTTAGATTTGGACCGACTGGTATTCTTCTGAATCAACGGGGATAGAGTAGGAATCTAAACCGGTATTTGTACACAAGTCAATGATTTGGTCTCTTTATTCCCATTCGTTAATTATACCCTTATTTCGACACGTTTCCGTGCAGCAATCCTTGATCTAATCTAGTAGGAAAAGAAACTTGACTATGTTTTGCAAGTTAATTACTTTACAATGAAACTGAGAAACGTTCTACTTAGAAAACAAAGAGAGAAACAGTTTTTGCAATAAAGTTAAGGAGGATGGCCAGGGGTCTATTGCCATCGAATGAGCTGATCTAGATGAACCAGTGGCACAACTAATAGAATGGAAGGATTGTCTGTTCCTAGGGAGTCCAAATGCAGGGAAATCAAAGAGGTAAATATCTCTTCTTACTAACATTGTGCATCATGTTTTTCATGTCCATGTCCTAAAAGACATAGGGAGTAGGGACGAAAGTCTTGCAAAAAATCAATGATTTGGTTCTGCCACTAACAGATAAAAAGATTACTGGAAAAATTGGGAACTTGTAGGACAAATGACAGAAATATTGATGGTGAAATTGAAATAGAACGTTTCCCAAAAATAGATGATAAAAAGCCATTCGCTATCCAAATGTTATCTCTATGTGAACAAGTAGTGAACAAATTCGACACGAATGTCATGTGATTAGACTCCTCTAAATCAATGATTCAAAAGGGCTTGCTAGATAAAGAACAATCAGTATATGCCCTAGCTTGGATGCCTTAATGAACAAATATGGAAGCAACAGTGGCAGTCAAGGTTGCTCAAATTGGTTCATGAGCTATTAAAGGGACTCAATTTGCTCCCTGGAAAGAGCTGGAGTGTTTGAAAGAAGTCAGATGAGATCCAACAGCAGTAAGATGAATGCGGGACCTAGTTGCTCTTTACATGCGACCCTTTCTGCCTCAGGTAGCCCAACACATAGTTTCCAGTAACTCTCTCTTTAGACACTGGACCTGCCAAAAGAACCGTGGATAAGCTTATCATTGTTATCAAAAGTTGCAGCAAGAATCCAATCACTATCATGAGACACCAACAGTGACTTTTACCTTTCCAAGAGGTAGAAGCGAGAGTAGATCTCTCATGAGCCAATGATACTGAAGCATAACCTTTCTTTTGCTATCCTTATCTTGAAACTAGGGAAATACCTGATTGACAGAAGGTAAAGGAGCACCTTCTAGATTTTTAATTTGAGTCAGATCACATACCATATTCAGACCAACTCAAAATGCGCTCTAGTTTCACCATCCTCTTAAATTTATGGGCATCTATAGGACAATCAGGTTGCAACATCTGATACTGATCCTTGGTCACTGCAAAATATCACAATAACTATCCCATGGACTTATCTCTTTGTTTTGTATTCCATGAATTTGCACTTCAGGTCACAAATCTGATTAGGATTGCCCATCCTAGAATTCTTCCACGCACCAACATCCCATGTTTCTTTGCTGACCTCAAAAACAACTATGCATTACTGGTCTTGGAATACTTGGATTGTAAAAGACAAGAAATAACTGTGGAGTTCTCTGCATCCAATTTAGCAAAGAGTAAATTTGTTTCTTTCGCCCATTTATGAACTCGTCTTCCCTGGCTCTTAGTGAACAATAGTTTGGAATGTGATTTGACAAGAAAATTAGTGCCGTCAAGATTAGCGGTTTTAGAGCTGCCTGAACTTAGATTAATATAGATGTATTACTGATAACAAGAAGTCTTGCAATCCGACAAATGTGCAGTGCAACAAACTTATTGATGACCAACAACCACAAAACGAATACTAGAGAGTAGAGAAACAAAACTTAGATATCAACAACCATAACCAACCCAGAAGGTATTTTTTTTTTTTTTTGTCAGGAACCCAGAAGGTGGAAATAACCAAAATAGTGACAAAAACCTGACAGCCAAACTACTGAAGGTCATATTCTTCACGAAAAATGCCCTTGAATGGTCATTACTTCTTCAGGCATGGTCGTGTGTTTAAGAAAGGATCAAGTGCAACTAAAACCTTGGGAAAACTCCAAATCTTGATATCCAAAAAATTGCAGTTTGTTTCCAAAAAACATACTAAAAATTGAAAACCCGAATGGATGATCTCAACAAATTCTGAAAATTAACCCAATGGATTCCCCATGAAAAATCAACCATCCTTATGCGTTTATCTAACGTTAGCATGGACGATGACATGTCTGCACCTCCTTTTGTATCCTTTCTCTAAACCAACGCCTTCTGCTTTGATTTCAATAAAATTTGTACTCTGATCTATGCTTTGATGCTATGTTAAGCCACCAACTCATTTGAAAGTTTAAGCAGTTAAAGAGTGTTCCATAGTGTTTTACATTTCGACACAACCCTGACATGTGGGTTATACTACACAAGTTTTAATTGTTAGTGTGACAACGAGATTCAAATGCTGGTTAGTGATAAGGAGAAGAGAAGGAAAGGAGAAAAATTTAAGAAAAGAGTGGATATTATTAATCTCATACCTAGACAACTCTTTGTTTGTACCGTTGAATATTAGAAGACTTACAAGAGTGCCCACAATTAAATTTACACGCTTTCTGACAGAATGTCTGGGTGCTGTTCATGAATTTTTGAGCTGTTTATATCAGTTACCAAATGCATGTTGAACAAAATGATATATTTTAATCAGTTCACTTGTCATTTTTACTCACTGCTTCCGGTTAAATAAGTTTGATCTCATATTGGATGCTTATCCAGCTTACAGAAGATTGTGGCTGCGCTAAGAGCAGGGGCCGAATATGCAGAGGTACCTGTCAACAATTGTGTGCTTATTGCCGGAAGCAAATTGGGAGTTGCTGGAGCTTAGCGAATAGGCATGCCATGTGTTGTTCTTCGGAGCAGGTAAAGACTTATTGACTAATGCATACCCAATCCAAATTTACTCAAAAAGAAATACTTGAACATGTCTGGCTTGAGATATGGTACCATGAGTGGAGTAGTGATTCTAATATGGACATGAACTCTCTTAGCATGTGTAACTACTACTTACGTAGCAAGATGATCAGGAACTTCGTAGATAGATACTAGAATCTTTCTCTCTCTTGTGCACTGCCAGTGACCGAATTGCTTATGCATAACTTCTGCAATATTGTTAAAGGAAATATGGAGGATGAGTTCTTGCCTCTTGTTGATAAATGTTAGGTTACAATGAAGGGGAAGTTAGCTTTATTAGTGAAGTTCTTTGCACTTGATGGTTACGATCCAAAAGAAGTGTAATTGCTAATTTAGGTAGTGATGGATAGTCAGAATTGGTGAAACATAGCAATTAAAATAATCAAAATATCAAGGATTCAACAACAAAGGTTTTGTTTTCAATAACACAGTGACCAATGAGTAAATATATGAAATAAATACCAGTACGCATTCTCAGGTTCTGTTTTTAAAAGATGTTATTATGCACAATCTTATACATGTTTTTTTGTAGTTTAAAATTTGAAAATATCATGTTTATAGTGGTATTATTAATATTTGATCCTCACAACCAATAATTATGAAAGGACCAATTACATTCAAGTACAGTACAGTGTACACTATTATATATACTATATCAGTGAGCTAGCAGGGTTTTGTTCTATATTATTTTTTATACTCATTGGTTATTTTCTAGTTCATGGTTAGGCCAAGTTTGGCTTCAGGTTAGGCCAAATTAATAGGGTTTTATCTATTGCATAGTCCTGAAGTTGAAGGTGAATATTTGATCGGCTAGTTGAAGCATTAGAATTGTTTTCAAGACAGTTCAGCCGCTTGTTCATGTGAGAGGTTTTTACTTATCCTTCTTCTATTTGATCCTTCTGGTAAAGCTCTAATTTGATGCTAAAGAAACAAAACTTCACCTTGAAACATCAGAACAATGCTTGCTAACTTTAATTATTTCTATCAATTTCTGTTCACTGCTCCAGTGCACTGCCCCTGAAATCATTGTTACAGGGTTGAATTTTGAAGGTCGTACATCACATTGCAGAAAGCTCTCCCTCTAGAGATGGCATTTGGTTGGAAAGTCTTATTAGTGTAGATGCATGTCTGTGTGTGTGTGTGTGTGTGTGTTTATTATAATACTATTATGAGGAGTTGATGGCTTATAAATCAGTCGGTTTGTAAACAACTTTGGTTTCATTTGCTTGGATGTGATCACTGTTTTATGTATACTGTAACTGAGATGAAACAATAACCAGTAGCACAACTAAACAAACAAGACTCCTGGAAGTCTCTGAAAATTGTTTGGTATGTGTTAAGAAATAACTAATGATTTTGGGTCACCGTAGACATTGTTGAGAGAATCAAATTTAAGTGGTAGGAGCATTATTGTACTTATGCTGACTTGTGGTACAATAGTTGGGTCTTGGTTGGCCAGGGGGTCAATTCTCTCACGCATTTGAATTTCCTATTTTGTTTATTTGTGTGTTTCACTTAAGTTTGTTAGTCCATGTGACATGGAAAGAGAAGATTTATCTATGGTTGATTTATATAGTTAAGAGGCCTATTCACCCATTACGAATTGTTTTTCCGTTGACATGGTATCAGAACCATGTGACCCTAACCCTAATCCCTCTTTTTTTCTCTCTTTTTCTCCTTTGTTTCCCCCCCTTATTTTTCTCTCTTTATTTGCTCAGACTGACTTTATAACCAAGCCAAGGTTGAACTAAAGAAAATAAGTAGTCGTCACTGTGCATTGTACTGACTTGTACATACAGACGCCATGGACTGTAGAGAAAGTGTATACAATGGACGGACGGGGTGTCTCCCACATAGTTGTTCGTCTCTCTTAGTTGTAAAAAATAAAGATTTGATGGGGTAATTGAAATTCTATTGTCGTGGAATTGCAAGCAGCATTGACAATCAATGCAATCTACATCTTTGTTTCAAAGACGTCAAAATAACAAATTATTTATCTTTGCTTTTGCTGGAGGCTCTCCAACTGTCATGACTTGAGTTTTATGTTCTTATCATGAGGCTATATGTGACTGATTTGTGGTGAGGAAATTACCATCTTTGTGTTGGTAAATTGTTTCTAAACCAGAGTTATAAAGACCTTAACTAGTTTAACACACTCAGACTAAACCAGGCATATCAATGCTATACAGCTTAGTCATGTCTTTGTGGTGAAGGGGCTCTATTCTTCCTTTTGGGTCACATATCATCCCCTTATCTGCCCCTATAATCTTGTGTGTGGAAGACAGGAGGTAGTGGATGTCATCCATAACAAAGATTTTGAAACAGGAAGTGGATCATCAATAATCAGCCAAAAGCACATCACCATTACTTGTGCTGTTTTGCCTCTGCTTAATCTGTTTGTTAGCTGTTTATTCTCTAGAGAATCCCTTGCTAAACCGTATTCTAAATTGTCTTTCTCAGGAGTTGCACAGTTCTTTTGGGAATTGTTGATTTTAGCATCATTTTTCAGTGCTGTTATTTCTTTTCTCATATTATACACTTCAACTCCTAAAATATAATGTCATTCTGTTGCTTATTCTTTTACTGTGATCTTATAGTTTGACATCTAGGGCTGAGTTCCCTTCAGCAAACGCCATAATGGACAGCTTCGGTGGTGCAGATCTAACAATCTCTAGGCTCCGAAACAAGCTATGTTCGTAGCTTCCATTCAAGTGCTCACAGATTTCATTCAAGTGCTTACTTCTTTGAGCCTGTTCTCAGAGTGCTCGATTATGTTTTCTCCCATTATTTTATAGGGTATAGTCAAGCCTCAGAAAAACAAGTGTTACAGTTATAATAGACAGTTATCAATTCTATTGTTGGGTATACCCTTTTTGGACATTTGCTTGGGTGTTGTTTCTGTTACTTTGTATGTTCTTTACACTTGGAAAACATTTTTTTTAAAAAAAAAATCGGTTAAACATAATACAAGGAAAAATTCAAAATAATTTTTTTATATATAAACTCTTAACCGGAGAGGGTATTTGAGTCATTTTACTCTTTTATATCGTCCTTTCACTTATACGCGAAAGATAATACCACCTGGTAGGTGATATTCAATAATATCATATAGAAGGCATTAAAGTCATTGTTCACATTGGGTCGATACTACGACCCAAAAAATAATATCAAACAAAAAATGTCAAACAAAAAATGTCAAACAAACAAAGTATAAGATGAGCCATACGTACTATTTCTCTTATACTACCTCCTTATACCACCCATATCCTGCAAACAAACAGTCCTAGATGTTCACTCTTTGTGCTTTCACTTAGTAAGATAACCAATGTTCATTTTGTGTTTTATTGAATGTTGTTGTCAGAGATTCTTAAATTTGCCTGATGTATGCATGCATTATGATTAAATTTGAAGTTTTTTTTTCTTTTTGGATTCCTTTATTTTTACATGGGAAATCTTTGAAAGAAAAAATAGAAGGTTGAAAAGGTGGAGGGATTGATAAAAAAATCATAGAAGTAAAATACGAAGGATAAAAACGTAGATACATAAGCTTTCTTTTCAATTCACTAAAATTAATCCCTCCAAAATTATAAAGAAAAATAGATGAAAAATTAATTATGTATGTACAAATGTATGTTATTTGTCTATATATTTTTTAATATATATATATATATATTATATTTATCAATTATATATTATGTATATATTAACTTCATATATAGATATAATAGTAAAATATGTATTTATATTTTTTTAAAAATAAAAAATAATAATAATAAAATATTTTTTTTATTTTACTAAACACAAAAAATCAATCATTTTTATTTTTCATTGCTTTTACCAACCACAAAGGAAGTTAAAAGATAGAAAATGGAAAGTATATCATCACCGCTTTCTATCTTTCCCTTTTTTTCATCCATCCGGACCATTAAAGTTGTGATGTGTTTCCCATTTAGTGGATATTCGTTGTTTTTGACAATGGTCTGTTTGTTGTGGGTCTCTTTGGTATATTGCTATAATGTTCATTTTAGATGGTGTTTGTCTTTTTGAACTTCGACAAATTTGAGCGGATTTGAAAAACCAAACTCAAGTAGATCTGAAAAAATTTAAACTACGACAGATTTACGATTATGAATTTATCTCTCTTCAACTTTGGTAGTTGTTGCGTGTGGTGGACGTTGGTGTTACGGTGTTGGTTTGGAGGTGATTCTGGTGTTCCATTTTAATGGTGACTGTTGTGTTGCGTGATTGAAGAAACGGAAATGAAGGTCGTGGGGTTGCGGATAGGCAGCGGTGGTATGTTGTGCATGTGCATAAGAGAGAGAGAGAGAGAGAGAGAGAGAGAGGAGGTGGCGGTGGTTTTTGAAGAAGCGAGATGTGGTGGTGGAGGCAACAATGGGTGGTGGAGGCAACAATTGGTGGTGAACTGTGATGGCTTGAATTGATGAATGAAGTTTACATCAATAAATTATGTTTAAAAATTAAAATAGTTTGGGGAAAATATAATTTAATCAATAGAATTACTGGTGTTTGTTTGCCAAAATGAGTTTTTGAATTTATGGCGTTAGAAATACCTTAGAATTGGTGCATGCAGAAGAGCTTGGATGAAAACTGATGAGCCGAATTTGACTGGGTCAGGTCTAATCTAATTAAATCAAGAAATCTCAAAGAAGAACTCAATTAGAACTGGATCGACCCATAAGAGAAAGTCCAAAGCACCAAGAAGGATTAACATCCAAATGAGTTAAGAGGCCAGTACCCAAGACAAGGGGGCGCCGCCCATGCTGGCTCACTTCTCTCCTTCGACCTCCGCTTTCTCCACCTCTATACCATGTTCCAACGCAAGTCCAAGCCTACTCCAAGTCTAACCCACCCCAACTCAAAGTCCGAGCTCAGGGTCAAGAACAGTCCAAGCTCAGGATTTTCCTCCGAAAAGATAGGAGCACGAGAGGAAAGAATGTCGAGATAGAGATTTAAACTTACCATGATTGTACTTATCAAAATAGTGGAAGACCTCTCACTCACATCACTACCTTACCCTAACTATATAATGTAAGCCCTCTCAACTTTAAGGGCACGCCTCTGAAATCTCTACACGCATCCCCTACACTCATTACTCTATTCTCTCCCAAGGCACTGTAACACCCCCGAAATTATTCTCCTGTACGACATCTTCCATCAATAAAGAACACCGGCTACTGTTGCAATTCTTGATAGTGCAGTAGGTCACCTAGATTGAACCACTATATATCTCTGTGTTGATATATTATTTACTGTTTTAATTCTTAATTGTCATTGATTGCTTATTAACTGGTCATTAATTACACTCATTCATCTACTTGACTGTTGATCTTGCACAATACCAATTTATGCATCATCAGTTTGCCGCCGTCTATGAGAAACAACTAGTTTTTTACTCTCTTTTAATACATGAAAATCACTACTAGATCAATGAGCCAACAACCGAGAGACAACATGGCCCATCGGGAGGAGGCTCCACCTCCCCTCGCACCATTGGAGCAGTAACAGCTCTTACGAACTATGCACTTGTTGGTAAAACAGAATCAGCAAATCATACAGATGATGCTTGACTAAGGAGGCATCGCCCCTCAACTTGTAGGAGGAGCCTCACTCCCTCCAACAGGAGAGGAGCTACAATCTATCCATTCTAGACGCCAAGTAGCACCCTAACATGGGGTCGCTCGCCAGAAAGCCCCAAGACCACACCAAGGTGCCTTTCGCCCAGTAGTCCCTCCTCATGTACCTATGCAGGAGGATGAGGGAGAGAGTCAGTATACCGGTCATGGAAGTCATTACAACCACCCGACGGAGGATGTCCCCAACTAATGGGATGAGAAAATCAGAGAGGTGCAAAACCAACTTAGTGATGCCCTCAACGCCATCAAGGCACAGTCGTTTGAGACGATAGACTACCTGGTAAGATGCACTGATACTCCATTCATTATTGATATTGTCAATTACCCCTTGCCCTCGAAGTTCAAGATGTCTACCATCGAGATCTTCGACGGCACCAGAGACCCACGGGACCATCTTAACACATACAAATCTCTCATGCAACTCCACAACGTGCCTAGTGAGATTATGTGTAGATCGTTCCCCACCACCTTGAAAGGGTTTGCTCACCAATGGTTCGCCAAGCTCAATCCCTCCTCCATCCACTCCTTCGTAGAACTCAACAGATCTTTTGTCTCCTGCTTCATTAGGGGACGCCGACATCAAAGACTAGTGACCCACCTGCTCACCATCAAGTAGGACATGGATGAAAGCCTGAGAGACTACCTCACCCGCTTCAACGAGGAGGTTCTCCAGATTGAGGAGCCAGAAGATAAGGTATCTCTTGCTGCCTTTATCATCGGCCTCCGCACTTCCAGTTTCATGTTCTCTGTCCTCAAGAAGCTGTCCTCCAGCATGCCCAAGCTGTTGTCAATGGAACAAAAGTACATGAATGCTGAGGACGTCACCAAGGCCCGTCGAGGTGAGTCCTCCTAAGGAGGGAAGATAAGTCCTCCTAAGGAGGGAAGAAGAGGAAAGATACCTGTGAAGAGAAGTGGGAGGCGAAGAATAAGAGAGAGAACCGAAAGAGTTTTTGTCAAGGACCGTCTTGGTCCGTACCCCCCGAGAGATCGATAGCCTTTCACGTCACTTAACTCCTCGATAGAGCACATCATATTTCAGATACATGATGACCCAATGCTCCGTTGGCTCGAAAAAATAAAGTCCGCCCCAAACCGCAAAAATCACAATAGGTATTGTCACTTCCACTGCGACCATGGCCATGACACAGATGACTATTATGAGCTCAAGAGGCAGATCGAGGAGCTCAAACAGCGCGCCCAGTTGAGGTAGTACGTTGCTAGTAGAGGACAAGCTCCGCCACCTGGCCTAGACCAGGACGATAAAGAATGTCAGCAACCCCTCGGAGAAATTTAGACAATTTCTTGAGGGCTACAACTCTGTCATGGAAACATTGGCCCACCTAGGGAACACACCTGAAGATTTTATCTATCTTTTATAGTTTCAGTTGATTGATTTTGTTATTCATTATTTTACGAAATAAAATTTTGCAAGATTATTGTTTTCATAACTGTCTTGTTTTCATCTCAAATGGCCTACGACCTAACAACAACAAGGTAGACAAAAAGTCAAAAGACGTCCAGATGAGGGGTCTCGCCCTCTACACCTTGGGTGTCTCCCATGATGTCGCCCAAACGAGGAGTCTCGCCCTTTCTAACTTGAGCGCCCCCATGATGGTTTTGCCCTCTCCACCTTGGCGCCTCCCCCGATGCCGCCTAGACGATGGGTCTTTTCCCCTCTCACCAAGTGCCCAGCTCATCAGCACCTTTCTTATCTCCATCTCAATGGAATGAGTCTCAGGCACCCAGCTCCTCAGAGCCCTCCTCATCTCCATCTCAATGGAATGAGTCTTTGTCATGTCAGCCCTCTTCTAAGCTATACGTTGCTCTACCTCTGCTCCTAAGTAGCCTCAATCTCCAGCTTAGGGCCTCTATCATCAATCCCCAAAATCTCGGCCTTAAGAAGTGTTACCCTCTTATGAGCCAACCTCAATTGCTTAAAGCATTCTCTCGTGTCTGCAACTCAAGCCCTGCTTGCTCTACGACATCCTCTCGTGCTTGTCGCCCAAGCTCTACTTGCTCTTCAACAGCCCGCGTGCCTACCTCTCTGACATCCCAAGGGCTATAGACCTCCAAAACCCCTCGTTGACCAAAGTCAAGTCAAAGTAGAACAGCTACGTGGAGTTACAACCCCCGTAGAAGACCATATAGGAGTCTCAACTCTTATAACAGTACAAATGCTAGCACATGAGCCACAGTTTGAGAAGGAGTGGGGGCACTACCTAGACCCATCTCCCGGGAAGCAACTTGATCATCGGACCTTGACCGAGAGGCACTGGGGGCATCAAATCTCACCCTCTTGAGAGGAGGGAAAGACACCACCCTTAAAGCACAAAGAGTCTCCACCATCGCTCTATCAACAGAGTGCCTATCATTAGAGACAAGGTCAGTTAGTGACCAAACACTAGAGAGGCGCTACCCATGACAAGACTCAAGGCATCCCCCAAACACAGTAGCGCCCAAGGCGCCTGCTCAGCCTCTTTACACACCAAGTCGCCTCCTGCCTTGCCTGCCATGTTGGTGCCTCCCCCAAGACTCCTCTTATGTCTGATTCCACATGGAGGTCCTCAGAAACTCTATTGGAGTTATCACCGCCGAGGCTAAGGCCTGAGGCACCACCTACGTGAACAGGGGTGTTACCCACTCTGACCTAGGCATCACCCATGCTGCCTAGAGGGTCGCCTCCTCCCTTCGCACCCTCCTTGATGCTAGCGTTGTCTATAAGCCCCTCAGAATCCATGGAGACTCCATCTCTCTCACATTGGGCAACACCAAAACACATGGAGCCAGCGCCCGCCTACCTTGCACCCGCTTGCCTGGTGTCCGCCTAAAAAAAAATTGAGGAAGCCAACGTCTAGGGTGTAATGCATCTGTGTCTGCAAAGAACACCCCATTTTCTTCTCCCGGCGTCGCCATTAGCAAAGGTCACCCAGTCTCCAAAGAATAGAAAGACCATCCACGGAGTCAGTGCCCACCTACCTGGCGCCCTCGCCCTCGCCCTCGCCCTCGCCCTCGCCCAGGATAGCCAGGATCTCTCTCTCCTCACCTCTCACGACATCAACGATAGAGCCAAAGCAGTAGATGCTCAACCATGGAGTTATCAGAAGCTTCGTGATTGAGGGAATAAAGAGACTACCATACAAAGCAAAAAAAAAAAAAAAAACTGCTCTTCTAAAGCACATGCCCACAACCTCTTCCTCTTGCAAAAAGTTAGAGGCTTGGGGGACAAATGATGAGCCCGAATTTGATTGGGTTAGATCCAATTTAATTAAATCAAGAAAACCTAAAGAAGAACCTAATTAGAATTGGATTGACCCATAGGAGGAAGCTCAAAGCACCAAGAAGAACTAGCATCCAAATGAGTCAAGAGGCCAGCACCCAGGACAAGGGGGCGCCGCCCAAGGGACCCAAGTAGGCGTCGGCCAAGGGTACTCAAGGGGGCATTGCCCATATGGTCTCCAAGGGACACCGCCCATGTTGGCTCCCTCCTCTCCTTCGACCTTTGCACCATATTCCAACGCAAGTCCAAACCTACTCCAAGTCCAGCCCACCCCAACTCAAAGTCCGAGCTCAGGGTCAAGATCAGTTCAAGCTCAGGATTTTCCTCTGAATAGATAGGAGGACGAGGGGAAAGAATGTTGGAATAGAGATCTAAACTTACCATGATTGTACTTACCAAAATAGTGGAAGACCTCTCATTCATGTCATCGCCTAACCACCTTACCCTAACTATATAATGTAAGCCCTCTCAATATTGAGAGCACGCGTTTGAAACCTCTACACACATCCCGTACACTCATTACTCTATTCTCTCCTAAGGCACTGTAACACCCCTGGAGTTATTCTCCCGGCGACATCTTCCACCAATAAAAAACACCGGCCACCATTTCCATTCCCGAGAGTGGAGTAGGTCACCCGGACTGAACCAATATATATCTCTGTGTTAATCTATTATTTATTGTTTTAATTCTTGATTGTCATTGATTGCTTGTTAACTGCTCATTAATCACACTCATTCATTTACTTGACTGTTGATCTTACACAATACTAATTTATGCATCATCAAAAACTGTGAGACAGATAAGATTAAGAGCATGTAAGACTACACTCAGCAAGGAGTATTGATTTTGGCTACCAAAAAGTTATGAAGTTGATATGTATATTTTTCATCAAATCACAAAAGAAAACATGATAAGTTCTATTATTTTATTATTTCAATGATAAATAGCTACAAATAAGTCATGATTTATGGCCAATTGCCATTTTTTTGTATGATAGTTTCTGCTTTGTGCACGTTCCGTTATTAAAATGCGAAAGTCACGATGCCTTCATCGCCTTTATATTTAGTTATTGATTTAACTTTAAAAATGTAAACCACATTAACCCATACGTGAAACAATACTATTTAATGCCTAAAATGATTCGAGTGGAAAGCATATTGCACTTGTGCACTATAAATGTGACCATGATCTTTTTGTATTTTTCTTCACTTTTTTTGCTTTTGTCAAAATGTAGAAGGACTTGGAACAAGAATATAACAATTTGATTGTTATGCTTGGTGAAATCCAATATGGTGTCAATCGTGTCGTATTCATGTGACTCACATACCGTGTTAATCGTGTCGTGTTTGTGTCAAGACTCACGAAAAAGTCTATTTAGTGTGTTTTAAGTATTAAACATTAATCTAGACTACTTATTATACATATTTTATAATTGTTCATACCGGGTTCATATCAACGGGTCAGAACTGACACCCGTCATTGGTATTAAGATGACCTACAATTAGAATTGTGGAATTGGGTTTTTAAGTCTAGACATGAAGTTCGAAAATGCTACATTTCTTTAATATATTCATATAATTTACATTCAACACACGCGTGGACGAGAAAATATTCAATATAATAGTGATCAATTAGAGAATACACATTAACGACACCAGCTCTTCATGGAAGAAACTCCCACACAAACTCAAACACCTTTTGAAAAATCTGGCATATCTTATCATGTAGTTAGTATACATCCAATTGTATTGTTAGTCTATAAATATTTGCAAATCAGTCAATAATAAATAACAAGTCAAAACATAGTGTTGGAGCCATTTTATGACCTTATGTTATTAACGCCATTTAGTGTGACCAACCAATTATATAATACTATGTGAACTTAGTGGATGTTATTATTTTAATAGCTATTAATAACCAGCCCAATTTAACAGCTATCATGTTGGTATAATATGATCAACCAATCTTATTTGATGTTTTTATTATTGATTAATAATATCAAATGACACAGATGAGGTGATAATTGCTAAATAACCAACCACTCACTTTACTACAACGCAATCCTTGATCAAAATTAAAGCTAAGTCTGAAATCGAAATGAAAGCAAAATGCTAATTTTGCCTAAGAGGTGATGGTGGCGGTTTTGGTTGGTGGGGATAGTGGGGTTTTATCAATTTTCTTGTCAAAATCAAAATCGATTGAAACAAATCTATGCTTTGGTAAATCTCAATTTAGGCTTTTGATTTTGTATTTGATTTGGATATGCATTGCCATCAAACCCAGAGAAAGATGATCATGGCACGTGAATTGAATTAAATGATTTTCAGAATCAACTTGAAATTTTGGCACCAAATCTAATTGTAAAATCAAAATCGAAATCCGGAGGACCAACTGACTCAAGTTATAGAATTGCAAAACCACCCAAAACTTTCTTCATCTGTAGTAAGTAATGTTGTTGGATTGGATTTGATTGTGGATGGTGGTCATGACTGGCTGTGGTTGGTGATTGAAGAGATCAACTGTCTGTTTGTTTTTTTTGTCACGCATGTGGAAGGAAGAATGACGAGATTAAAACTTGAGACTTTAAGATTCACAGTTCAATAACAAGGGCGATGACCTACCAACCTCTAACCTCTTTCACCGATTTATTCAAAGAGCATTATTTTGTGCTTTAATAAAATTTTTAAGGATGTAACTGTAAAGTGGAGCGTGTACTATTATTTCTAACAATTTGGGCGAAAACACTAACGGTAACGCTTTAAAGCGCTATGAGACCAAACCATAAGAATAACCTAAATTTAATCCAAAATTAAAATATGAAAATTTGTGGGTCGATGAAACCACAAAACGGAAATATTTGAGCTAAACATGGAAGCCCTGAGCCGAAAATAATCAATCAAACATGAGCAGAAACATGCATGTTAGTCGTGCTTATTCCCATTGCTACTTTTGCAGATGAACAGTCGTTACATTTCTACATACTACATATGTACATGTAATACAAATATGTCAAGTGCAGGACACTTTGATTAAAACTTGTATACGGTAATATTATATATTAGAAAAAAGAAGAAAATATAAGATTTACAGAGATTAGCTGTTTCTTCTGCTTTGCATGTAATATTTACAAGATTATCTGTTTCTTCCTCTAGTCTATACACAACAAAGGTGAACAAACGCTCAAGAGTTTCCATATAACTCTCTTATACACACTATGTATGTGAATGTGAATTGTACATCAAGAAAATTCAGCCTGTTCTACATTTGTAACTCTCCGGTGTGTTGGCTGAGGACTCGAGCATTCAAAACCACTTTCAGTTGAATTATTGGATGAAACAGATGAATCCAGAACAGAACCTGATATTGAATTTGGCTGCAGTGTTTGATTTCTAGAACTCCAAGAATCCAGATAGGAAGTGGGTCTTGGTGCCTCCGGAGTTTGATGGCCTCGAGCTTCTTCAGCTAGTCGTTTCAGAAGGTTCGTGACAGTTGGAAGAAACCTTGATGAGAGAGAAAGAAGTCCAGCCAGCTGAAAACACAGTAAGATTAGACAGATTTCGGCACTGACCACAAGGACATACATTTGCGAAAGCTGCAACAGACAACAGTTGGAAACTAAAAACCTTTACAAAAAACTGCCGTCTGGTCTGGCCTAGCTATATTGGTTACATTATATGCAAATCCAATTTTAGACCCTCATTGTAGCATTTAGTGTGCAGAAAGTGCAACAATGTTATGTTTATAGTAAAGCATAGAAACCGGTACCATTACATAATCATAGACAACAATACCATTAGTAAAAAACATGGAAGAACAGAAGCAGCAGTAGTTTTACTCACCATGCCATTCTGAAACTCCCCTGGGACGTCCATCTGTACCCATAATGCTTTCCCAAGTAGAAATACAACAAATAAAACCAGGAGGTAAAGAGGATTCCTGTTTTAAGATAACAAATATGTAGAACACATGCTAAGCAAAATTAAAAGGGCGAGGAAAAAGAAAAAGGGAAGGCGGGGGACAATAAACATATCTAGTCAAATTGACGAGACTGTCAATGTACAACTCAAGAACATAAGCTATTCCTCTTGAATTAGACATATGTACCTCAAAAGGAGCATGAATTCGTTAAAACCGAGAACAACCATAGCCAGTATTGCCCATGGAGGAGGTAACCAATTGTTGGCCCGCTTGTAAGCCTCCTGACGAAAACAAAAGTTCCATACATTAAATGACAGATAATTGGAGATATCTGCATGAATAGGATATGCTTGAACTTTTCTTAGATTAATAAATCCTGGGGCAGGCAGAGAAGCATGCCACATGCTAAATATTCAAAGAAATGCATCTTAACAAGCATTCAGCAGTAGAACAGCCATATGAAAATTGAGTCTGCTTAAATTCTTTCCCCACTTAGATGAAAAAATTAATGATGTCATAAATACAACTTGATGGGGGTGAATATACAGAACTAATAAAAAGCAGGGGAAAGAGTCAAATGGGGGTGAATATACAGAACTAATAAAAAGCTGGGGAAAGAGTCAAACACTGACAAAGATGCATGGAAAGAATTCAAGCGGATGTTATTGGCACTGCAAAAATGTAAAAAAAATAAAAAAAAACCCCTACAGATGATCCAAAAAGACAATTTTATATCATAGCGTGCAAGAAGAAATGGGACGTCTTGGTGCTATTTTTGGCATGTCAATAACATCAGGTCTGGGATTATTACACTGTTAAAGAGCATCCCAGTATTCAAGGAACAAGCTGAGATTGGCTTTCTTAAAAATGCTGACAGCCCATTTATTAGTATCAAAACTAAAATACTTGTAAGTCTAGCTTGTGCACACCACCATTCTTTTTCAAAAGGTTCCACCTTTTCTAAACAAATTATTATGATCATCAGGAGACAATGTACCTGTGCCGAAATGGCTTGAGCGACAGTATACTCAGTTTCTGCCTTAAATTGTCTCCACAAAGACTTGCACTGCACAGGCGTAATCAACGTTTTCTCCGGAGGGACCTATTTTTTGCTCACATGGTAAAATAAAAATCAATTTGATTCCCAAAATATACCAGCTAAAAAACAGTACATATTCATTTATACCTCCTCCCATGTGCTTGAGGCAAGGGGATCCCTAGAAGCTGCAACACTCCGGGACTGGGAAGGAGTAGTAACTGTTCCATCCAAGAGCAAGGAGAAAAGTACATTCTCTATCTTATCTGGTCTCTCATCTAGGCGTATGGCAGCCATAACGGTCATATGCATCAGGGACTGCAACATAATGACACAAAAGCCAGTAAAAATTACCAAATGATGCATCAACAGGAAACATTAATTTCCATCATGATAGATCTTTGTCTATTACCGCGGAGCGGGCATCCCTTGTGATCATTCTAATGTCTTCCTTCCCTGTCCAAACCCTTGGCAGTGAGTCATTATCATGGTTGAAGACAGTTGCAAACCTACAAAAGTTCCCAACTCTTAAGCAACAAAAGGTAAAGAGAATAAATTACACCATTGAACTCGCTATCTATTAAAAAAAAAAGCACCTATCCTTCATGCGGATCAGAACTTTCCCAGCTTCCTCTCTTGCTGTTTTCTCCACTATATCTCTTGCATAGTCCCTCAAATTTTGTACTATTTTGTCCAATGTTCCTGGCTCTAACTCGAAACCAGCAACAGCACTACAAAACCCCGATACGGCAGTGCCACTTTCACGTTTCAGTAGTTTTCTTATTGAAGCCCATGTGTCTTTCCCACTGGCTTCAAAAAGGGATTCTACTGGTCCAGTCAGAGCTACACTAAGTCGCTTCTGCAAGTAAAAACAGTATCAAGTGATCCACCAATAAAACCTTACTTTCTTTTTTGCCAAAACAAAGAGAAAAATAGATCAAAAAAACCCTATTTTGAAAAGAACACCAATGACTTGTTCAATCAGGCAAAATGAGTTACCTCGAAGATAGCTATCAGTTCTGACAACTTTGCACTACGAACAGAAGATGCATGGGCCTCAATATCACGAAGAAGTTTTTCACGAACTTTTGAAGAATCCCAATCAGCTTGCTGTATGGCAACATCTGAAATTGTGAAGAATGAGGCCACTGACAGAGGCACCACATACGTACAAACATTTAAAATATTAGCTAGCACAAAGTGTACACTTATTTTTAAATTCAAAGAAACTGTTGCTCAAAAAGTTCAAAGCTAAACTCGGGAATTTTAAATGGAACGAAACTTGTTCTGTAAAACTTTACAGTCAAAAAAATGAAAAAAGGACTTGACGTTTTCCCAAAAGTGAAAGGCTTAAGCATGACAAAATAATGCAGATGACATAATAGGCAACACCCTTCCAAGAGATTTAATGTGGACATAGGCGTCTAGATTAAACAAACAATTAATGGTCCACATTCCACATGAAGCAGACCATTCAATGAAATTGTTGTTGAATAAATTTAACAGCAGATAACAAAAATATTCGTAGCATATATACTCTTAAACAATTCAGCAGTTCGGGAAGATTTTAAAAAATGTAAACTGTTGGATAGAAATAAATAATTAACAATACTAAGGAAACTAAAAATTATGCAGACAGTGCCAACAATGTTGCAATGCTATCGACTACTTGCTTATGCTCTAAGTAACCTATTTATAGCCTTCTCAATAGTACCTAGACTTTGTGGCCGAGCATCAAGCAGTGACTACAAACCAAGGTGAAGAGCCTAGTCAAGGCAACCTTATTAAAGAGAACACTGGGAAATCAAAGGCAAACTGATGGCAATCTCAGATGTGGATTCTAATGGAGTTTGCCATCAATGGATCAACCTCGATTGACTAGTTAAATAAGCCCTTGACGACTCCATTAGACTCCACCAAGATGCTATTATCTCACGTAATTGCACCTGCCTTTTTCTGTGACATAGGAAATGGACCTCCAACCCATTGTAGGTACACTGTTCTACCATGTCAATATTCCAAACCAAATGCCTTCGGCCACTCAGCCAAAAATATGCATGTGGGAGGAAGAATCAAGCATCTAATCAGATTAATCAAGAGATTACAACCAAACATCATTTTCTTAGGTAGGATGGCACTGGAAAATGGGAGAAAGGGGGATCAATGGCTTTCATGAATGGGTGGAAAGGAGGGAGAGAGTTGTTCCATGCATTCTCTTCCTTACAAAGATAGGACAAGTTCGGGCAAGCGCAAAAGATTCAATTGAATGAATTAAGATTTGATTGTATTCAAAAAATTCCAATACTATAGAAGGTTCCTCTCTGTATGAAAGTGTGCAAACAAGCCATCTTGGCTCAAAATGACGGCATATTGTCAAATCAATGTCATCTATAATGACCAACAAAAATGCAGTGTTGGCTCAAAATGAGGGCGGATCATATAATCTAAGCTATCCCATTAGTAACCAACAAAAATCATAAATTTTAGAAATTTTCACAGGTGTAGATATTGTGATAAAATATTGATCCTCAGAAAGCCACTAATAGATGGGTCACATACACATCAAAATCCATTTGCTTCCTAGCCCAAATTATTAAGCATATACTATGTACCAAGTAGATACGAAATAGATAACAGAAAAAAACAATTTGTTTGTCAACAATATCTAAGTTATTCACTCAGATTCAGGCAAAAGCATATGTTCAAAGATACAATATGCATGTGTTTTAGTTTAGTTAAATTATTGAGTGATTAGAGTTTAGAAGGATAGAAGAGAAGAGAAGAGAGGAGAAAGAGAAACAAAATTATAGGATGACAGTAGTGTGTTAGGTTACACAACTACACCCCAACTTATATGTATAAGCACAAAGCACAAGAGTACCCTCAAGCTAAAAATAAAGTATAACTAACACTCCCCCTCAAGTTGGTGAAAAGATATCTCTCATGCCCAACTTGCAAGCAATAGAATAAAAAATCTTATTACCAAGTCCCTTGGTGAAATCATCAGCCAATTGGTTCTCCGATTTCACAAAAGGCATGCAAATCAAGCCTTTGTTCAACTTTTCTTTGATAAAGTGTCAGTCAATCTCAACCTGCTTGGTTATATTATGTTGAACTAGATTATAAGCGACATTGATAGCAGCCTTATTATCGTAGTATAGTCTCATAGGCCCATTTTTATAAATTCCCAGCTCTCCTAGTAAGATTTTAAGTCACATAAGTTCACAATTCCATGAACCATTGCTCTACATTCAACCTTAACACTAGACTAGACTAACACTACTTGTTTTTTACTTCGCCAAATAACAAGGTTTCCTTCTATTAGGTTGCAATAGCCCGAAATAGATCGTCTGCCCACATAACCTGCCGAGTCAACATCAGTAAATGTTTCTAACATCAAGTGACCATGTTTGAGAACAAAATCCCTTTTTCCTAGAGCTAACTTGAGATACCACAAAAATACGATAAATAGCTTCAAGATGAGGAGTTTGAGGATCATGCATGAACTAAGTGACAACACCCATTGCATAAGCAATATCTGGATGAATATGAGAAAGATATATCAATCTTCCCACTAATCTCTGATACCTCTCCTTCTCAACTACATCACCTATTCCACTAATCAATCGATTATTGACTTCAATGGGAGAATTTGTAAGTTTACATCCCAATATGATTGTTTCTTCAAGGTCAATGATATACTTTCTTAGTGAGGAAAAAAAAAACTTTTATCATATCTAGCAACCTCAATCCCAAGAAAGTATCTCAATGGACCCAAGTCTTTGATTCAAACTCTTTGGCCAACTGAGCTTTAAGTTTGGTGGTTGTCTACACATCATTCCCAGTTATTACTATATCCTCCACATACACAACCAGTCTGATGAACATAGTATGATTAGCATGGCGTTTTTTATATCCAAATTTAAACATGGTTTTGAGAAATCTATCAAATCAAGCTTTGGGAGACTATTTTAGCCCATAAAGACACTTTCTTTCCAATCGTGCGGAATTGATGCAGAAGACAAGGAGAAAACAAAAACACGATATGATGGGGATAAAGAATCATAAGATTCAAAGCTTAAGATGGGGTGTTGAATAAAAGTTCTAACACCTTTTCTGACTATAATAGGAAGCTCAGAATCACCAACAAAAATAACATCTGAAGCTTCATTACCTAATAAATCACTGGAAAGCTGGAGTTAGGGAATTCAATTCACTCGGTGACACGTGGGTCGTCTGTCCTTGTATCTTGTGACACCAAGAATAAGTCTTCAAGTTATCCTTGTCAAGGCGAGTACTAGATGGACTACTAGTATCACCTCCATTTTCTCAATAAGTTGTTGCCCCTCCTTACTAATATTCTACTGAACAGGCAATTGAAGAAAAGGTTTCTGACATACCATCTCTTCCCCAATGATAGTATTCTCCCCAAAAGAGAAGGTTGAAAACTAGGAAAAACTTCCCCAATTTCACGGAAGGTACTGTACACCGATGCTAACAAACACCTTTTGAGTTTAGGGATTATAGAATTTATATCACTAGAGAGGAGAGTAGCCAATAAAACCACATCACCGGGCCTTAGGGTCAAGTTTTCCCCCGGAGGATCTATAATCATGTACAAAACAAACACACCCAAGGATCTTATGAGAAAGGGAAGAAATGGACGGAATAAAATAAATCCCAGAAAGAAACTCAATCGGTGACTTAAACTGAAGGACCGACGAAGGAAGACGATTAATAAGATAAGAAACAATAAGAACATCTTCCCATAAAGATTTAGGAACATTCATGGTGAACATCAACAAATTAGCAATCTCAAGAAGATGGCGATTTTTTCGTTCAACAACACTATTTGGTTCAGGGTACTCGCACAAGAGGATTGATAGAATGTTGTTCTCATTAAGATAGGAACGAAATTCTCCATTTATGTACTCGGTCTCATTATCACTCCGAAGGATTTTGATTTTAGCATCAAATTGGGTACACATCATTTTATGAAAAAATCTAATCTATACTACAATAATATGTCAACAAAAGTGAAAAATTTTGATTGACTATAATAACCTTAGTAAAATAACAAATTATCTTGATCAATCTTTCTTAAATCTTCTCCAATTAATTACATAACATTCGCATAATCTTTTATCTTTTTAAAAGAGTCATGTACATCACTTTTTTAATAATTCAAAACAAATTTCTCTACTGCTGGTACACGAAGAGTTAGACCATTCATATTCTAGGAATAAATATTAAAGTGAAGTGAAAATATGAATTACTATTTGGAAGTTGAATGACAAAATATTATAGTGTGGTGAATACAAGAATTATCTGGAAGTCAAATAATATAATGACTTTTCATATTCTGGCTTCGGTAATTTATTTATATTCCCCTCAAAGAGGTGATCTATTTGGTAATTATATTTTAATTTAATCCTCCAAACAAGTATCCTAACTTGATTATAACTCCAAATGATTCACGTGTGTAATAGCTAGTAATAAATAAAAGTGACAAACCAACGAAAACTAGAAATAGATACAGCACAGGAAGGTTTCCATACCTTAGAGTGAATAATGACAAAGGGAGTAAAGCTTTTAATATTGGTACTTGGATAAGATTGAACGTTTATGCTTTACAAATTCACAAGCATCATACTGTTTTACTAGACTAGGGAAAAGTTTCTCCAAGACATCAAATGAAGGATGCCTCAAACATTTGTCACTAATGTAAGAGCTGAAGAGTCAAATCACCGTCTACTTTAAGTGTTTGACTAGTAGAACAGAAAGAAACTTCAGCATCCAAAAAGTATAGACCACCATGTGCTCTACCACTACCAATAGTTTTCACTGACTCTAGCTCTTGAAATATACAATGAGTACGGTAAAAAGTCATTGAACAATTCAGGGAATTTGTAGTACTGCTAACAAACAATAAATTTGAAGAACAATTGGGGACATGAAGAATAGATGAAAAGGGTAAGGTTGAAGAGCAATTAATTGAACATTTCCCCTAAAATAGACGATAAAGTTTCATATGCCATTCTCACCTTATCCCTACCTGAATATGTAGAATATGAATAGAAAAGACTAGAGGAGCCTATCATGTAGTCTGTGGCTTTAGAGTCGATTATCCACAGAGTTTATGAGGATGAAACAATAAATACACTAGCAGATATACCGATTTGAGTAAAGTTGGTAGAGGAAGCATCAACATTATTAGAGAAAATATCAAGCTAAGCCAATAGACGTCTCAGAGTTTGAATCTTATCCTGAGAAAAAGAATTCGAAGTATGGTTACTAGACTGAGATGGATATTATTTAATGTAATGATTAGATACATCAATATTTTTTAAAAATAAAAAATATCAATACTTTTTAATCCTAAAAAACATCGGTACTTTTCAAATCTAATGTAACAATTAGATATATCAATATTTTAATTTCAATAAGTTGAATATTGATAATGATCAATATTTTCGGTAACGCCCTCGTGTTTCATTTTAATTATGTTTAATGTGTTTTTTGATTTATTGTGGGCATATGATACATGATGACGATATTTATATTTTTCAGAATTTTTTATGATTTTTTCAAATTTTTTTAGAGCTTCTATCTAGTGTTTTACGTATCGGCCGATACTGCATCACAACGCCGTGATTGATATGTATCAGAGTACCCTCTAAGTTGATGACCGATACCGCGACTTTGAACCATACTTAGGAAGGATTAGAACCAACAAAGTCAAAGAAAAACCTCAAAAAAACAGATTAAGCAGATCAAAAAATTTGACTCTATTTCTAGAAGAACATTCGACAAGTGAAAAATCCTATCAATTTATATTGATATAAAAAACAAATTAGGGTGAGTTTCATTGCCTCTACTTGCTGTTGCAGTCAGAGCATGTCATCATCTATGCAGATGACATCAGCCACTGTTCAATCAGAGGTTGTTCGTCTGATTCAACTTCTGATGAATGCTACTGCATTGCAAATCTTTTTTACGATTGAAACACAATCTGATACCACAAATTTGGTTATAAAATGGAGAGAGAGAGTGAAAAGAGAGAGTCACATTACGGCTACATTAGTCTGCTTACAGCATAAAGGAAAAAGTACATAGCAGTGCAAAGCGAAAATGGAATAGGATTAAACCACCCCTAATACTGAAATAGTGTAACAAGGACAAGGTTTTGTTTAATTGAGTTTGAGTATTATATGTAGCGATATGACTTAATTCATTCGAATTCATTTTTAGGAAAATTTCATTGCTCTTCTTCTCTTTTTTTCCCCTTTCCACAAAACCCTATACCTATAACCATTAAATTTCCACTGTATGGCTTGTTTAGTGGCTGATGTCAAATTTTGGAAGCAAACGGTAATGTTTTAGTAACCATGTTGGTCTATAAATAGTGA